>CM075343.1:65859156-67065038 GCA_037788925.1 Mytilus galloprovincialis | reverse complement strand
AACTCATTCTCAGTATTTGCTAACAGTACGATATCATCAGCATACAATAAATACATACTTTTTCTCCCCCAATGTCAACAACCAAAATCAAATATTTTAAGTATACAGCTAATTCATTTATAAAAATGTTAAATAATAAAGGAGAAAGTGGACAACCTTGTTTTAAACCACAGTTCACAGTAAACCAATCTGTATTGAAGCTATTGACTCTGATCGAGCACCTGACCCCATTATAAAGGGACTTAATAGCCATACACATTTTTACATCAACCCCCAGAGATGTGAGTTTTTCCCATAACAGTGTCCTATTAATCGTATCATACGCCTTCTTAAAATCGATAAATGCACAAAAGGTGGATTTTCGTAGTTTTTTACGAACATCGACTAAACTAGTAAGTGAAGATATTTGATCTATGGTACTCCTTCCCTTCCGGAACCCATTTTGATCATCAACTAAGGACTTATTATCTTCAACCATTGAGACAGCCTCAAGTTTAATATGTTACAATATAATTTATATGAAGCTGGGGCTAAAGCAATACCCCTATAATTTAAGGGTCTCTTTTATCTGACATGTTATTTTTGGGTATCGGATTAATAATTATATTATTCCACATCTCTGGGACTTTACCAGTTTTAAAACACCAATTAAACAATCTATGTAAAAATATAATACAATTCTGGTTACATAAAACATCAGCTGGAATATTATCTACACCAGAGGCTTTGCCTCTTTTGCTTTTACATACGACATTAAAAACCTCTTCAAAAGAAATTTCTTCTGTTAAAAGAAAGTCGCTTTCTGTCAAAACGGCAGGGCTCTGATCGACTGGAATGTTCCTATCCGTAGTAACCTGGTTACCTGTTTGATTAAGTAGATCGGCATAGTCCGATTTCCACTTTAACAAAACATCATCAACATTTGAAGATACATTACCATTTGCGTCTACAACTTCCATTGGTATTAAAGTTTTGCGTTCCGAAGCAATTCCTATCTTACCTATCTTCTTCCAAAACGTTTGTTGATCAGCTTTTGATTCCAACAATAATTCTTGCTGCAATGTGTACCAGTACTTACGTTTTGCTTTTTGAACCTCACGATCGAAAACCCTTCGTTTTGACACAAAACTGGACTTTAACTCAACACAAGACACACGAGACAATTTGCCCTTTTTCCATAACTTTTCTGCACAACACATATCATTAAAAATACACTTAAATTATCATTCCACCAAGGTTTTTTAATTCTCTTTCTCTTATTACAATACGTACTATCAGACATGACAATTACTTTTGAATGCAATTTCTGATTCATTTCTTCGCTGACAATAGCACAAAAATCAGTATAAACTTGGTCAATATTACATTGGGATACTTCATTTGTTTCAAGACCATTGATAGTATCTAAAAGTCGTAAATGTATATCATCGCCGTGACAAAAATGTGAAGGTATGTTTTTTACATCAAACTTAATAAATTCAGGACTACGCTTTCCTGAGGTATGACACGACGGTAATGAGGCACTGAATATTTAACTCACAATACAACAAAGAATGGTCGGTATCGATCTAGCATCCAACCCAGTCATATTAAGCTTAGATTTTATAATTAAGTCCGAAGCTCTAATAACTTTGAAGTTTTGAAAAAAATGAAGATTTTCATAGCTAGTAATACAATAATCAACAACCGATTGACCCTTTGATGAAACACATGTGAAGTCATTGTTTGTACCAACTCTACCGTTCAACATACAACAATTGCTACTTGTTAAAAAATCAATAAATGTAGTACAGTAACTATTACGTGTAAAATCTATAACACTTCTCATATTTATACAATCGACTCCAGGAATGTAATCATACTCATCGCCACATCTACTATTAAAGTCTCCACAAATATAAAATAAACCATCATTTTGGAATTCATAAACTTGTGAAATTAATGTGTCAAAAAATAGTTCCTTGTCTACTTGCCTAGTAGAGTGATCAGGTGGAAGATAGCAAACACATATATTAAATCTAAAATTTGACAGCCTGTGATGCAGGTACAACCATAAATACCTTCAAAAGATTGGTCTAAAATACCAATATCAAAAATTTCAGTTAAATAATCTTTAATTAAAAAACCAACTCCACCTGACCCACACTTTGCGTTTTTATGGATGCCATTTCTGTTATGACCAAACCATTTAAATCATTTACAATCAGTACTTCATCTTTCTTTAAGATGAGTTTCAGCTATACCTAAAACATCAAGATTTAAACATGAAATTGAATTTAAACGAACTTTAAAATTGTCAGAAAAGGTATTTTTACTCCATCCGTTGACATTCCAAAAACCTATTTTCACCTATCTCCCTCCATGGTATTGATTTGAATTGTCTTGCATGTAATGTTCACTGTTATGTCTTGATGATCGGCGGTCGAAGCTTTCATTGTAACTACTACGTTGTGTGCGGTAATCGGAACTGTCCCTGTGTCGGCTGGTTGAAGAATGACGATCGTAACTTCCAGTGTGACTATTATGTTCACGACGCCTATTTGAACGAGCATTACTTTGGAAATCTGAACGGGCGGATTCATCAACAAGTCTAGATCCTCTCACACGTAGATCTGGTTAACAGATTTCAGAGTTTTAGCTAGAACTCTCATATTTTTCAGATTCAATGCGTTGTTGCAGGGTCATGTCAGGGTGTATATAAATGTTACTATATTGTCTGCTGACTTTAAGTTTATTTTTAGCTGACAATATACTCTCTCGGTCATCTCTTGATTTACATGAGACAACAACCACGCCATCCCGGCCAGACTTGTTGATTTTACGTTCAACATTAAATGTACCTATTCTCGCTAATTTTAGACCCTCAGTGAATAAGGCCGCTACTTTTAATTTAGGTTCTCATTCCGACCCTCTGGAAGATTTCGAATAATCACATTTTTTGAAATATCTTGTGCTTGGTTTGTTGCTCTACTACCTATTTCACCTACTGTTTTAGAGACTCCATCTAACTTATCTTCAACTACTTTAAGATCTTGATCAATATCTGACCTCAGTGCATCTACAATCTTATTTACATCCTTACGTATTTTGAATGACTCACTATTTACCCGTTTATCTAAAATCTGATTAAATTTCTGGGTCAACTTTTGTTCTAATTTCTCCTCTAAAGTACTTATTCGATCATTAACGTCACTAAACATTGTCCGCATATCTGCTGATAATTTACTTATCATTTTTGTCATGACAACGGTGTCTGGAGTGAGTTCTGTATCAATATGTATGTCTGCTTCGACATCAATATTTGGAGATTTGTTTTTGTTGGTGCACTTTTTTTTTCTGGATGTTTTGCCGATTCGCCAGTCTGCTTCCGTGCCTTTTTACTTACAGGTACTTTTATAACTTCAGATGCTATTTTGGGGGGAGGTGTGCCACTAGCGCCACTAGAATGTTTGCGTTTATTACTATTACTATTCTCAGCGCGACCATTTTCAACAGAGATAGACTCATCATTATCATTATAAATAACGTCATGTGCTATAGATATCACCTCACTCGTGTCTAGGTCTACCGATTTCATTGTGTTGTAATAAGTGTCTTATTTAATCTTCTGATCGTCTAAGGGAACGCTACGGGCAACAGAGTCCAAAGTCCAATACCAAATTACTCCGTATAAATCCTTTATGATAGTAAACACTTAAATGCCTAGTGAGTTTATGTTCATCTGTGGTGTATGTAATGTTTATAATATGTGACAAAGAAAAGATTTTTGTCAAAAGTCAAAAATATTCAAAACTCACATACGACGAAGATAATCCTCCTGTCACAATATCCACAACTTTTCAAATATTAAAATGCAGTTTTAAGAACTATATCAACTAAAACAATCGGAACTCAAAACATTACAACCATATGCAAGGGCTATAACTCTATCTATAGTACGTATTCTTATTCGTCTGTAGTGTACAAGCAAATGTAGTACTTACTGAATAGAAATTCTGACAGACCTAAAAGAAGTTTTTAAAACCTGGACTATTTGTCCTGTACCCAAGTGTAAATCTTATATATACAATATATACTATATACCCTTATTTTATTCTGTATGCTTCATGTTTAAGTTCTTTAATATGTATATGAATAAAAGGAGAATAAAAAACAAATAAGCACTGTTAAAGTCAATGTTCTGTTCGAATTGTGACTGTTAAAGTCGAGTTTGTGAGTTTTTTTTATATATATTCCCCCTTCCCGCGTCTGGAAATGTAGTCATGTCCATTTCCCGCATCATTTTTTGTAAATATTATAAAAAGATATTAACACTTGTTTTCAAATCACTGTCTTACCTGTATTTATTGTTTAAAACCTATAAGCACCCGACCACACTGTATAAATATCTTGTGTAATTTTTTTTATTAATAATTAAACCTATATACATTGTATCCCAAGTGGGAGTACTCCGACATAAATATATAACAGGAAAAAATGCCTGTACATTGTTTTCCTTCCCCTTACTTACAAAATATGTTCATTGTCAGAACTTCTAAAGAACAGTTGGCTTCAATTGCAAATATATTGTATGCCGGCAGAACAAAACAACCCATACTCGCTGCATGTTTATGTACCTGTCAGGATTGATTTTGGGGCCTGTCGTTCAGTAGTTTGTTGATGTGGTTCATAGCCTGTTATTTCTTAGTTTGTATATATATTAGATTGTTGGTTTTCCTGCTTGAATTGTGTACTCTAGTTATGTTGGGGTCCCTTATGCCCTTATAGCTTGCTGTTTAGTCTGGGTCATAGCCCTAGCCGGTGTAAAAGGCCGATAAATGACTTGAATTTGTTATTATCAGGTTTGGAAGAACCCTTCTTCAAGTAAGGGGTTATTTTACTGTTATAGAAAAGAAAAATAGAATAAACCAAGGATTTGTATAGTGCTACTATACAAATCCTTGGAAAAGCTTAGAATTTTTTACTTGAAACAAGGAAAACTACATCATATTTGAAACAACTTTTCTAAAAGAGGGGTCCGCACTTTCTGAATAATAACAGAATAAGATAAAAGTAAATGATATGTGTGGTTGATTAAAGTCCAGAAATATTACAAAATTTGTAGACATGTTTTGACCATTTAATACCAGAAAGCTATATAGTTCTTTCAGAAAATATGAGGCGTTTTGTACTAAAAAGTGTTTTTTTACAATATATATATTACAACTTATATGACCCCTCATAAAAGGGATATTCTATAACATTGTGGGGTGGTTCCCAACCTGATTATGACTTGGATGGAGATTTGTCTCTTTGGCACACATACATATTAATGTACCACATCTAATTATTCAATTATTTCTTGGTGTACAGGGAAAAACACTTCATAAATTAAAGAAATGTCAGGGTACAAACTTGTGATAAATCAAGCTTTAATATCATGAATATTGTCAAAATCTAATATTTTATGTTTACAAAAAAAAATTACAATCGTTCGCCTTTATTTTTCATGCTTCACCTAAAAAAATTGCGAATTGAATATTTTTTAATTAAAATTTTCAAATCGCTCGCTCTCCCCAATTTTTGGAGTCCAAAAATCCGTAAAACAAGAAACTAAATCATGAATTGGTGTGGCCTAAAAAGGAAAATTAATATTAAAATTATTCTGGGCCCACCTTTTCTGGAGGAAATTTATTTGTTGGTCCTTCTTAGGCATGTTAGGTAGTCAGTGCAGTGGGCCCCAACTTATGAAAATTTGTGGATCCACTACTGAGATAGCATCACATTCAAGAAATACATGTATAGCCTCACATGAAAACACTGAAAGACCCTGCGGAACGTGAACACTGGGTTTCTACATGTGTATATGGTGTTTAATGCTAATTTGGTATAGGCTTGGAAGTTAGAACATTCACTGTTCTGAAATGTACATGTACCTGTATAATCATTTAAAAAAATAAGACATATAAAATAGATTTGTCGTTTCGGAATCTTATGCATCTGGCTAATATTTTCAAAAGCGTTCACCAAAAAGTTGTCAGTGGCGGATTTACCGGGGGCACAGGGGGCACGTCCCCCCCCCCAGTTCAGGTCAACAATTTTTATACGACCGCAAAAATTAAAATTTTTTGGTCGTATATTGCTATCACGTTGGCGTCGTGGTCGTCGTCGTCCGAATACTTTTAGTTTTCGCACTCTAACTTTAGTAAAAGGGAATAGAAATCAATGAAATTTAAACACAAGGTTTATGACCATAAAAGGAAGGTTGGGTTTGATTTTGGGAGTTTTGGTCCCAACAGTTTAGGAATAAGGGGCCCAAAGGGTCCAAAATTGAACTTTGTGTGATTTCATAAAAAATTGAATAATCGGGGTTCTTTGATATGCCGAATCTAACTATGTATGTAGATTCTTAATTATTGGCCTAGTTTTCAAGTTGGTCCAAATGGGGGTCCAAAATTAAACTTTGTTTGATTTCATCAAAAATTGAATAAATGGGTTCTTTGATATGCCAATTCTAACTGTGTATGTAGATTCTTAATTGTTGGTCCAGTTTTCAAATTGGTCTACATTAAGGTCCAAAGGGTCCAAAATTAAACTAAGTTTGATTTTAACAAAAATTAAATTCTTGGGCTTATTTGATATGCTTTATCTAAACATGTACTTTGATTTTTGATTATGGGCCCAGTTTTCAAGTTGGTCCAAATCAGGATTCCATATCAAGTATTGTGCAATAGCAAGAAATTTTCAATTGCACAGTATTGCAGAATAGCAAGAAATATCTAATTGCACAATATTGTGCAATAGCAATTAATTTTCAATTGGAGTTATCTTTCTTTGTATAGAATAGTAGTTGATAATATATGTTGGAAATTTGCCAGACATGACTATGATGTCCTTTTCTATTTTTATTTGCCAGACATGACTATGATGTCATTTTCTATTTTTATTTGCCAATAACTTTATGTAAATAACTTCATTGGAAATTTGCCAATATAAAATGTTGCTGATGAAGCTTTTTTTCCTTATCTTATCTAAAATGTTTTTAGATAATGTATGTTGGACATTTGCCAGACATGACTATGATGTCATTTTCTATTTTTATTTGCCAATAACTTTATGTAAATAACTTTCATTGGAAATTTGCCAATATAAAATGTTGCTGATGAAGTTTTTTTTATTGTTTTATACAATAAACAATGTATATTCACTTTTACTACCAACCAATCTTTACCATTCAGTGATAACAAGCACTTTATTTTACATTTTAATATTTTATGATGTATTTAAAAGAGTAGTTATTGTTGCAAACTCCGTTAGAAATTTGAAATGATATCAGTTTTGGAAAAAGGGAAACGGGGATGTGAAAAAAAAATGGGGGGGGGGGGGGTTTAAATTTTTCTCATTTCAGATTTCATATATAAAAAGAAAATTTCTTCAAACATTTTTTTGAGAGGATTAATATTCAACAGCATAGTGAATTGCTCAAAGGCAAAAAAAAAATTTTTAAGTTCATTAGACCACATTCATTCTGTGTCAGAAACCTATGCTGTGTCAACTATTTAATTTTAGATTTAAATAAGTTTGAAGAAGAAATCTTTAATTGATTTGTAAAATCTTGACATTTGTTTTGTGTAAAAAAAACCCCATGTAATGTCAAAAATTTGATCACAATCCAAATTCAGAGCTGTATCACGCTTGAATGTGTTGTCCATACTTGCCCCAACTGTTCAGGGTTCGACCTCTGCGGTAGTATAAAGCTGCGCCCTGCGGAGCACCTGGTTTTTTCTAACATAATTTTATTGCTACTGAAACTTCTTATTTAGTGCGGAAATTGTCACAGCTTGATTAGACTTCTTAAACTGGCCGTTAATTAATACCAGCGTCCCCATGCGTGATTTATGACAACTTATCGGTGGGTGTGTAAATATTGATACCTGTGTGTAATGTCTCTATGCAAAAGCTTTTATGTAAAATACATTTACATGTTGATTGGAATAGTACAAATTTATATTGGTTTATAATACTATACAGATTAATATCGATTACCAGGCATGCCAGGTGAAACTTCTGATCTGTGTATTTGAAGAATAGGTACAAACATTTCCTGTATAAATATACGTATGTTTTTTCCAAAACTTTCTATTTGTGAATTTATTCAGCAACAAATTAAACTATTTATTTTTTGATAACTTAGAAGATAGAAGATATGTTTTTTTAAACGGAATGTCATATTTCATTCCCCTCTTATTTTCAAGGGAAATCAACAATTTGTTTGTGTTTCAATTACCATGTACATGTATGAGGCTATGCAAAAGGTCACCATTTATGAAGATATGAAGGTATTTTGCAGATGTTAGAATAATGTGCAAAAAAGTAAGTCTGGAAGCGAGGCCAAAGAATAGATAAAAGAATGAAGAGGTGATGAAATATAAAGAAAATATTGTTTGTTTGTTGCATGGTTGTTAACGTCCAGTGGCAAATATTTGATGCATGTTTAGGTCGAATTTATTAAAGATTAATTGGAAGTTAAGTGAAAAAGTAAAAAACTTAAAACATATCGAAATACAGAAACGATGATCTGACCCCCCCCCCCCCCCCCCCCTCCAAAAAAAACCAAACAAAACAAAACAAACCTAGTACCCACTCACACTCACTTGCATATATATATATATATCAAAACAAAAAAACCATGGTTCATGGTGCCCCCCCTCCCCGGACATCGAGGTCCTGGATCCGCCCCTGGTTGTGATTGGCTTTACACGTACTAAATATTTGAATTCCATTCAATGATGTGGCGTTATTTTTATTGACACAAGATCAAGTTCTCAAAAATTATTAAAAATTACAAAGATTTGGTGTATACGTAAGAACAATGAGATTACAATTTACCCATAGTCCTATATATAGGTTATGGAAAAGGCTAATTACTACCTGAACCTTTTTGTTTCAAATTGGAGGCTGGAAACAAGCATATAATTTACATTCGTTTTGGTTTGAATTAATTAAATTAACTAATATAAAAAAGAAGATAATTTTTTTTATGGTATAAATGCAAATGAGACAACTATCCACAAGAGAACAAAATGACACACAAATTAACAACTATAGGTCACGGTACGGGACTTCAACAATGAGCAAAGACCATACCGCATAGTCAGCTATAAAAGACACTGAAATTACAATGTAAAACAATTCAACATGTTCAAACGAGACAGGCACAAATATTTACATACATACATAATGTAGCGGATTTTAATTTTGCAAAAAGTTGTTATTTTGATAGTTAGTGACTATTTTACAAAAATGTTAGGTGGATATTGTTAAGTTTTTAACACATCTCTTTTCACAGAATTTTTGCATGTAAGTTTGGATTACAATATAATTAATCCTTCATGTTTATATATATGAAAAATATTTGTATCAGTAATACTGTTATACTGCTTACTAAATGTTTTTTTTTGTGTACACGATTGTCAATTGATACTTTTTTTTATTACAGGTTCAAGATGACAATGATGAGAACAAAAGTGCAAAAGATAAGCCTTACATGTACATTGCAATACGTGACTGCAGGATGTATGAACCGAAAACATGGACAACATGTGTTCAGGGCAACATAACTTTTTGAAATGGAATAAATATAACTTTCCAACCAGACGTTCCACAGTGTGATCATGGTGATGTCAAACAGCATGTTAAAAATGATTAAAAACAATATAGTAAGACTCGGCTTAAAGGTGAAAGGAGGATCCAGCTTTTGACACCCACTTTTTCTTGCCTGTTTTTTCTGGACAGAAAGAAAACCCTCCATTTAAATAGAATGCAGAAAGTGACTGTTAAATTGTAAAATTAACAGAACCTACAGATGGAAACATGTGTAAAGAAAAAACCTCATGTAATCTATAAAGTAATTCAACATCTTGTAGCAGCCTCGTAGAGATCGTTCCACAGCAGTTAAGGATGACCAAAGGTGAACAGTTCTAGTTTTCAACATGAACACAGACATGTCACACAGAAATTAATCTAAACAAGTACAATTTGATTAAAAAGAATTTGTGCTTATATACATGTACGTTGTACAATTTTGTACCTGTATAGTGGAAAAATTACATGTGCAATTTATTACGAACAGAAGACCAACATAAAAGGGCTAAATGTTATATGTAAATTTACATTATGTTCATAAGAGCAGCTGCAGTATCAACATTTGAACAGTAACATCATCCATTAATTTTTTGTCAAGCGTGTGTATCAAAACATTAATTTGATTAAATATTTCTATTTATGCACTGTACTTGCATTACAATTTCATAAGTAATAAGGCCAGTTTGATTTCAGATTTTTATGAAAGTTCTTGGATGTTTCATCATGTTCATCACAACTATTTATAGGTTACTGTACAGCTTTCAACAATGAGTAAAACTCTTTATCATTTGCATATATACATACAATTACATTTGTACATGAGTTATGCTACCTTTAATACACAAATTAACAAATAATGACAGACAGCAACCAAAAAAAGAACAACATAAGCTTTAGCTTAAGCATGTTGAGAGACTGGCACATAAAATGTGACTTAGTAAATATAAAAAAGAAGATGTGGTATGATTGCCAATGAGACAATAGTCATGTGATCGTAAACATGTTTTTGAGAGTTTTTCTGTGACATTAACATATATCAGGTTACGAAAGGGCATTAAATATCATGTACATGTATGGGTACATACAAAATGAAGAAAATGTGGTTTCGTTGCTAATGAGACAACTCTCCCAAATAAGGGCAAGCAACTAAATGATGTAAAAGTAAAAAACTAAAGGTCAGTGTAAGGCTACAACTACGAGCAAATTTCATACAATATAGTCATTTAGCTGAAATGCTCGTCTTGAAAATTGTACTGCCTTTAACAATTTAGGGTGTTGCAGTACAAAATTCAATAAAAAGAAACCAGAAAAAAAAAATCAACCTTGAGAAATCCTTAGAAAATTATGTAAATAATGACAAATGAAACACATGAAACATGCAGTGGTGAATACAGGTTCAAAGTTCGAGATGCAGGTTGTTCAATAGAAGGTGGTACCATGTACTTTTAATTCTAATGTTACGGAAGTTTCAATCATGTACATTCACCAGCTAAATTTAGGATTTTTATATTCTTGCAATATACATTGTATTTAAAAGAATCTACTATAAGGTAAAGAGTGTCGGTCAACATGAATGACATGTAGATATCAATGAATACCAGCAATTGACTAAGTTCAAACTCGGTCATGTCTGTAGACAATGCAGAAAAAAGAAAAAATATATCAATAGCTCAATCAAACTTGATTGGTGTAAAACACACAAAACATGCACAAGGACTCATAAAAAATATTTAAAGAAGTTAAAATATAAAAGCAACAATGTGGTACTAAACATGAATCCCAGTAAAAGTTGAACTTGAAGTATGTTCCATTAGACTGTATTTGGACAGAAAACATACTTTCAGTCGTGTTAAATATACAGATACATTGTACATGTAATCATAAAATATTGCCATTTCCATTATCAAAATAAGACACAGATGAGCATGAGACTTCTATCATTGTCTTCGCTTATTTATTTTTCTTCCGTAAAGTTCCAAAATATTATGTTTTTCATATGGAAGATTACCGGACAATTCACACTTTGTTTTAGATGAACAAGAAATAGAAGTCGTTCAAGAGTTTAGTTATTTGGGTATCTTATTGACAAAAACGGGAAATTATAAAAAGGCGATTAAATCACAAGTTGAAAAAGGGACAAAAGCGATGTATGAGATACTAAAAAGGGGGAAATTTCATAACCTATCAGTTTCTTGTCAGTTAGATCTTTTTGATAGAGTAGTAAAACCTGTTCTTTTATATGGATCAGAAATATGGGGATTCAGCAACTGTGATATTGTCGAAAAGGTTCATCTAAAATTTTGTAAGTTGCTCCTAAATCTGAAATCTTCCACTCCAAACTGTATGATATACGGTGAGCTAGGACGTTTTCCACTCTCTATTGATGTAAAATTAAGGATGATATCCTACTGGTCTAAATTAATCATGGGAAAGCAGTCAAAGTATTCATGTATTATTTATAAGCTACTGTACCACTTGTATTGTACTAAACACATAGATTTTAAATGGTTAATAGGTGTTAAAAATATATTCGATGAATGTGGATTTTCTTATATCTGGAACACACAGCTCTTTTTAAATGATGTATGGTTGAAATATAATATCAAAGTAAGATTGTGTGACCAATTCAAAGAAACATGGAACGAGACTATTCAAAACTGTTCCAAAGCCTTGAATTATCGTATTTTTAAGAATTTATTGTGTTTTGAAGAATATTTTAATATTTTAGACGAAAAAGATTTTTTGACATTATGTAAATTTAGAATATGTAACCATAAACTTCCAGTCGAACTTGGAAGATGGTACAATATAGAAAGGGAAAAAAGAAAGTGTAATTTATGTAAGCTAGATATTGGAGATGAATTTCATTACATTATTAATTGTTCACATTTTACAGAAGAGAGAAATAAATTTATAAATCGAAATTTTAGTATAAGGCCAAATATTATAGTATTTACTGAAATTATGTCGTCTACAAATAGGACAGATCTCATTAATTTATGTAAGTTTATACGAATTATAAACAAGCGAGTGTGTCCTCCTGAATAAGTTCTTTTTGTCTTGCTGTTGTTGTTGTATATATTGTATATTTATGTTTATGTAGTTAATATATTGTATTATACATGCATGTCTTCTCTGTACCTATGTATTTGGTGATGAGAATAAAGATATATATATATATATATAACACATATCGCCTATTGTAAACCACTCAAACTGTATACATGAAAATTCAGAAATAATTGAATGCGAATAATGTGACTAGGTAAATATCGTAATAATAAGAATTTGCATTCTTAAACATTTGTAACTGAAACATGCACTTTTATGAGGAATTATTAGAAATCTCAATAAATAAACATTTTTTAGTAAAATTGAGAATGGAATTTGAGGAATGTGCATGTCAATGAGACAACCCAACCAAGGAGCAGATAACAGCTAAGGCATCCATTCTTGAATACATGCAATAATAAATGATCTTATACTGGAAATAGTATAATAGATGCATGCAAAACTTTCAGTATTTACAGTAACTGTTTTCATATGTTTTATAAACTGATTTTATTTTAAATAATGAATCATTTTTCAATAGTATATTGAAAATCGACATATATATATACATGTATATGTGAAATCTAATTTGGTTAGTGTTGGTTATATAATTTCTAAGTTTATCCAGATTTTTTAAAGAGGGGCGCGGGTCAACAAGAAACATGTAAGCAATACATGGTCACACAAAGACTTTAATGCAATTTGTCTGTTTTTATATCAAATAAGGAGATGTTGTATGATTGCCAGTGAGACAACTATCCACCAATTGCAAGTTCTAATGAAATAGCTTTATAATTAAGTAATTACACTATAGGCAAATACTTCCTTTGACAATGAGAAAATTCATACTGAATAGTGGGCTAAATATGGCTTGGCCATAAAAAAAAATCAATTGAGAAACTTAACAGCCTAATGTATAAAAAAAAAACCAGATATGTCGACAGACATTAACCAAATTAAAGCCTGCCACTGTCCCTTTAAAACTGTAAAACACCAATACAAATTATTTTTTTTTTGGTCACAAAAAGAAATGTGATGTTTGATATATACAAAATACATGATAGATGAAATGTAATTGTATGCGATTACTGACTGGGACATCAATTTTGGAAATGAATATCCTTGCCTAGTAAGAATTGGAAAAACACAAAATGGAGGAAAAAAGTGAAAATAATTTTTCACACAGCAACAGCAACAGTGAGCAACCCCCACCAAAATAATATGTCTGTGTAGCAACAGATGATAGAAAACTTTGAAGTTGCCTCACCCTGACCAGAAATTATCTTCCATTTAAAATTAAGTTGATTCTCTATACTTTTCAAGACTTCTGATTGAATTTGTATTACTGATTTTCAATAAAATTGAGAATGGAAATGGGGAATGTGTCAAAGAGACAACAACCCGCCCAAATAAAAAACAACAGCAGAGGGTCACCAACAGGTCTTCAATGTAGCGAGAAATTCCCGCACCCGGAGGCGTCCTTCAGCTGGCCCCTAAACAAATATATACTAGTCCAGTGATAATGAACGCCATACTAATTTCCAAATTGTACACAAGAAACCAAAATTAAAATAATACAAGACTTACAAAGGCCAGAGGCTCCTGACTTGGGACAGGCGCAAAAATGCGGCGGGGTTAAACATGTTTGTGAGATCTCAACCCTCCCCCTATACCTCTAACCAATGTAGTAAAGTAAACGCATAACAATACGCACATTAAAATTCAGTTCAAGAGAAATCCGAGTCTGATGTCAGAAGATGTAACCAAAGAAAATAAACAAAATGACAATAATACATAAATAACAACAGACTACTAGCAGTTAACTGACATGCCAGCTCCAGACTTCAACTAAACTGACTGAAAGATTATGATTTCATCATATGAACATCAGGCACAATCCTTCCCGTTAGGGGTTTAGTATCATACCATCATAACATATATGAGAAGAACATAACCCGTGTCATGCCAACAACTGTTTTTAGAATAAATGTGTTTAGTTCCGATGCAAAGACCTTATCAATGACTCAATATTAACGCCAAAATATGCAATCTTTAATGACTTGACAACAGTATCGTAATTATATCCCTTCTTAATAAGTCTATTCAAAGGTTTTGTAAGTTTCTGATGTGAATACTGACACCTTTGTGCTTTATAAAGAATATTACCATAAAAAATTGGATGTGAAATACCTGAACGTATTAAAAGTCTGCATGTTGAGCTATATTTACGAATAATGTCTTTATACCGATGATAAAATTTAGTAAATGTTTTGACTAGTTTGTGATATCGAAAACCCTGGTGTAATAATTTTTCAGTAATACATAAATTTCTCTCGTTAAAATCTAAAACATTGTTACATACACGAGCGAATCGTACAAGTTGAGATATATATAAACACCGTAAGATGGTGACAAGGGAACGTCACCATCTAAAAACGGATAATTAACGATAGGAAATGAAAAATCATCCCTTTTATCATAAATTTTAGTATTCAGCTTTCCATTAGTGATATAGATATCAAGATCGAGAAAAGGGCAGTGGTCAAACATATTTTGCAACTGAATATGTCAGAACTGCTTGTTTTCTTTTATATAATATTTAATGCATACTCTTAGCATAAATTTACAAATCCACATTTACTAGAAAGGATTTAAATATGTTGAGATCAAGGATTTAGTTAGCAAAAGATCAGTGATTTATATAGCAAGATCTAGCTATAATACCCAAAATAAACAGTCTGACATAGTCATTAATCACCTGGGGCTGGAGGAAAATAACTGGTTGACTAACAGGACCAAGGTCAACTTATAACATACATTGGCGGATCAGGGGGGAGGGGGGTTGGAACCCCCCTTTGTTTGGACGATCAATGCATTTGAATGGGAGCATATGGTTGGAATCCCCCTTTTACTCTGGGTTGGGACCCCCACCCCTTTTTTAAAATGGCTGGATCCGCCCCTGACATATATATCTAGAACTCAGACAACCAACATTTACACTATAAGACTACTTTTCAAAGTTTAAGCGACCAAATTTGTATTACAAATTATGTATGAAGGTGGAACTGCACATATTTTGTCAGTCTCTTTTCCGGGAAAATTCGATTTTCTACATACAGTTGAAACCTGAAGAAGTGCGGCAAACACCCACAACTTGTTTCACTATCGTCGGTTATTACAAAGGTCGAATGATTTCAACGGATATTGTCAATAAGATCAATTTATGTTGAGGTTTAATAATGTAAATACTCCAGAATCATTAACTGTGACAACAGAGTTGCGGTTCTTTCATGATTGTTCGGGTCGTCAGTGCGCTTGAATGACATAGACAATTTATCGAAACCATAGTTACGAAATCTAAATTCATAAAAAGCGGGTTACCAGAAACGATATTTCTCAAAAAAATCAACTGAAATAGAAAGCTATAGTTATTACCTAATAAAAAGTGCTGCGTGCTTAATGAATATGAAACAGTAATCAAATTAAGAACGAAACTGTGTACAAATTTATCGTTATATGCTGGCGGGTAAACTAAAAATATTATTTTAATTTAATATGTTCACTTCTGGAAAATCGCGCAGCACTTTTAAGCAACGGGAAAGCACAAGGATTCGTTTAAAAAAAAGCTTGTTGATTTTTATTTAGTCTAGTAACCCGTTTTTTGCCAATTTGATTAAGGCATTTTACCCCTGTGGAAGTCACGTGACCTAGACGATCATGACCAACAATTCGGTTTACTGATAGTTATTGAATTTATATATTCATGTAGTAAGGATAAGATTGATGAATTGTTGTTAAAACAATTTTATTCTTGAAATATCACATTTTGCCCCTATTTACGTTTAAAAGTGCCTTGACCTACCTGCGAAGGGCACAAGGAAGCTAATAACAAATAGTCTAAAGTGGTAAAGTAGATTACCCTTTAGTGATGTTTATTGCCCCATCACGGGTTGTTTACATTTAACGGAATATTTGTTTCAAGGATGATAGTGGATATGTTTTAAACTACAATCCCGTTCCCTTTTCCCAAATTTTCCCAAATGTTACCTTCTTATACTTATTACTGGAGTTGTATTTACAGGAGCAACTCGACAGCTGCCATATGTAGAGCAGGATCTGCTAACTCTTCCTATGCATCTCTGGATCACCCCAGTTTTTATGGGGTTTGTGTTGCCCAATCTTTAGTTGTCTATGTTGTGTTTATTGTTCTTTTATTTGTCTGTAGCTCCTTTTTCTTTTTTAAACCATGGCGTTGTCAGTTTGTTTTCAACTTATGAGATTGAATGTCCTTTTGGTATTTTTGTTACTTTTGTACTGATGAGATATGTGTATACGAAAAACTTGTCTTCAGAATAAAATGAAAAACTCAGTAATCTTAAATATGTTTTGTATTGTTCAAACAGATCGTTGTTCATTTGATTCATACCAACAGTAAACTTATATATGTATAGTTCTGAATACTGAAAAGTTTAAGTCGTATATTATATTCTTGACATCTGATGTTAAAGCCTGTTTATGAGAAATAATGACTTATAAAAATCAAAAACAATTATTCGCCTTAGGTTTAAATTTTGACAAGCGTTTGAAGTCATATGAAACGAGTGACTTGTGAAACATAATGTTTGTCCAATTCTTGAACTTAGTCTTTTGCGCACGATTTTTTAATTTTTTAAGGAATTATATCGTACAATCGTAATTTTTTTTTCTCTCTGTCTGTTATGATGAGAAAATCGGTCAGCTACTTAGTTGTCGTGATTTGAAGCCATAGTTTACCGATTGTCACCTTACAGTAAACAATCAACAAAGAAGCATGGATATTTTGCACGTGTAGAAAATGTACAATCAGATAATAGTTTATTTTAATGACAGATCCATGCGTATTGCGATTACCGGATTTGTACGAGAAATGGTTCACGCTAAAGAAATTGTTGGCTAATTGCAATAAAAAAAGTAAACTTTTTCTAAATGTGGACAAAGTAAAGATTTTTTTTCTCAGAAAAAAAGTTTATGTACATAAGTTTGATAATGAAAGCTATCCATTTAGTTATAACAGAAACATATGGATATTTTTTTTTAATTTGACATTTCATATGACTTTGATAGCAGATACAAACTATTACATTTTTAAAAAGATCATCACAACCCTGCAACAGATCTACAAAAAAGTATACTGATAATGAAACTCTTGATTATTTTTGACATTTTGAAAAAAAAACACAAAAGATTTTTCATATTGCTGAAATACACAAATGTGGTCGACTTACTGTTTCAGTAAATGGTCAATCAGCAGAAAACATAAATGATTTTAATGATTTTAATGATTAACATGTCAAAGAACTCCCCTTTTATATCGAAGATATTTCAGATGTATTTAAAGTTAGAATTTTTTAACATCTAATTTATACATGTATACCGATATTCCATCAAAAGAGCAAATGCATCATAGGCGAAAGTATAGAACAATCGGAGAGACATATATCCTTCCAACGAGTGCCTTTTCAAACTTCTTAATCTAGCGTTGTGAAAACAAAAGCTTTTCTATCAACAAGAAACAGTGTGCAGATAAGTGGCACTAGCTATATATATATTATGGACACAATATTATGACTGAACAACTTGAATATGTTTTATGACTTGTGTTACGTACCAGCCATATTAAATTTGATTTTTCTATGCAATCAATTTATTTTAGACAGATTTTCAATGACTATTCTTGAGTATTTTTATGCAGTTTTAGAAGTCACTTTGCCCAAGAGTGTTATACTGTTTAGAATTGAGAATATATAAAAAGACGGTGTTTATCAAATGTTTAATTCAAATACAAAACAAAACTACAAATGTAAGAATTGAATATTATTGAGTTGTACATGTTTGCGTCACCGTATGGCGTCGTATAGACATTGAATTATCAGACACTTGTGATTAGTGAATATTTTTTTGGCATACCGAAACTGTCTCATTGTAGTGGAAGATATTAGCAGGCAAAATCGAGAGAATTGTGCAAATGATGATACAAGCATGAAAATTAGCACGAAGCATCATTATTATATACTTTTTAAGATAAAACTGCTGGTCATGAAAAAAAAATCAAGATGGCCACGGCCTTCTTAAAAAATGGCTGCTTTTTCCAGTTCGAAAATACTTATTTTTCTGGAAAGCTTTTTATTTGACCTTCTTTGAGTGAAAAATATTATCAGGTTTGGTGGCTACATCCCTTGCATGTGACGAATTTAACAGAAATAAATATTTGAATTTTCGGGGTTTGAGCATGCGCGAAAAATGTTCACACATAAACATTTGAACTATTTACTATTTACTTGGTGCTTTTGGATTTTTAATGATATTCTGAATTGGTTTGATATCATTTTTAGGGTTATGAAAAAAAATGGGTTTATCAATTTTGCGCATGCGCAAACTATTTATAGACATACAGAGTGATTTGCACCACTACCAGTGCACAATGATATAAATCGTAGTTCATCTAACAGACGAGGATTTGAATTTCGTAAACATATCTTGGTCGTCATTTAATTCCTCTATTCAAGTAAGTCTATGATGCCACTATTTGAAAACATGCCAATTCAGTTGAATTGATCAAACCAAACATTCGATTGATAAGGTGAAAAAAGTGGTTAACTTTCAAAATCCTGGCCAAATATAATTATAGCTGCAGATCACCCACTTTTGGTATTGGTTAAGAAAATTCAGCGGGAATGGCCAGATTTGTAAGGAGAAGATAAGTTAAACTTTATCGTTATGTTTAAATGTTTCACCATCGCTGTGACAGAGGGTTACTTTGTTGTTATTGTTTTCTGCTAACCCATTGTATCCACAAAGGTTTTACGGAATAATGAATAGTACATTGAAATGGCCTAGTATAACAAAAAACGGTGATATATTGCATGAAAGTGGATGGACTTGTGCCCTCACTGAAGCCGATATTGCAACACCTAGAAAGTCATATTACTTTCATGTATATTCAAATGTACTTGGACTAGACAGGCGCATCAGTATTACTTTCATGTATATTCAAATGTACCTAGGACTAGACAGGCGCACCAGATAAATGCGTGTGTTTTGCTTGAACAATCAATGTCTAAACACAGAAAATATAGCTCATGACTCTGTGTCGTTCGATTATTTGATAGACTGGTGTAAGGAAAGGGAGTCATCTCCACCAAAGTTGAATTTTTAAGCGTTCAATTATGAATCTATAAGAACTTCTTGAAAATTTCGGTCGTATTCTCATTCTATGAGTCACAATCAGTGCATATCAAGCATAACACCTTATTTTATTTGGATCATATCGTTTTAATTATGCTCGATGGTTACTGATCTATTTCCGAAATATGGATTCCCTTCACGAATATCACCCACAAGGTGGCAATGGAATTTGAAAATGGTAATTTCATGGTACCTAAGACCAGCAAGTTGTTTTCTTTTTTTTTATCACAATTGATCAGGCACAAAAACAAAATAATGCAATTGTGAAGGGCGATGTTAGTACCACCGAAGATCCATTTAAGACGATGGATTGATAGAAGCCAGTAGACTAGTAGATGAATTTGAAAGATCTAGTGGTTTGAGTCATTCTAATTAAACAGATGGACGTCATCATGAAGACTGTTGTGAAAGTACAATTTACACGACGTAACGTCATATTTATTCCCGTACTTTCACTTTCCCATTGTTGACGTCAACTTCCGCCGAGCAATTGTTTACAGTAGGACAACCGGATGTGCCTTTTCGGCCAAAATGTGATTCGGCGGCGCTCAGTAGTCCTACGCCGAAAATTGGACTATTTTGCGTCGGCCGACGTCAACTGAAAAATGGCGCGCTTTTGTATTTTTTTTAAATTCGTTTGCGGCAAAGTGCGGACGATAAATACTGTCGATTTTAAGCATATCTACATGAGAAAAATATATGAGTTTACATATTATTTTCATTTTTGATCATTGAAACATAAGAAAATCTTATTTTTTTACATCTGAACATAGAATTTCGGATTTTGATTTTCTGCACTATAGGATTAAATGGCTATATCAAAAATGGGAACAAAAAAATACCTATCCTTCGATTTGCTAAAAAATTTTACAACCTATTCTCGCGAGTTTTTGGCATCGAAATTCGTAAAGAACAGAGGTGTCCAAGCCAGGGCAAAAATTTGTTCCCATTTTAAAGTAGGGGTCTCAATCTTTTATAGGTTTTTCCTTGCATGGTCGGTAGATTTGAAAATTGGAAGAGTTTCTGTTTTTAAAGTAAATATTTATTCAAATATCATGAAAAGGTGAACCATTAGGTATAAAACCACTTTAAATATAGCAGTTTGTGTCACTGAATTGTAAAATTATAGATTTTTTTCGAAATTGAAGAAGGCGCCATTTTTGGCTATTTTTCCATTACGTCTATTGATATGCTAAAATTATGAGGTGTTTCTAAAAAATCTCCGACTCAATTTTTTTAAAACTTTCATATGCTAATCTTTGGTACAAAATGTATGTGTTTTGAAAAAATTAGGCACTTCTATCGAGTAGAAATGGAGAATGGTCATCTTTACTTTGTATGTCCCCACTATGGGGGCCCTGTTCTTCCCTTTACCTTGTTTCTGAAGAACACGATAGTGATTCATCTCTCGAAAAAATTATCCACTAAAAATAGTTGAAACATATCAAATATATGTTTAATAAGACATCAATAAATTTTACAGGATGTGATTTTTTAAAGCAGAATTGTCGGAATCGACCTCAACCGAAGTTGTGTCAGTATATAGATAAACGTTGTCAATTTCCGGTGCCGAAAATGCCAACGTAAAATGTCATTAAAAGTTGGATTATTTTCTTCTTTGTAGCAATTTTGTTAATCTTAGTGCCAAGGAAGGCATGCAATATGTTGAATCCGTACCAACGTTATACCATACTTGGTACCCTAGAGTGTTAGGCTTACACATCATGGGACCCCGACTGATTTGTTGAAATCATGATCGTACTTTAACTAAAAGTTTACAAAGTAACTTATAAAAAACAAGATTCATTCCGTGAATATTGCTACCTGCCGCTGAGTTTTTAATGAACATTTAATCTGATTCGGTCATAGAAAAGCTGTTGATATTCCTTTCGTTAATATAAATTATCGTTGTGTGTTTTGTTTGGTTTCTTATTTTTAAAAGGGGGCGTTGGCAGGGGCATGCTCTTTTTATTTTGTCAATGGCATGTGTCATTTTTAGGGCTCATGGTTCTCAATCTCTGGTTACAGTGGAGGTTCAAACTCATCATGACTGTAAAAACTTATTAAAAATTCATTTTGCAGTTTTTTGGGGCATTGCCATTGACATACTGACTATCAATATATCTATGCATAGGAGGGATGACCAATTCTATTCAAAGTAGGTGGTGGGAATTCAAAAGAAAGCCTGGTCCGTTCACAATAGTACTTCAGTGGCGGATCCAGAACTTTTCCTAAGGGGGGGCTCCAGTCATGCTTCAATGATTCCCTATATAATCAACCAAATTTTTCCCACGAAAGGAGGGGGGGGGGGGCCCTGGATCCGCCTATGTACTTGTTCGCCCTGGGTGCTTTGCCCTTATACCCATTCGCCCTGTTCTTTTTTTTTATTTTGTTGTCCTCTTTAATGTAAATTATTTGAATGAAGTATGTAAAATTTGGTTGACAATTTTGTGCATAAACCACATACGCCAAAACGTTGGAGATTTTGTCTGGATTGACTATTCATTTGCATCCATTGCTACACTTGCATTTATTTCTAAACATATTTTCACTTTTGCATACAGATGCAGAATATTCCTTTTCAGCCTGTCTTGTGTCATGTAACAGGGTCTTTTATACATGTGGCTCACTAACTGCTTTTTGTTCAAGTTAATCTTTTTAGACATTTGATATTTGGTGGAGAGTTGTCTTATTGGAATTGATCATATCCCAACTTTCTAATTTTCATATTACTGAAAGGTAACTGTATTTATTACCTTGAATTGAGTAAATAACTACTTACAAAAAAACAATTCCACATGTAAAAAAAATAAATGAAATATAATTTCAAATGATACAATTTAGCTAGCCTTATGGAATATTTTGTATGTTGTGCATCTCTTTTCTCCTTTTAGTGACGGGGGGGGGGGGGGGGGGGGGGGGGGCTATTTTGTATGGTTGGCTGCTTCATATCTGGTGATGGGATAAACATTTAGTTATGCAGTGTTGAATACTGGTCCCCACCCCCTAATTGATAGGAATAAACAAAACAAAAAATCTTTCACTCAATCTCAACAACAAGGCAAAAGTGAAGTATTAAAATCAATATAAGCATACTACTGGTTCTGAACTTTTCTGCTCTTTGGTTGGGTTGTTATCTCTTTGACACATTGCCCATCTATATTCTCAATTTTAAAGATTTATATTCAAGTATGCGATATGTGATAAATATCCAAAAATGATCTTATTTGATAAAATTCAGCCTTGATCCATAATTTCTTGAAAAAGTACCAAAGCAAAATACAACATGTGGATACATGTCTAATTTACCAGGAAAAAAGTCCAATAATTCTGGAATGGCAAAACTTGAATTTGCCCAAAACTAAAAGCGAGCTTTTTTAAATTACACTCATGCAAAATAAAAGGGAAACACTTGAGGCCAGAGGGAAGATATATATCAAAGAGCTGAAAGCTCTGAAGAAAAATGACGCCACTGTCTCTAATATTGGGATAGTTTTTATGCAAGTCTTGATTTTCACATACCGTAATTAGTTTAACAATGCAACATGTATCGTAAGCATATAATTGATATTCGTATATGTGTGTGTGTGTGTGAAGTGAAGGTGACAACTGGCTGGTTTTTTAAGACAAATGAATAGGTCAAGACTAGCTGAATTGTACAAATAAATACCGTAGAAAGGCTTGTATATTTCTCACTGGTACATAGTCTGAATCTGAGTCCGTTCGCTTCCATTCACGTTTGCGCCCACTCATTTTCACCCCTTTCACTTTCACACCCTACATGTTCGCACCCAATCTTAATTGGTTTTGTGTTTAATAACTATGTAAGCAAGTGTTTTCTTATAAGTATAATTGTTGTCATTGTCTCAAAATAAAGTGAGACAGCAATTTTTTTTTGTGTTGAATAAATCTTAATTATGTTTTGGATAAGGTATTGCTAAAAATAATAATAATCCTTTCTAAATAAAGTGGTATTTTGTCAACGTTTTATTTTGTGTTGAATAACTCTTAATCATGTTTTGGTTAGTGTATTGCTATAACTTGTTTCATTGACTTGTTTCAAAATGAAGTGAGATTCTGACTATGTTTGTTTCTGCGTGTTGAATAAATTTTATCATGTTTTGGTTATATTAGTGGATTGCTATATTTTGGTTTCTATGTTTTATTGTTTCGTTGGTTCAGATCAATGGGACCAAGCTGTTAAAAACAATTATCTTTTGTGTTTTTTCCTTTAAAATCTTCAATGTTTTACTCATACCAAGCTATAAATACATTCAGTATTTACACCAAAGCAATTTAAAACAACAACCATAATTTTCCAATTATTCAACTTGAATTTGAATTAAAATTGGGCGTGAATGAGTAGAGTGTGAATGTGCGAACGTGTAGGGTGCGAAAATGTATTGGGCACAAACAGACCTGATGCCACACAGTCTGAACCCCTTCTCCCACAAAATATTAAGTAAATAATCTTTTTGTTACTGCTATCAAAGGTCTAATGAAACTCAGATAGTTTCAAACATTTGTCAAAGAATTCTAGTCAAACTGGCACCTAGTTAAATTGGCACCTGAACGTCGTAGGAAGGCGTCCCAGAAAAATAATAAAATAGCCTTGCCAGACGTCATAATTATTTGGACTAATACATGAGATATTGTGTATTTTTCTGCATTATTTTAACCAGTTGAGTATTTTACAGGATTGTTGGTTTAATGCTGTTTAAACTTTACTGAAAAACAAACACCTTAAATTGCTAATTATTTGGCATGAAAGTTTGATTTATTGAAAGGGACTCATAGTTTTCCATTTTATTTTAATAATTGACTTGTTTTTACAATTACACAAATTGTCTAATTGTTAAAACAACAGCTTTGGTAAGGGCTTCGTTGTTTACCTTTATACACTACATATTCACTTTCGTTTCGTGGTTTACCAAAATACACAACAACATATTCACTATGTACTTGGTAACAGTAATTAATTAATTGAATAGAAAATATTATATCAAATATTATTGGATGCCGAATTGACGTCGAATAGGTGCCGATTTGACTAGATGCCAATTTAACCAGGTGCCGACTTGACTTGTACGTTTCAATTCCTCTGCGATCGTTTGCGGTATTTTCTTGAGAAAACCTATTTTCCATCATCAAAGAGAAGAAGAAACTGCTTTAAAAAGATTCTGGAACGCTTCATGATTGTTAAAATAAGTTTAATTCACTCAAAAACAATTTTAAAACTTGCGATTAAACAGGAAGTTTCCAAAGCACGTGTAAAAGAAGAAATTAACCGGTGAGAGTGGAAATCCGTATATGACAGATATCCCTATAGTACGACTTTGAAAGTAAAACAGTTCAATCCTTTTGTAAAACAATCTTTAATATACCTATCACATTAATGTTTGAATGGTCTTAAGCTTATTCAAACCATATAAGTCGGTATGAAACACCAAAACGGAATGAACAATAACCGATTACGTTTTGTAGTTTACAAATTCTAAAACTGGTTCCCGTCAAACTACAACACTTTGTTCGAGTGTAGTGGAATACAAGCAAAAACCAGTGTAAACTGGGTCCTGGCTGGTTTAATACTACACAATGATGCATAATGATAACACAAGCAGATTCCAGTTTGTTTGGAAAATAGGAAATACGAAACCAAGCGCGGTAGGCAGAGCAATGTAATGAAGTTCAGGTCGGCAGTTATGGAACAATGACTGCGTCATTTTCCAATAATATTCAGTTGTCAGAAGTATAAAATAAACGTGGAATCTTATTAATTATATAACAGTGAAATTGCTTAAAACAAAATATTCATGAAAACAACTGAGTCAATAATCTGATTTTTTTTAATAAATATGGTGACATTTCACTTCTGCACTTTTTAATGTTGATGAGTCTCACATATTTAAAAAATCCTCTTGTTACTAAACTTTGGAGCCCATAGTCTGTTAAACTTTCATTTATTAAATCCTGCATTAGTTCAACAAAAATGTCCGCTTATAATCACTTGAACCACCTCGGATACCATTCTGTACATGAAAATATCTCTCATAACAAATTTCATATAAATTGCTGATTCCAGGTATCAAAATTTGTATCCACCAGTAAAATTATTCCTCTGACAGGATGTGTTGTCTACTGAAAATGAAATTTTTTGTTATTAAATTAAGTTTGTTAATTCAATCAAAAAGTAATGAAGAATAATAATTATAATATATTGTATTGTTATTGCCATCTATGACCTCAATACAGTCTGCTCAAGTCATTCTCTTATCTAAAAAAAAACAGATGCTCCGCAGGGCGCAGCTTTATACGACCGCAGAGGTTGAACCCTGAACGGTTGGGGCAAGTATGGACACAACATTCAAGCTGGATTCAGCTCTAAATTTGGATTGTGATTAAATAGTTGACACATCATAGGGTTTCTGACACAGAATGAATGTGGTCTAATGAACTTAAAAAAATTTTTTTTGCCTTTGAGCAATTCACTTTGCTGTTAATATTAATCCTCTCAAAAAAATGTTTGAAGAAATTTTCTTTTTATTTATGAAATCTGAAATGAAAAAAATTTACCCCCCCCCCCCACCATTTTTTTTTTCACATCCCCCTTTCCCTTATTCCAAAACTGATCTGAATTCATATTCTAATGGAGTTTGCAACAATAACTACTCATTTAAATACATGATAAAATATTAAAATGTAAAGAAAGTGCTTGTAATCACTGAATGGTAAAGATTGTTTTAATTTATCAGTTGGTAGTAAAAGTGAATATACATTGTATATTGTATAAAACAATGATTTAAGTTGATTCAACTACTATTCTGAACAAAGAAAGATAAGACTCCAATTGAAAATTTCATGCTATTGCACAATATTGTGCAATTAGATATATTTCTTGCTATTGCACAATACTGTGCAATTGAAAATATTTGCTATTGCACAATACTGTGCAATTGAAGATTTCTTGCTATTGCGCAATACTGTGCAATTGAAAATTTCTTGCTATTGCACAATACTTAATATAATAATTTTGGATCCTGATTTGGACCAACTTGAAAGACAAGGCCCATAATAAAAAATCTAAGTACATGTTTAGATTCAGCATATCAAAGAAGCCCAAGAATTCAATTTTTATTAAAATCAAACTTAGTTTAATTTTGGACCCTTTGGACTTTAATGTAGACCAATTTAAAAACGGGACTAAAAATTAAGAATCTACATACACAGTTAGATTTGGCATATTAAAGAACCCCAATTATTCAATTTTTGATGAAATCAAACAAAGTTTAATTTGGACCCTTTGGGCCCCTTATTCCTAAACTGTTTGGACCAAAACTTCCAAAATCAATCCCAACCTTCCTTTTATGGTCATAAACCTCGTGTTTAAATTTCATAGATTTCTATTAACTTTAATAAAGTTATGGTGCGAAAACCAAGAAAAATGCTTATTTGGGCCCCTTTTTGGCCCCTAATTCCTAAACTGTTCGGACCTCAACTCCCAAAATCGACCCCAACCTTCCATTTGTGGTCATAAACCTTGTGTTTAAATTTCATTGATTTCTATTTACTTATACTAAAGTTATTGTGCGAAAACCAAGAATAATGCTTATTTGGGCCCTTTTTTGGCCGCTAAGGGAGCTACCATTTGATTTTTATGGGGGGCTAGGATGAAAAATATTGTCCTGCATTTTTTTTTAGCTGTAATCTGTCCTGCCTTTTTTTTTAGTTTATCCTGACTTTTTTTTTTTGCAAGTGTCACATCCTGCCTTTTTTTTTACTCAAAACTCCTGTCCTGCCTATTTTTTTCAAATTTCATCCTAGCCCCCCCCCCCCCCCCCCCCGTAAAAATCAAATGGTAGCTCCTTAATTCCTAAACTGTTGAAACCAAAACTCTCAAAATTAATCCCAACCTTTCTTTTGTGGTCATAAACCTTGTGTCAAAATTTCATAGATTTATATTTACTTAAACTAAAGTTATAGTGCGAAAACCAAGAAAATGCTTATTTGGGCCATTTTTGGCCCCTAATTCCTAAAATGTTGGGACCAAACCTTCTCAAATCAATCCCAACCTTCCTTTTGTGGTCATAAACCTTGTGTTTAAATTTCATTGATTTCTATTTACTTATACTAAAGTTATTGTGCGAAAACCAAGAATAATGCTTATTTGGGCCCTTTTTTGGCTTCTAATTCCTAAACTGTTGAAACCAAAACTCTCAAAATCAATCCCAACCTTTCTTTTGTGGTCATAAACCTTGTGTCAAAATTTCATAGATTTATATTTACTTAAACTAAACTTATAGTGCTAAAACCAAGAAAATGCTTATTTGGGCCCTTTTTGGCCCCTAATTCCTAAAATGTTGGGACCAAAACTTCCAAAATCAATCCCAACCTTCCTTTTGTGGTCATAAACCTTGTGTTAAAATTTCATAGATTTCTATTCACTTTTACTAAAGTTAGAGTGCGAAAACTAAAAGTATTCGGACGACGCCAACGTGATACCAATATACGACCAAAAAATTTTCAATTTTTGCGGTCGTATAAAATGGTCAGATTTATTAAAACGCTTCATTTGCATGGATATGATGCACATCATGTAAGAGTTAATTCCATTATATTGTTTTTTTATCATAAATTAAATTTAAATTATGGTACCCTTCATTCTTGAAATTAGGTTTTAAATCCAAATGTAACTATCTTGACATTTATACAGCATAGATAACAGAATAAAATCTTTAAACTATTAAAAGAATACCATTCAGCCTTAAAGTCTGTGTATGATTCTTTTACTTATCTCAGTCATTAATTATAATTTCCATCCTCAATTTATTCCATTGGCAACTTTTATATATAAAAAAGAATAATTTAGTATATAATTATGTCTGACTGTTAAATGTAGATATTTTCAGTCTATTCCCTTATGAAAACAGTCTGCATACCATGTATATTATGTTTTTGTTTCATATTTGTGGGATTGAAATCATAGCACACTGTAAATAACTGACTGTTTTTACCCTAAACAGACACTTTTGGATTACTTACCCTTAATATATTCTAGTCCTATTGTTTTCTATCAAAATCATTTTGCTTTCAACATTACTGGACACTGGTCGTTGACATTCCATTTTATTACTGTTTTCTTGTTGTATGTATATCACACATACAAATGTACATGTACAAGTGTTTTTTGTTGATATATAAAAGTCCTATGTATTGAATTTTTGATTCATAGTGAACATCTTTCTCCTTCCTGTAAATATAAAGCAAATGTACATACAATTACTAAATAAATTATATACTAAATTATTCAAAGCAAAATTAAACTTTGCATTATTATCAACACATTAAAACAAATTTGCCATATGAATTACCAAGGAAATACATGTTTTTACTAAGTATTATAAATAATTATGCCTCAAGCATTTTGCTCAATACATAAAAGTTAAAGGCAATAATGGGCAAATAAAATATTTCCAAGTCTTGAAAATTTATTTTTTATGTAATATATAAAAAAAAAAGATGTGGTATGATTGCCAATGAGACAACTATCCACAAAAGACCAAAATGACACAGACATTAACAACTATAGGTCACTGTACAGCCTTCAACAATGAGCATAGCCCATACCGCATAGTCAGCTATAAAGAACCCCGATAAGACAATGTAAAACAATTCAAACGAGAAAACTAACGGCCTTATTTGAAAAAACGAAGAACAAATATGTAACACATAAACAAACGACAACCACTGAATTACAGGTTCCTGACTTGGGACAGGCACATACATAAATAATGTGGCGGTGTTAAACATGTTAGATAACAATGTTTAATATCATAACATGGAGCAGATTTGAGTGTTAACAATCATTTCATTAACATTTTTATATTCAATTATATTATAGTGTACATAAATATCATAACATGTACAATACAAGCTTAAATTATATACATTTTGGGGGCACTCACAACCCAGTTTTTCTCAATTAAAATCATGGAACCACCACTGTCATGACTATTGAGACCTTGTTGGAAAAAATTTGGTTGATTAAATAGGGACTGAAGCATTACTGGAGCCCCCCCCCCCTTTTATGAAAAGTTCTGGTTTTGCCACTGAAATGTGTTAGTTTTTGGTCTGACATGTAAATGTATGTCACTGTGTTTTATAGATAAAATATTAAACTTGAGTGTAAATGTATTATATAAATGAAATCAGGGACATATAAAAGTTTAAATTCTTTATTTTCCAATTAAGGGCCCCTGACGGGCAATAATGACAACAATACACAATACATTCTGATTCTTAACACATAAACATATAATGAGTTTTGTCTCTTGCTTGTTCATGTTGTTATAAGTGTCAAAAGTGTTGGCTGTTATGTTTTATTGTTGTTTTGTTTTGTATATGTTTTTATATGTGTTCATGTGTTTCAGCGATGATCCTTTTGTACTGACTACTGGATTTTATCCTGAATAAAATTAGTTAGATAGTTAATTTATAATGAAGATGAAATTAATTGTTCCCAGATAAAATGGGAATTTATTTATATAAGACCAGGTATAAAGTAGCCAAGAGTTAAAGTGAATATGTCTTACATTCTAATGATTTAGTACATGGACGTCTTTGACGTGCAGCAAAATTCATGGAGTACCCACCCACCCCATCCCCCTTTTTTTTAGAGAACTTACAGTCGGCATGAAACATGATCATCCACGCTTTCAAATTTGATTCGTTTTGGTCCGTATTTGCAGTTTCATGTTTACAATGTTCACAAAGTGATCGTGAAGAACACTTTTTTTTAATATTTGTCTGTCCAGTTTGAAAACGGATGTTGACAGTGGGTATAATATTTCCGGAGACAAGGGCGGATACCCCAGACCGAAATCCGAATGTAATAAAATAATAAAAGTGATAAATAGTTAATTCATTACATGAAAAGGAAATGATGAAAACTTGGATTTCAATATTCATGTTTCATATTATTTTACACTTTATTTTTGCCGTTTAAATCATTTCTTGGGATACGACTTCTTTGAAAATAATTACCTGCAATATCTGGAATAAAGCTTTACCTTTTATGTTGTGTGGTACAAAGTTTAAGCATCCAAGAATATCATAAATGCAACTTTCAACGAGGAATGCCAAATCCGACGTCAAATAATGGCCGCCATTACGTGTTGACAACGTCGTCTAGTGAACCGTATCACTGAGCGCCGAAATCCTTACTCAGGCGCTTCCGGTTGTCCTACTGTTATATGGTTTTGAAGAGCGAAGTTGATATACACCTCGAACGAAGAATAAGAAGATTGATATTTGACTTGATATATATATTTTATAAAAGGTAAACAGCATACATTTTACACATTTTACACACTGTATTATTTTACTGATCTCCGCATCAGGTTTTAAATATATACTTTGCCCTATTTATAGATCGTAGTTCCCCTGTTAAATATAGCGCGATCGGCAATTCAAACACATTAACGTTGGTTGTTCATTTGTTATTATTTATTCGCGTATTCCTGTGTGAATAAACTGTGTTGTATATTTATTGTGTATTATAATAAAGTATTGTATTTCTACATGTTGTTTGCATAAAAACGTAACTGCCGTATAAAGTTGTGGTAATTGTTTAATGAGACAATACTTGTTGTGAAGCCCATGTATGATTTTACCCGCTCGGACCCGTTTGTTATATAAATAAGTAAGTTCACAACAACTGTTGGTTGTTCATTTGTTATTATTTATTCGCGTATTTCTGTGTGAATAAACTGTGTTGTATATTTATTGTGTATTATAATAAAGTATTGTATTTCTACATGTTGTTTGCATAAAAACGTAACTGCCGTATAAAGTTGTGGTAATTGTTTAATGAGACAAATACTTGTTGTGAAGCCCATGTATGATTTTACCCGCTCGGACCCGTTTGTTCTATAATTAAGTAAGTTCACAACAACTGGTGACAGCCATGGGATTAATTTAAAATTCGTGTTATTTAAAGATTGCAAAACTTTTCAAAGCAGTTTTTAGCTTTTGGTTTTGTTTTCTTTGTTCGGAAACTTGTCGTGATATTTTACCGAATTTAAAACTTTTTAAAGCTGTGTTAGCTTTTGGTTTTAAGTTCCGCCGTGATCCTAAATTTCTAGACTTTGTAGGGCATATTTTGCTTTAGTCTATGAAATTTGTCCTTTTGTCCCGTGTTTCCCGCGTATCAAAACTTTTCAAAGCATTCATTGGCTTTTGGTTTTGACCCTTTCCCCTTTACTTCGCGTTATTTTGATTTCAAAACTTTTCAAAGCGTATTTTGCTTTTGGTTTTGAAATATCGTATTCGTGTTATTTAAATTTCAAAACTTTTCAAAGCAGTGTTTGCTTTTGGTTTTGAAATATCGTGTTCCGCTGATTTGTAAGGGTTTCAAAACTTTTCAAAGCGTATTTTGCTTTTGGTTTTGAAATATCGTGTTCCGCTGATTTGTAAGGGTTTCAAAACTTTTCAAAGCGTATTTAGCTTTTGGTTTTGAAATTTAACTGTAGGGCTAGCATTACTTCTAGACTTTTTATAGCTGATTTAGCTATTGGTTTTGAAGGTGTGTTTTTTTGTTTTTTTTTTGTTTTCGGTATTTCAATAAATATTTCAAATTGATTCAAGGTTTTGTTAGCTTTTAGGTTTGAAATTATTCAGACGCGAATAATATTGAGTAAACCGTGGTTTAAGTATCGTGTTTATATATATAATTTCGACGTTCGTGCAATAGTTTACATTTGAATAAGAATGATGCTCAGAAGTCGTCAGTTACCTACGGTTCAAAGAACTAAAAATTTATATGAACCAAGAAGTTGTTTAGGTTCAGTATCGGATTCACACATATTAAATAAAAATCGAGAAAACGTACCACAAAATTCAGCAACAAATGAAGTTGAAACAATGACCCGTGTTTCTGGAGGTAATACACCAATTTTCACTGATGAAAGTACCATGCCGAAACATAATGATAGTTATAATGAAGAAGAAATAACCAAAATGAGGCAAGGGGATAAAATTCCTAGATGGGAAATGAACAGAGAGGCTCATCAAAGTACCTTACATATTGATAATAGGCGAACAAATAATCAAAGTACAGAGTATATTGTTCCATCTGAAAATAGAAAAACATATCAAAGAACTTGGAGTACTGGTCACTCAGATAACAGAGATGCATATCAAAGTGCATGGAATACTGATCACTCAGACATGAGGGAACATCCAAGTACTTGGAGTACTGATCACTCTGAACGACGGGAATTAAACAGAACATCTGGTCAAAGCAATAGAAAACATCAAAGCACTCACAGCATTGTTGAAAGGGAGAGGTGTGAAATGAATAGACATGAACAGCAGAGAATGGACTATTCTGAAGTGGGCAGATATCAGTATGTTGATACTTATCCTGATCATAGACAGTCGTCATCTCAAAATTCTGATAGTACGCATCATGAAAGATTTATGGGGTACCCAGAGACTTCCACAAGACATTCAGAATTACTTAGAAATATGCCTGATTATACACATACCAAAAGTAATTATGCTGAACCTCAGACATATGTTCCGTCAGAAACTATACAACCAGTTAGAGGAACAGAATATCCAAGAGCAACTGCTGATAATATGTACTCGAGATATGAGAGACCTCGTTGTCCAGAAAATGCATATTCCAAGGTATCAAATATGAGTCGTATGTCATCAAATGAACCACAACATAGACTTCCTTTTTATAATGGCAAAACTGAATGGGAATCATTTTGGTGTCAATTCCAGATCATTTCAAGAAGTTACGCTTGGGACAATCAGAAGCAAGCAACACAGCTGCTATTATGTTCGCAAAATGAAGCTTTAAACTTTGCTTCAAGGCTCCCACATGCAGTACAGACAGATATTTTTAGTTTGTTTGTTGAGTTGAAGAAGAGGTTCGGTGACAATATTTTACCATCAACACACAGAGCAGCACTTCAAGATCTTAATAAGCAGAACAAAGAAAGCCTACAGGAATTTGCTTATAGAGTTGTAAACCTGATAAGTAAAGCTTACCCAGAAATTAAAGGGACTCAGCTATTCGAAGAATTGACTGTTGAACATTTCCTTTATGGTCTTAATGATGAAAATATGACGTATGATGTTATAAGCAAGCAGCCAAAATCTATTGATGAAGCTTTGAATATGGTCATGTGGCATGAGAGCTGTAGATCTAGGAGTGGTAAGAACCGCAAATCTTCAATACGAGAAGTACAGTTTGATAGCCAGTGTGAAGAAAACGATATCAGAAGGTTACACCAAAAACAATACGTAACTGAAGAAAGACTTAACCAGTTTGGCAGAGAACTCAAAGATTCTATTATTGAGGGAATGGCTAATTTAAATAAAAAAATGCCTAGTTTGCCAAGTACTAACAGTAATAATTACCAGCAGTCCAATTACGCAAAGAAAACGGAGAGTAATAACAATAGGTGTTATAATTGCAATGGTATTGGTCATTATAGCCGTAATTGTCCATCAAAACAAGATAAATGGGATTCAAAGAGAAATGGACATTATGGAAACAACCAACAAAGAGATGCATATGCACCAGTCAAAACACCTTTCGATCCTTTAAACTAGAAAGGGCTGTGCCTGTAGGCCAAGCCATAGCCCCAAAGAGTAATGAAGAAATTATGGAGAAAAGACAACAATCTATTCCAAAGAAGGAAATTGAATGTTTAAAAGGAAAATTTGTAACCTCAGAGAAAAACTCTTCTGAGAAACATCTAACTACTGAAGGTTTAGGCCCTTCAAGCAGTGATGTTAAAATTATCAGTAAGAAATCAGACCAATGCAGCAAGAATGAACATATTGAAAAACCAGTTTTGTCCAGAGTTGATGCTGTGAATCAGTATAGAGATGATATTATTAAGAAAACTAGTGCTTTAACTTCCGGAATTTTACCAGAGAAACACTTTGAAGACAACGAATCTTCTGATGATAGTGTTGATGGAGGAAATAATGTATGTATTGACAGAGTTGAATCAGCAGTTATTCAAACGTCTGTGAGAATAAATGACTATGAGTTAAAAGCGGTAATTGACACAGGTGCTGAGGTCACTGTGCTCAGTGAAAAGGTTTATAGGAACCTTGCAAAAGAATATCATCTTGAGTTGAAAACAGCAACACGTGGATTGTTAGTAGCTGAAGAGGGGAAAAAGATGTCAGCAACTGGTATTACAGAGATAGAAATGAGTTTGGGACCACTGCGTTTTACTTGGCCAGTATACGTAGCTCCCTTAAATGACGATTTGCTTCTTGGTTGTGATATTATTGATGAAATGGACATCACGGTAAATACAAAACGTGGAATTCAAATAAAAGACAGTTGGTATCCATGTGAAGTAAAGAGAAGAGAAAATAAAGTATTAAGAATTGTTCTTAATAAGAGCATTTCCATAAAATCTCAATCGGAGATGATTATACAAATACTAGTACCAGATACAGAGATATTTAAAAGTAATTTTGCCTTGTTTGAACCAGTAATTTACGACAATCGTAAAATTCTTGCTGGGAAAGGATTGGTTTCTACACAAATACCGTTTATACCAGTGCGATTCATAAATTTGGAAAATAGTCCATTGAAAATTAAAGAAGGTACTTTAATAGGAACTCTGGAAACTGTGGTTGAAGTGACAGACTTTGTTGATGTCACAGATGTTCAAATGACGAAAATACCCAAAATTTGTAGATTGCATGATCCCGTAAAAACACATGACACATCTGGAAACGTTTTTACATCATCAAGAGAAAATAAAGTAGATGAATTTTGTTCAGAAGTTCCAGAATATTTAAAAGAATTATTTCAGAACAGTTGTAAAAACATCAAAAGCAACACTGCAAAGAAAACACTAGCAGACGTTCTCGTAAAACACAAAGATGCCTTCGCTAAATCGAAAACAGAACTTGGATCTTGTTCAGTGCTTAAACACAGAATAGACACAGCACATGCAGCACCAGTCCGCCAACCTTTACGAAGAACACCACAAGCTTTCGAAAAGGAGGAAGAAAAATATTTAAGAGACCAAATAGAAACTGGAGTCGTTAGACCATCTTCATCTGCCTGGTCATCACCTGTGGTTTTAGTCCGTAAGAAGGATGGTTCTGTCAGGTGGTGTGTTGACTATAGAAAAGTAAATGATTTGACCATAAAGGACGCGTATCCATTGCCAAGAATCGATATGTGCCTTGACTGTCTGTCATCTGCAAAGATATTTTCCTGCTTTGACCTTCAAAGTGGATATTGGCAGATAGAGCTGAATGAAAAAGACCGCGAGAAAACAGCATTTACAACAAAATATGGACTGTTTGAATACACCAAGATGCCTTTTGGTTTATGTAATGCTCCGAGTACTTTTCAAAGATGCATGGAATTAGTATTTACTGGACTTCAATGGAAAACACTTTTAATATATTTAGATGACATCATTATATTCAGCTCCAATTTAGAAGACCACTTCAAACAATTAGACGAAGTTTTAAATAGACTTAGAGAGGTTGGACTGAAATTGAAACCTTCTAAATGTGACCTTTTGAAACCGGAAGTCCTGTATCTGGGTCATATTGTTGGTCAAGATGGAATAAAACCGAATCCAAAAATTTAAAAATCTATTTCAAGTTGGAAGATTCCCGAAAATGTCAAAGAAGTTCAACAATTTCTTGGTCTTTGCAACTACTATAGGCGCTTCATTTTACATTTTAGTGAAATTGCATCACCGCTGACTCAGCTCACAGGAAAAAATGTCAAGTTTGAATGGACAAAAGATTGTGAAGCAGCTTTCACCCAACTGAAGAATGCTTTAATGTCAACACCAGTCTTAGCATATCCAAATCCACAGTTACCATTCATTTTGGATACAGATGCATCTAATGTAGGCATAGGAGCAGTTTTGTCACAAGTGCAAGATGGACAAGAAAAAGCCATTGCCTTTGGTTCAAAGAAATTAAATAAAGCACAGCAACGTTATAATGTCACGAGGAGAGAACTTCTGGCAGTTATTACATTTGTCCATCAGTTTAGACATTTTCTTCTAGGGAACAAGTTTTTACTACGAACTGACCACAGTTCACTAAGATGGCTGTTCAATTTTAAAGATCCCCAAGGCCAGTTAGCCAGATGGCACGAAGTTTTGTCACAATACAATTTTGACATTCAACATAGAGCTGGAATAAAACACACCAATGCCGATGCACTGTCAAGAAAAGACTTTGATTCTTTTCCGGTACACGAAGATAAATCAGATGACTGGACTGAGTTCCATGATAAAGTAGACAACATCAAAGACATTGGAAGAACTAATGAATCAATTCGTGCAGTAACACGAAGTAGTACTAAACAAGCAAGAAAACCTGCCAACTGGTTACAGAAGTATACTGCTTCTGAAATGAAAGAACTACAGAGAAAAGATAATGATGTTGGCCCTTTATTTACATGGAAGGAGTCAAAAGAACCAACAACAAGAGAACAGGTTGCTAGATTTAGTCCTGCCACAAGGAAATATTGGCTTAACTGGAATAATATCATAAGTATGGATAATGTATTGTACCAAAGATTAGTTCCAAACAACCCTACTGATGTACCAAAAATGCAGTTGTTGGTTCCTGAGATTTTAAGGTCTGAAATATTGACGCTGTGCCATGATTCTATATTTTCTGCTCATTTTGGCATCAAGAAAACAACAATGAAAATAAAGGAACATTTTCATTGGTACATAATGAGAGAAGATATAAAGCAACATATCAGACAGTGTCCATCATGCTGTAAGCTTAGGAAAACAATCAATAATAACCATGCAGCTTTGCAGAATTATCATGTTGGATATCCAATGGACAGAGTAGCGTTGGATGTTATGGGACCATTTCCCAAATCCAAAAATGGCAATCGGTTTATATTAGTGATCGGTGATCACTTTACCAGATGGATGGAAGCCTATCCATTGCCCAACCAATATTCCCATATCGTTGCCGAGAAACTTGTTAATGAGTTCGTTTCTAGATTCGGAATGACGCTTGAAATCCATACTGATCAAGGGACTAATTTTCAAAGCAATTTATTCCAAGAATTGTGTAGGCTCCTTGATATCCATAAAACGAAATCAACCCCTTTTCACCCATCATCCAATGGCCTAATTGAAAAATTCAACCAAACTTTAGGAAAAATGATTAAATCTTATGTAGATGAAAACAAAAGAAAATGGGATTTCTATATTCCAATATTAATGAGTGCATACAGAAGTACGGTTCATCCCTCTACTGGTTTTAGTCCAAATAAATTAATGTTAGGACGAGAAGTGAACCTACCCCATGAGTTACTATATCCATTACCCCGTCATAATGCCCAGAAACCTGTAAATGAATACGTTGATGATTTGAGAGTTCATATGGAAGATATATACCATGTAGCTCGAGAAAATCTTAAACAGTCAGGGGAAAAGCAAAAACGAGACCATGATACGAGAATAATTGATAAACCATTTTTAGTTGGATCTCTTGTATTTAGGAAGAAACCATTTTTTAAAAAGCTTGAAAGTCCATGGAGTGGTCCATTTGTAGTTATTAAACAACTTAGTCCTGTAGTTTATAAAATCAGAGATTCCAGAAAATGTTTTAATATCCATTTTGATAACCTTAGAGCATATGAATCTTCTGTTTTTCCATCCTGGGTTAAAAAAGTAAAGAAACAGTTTTTGTCCATGTAGCTGATTTACTTGTTCAACATTTTCCATAGTAACCGATACTTACCATGTGTTTTGTTTTCTGTTTATTGCAGATGGAAGATGAGAATGACCAAGCCACCTTTAACTGTAGGAAATGTGGAGATGAGATGAAATCATTAAAAGAAGCCATCTGGCATGTTCAATTTAATCACACAACTTATAATCACTGTCCTTATTTTTGTACCATATGCCATTTCAAATGTAACAGTTTAAACCGTTTGGAGAACCATGTAACAAAATATAAACTACATGCAAAATTAGCAGCTGATGTTCAAGATAGTCAAGACAATACATTTCTTAAGAAGAACACTGCTCCTTATAATGTTACATGGGGTAATCAGGGTACAGGAGATCTTGCCATCAACTATCCCGGGATCGTCATTGATGTGCAAGAAGAAGTGGTTGAAATTATTACAAACACAGAAACACCAATTAAAACCACAGATGCAGAGACTCAAACTGATACAAAATGTAACATGGAAGATTTTGAGAAACAACTAAAGGATCAAAGAAAAGAAGTATTGAAACTTAGAGAGGAAGCAACATTTTGGAAGGCCAAGGTCCTTGCCATGAAGAGACAATCAGAAGAGGACATAACCAAACCATCGCCACAGAAGAAGAGAAGACTGGGAAAAGAAAATAAGAAGATAAAAAGTGTGGTGTTCTTTCCGTACAAGTCACCTGTTGATAAACTGTATAAATAAATTTGACAATGTTTGAACAATATATATTTATATGTTGATGATTTATTGCTTTATGATTTAAATGTGTTGATATTGCTATGTTTTAATTGTTATGAATATGCATTTACAGAAGAGGTGATTTTTGAAATTTAGAAATTATGCATATTGTTTATTTTTCATGTCGTTGTTGTTGATGTTTTTTTTTAACTGTTAATAAGGTACATATAGGTAATGTTTTAATTTCGAGGGCGAAATGATTTTTTGAAAAGGGGGGGCAGTGTTGTGAAAGTACAATTTACACGACGTAACGTCATATTTATTCCCGTACTTTCACTTTCCCATTGTTGACGTCAACTTCCGCCGAGCAATTGTTTATATGGTTTTGAAGAGCGAAGTTGATATACACCTCGAACGAAGAATAAGAAGATTGATATTTGACTTGATATATATATTTTATAAAAGGTAAACAGCATACATTTTACACATTTTACACACTGTATTATTTTACTGATCTCCGCATCAGGTTTTAAATATATACTTTGCCCTATTTATAGATCGTAGTTCCCCTGTTAAATATAGCGCGATCGGCAATTCAAACACATTAACGTTGGTTGTTCATTTGTTATTATTTATTCGCGTATTCCTGTGTGAATAAACTGTGTTGTATATTTATTGTGTATTATAATAAAGTATTGTATTTCTACATGTTGTTTGCATAAAAACGTAACTGCCGTATGAAGTTGTGGTAATTGTTTAATGAGACAAATACTTGTTGTGAAGCCCATGTATGATTTTACCCGCTCGGACCCGTTTGTTATATAAATAAGTAAGTTCACAACAACTGTTGGTTGTTCATTTGTTATTATTTATTCGCGTATTTCTGTGTGAATAAACTGTGTTGTATATTTATTGTGTATTATAATAAAGTATTGTATTTCTACATGTTGTTTGCATAAAAACGTAACTGCCGTATAAAGTTGTGGTAATTGTTTAATGAGACAAATACTTGTTGTGAAGCCCATGTATGATTTTACCCGCTCGGACCCGTTTGTTCTATAATTAAGTAAGTTCACAACAAAGACTCTACGAAACACAAAAGGATTTCTTTGGAAAGTATCAAAGGCTTTCTAAAGAGATGAACGAGTTTGAAAATCATTTTTTTATTTTTCTAGAACAGTCGTCAGATTTGTCAAGGAAATTGTGACTCGGAGGCCGGTGAGACATGTATATAAACTCCAAAACATTTGGTCTGAACAATACAAAGATCTTTTGAAGCAAAGGCAAAACGATGGAGAATCTGCTTTTTATAACCAGATGCAAAATAAAATTGAGAATGGAAATGGGGAATGTGTCAAAGAGACAACAACCCGACCAAATAAAAAACAACAGCAGAGGGTCACCAACAGGTCTTCAATGTAGCGAGAAATTCCCGCACCCGGAGGCGTCCTTCAGCTGGCCCCTAAACAAATATATACTAGTCCAGTGATAATGAACGCCATACTAATTTCCAAATTGTACACAAGAAACTAAAATTAAAATAATACAAGACTAACAAAGGCCAGAGGCTCCTGACTTGGGACAGGCGCAAAAATGCGGCGGGGTTAAACATGTTTGTGAGATCTCAACCCTCCCCCTATACCTCTAACCAATGTAGTAAAGTAAACGCATAACAATACGCACATTAAAATTCAGTTCAAGAGAAATCCGAGTCTGATGTCAGAAGATGTAACCAAAGAAAATAAACAAAAAGACAATAATACATAAATAACAACAGACTACTAGCAGTTAACTGACATGCCAGCTCCAGACTTCAATTAAACTGACTGAAAGATTATGATTTCATCATATGAACATCAGGCACAATCCTTCCCGTTAGGGGTTTAGTATCATACCATCATAACATATATGAGAAGAACATAACCCGTGTCATGCCAACCGCTGTTTTTAGAATAAATGTGTTTAGTTCCGATGCAAAGACCTTATCAGTGACTCAATATTAACGCCAAAATATGCAATCTTTAATGACTTGACAACAGTATCGTAATTATATCCCTTCTTAATAAGTCTATTCAAAGGTTTTGTAAGTTTCTGAGGTGAATACTGACACCTTTGTGCTTTATAAAGAATATTACTATAAAAAATTGGATGTGAAATACCTGACCGTATTAGAAGTCTGCATGTTGAGCTATATTTACGAATGATGTCTTTATACCGATGATAAAATTTAGTAAATGTTTTGACTAGTTTACGATATCGAAAACCCTGGTGTAATAATTTTTCAGTAATACATAAATTTCTCTCGTTAAAATCGAAAACATTGTTACATACACGAGCGAATCGTACAAGTTGAGATATATAAACACCGTAAGATGGTGACAAGGGAACGTCACCATCTAAAAACGGATAATTAACGATAGGAAATGAAAAATCATCCCTTTTATCATAAATTTTAGTATTCAGCTTTCCATTAGTGATATAGATATCAAGATCGAGAAAAGGGCAGTGGTCATTGTTAGTATTAGCTTTATTTAAAGTAAGTTCAACAGGATAAATTTCATTAATATACATACTGAAGTCGTCATTATTGAGAGCCAAAATATCATCCAAATATCTAAAAGTATTATTAAATTTGTTTATCAGATGTTGTTTCGATGGGTCTTTGCTTATTTTTGTCATAAATTGTAACTCATAACAATACAAAAACAGGTCCGCAATAAGTGGTGCACAGTTAGTCCCCATTGGAATTCCGATAATCTGACGATATACGGAATCTCCAAAGCAAACAAAAATGTTATCTAGTAAAAATTCAAGGGCATATATAGTATCAAAGCATGTCCAATTAACATAGTTTTTTTGTTTATTGCTACTAAAAAATGACCTAAAAGAGTTTGAACATATATATTCACATTCTGATTTTTTGAATGCCCATTTAATTAGGTGTGTGAATTTTTTCTTAATGAGAATGTGAGGCAATGTGGTATACAGGGTAGAAAAATCAAAACTTTGAACAGATTCAAAATCACCAATATCAGCATGCAATTTATCAAGTACTTCCAACGAGTTCTTGACACTCCAAAAGTAATTTATTCCACTATTTTCGAAGGCCTTATTTGAACAATTTATTATCAGGTTTTTAATTGTACCAAGTGTGCTGGTAAGAAGAATAGACAATTTAGTAGTTGAACAATGGCTTGAAGACGAAATAAATCTATATTTGTAAGGGGTTTTGTGTAGCTTCGGAAGCCAATACATAGTTGGGACTTTCGTTGTATTTGGCTCTGCTTGTAAAGCGGTGGCTAAAAGTTTATGTTTGTTACAGATTTCGTTTTCTGAAAATGGAGTCAGTTGGAATGTTGGCGAATTGGTGATTTCCTTTTTCAAAACCTCAATGTAAAATTTACGTCAAACAATAATAATATTATTAGCAGCTTTATCTGCCGGGACAAAAACAAATTCCTTGGCTAGTTCTTTTAGTTTATGTTTTAAAAAATTTTTTCCTATTAAAACCGTCAAATGAAACTGGAAATGTCAAAGACAAAGCTGAAGAGCATGAAAGGTGATTGCGATCTCTTTTCTAGACATTTAATTTCTTGTCAAAGTAGACAGTTTGACTTGGAAGATTTCTTTATACATGAAAAACAAATTACTCCTCTATCTTCGTCTAAGTATGTCACTTTAAACAGTGTTATTATATCGCAGCAAATTAGTATGCTTGAAACATTGTGCGATTTTCCATCAACTGGTCCAAATTCTTGCGCATTTATCGTTGTTTGGCCAGCTATGGTTATGCAAATGATGTCATACTGCATTATATAAAATCTTGCACCGATAAGTACTTGAGAGTAAACATTGTATTTGATGTTTACTCAATTAATAATTTAAAGGCTGGACCCAGAAAAGGCAATGTGATGGTGAAAGACGGAAAGTTGTTGGTTCTGGTAGAACGCCAAGGGTTTGGAGTAGTCTCTATGAAGATGACAACAAAACGGAATGGTTCAAGTTTCTAGTCGACATGATTGATTCTTTAGAGACTAACAAAAATGCTCATCTTACTGAAGTTGAAATATTCTTTGCAATTTCAATACAGATACTTCCCAGCTACCCCTTTATAACCACTGACAAGCAGATACACGTATGTTTGTCCATGATAATCTTGCTGCTGAAAACTGTTGATAAAAGTAAATGTAAGTAGTACTGACAAAGATTTAGTAGCATTAAGGACTGTAGCTCTCGGTTAATTGAGTATGGACAAATTGTGGATAGGTTTTTGAAGAAATAAAGACTGTCGATGGCTTCATGTTTATGACAGTCATATCAAATGTATTTAGTCCTCGTGCAGCTGCTATTATTTCCTTCCATGCATTCTGTGAATGTGACACTGTGTCAGCATTTGGTGGGAAAGTGAAGAGGTCAGCTTGGCAGACATAGAAAGTATATCCATATGTAACGAATGTTTTTGCTCGCTTTAATTTTGAATGAAGACACAGACATAGACATCATAGAAGCATTTGCTTGCATCATGTACGGCAACATCAACATTTGCTGTTGACAATGCACGATTTGAAACATTTGTCAGGAAGAAGAACCTTTATGAGTGCTATGTGCTATTCGGCCTACCAGAGGTTTGCCTGCGGAGCACATCAAAAGAGAAGCATATGAAGGTGGACTCAACCGGATTTATGCATTTAACAAGTTCACGTACCAAATCATGAACACTGGATTTGGATGAAAGAAAAAAGCCAATGACAATTGAATACCAAAATGGACTTCTTTGATTGCCGTTGCACCCTCGTATCAGGAACTTTTGAAATGCGGATGCAAAAGATCCAGCGGTTTCGATCACTATAAACGCTACCGTTCTGGCTTTCTATGTACGGGTTGTTGTATTGGCAACTGTCAGATAATTATAAGAACTGCAACCTGTCTTTTCTAACCAAACTAGGTATTTGAAATTAACAAAGTAAGTGATATTTCTTGTAAATAAGAAGAAAATGGAAAAAAAAAACATAAAGTTTTCAACTTTTTGGCCGCCATTTTGGAAACAGTAATCTACATTTTATCAAAACTTACATTGGATTTTACCTTAAACACAGCTTTCAAAGGATTTCAGAAATGAAGCCATTTTCAGCGTTTGTGCCACTATGTTGGATCCGGAAGTCACTTATTGGTCAGTTATGTATTGTTTCATCGTACTTTAGGAACTGTAATTTACGTTTTATTAAAACTTACTTTGGATTATACCTAAAACACAGCTTTCAAATGATTTACGAAATGTAGCCATTTTAACGGTTTTGCCGCCATTTTGGAACCGGAAGTCACTTTTTCGTCATGTATGTATTGTTTTGTCGTACTTTAGGAACTGTAATTTACGTTTTATCAAAAGTTAATTTGGAATGTACCTATAACACACTTTCAAAGGATTTACGAAATGTAACCTATTGGATATGTCATTTGCAAAGTGAGCGACGGCCATCTTGAAAAAATGGAATTTTTTTATGGCCAGCAGCCGCTTTTTTGTAAGTATCGTTTAGTCAACCTTTATACCAAATTTCATGCTTGTATCTCGATTTGCACAATAATTTCCATAATATTTCCCACTATTGTTATAGGTTATTTTAGTGTACTTTGCACGTTCAAAATATACACCTTTTACTTACAGCTCATCAATTGTTATATAGATATAGGAAGATGTGGTTTTGGGTGCCATTGAGACAACTCTCCATACAAGTCAAATTTATAGATGTAAACCATTATAGGTCAATACAATTGAGAAAGGGAATAAGGAATGTGTCAAAGCGACAACAATCCGACCATAGAGCAGACAACAGCTAAAGGCCACAAACGGGTCTTTAATGTAGTGAGAAACTCCTGCACCCGTAGGCGTCCTTCAGCTGGCCCCTAAACAAATATGTATACTAGTTCAGTGACAACGGACGTCATTCTATACTCCGAATTATACACAAGAAACTAAAATTAAAAATCATACAAGACTAACAAAGGCCAGATGCTCCTAACTTGGGACAGGCGCAAAATTGCGGCAGGGTTAACATGCTTTTTTAAATTTTAACCCTCCACCTATACCTATAGCCAATGTAGAAAAACATACGCACTAATACGAACAGTAAAACTCAGCTTAAGTGAAGTTCGAGTCAGATGTCAGAATATGAAACAAAAGAAAATAAATAAAATTACAATAATACATAAATTACAACAGATTACTAGCAGTTACTGACATGCCAGCTCCAGACCTCAATTAAACTGATTGAAAGATTATGTCTTCATCATATGAATGTCAGGCACAATCCCTCCTGTAGGGGGTTTAGTATAATACCATCATGAATATGTGAGAAGAACATAACCCGTGTGCTGTCAACAACTGGTTTTAGAGTAAATGTGTTAATTCTGATGCAATAGTATCGTAACTATATCCTTTCTTAATAAGTCTGTTCAAAGGTTTTGTTAGCTTTTGAGGTGAATACTGACAGTTTTGTGCTTTGTAAAGAGTATTACCATAGAAGATTGGATGTGAAATACCTGAACGTATAAGATGTCTGCATGTTGACATATATTTACGAATTATTTCCTTATACTGATGATAAAAATAAGTAAATGTTTTGACTAGTTGTGATATCGAAAACCTTGGCGTAATAATTTTTCAGTAATACAAATATTTCTCTTGTTAAAATCTAACACTTTGTTACAAACACGAGCGAATCGTACAAGTTAAGATAAATAGACACCATAAGATGGTGACAAAAAAAGTAAAAACACAAAAATACTGAACTCCGAGGAAAATTCAAAAAGGAAAATTAAAAATCAAAAGGCAAAATCAAAAGTCCAAACACATCAAACGAATAGATAACAACTGTCATATTCCTGACTTGGTACAAGGGATCGTCACCATCTAAAAATAGATAATTAACGATAGGAAATGAAAGATCATCTCTTTTATCATATTTTTTTTGTATTTAGTTTCACGTTAATGATATGGATATCAAGATCGAGAAAAGGGCAGTGGTCATTGTTAGTATTAGATTTATTTTAAATTAGTTCAACTGGACAAATTTCTTTAGTATACATACTGAAGTCTTCATTATTGAGAGCCAATATTTCATCCAAATATCTAAAGGTATTGTAAAATTTTTGTATCATATGTTGTTTCGATATGTCTTTGCTAGTTTTAGTCATAAATTGAAACTCATAACAATACAAAAACAGGTCGACAATAAGAGGTGCACAGTTAGTCCCCATTGGAATTCCAATAACTTGACGATATACGGAATCTACAAAGCAAAAAAAGTGTTATCAAGTAACAATTTAAGCGCAGATATAGTATCAACATGATCAAAGCATGTCCAATTGACATAGCTCTTTTGTTTGTTGCTACTTAAAGATTTGTGAGGGTTCCGGGGAACCCAGTGTCTCGCCTACTTGTTAATAGGCTCAACAAAAATGAGGGAATAAATCCATAAAAATATTCCTCTTGATAATATATTTTAATTGTAAGAAGCTTCAGTCCAAGTTTGGTACAAATCCAAAATAGTGTAATAAAGTTATTAAAATCTTAAAAACTTTAACCACAGAGTAAATGTAATGTTTCCTGGCAAAAAAATCTAAGTCCATTTAAAAGTAAAATACAGAGATAGATTTTTTGTTTTCAAATTTACTTCTGGATACTATCTTATGATCATAAAAAAGCTCCTGTCTATATTTGGTACAAACCCAGGATAGTGTAAGAAAGTTATCAAAAGCTTAAAAACTTTTACCACAGAGTGAATGTAATGTTTCCCTGCAGAACTTCTAAGTCCATTTAAAAGTAAAATACAGAAAAAAAGGATTTATGTTTTTACAAAAGTTACTACTGGATACTATCTTATGACCAAAAACTAGCTCGAGTTTGAGAAGGTTATTAAAATTTTAAAAGCTTTAACCACAGATTGAATGTTTTGTTTCCCTGCAGAAAAAGTCCATTTATAAGTAGAATACGGAAAAAATGGATTTTTTTTTTTAAATTACTTCTATATACTATCGTATGATCATAAACAAGCTTCTGTCCAAGTTTGGTAGAAATCCAGTATAGTTTAAGAAAGTTATTAAAATTTCAAAAACTTGAATCACAGAGTGAATATTTGTGGACGCCACCACCGCCGACGACGACGACAACGACGCCGACGGGATGTAGGATCGCTATGTCTCGCTTTTTTCGACTAAAGTCGAAGGTTTGACAAAAATTACTTAAAAGAGTTTGAACATATGCAATCGCATTCTGACTTTTTAAATGCCCAATTGATAAGGGATGTGATTTTTTTCTTAATAAGAATATGAGGCAAATTGGTAAATAGGGTAGAAAAATCAAAACTTTGAACAGATTTAAAATCACCAATATATATGCATGCAATTTATCAAGTACTTCCAACGAATTTTTGACATTCCAAAAGCAATTAATTTCACTATTTTCAAGGACCTAATTTGAACAATTTATTATCAGGTTTTTGATTGTACCAAGTGTACTAGTAAGTAGACTAGACAATATAGTAGTGGAACAATGGTTTGAAGATGAAATAAATCTATATGTGTAAGGTGTTTTGTGTAGCTTCAGAAGCCAGTACATAGTTGAGATTTTTGTTGTATTTGGTTCTGCTTGTAAAGAGGTAGCTTGAAGTTTGTGTTTGTTACAGATGTCGTTTTCTGAAAATGAAGTCAGTTGATCTGTTGGTGAATTTGTGATTTCCTTTTGCAGAGCCTCAATAATAAAATTACGTCAAACAATAATGATATTCCTTGGCTAGGACAATGTACAGTCTTCAACACGAAGCCATATTTATAAATATATGTAGCGTCAGTCCTAAAAGGAGGACGAAAGATACCAGAGGGACAGTCAAACTCACAACTCGAAAATTAACTGACAACGCCCAGCCAAAAATTGGAACTCTTTGTTTCAAAGCTTCATTGAAGAAAATCATGAAAGGAAATGCAAGCACGGTAATATCGTATCAATTGGGAGATATATACCCCGTATGCAGGTGCTGCTGGAATGCTGCTGCTTAGAAATGGAAAGTTCACAATTAGAAAGCTGAAATCATCTCTTTTGTCGTAAAGTGTTGTTTTCAACCGACCCTCGTTATCAATGTATAGATGTTAGTCAAGATATGAGGCCGACATAACTGTATCTGTTGTATCCGTTATCTCTAGTTCGATGGGATAGATGTGTTCAACATAGTCACCAAATTTTGAATAAATTAGTGAAAGAACACCATCTATATAGCGGAAAGTAGAGTTGAAAGATACTGCTAACTTCTTATCTTTCTTCCTAAGAAGTTCATATATAAAGTCAGCCTCATAACAATAAAGAAACAAGTCGGCAATGCCAGCACTCAATTGAAAAACACGTACTCCGAATATAACAAATATGTTGTCAATAAAAAAATCAAGCAGTTGATAAATGTCAGTTTCAGAGAATTTTTTGTTTGAATCAGAGTGATCCTTTACAAAGTAGGATGTATCCCTCCCTTAAACAAGATGCTTGTGTCTACGTTGGCATTTCTTTTTTATGAAACAAAGCAATACCAACTCTTTCAATTTGTCTTTTAGTTTGGAATGTGGAATACTTGTGTAAAATGTAGAAAAGTCAAAAGTTTTAATACTATTGCAAGATGAAAGAGAGTTCGATTGTAAATTGTTGTATGTACTCTAAAAGATCTTTGGAATTTTTAAGTATCCACATCTTATTCACGCCACCTCTAGAATAGGCAGTTTCACAATAACTTTAAAGTCCGTCTTTGATTGCTGATAAAATAGATGTTAATAGTTTAGAAAGATAATTCGGGGAGCATTTGGAAGACCCGGTAATATACCGTTGTTTGTAAGGACACTTATCAAGTTTAGGTATCCAATACAGTGATGGAAGATCCAGTTCTTCATATTTGGTTGCAATTTCAAAGGAACATAGAACAAACTTTTGATTATTCAGGATTTACTCTTTGGTAAGTGTTGTGAGGGTATATGTTGAGTTTCCAAGTGAAGTGTCAATATCTAATTCGTTTAACAAGCAGTTAATGTAATGAGTTTTACACACAAAAATTATGTTGTTTGGGGCTTTATCTGCGGGGACAACAATATATTTGATAAAGATTGACGGATTATGGACATTGCTAGACCCATTCAGTCTCTTAATTCTGATTTGTATTAACGAGCTCACCGCCTGTATCCATTCGGAAAGAGTGTCTACGTTTTCTATCTGGCGCTTAGCCCATTGCCTGGCATAATCCTCCACTAAATCCATCAAAATTTTAAAGTTGTATTTGCAATTGATGGAATTAGGCTCGCGACATTTCGGACCTTTCGATAACACATTTCGCAGGGAACTAGCAGAAGTGCAATCGGGAGGTTTCGACTTGAAGTCGTCAATATTGAGATCCTCCAAAATGTGTTTATAATTGAAAATTTTAGTTGCCATACGTTTGGTGTAGGTATAAGAAATGATTGGTACAGAATGATCTTTGAAATAAGGAGGTATTTTCGATTGAACTAATTTATGATGAAGGATATTGCCTAATATGTAAGTTTGTATTGTTTTGAATGAGGGTTTGTAACAGTGGTTTCAAAACATAAATTAAACAGAGAATGAAGTTTTGATAGTGGTAATGAATAAATGTTCGTGCCAATGTGATAAATATATAACGGCTTTAATATAAATGGCAGCAAGTCAGATATACGACGACAAACCCAGATTTACAAAGAGATATATAATATTCATGTAACAAGTTTTCTGATTGACTGAGAAGGTTTTGTTTATCAGCTCGTAGACATAATTTTGTCATGTGACAGTGACGTCATCAACGTTTTTTTCATGATTTACTTCAAATGGAATTTTAAATTAAATTATAAAGAATGACTGTTGTATTTTTTCTGTCTATTCGAAATATTTTAAAATCACCCGCTACGCGTATTTCCTAAAAAAAAATAGCTAATCATGATAAAACATTAAAAAATGATATTATCCTTCATAAGAATTTTCTATAATTATGGAATCAGAATGAAACCTTTATTGTGTCTTTTTTCTTTCATTAAATCGATATTCTAACACTGTGTGTCTGTGGCAATATGAGTCCTTGTACTTTCTTGTCCTTTTCTTCGAACTTCAAAACCTGAACGTTTTGCTGATAAAAGATTATATGTAAATGAAATTGTCGTACATGTGATATTCAATGATGTTTGTTTGATTTTTTTGATTTTTTTTGTGTTGTTTTCTTATATTCTTATATATAATTCTATTAGAAGTTTAAAATTGTCAGAGGTACATATTGTTCCGATAGCTTATATCAGCCTCGTTTCTATGTGTGTTTGTTTTTGCTGCACTTCTGTTGTTCGTTTGTTAACCTGTAACTTATAGTGGATGTATTTCCTCGGTTTTGGTTTGTAACCCGCATTTGTTTTCTCTCAATCGACTATTAAGGACTTTTAAACAGTGGTATACCACTGTTACTTTTTTTAACGTTAGTATATAGCATACCAGTGGAAAGATAGTACTTGTTAGTACACAAAATATATATTATAATTAAGCGTATGATAATATGTATCTGAATAAAAAGATGATAATAATATAAACTATACATTTTAGTTTAATAAGATAAATTACTTATTTTTTGCAACCAAATTATAGAAGATTTCACCTTTGTTTAAACCTCTTAAAATTTCTTAATTTTGAAAAATTCCTTTTTGAAACTTGTAAACACATTAACTTGTTTCGTATAATTTGTTTTGCTCAGATATATGTATCTGTTCTGTACAGTAAACAGTATAGATATTACCATACATGTATCATTAAAAGTGTAATAATTTTTCGTGTCTTGTAATTAGACAAAAGTGATCCAAGTCATAGTATATAATGTCCTATGTTATTCAGAAAATTATGTTGAGATGGACATTTTTACTTTACATTTTACCAACCGAACAAGTACTTTTCTCTTGGAAAATAACTAAAACTCCATTAAGTAATATATGTAATGTCATTGAAGATTATAAACATTATTGTTAATTAACTATTACTTTGCATACACACTTTGGGATATACAATGTAGGTCTACAATTAATATGTCCACTATTACATCTGCATTCTATTACATATAAAATAACTTTGATAGGGTAGATTCATACATTGACAATTGACATTTTTCGCCGTTAACCTCGTACTCAGGATTAGTTGCTAACTCATGATTCGAAGCTGTCACAATCTCTTGAATATGGTTCGTTGGATGTTGTTTTGCAACAGTAAGAAAAGCTTGTATAAACCAAGCTCCATTCCACGTTGGTGAATTGACCTTTCTGTAGCAACTATATCCTACAAAAAAGGCATGGTTAAATAAGTTTGTGTGAACTATATCTCAAATGCACTGTTAACATTATTTAGTTTTTTACGATAGTGGTATTATATCTATTATTATCATTGGATTTAGTCTAATGCTTAGTTCGTTTCTGTGTGTGTTACATTTTAATGTTGTGTCGTTGTTCTCCTCTTATATTTAATGCGTTTTCCTCAGTTTCAATTAGTAACCCGGATTTGTTTTTTCTATCGATTTATGAGTTTTGAACAGCGGTGTACTACTGTTGCCCTTATTTGACATAGTTATGTTTCTCAAAATGCATGTTACAGTATAATTTTTTTTTAAAGAACGAACACGGAACTCAACTACGATGCTCAGTCAAATATTATACTTTTTCCTCAATTACAGAACAGAGAATGGGCAAATCTCGTCTATCTGAGCGGTGATGTTGGCCGGAAATGTAATGTGAGAATTGACCGAAGGAATTTTTCGCATCATGAAACTGATAGTCAGGATATTTGTTAATTTACGGCACTTAGTAACTTAGATGGGCACAATGAGGAAGAGTTGAGCCGCAGACTAGGAGATTTTTTTAGTTGTTTCGAGGTTGGTCAAATTTCGAGATACTGTTTTAAAAAGGAAACCATGCGATATCCTTGATTAAAATCCTCAAATGAATGGAAAAATACATCAGCATGCTTTACATAGAATTCAAGTCAATTGATTTACTTTTATCAATTGTATCAGTAGTGGCAATGTATATAAAGAGATGGACGACGTGTTGCTTATAATAAGCAATGGAACAAGTTATAATAGTTATCAAAGGTACCAGGATTATAATTTAGTACGCCAGACGCGCGTTTCGTCTACATAAGACTCATCAGTGACGCTCATATCAAAATATTTATAAAGCCAAACAAGTACAAAGTTGAAGAGCATTGAGGATCCAAAATTCCAAAAAGTTGTGCCAAATACGGTTAAGGTAACGTTATAAAACTTGTCTGACAGCACTTTAGTACAAGAATATTTATTTACAACACATGATTCTGCAAGAAGATTTAATCTTACTGACTGAAGGATTTTCTGAATATTATAGTAATCTGCCAAGCACCATTGAATAGTTGTCTTTATATTGCAGTAATGATACAAATTATGTTGGAAAAATTCCGACATTTAATCCCTGCACATAGAATGTAAACAATTATTTTGATTAGTAAACTCTTTTCAAACATTTCTTTTTTTTTCGACACTACAGGAAGTCCTCTAAACCATCTTTATAATCGTATTCCTTTATATGCAAATCCTATAACAATTCTACCAGAATAAATGAACATTCATAAATTCCTGAATTTGAAGAAGGTAAGGGATAACCCCCTAGAGCTTTTGAAATGATATTGGTACGGCCTTGTCAAAAAAGGGGGGAGAAAGACAACGCCATGACTTAAAATGAAAATGGCAAACAGACAAATAATAGTACACAAGACACAACATAGAAAACTAAGGACTGAACAACACGAACCCCACCAAAAACTGTGTTGCTCTTTTTTTTTACAAACACGTTGAATAGTCTAATACGGTAGGTCACATTCATTCAAAAGGGAAAGGGATTGTTTTTACGACGTTAGAAACATATCCGATATCATCTGTGAAACGGTTATTCCATACCAGTCAACCAACTCGTGATTGCGTCTGTAAAATCAACGAATGGGGGGATTTCAACTTTACCATTTGGAACTCTTGGTTTAAAAGCGTCCTTGTGAGCATCAACCCTCTATCAAGGAAATCATGATTGGAAATATAAGTGCGGGGATTTCGTGTCAATTGGGAGATATATATTTCGTTAGCAGCCCTGCTAGAATGTCGCTACATAGAAATGGAAAGTTCACAATTGGGAAACTGAAATTATCTCGTTTGTCGAAAAGTATTGATTTCAACTTACCATCATTGTCAATTTCTAGATGTAAGTCAAGATATGAAGCAAACTTAACTGTATTTGTTATTTTCCATATTTCTAAATTGATGGGAAAGATGCTTTCAACATAGTCATCAAATTAAGAATTATTTAGTGAATTATGTAGTGAGAGAACATCATCTTTTAAGAGGAAAGTTTAGTTAAAGGATATTGCTAACTTTTATTTGTTCATCAAAAGAAGTTCCTCTATGAAGTCAGCCTCATAATAATAACGAAACAAGTAATAATAACAGAAAAGGATTATACTATCGACACATTTAAGATTTATTCGATTGTTATTCTTTTATTAGTTACCTTGGGTTTTCTCTTGTTATTATTTTACGATTTTATGATTGCATTTCGAAAAACCACTCTCGAACTTTGTTCAAGTATGGGTCAGACATGAGGAAAATACACTTTCCAAATAAAATAAAAAAATAAAATACAGAAATTTCACAAAACACAAGCGAATAATATTTGCGTGTGGGTATGCTACCGCCGAGAAAGATAAAAAACAAAAAACAATGGATAGTATAACATCATAACAGGGGCGTACCTTTAAGGCATTATATATTAAAACTCTCTTGGGTATAATAGATACTCATATGAAATTATTGAGACTTGAGAGGTTTTGTCGTATTGCTTCATAATATTAGGTATAAAAATTAAAATCACAAAAATACTGAACTCCGAGGAAAATTCAAAACGGAAAATCACAAATCAAATGGCAAATGGCAAAATCAAATGGTAGAACACATCAAACGAATGGAAAACAACTGTAATATTCCTCACTTGGTACAGGTATTTTGAAATGTACAAAATGGTGGATTGGACCTGGTTTTATAGCGCTAAACCGCTCACTTGTACGACAGTCGCATCAAATTCCTTTATATATTACTTCTTTTTATTTTCATATAAATTGGAGTTCTTTCAAACACTTGTCAAAACAAGAAAATCAGCCAGGTCATTTAATTGTACATGCAGATATATTGACGATGTTTTTCCATTAACAATCCAAACTTTTCGTATCTTAGTATATCCCCAGGACCTACAAATTAAAGTAACAACAGATACGGCTCCCTCCACTTTTTTTTAGATACACGGTCATTTCAGTACAACAATTTATGACAAACGAAACAATTTTACTTTTCATTTTAATAAGAAGGCACATTTGACCTGTTGTGCGGATCAGAAGAACATTGTTTGGATTCCTTGGATCTGTACACTCTTACATGCAATTAGAGGTAGGTTGAATGTTTCAGCACAAGTCAGTTATAAGGATGGTTAATACATTAAATGACTGCCACTTTATCTGAACTGAAGACAAAGTAGCCATCATTTCTTGAATTTATAGAACTTATCATTGAAAGCAATGGGCTACGAATAAGTCTTGTTTAAACCTGTTGTGTGAAAATCAGACAAGACAACAGCTGTATCAATCAATAATGAAAATACTACTACAGTTATTAACATTCAACAATTTGTGACAATAAATATCCACACACAGAATATAAAGAAAGACAAGACGTGAAAACGCATAAACATAAGCTATACAATAAATACCTGGCGTACTGGCATATATCTTAATGATGTCAACATCTGTTGGTAGTCGTACGCTTGTAGTATCCATGCTATCTGCCTCTACAGTAATAAGTGGCTTTGTTTGTTTGACTTGGCCATCTTGTCCTCTACATGCCTGAACCATAAAGATCTTTGGTTTTCCTGCATGTATAACAATTTGCTTTCAATGAATGATTTATTAATTCACACGTACGTATTAATACTTTTTTGCTTACATTCAAAGATTGGTGTATGTTATTATTCCTGCAGTTTTTTTACACTAGATTCCATAAATGTTTACTGATTGGCTTAGTAAGGAAAACATGAGTTGATCATTTGTTTTAATTAACAATAAAACGTTTTGAAAACGAGTAAATACTATTAAATAAATGCAAATTTCTATGTTTGTGTTTATTTATGATTTGCAAGACCTTGTTTATTTGCATCTATGCTCAAATAAGTTTTTCCAGTCTGCAATGTATCGACATTCTATTACAGTAAGTTCTTTTTCACTGGCATTCTCACAAGTTCGTCAGTATCTTTAAGGCAGATGGTAAAGACTAGTAGGTGTCAAATATATCAAATATATCAACAACTACATGATCATTGACCATTCCTGGTTTGAGATTCTAAATATAATGTATAGAGAGATCTACAAAAAGGTTAATAAAGGCAACAGTAGTTTACCGCTGTTCGAAACTCATAAATCGATGGAAAAAACAAATCCGGGTTACAAACTAAAACTGAGGGGAAACTCATTAAATATAAGAGGAGAACAACGACACAACATTAAATTGAAACGCACACAGAAACGAACTTAGCATTAGACAATAACATGATGAAATAACAAATATAACATCAAAACTTAATACATGAATTTGGGATAGAAAAGTATCGAGACACGTCTTATAGAAATGTGAATTCACACTCAAATATAAGAGGAAACAAACGACACAACAGAAACACAACGTTAAAATGTAACACACACAAAAACGAACTCTAATATAACAATGGCCATATTCCTGACTTAGTACAGGTCATTGTTTTAAAGAAAACAAATGGTGGATTGAACCTTATTTTGTGGCATGCCTAACCTCACGCTTTAATGGCAATGATAAATATAACATTAAAATGACAACATAACATTACAGGACCACAATACCAATAAATAGGAAATACAAAATTTAAAAATTGTATTTAGTATATTTTTTATACAGGTAACACCTTAATATAAGTCTAACAGACTATAGAAAATTTTGATTATCTTGCAGAAGCAATGGCTATAGTATGGCCACAGATTCACATTGTATTTGGCAACCCTTATCCGTTACGAATATGAAAGACTAAAAACCATTGTCATGCTGAGATTTGTATGTATCTGTTTGGTTTGAATGCAAGGTAATTGATATTTACAAACACTTTTTATGAAACTGATATGTAGAAATCTTTTGATAATTAATATGCAATTGCAATTATCTTTACTCCGTAATGATTTTTTTTTATTTTGGCACCTCATGACACTTTTAACAAGTTCTGGTGCCTCAATATTTTTTGTCTCTTTTGAAGGTTGTGTTTAATTCAAGAAAACATATATAATCTAGCTAAACCAAGCTATTAACATGATACTTTGTGTCAGGTGTAGTGTGTATTTGTTTATTTACAAGTTTTGGTTTACATTTGATAACACGAAAAGATTTTGTTCTTGTGTTGCAAAAATATGATATTGAGTTACTGGTAACTACTATCCACGGATTTTTGTTAGACCCCAGAATTTTCAAAGCATCTTCTATGTGTACAATGTATTATATGTTTACGAATATTTTATATCCGTTTATTAATTCTATTGTTTATCATAATCAATTATCAAGTTACATTGGATTACAAGATTAGTTGAGGATTCTTTGAAAAAACCGAAGCGAGTACACTTTTCACATATTATACAACTTTAATTTTAATTATTGTGAATATGTATGATGACTGTTTACCTTTTCCGTCATCTTCTCGAACTGAAGGCCACAGGTGCTGTTCACAGAAGCAAACATTGCATATAACAGGGGTTCATAGGTTTTTTGGAAAAAAAGTGATTAACATTCGGTACTTCATTGTTTCTGTTTTTGTCTTAAGGTATTTTATACATACATGAAGTGTCACTGTACCTAAACATCTCGTCTTGTGTTATTGTTCTATGGTACAATTTTGTATTCTTGTATTAAATTTTTGCTAAAATGATTGGTCTATATGCCATTATGGGCTTCTTTGTTACGATGGCAAAATCAACAGCTGTAACACTAACAACGAATAGATAACAACTGTCTTATTCCTAACATGGTACAGGCATTTAGAAAATGGTGGATTTAACCTGGTTGTATACATGTAGCAAGCTCAACCTCTCTCTTGTATGACAGTCGCATCAAGTTCAAAAATATTGACAACGATGCGTTAACAAAACAAACAGACACAAAGGACAAATTGTTATAAAAAGGGGTACAGCAGTCACCATTGTGTCATAATCTGAATCACTAAGAAACAAACAAATATATAAACAAACATGTATCATGACACATTACATTAACACAATGACGGGATGTATAAGTACAGAACCCTATCAAATGTAAGAGAAAAACACAAAAGGCACACAGACAAAGCATATTACCAAAAATGGAAGACAAGAATACACAAGTATTCATAGAACGATAACTCAATGTATAAGTACAGAGCCACGGCATATGTAACTGTTCCGGACCATATGAGTATTTGGACCTTACGCGCATGGTCATGACAATATGCGTATACTCATATTGTCCGACCATTTGCGTATGGTCCGACCGTACTTGTATGGCCGCACCATATGCATATTATTCTCGTATGGTTTGGACATATAGGATTTGTTTTCAATTAATATGCATTTGAAAACTGTATAAGACAATGATGGGTACATACAAATTTATTATTTTCAATTCGAAGGCTACATAAACATTGAATATTGAGGTCAAAGTTAGTTTTCATCGCTAACTGTATTCTTGCATGTATGCATAGGGTGACTATGACTTCCACACGGTACCATAGCTTTTCTTGGGTCATGGGTCATTTCGATGTGTCTACGGTGTTTTTAAAAAGCTCTAGATCTCCAATATTCTAACATGACCGAATTACATCTTATAATTAAAAATAATATAAAAAAAAAAAATTCCTTGCCGGTTACATCATATTTTTTATTTTTTAAACAAAAACACGTATAAGTAACCAAAATTCTGAATACTGCTCTGCTAATAAATGCTATTTGTATAAAGTTTCAAAAGTAAGCAAATTATTAGACTCTTGATCCTGTCGACTTTAATGTCAGTTTATAGTAAAACAGTTGACTTCTTGTGTAACAGATCATTAAGATAGTTATGGAAGTTATCTTCCCAAGTCGACATTTTGTCATTCACTCATTATTACTTATCGGTAAAGCAAATATAAAAATTAAAATGTGTTTACTATAGTTTTGTTTTTAGTTTCAATCTTCTAATTATTGATTTTAATAGATCTATATTAAAACGACCTTTGGTAGTGTCTTTTTAATGTGTGCCAACTTAAAGGTTTATATGAAGAGTTAAGTATTAAAATTAAACCTGTTAATTACCCCGACCATACGCGTACGCTCGGACCATACGCGTTTGGTCGGACCATATGAGTATATACCCATATGGTCATGACCATACGCGTATGATCCAAATACTCATATGGTCCGGAACACAACCAAGAAACACAAAAATGCATTCAGAAAAGGAATTTTACGGAAAATGAAAGACATGAATACAAAAATAATCATAGAACAATAACACAATGACGGGATGTATAAATACAGAGCCACATCAAATGGATACTACAAAAAAGAATACAGATAAAATGAAAAATGTATATCTCATATTCAGGTGAAGTTAGTATGTTACTACTAATTATTAATTTCAAAATTAAAATCGTCTCGTTTTTCATATATTCTGGTACTTACATAACCATGTATCCCAAATTCGAGGTACAAATCTAAAAAAAAAGTTGGATGGAGCCGTGTCTGTTGTTTCTTACATTTCTTGTTCTGAATTAATAGAACCCAATCAGAAAGGTTTTGTTAATGGAAAGAACACAGAATATATCAGTATGTAAAATTAAATGACCTGGCTTCTTTGATCTTCTTGTATTGACAAGTGTTTGAAGGAACTCCGAATCATATGAAAATAAGAAGAGGTGGAAAAGGAGAGGCGCACAATTCGTTACCATAGGAATGCCGACAATTTTTGAAAAGTCAAGAAATATGTTGTCAATAAGAAACTCTAACATACTAATAACTTGTTCCTCTGTGTAACTTAGTTTTTTATATTTGTTTATTATTGGAAAAAAATATGCCGTATGGTATCCCAACGTAGTTAACTGATAGCGTATGCTACCATTGTGATGTTGGGAGGGGTTTATCGCTCACAGTTTCTTATACTCGATAAGTTTGATTAAATTTAGCCTTACAGTATCAGAGGAGAACATCTTTGTAAAAGTTTATGGACGACTGAAGCAAATTGGTGGGATAGCTGACACTGGCCCCGTGTTAAATTGTACTTTGGAAATAATTTCATACACTATATTTGTATAGCTGGGTAATTTGTTCCATTAGATAAAAGGCTGGTGTTTACAAAAACAATTACACATAATTCTTAGACTGTCAAAACTTTGAATTCAACAGCCTGTCAGACTGGAAGTTCATGCTGGATCTGAGTACCAAACACTTTTAAAGAAAATTATTTTACTACCAAATTGTGATACAAAAGATGCATGTCATATTACATTCACAAATGTTTCTGTTATATAAACACAAATTATGCAGAAGATAAAGCAAACATTTCTGGTAATAAAGTCCTCACCCGATCTTCATTTCAATATTTTCAATATTTGACAGTAGTACTTCATTGAAGTCTGAATTATATACTACATCTGCTTCACCAATTGTTTCTAATTAATTAGAATTGTCCACCAATTATTTTGGATTTTTTTTCAAGAAACAGTTTCGAAACAAGCTTCTGATATGATTTGATGATAACCATTCTTTTGGTAAAATTTCTCCCAACCCATCACCTTTTAAATGTTTGATTAGGGCTAATTTTCAGCCTTGATAGGTTATCTACATGTATAAAAAGGTACTGCACAAATATTATCAAAAATAGATAATTATGCTAGAAAGTTTACAATCCAAACCGATGCTCGCACGGACAGAAGCATTTCTAACAGCATTTATTTATCCTCGGCCGCAATGTGATTTTGAAGTGGTCAACAAAAACAGACGTTGGGTATATGTCAAATATACAACATTTCATCTCAGAAGTTAACCAGCTACAAATGTACATCAATAGGTCGCCACACGATCTGCATCAAACTTGAAAACATCACATCATGTAGGTAGCTCTATATGACCCAGAATGTGACATAACCTTAGTTGCTTTTTCATTTTTGTATACAATATTCAATAACAGTTATTAATTTAAATTTGCTTTCATTACTGACCACATTCATGACAGTTACAATGAATACGCAATAATATTGTTACACACATTAAGTTCTGAATTTGCAGTATTTCAAACGTTTCTGCATAAAGTCAAATTTGTTGAATTTAACTACAACTCGGCAGAACTGTTTTAGGGAAATAAAACTTATGTCTCGTCTCCCCTGTATATGTCACTTTTGTGATAAAAAATGTCATTGCAAGCAAGAATATATGGTTCATGCTTGGAAATCTGCACTGTTTTTAAAAAAATTAGCAATTTATGAAACAAGAGTTTAGGGCTGAAGGACAAATATGGCATACTTAATGAGACTTGTCATGATATATTTATTAGGGTATATGGTTTACGGGTGAGTGTCTGAACAGTGTATAAAATGGCCATAAAACCCAGCAGAAACAAATATGATATACTCAAAAGTCTTGTCAGGATGATTGAAAATATTTTTATGATTTAGACGTTGAAATATGAAACAATTCCAAGCTATTTACCATCAGTTGTATGTAAGGACAGAGCATGTGTCCCATGATGAAATAGAAAGGCAATAAAGATAAAATTTTGGTTTGGGATGGGGTTTTTAACATTTTTATTTAAACGGCAACATCATTACATGAGGGGAAGGGAAATGACCCCCAGAGAAAAACAATAAGCTGCACTGCAAAGATTTTGCCTGTTATGTGGTCTATAAATTGCTAACTACCGCTTCATATTAACTGAGGTGGATAGTTGTCGCATAAGCAATCAGTGCACATCTCTTCCTTTTCATATCGACATATTTTTTATTCAGGCTGACATATAGAATTATATATGTATTTGACCTAGGATTTTTTTTACCTATCAAGGTCTTTATCCATGGTACACAACACAACATGTTGAGGTGCTGACATAGCGTTTAAAGTCTTAAAAAACTTCTTCAAGGGAGTGAAAAATGTGTACCCCAGTCAAAATAATGAAGAAAAAAAATCAAATATTTTGAGCAGTTTTAATTTTATTAATTATACGCTCTTATATTTATTCACCTTCATGTCAAGATTCAGTCAAAAGATAAATAAGTTTTCATGATTAAATACACGGATTATTGTAAAAAATATGTGAAAATTAGCCATTTTTATTCCGCAGGTCAAAAATCATTAAACTTGTTGTACACATGTAAAACTTTATAGAATTGTTTGAAACATTTAAAAAAAACATAGTACTTTAAGAGATTGCATGTCCTTTTGTTGATTTTTTTTACTAAGTATCCAAAATATGCCCAAAATGCCCTTTTTAGACCGGTCAGCACCAAAGCATCTCAAGCTTTAACATTTATCAAGTTTCGAAGGAAGACTGATGCTTGTTATAAAAATCAATTCAAATACCAGTTAAACATAACACTATCTAGCATGTACAGAAATTGTGATATTTTTTTAGGACATTTTGGTAAATTGAGCGTGTTTAAGTAGATGGTGCTGTAAAATTTAAAAATAGCTTAAAATAAAAATAATAAAGTTGGAATTTCTTTTCTCCTGACTATCATTACATGTGTGCAAATTCCATTTCATTTGGTTGACATGTCATGTGGACCCAATTATAAGCATTATGCATGGTTCTATGAAAGACTGGGTGTGAAAAGCATTGTCGACTATATCGTGTAATTTTTTTGTCAAAATGGGGGAAATACGAGCCGAATCCTTATATCGTTGCTATGTCAAGTCATTGCACTATTAATGTCTTTAAACTGCAGTCATAAAAAAACATTAATTTAATGCGTTAATGTTATTTATCTGATTTAACTATTGGGGGAAATCCCCTTTAAACAGGCCTCATATCATGCTCGCGGAGAAATATACAACACAATGAAATGTACATCTACCTGTTGAAACCCACACTCGATGGTGAACGAAATCGTTTGAGTATGGACTAAAATATAAACCATAAGCATAAAACATAATGATTTATAGATTTCTAACAAAAGATATTAACAAAAAAATATGTTTTTTTCCAGTAATTGCATAAGAAACAAGGCCGAGTCGTTCCACGCATCGTTGTATGCATTGGAAACAAGAACAGGTTGAAGAGGTCGTATGCATAATTAAATATTATTTCGGCAACTTCTATTTAAATATTCATGAGGAAAAGTGATATCGGGTCAGTGACTGTATATGACATAGAAATATACAGTCAACTCATTTTGACTGCTCAAATAGATCGAGTGCGCTATAAACAAATATTTTACGTACCAATGAAACTTTCAGCAGAATCATTTTTAAACACCTTGACTATCTCATCCAATTGTATTTCACCATCTTTGGTGCATATCGAATTCTGAAAGTGAAACATATCTTATCTTCAATCAATATATATGATCCATCCAATAGACAACATACCTCAAACGATATGAGTTCGGCTTTGTTTGTAGAAACGTATATGTGATTACCAACGAACAAAAAAAAAGTCATTGTCTGCATTATTCTTATAACCATGTGTAATACATTATTCCTAGATTACATTTTCAACTGCTAAGATCTAGCACCACCAAAGTGTCTTATTGCATTGGTGTGTTCATACAGCGACAACAATAACACTATTTAAAAAACTGGACAATAATTTTATTGCTTATTCATTTTCGGTCATTAACAATCATGTTCGATGAGGTAAATGTATCGCATTAGAATGCAAATTTGTAGATTTTCATTGTTGTGGTGATATTTAGCGTATTTATTTTTATAAATATTATATGTGATGCCCGTCGTGTGTCACCTTCACTCGTCATTAAATAGATAGATCACTGGCAGGGATGGGGTAACCGTAATCTGTTATCGTACTATTTAATCGATAACATGTAATCCTAATTGAATCGATTACAGTAACAAGGTTCATGTTATTATCGATTACTTTCCGTATCATGTCGATTACTTTAGTTATATAGTTTAATAAAATAGAACCTAGTTTAAATGAACATACACAATTGTTTTCTTCATTTTGTTGTACATATTTAATAGAAATTATAATTGATGAGATCAATATCAAGTTTCTTTTTCAGTTTTATGCTTGCTTCAAAATTTGAATGAGTTTTTGTATTCGTCACAATCATATGTTTGAACGTTTATTTTCAATTTGATTATATATATAACTTGTAGTGGGTTTTTATCATTGACTCTGACGAGGAATAATTATTCAGTCGAAATTTCGTCAACAATATTCTATCAACGTTATCTTCAACGTAATCTTCAATTATTAACATCTCATATTAGTACCGGTGCGCAACGATTTCAATAATGTTTTCCTTATCTGCAAAGATTGGTTAAACGATCCATAACATACATGTATCATATTCGATGATGGGTCCGTTTTATGAACATCTTGTCTGCTCTCTGGCCGGGTTGTTTTCTCTTTAACATATTCCCCAGTTTCATTCTCAATTTCAATTCGCAATTAAATATATATATATACAACTCGTCTAAACATCAGCCCAACAATGTTAGATCTGTAAATTTGCTTTCGCAAATTTTTTGTTCTTCCCTCGCTGGGAATCGAACCCATGCTACTGTAATATCGTGACACCAAATCGCCTGCACTGCAGCCGTCCCGCTAGACCACACAACCACCTGGGCTCTACTAAAATAAAGCTTTCAGTGGCCGTGTGTTACCTTTCCTGGTCAGTTTTAATCTAGCGGCGCACTACAGTACATGATATATAAGGCATGGAGATGTTAATGTTATATATATATACACGTTAAATTATGTGATAACTTGATGACAGCTATTCATAGGAGAACTCGTGTTTATACAGGAATATCCATATACATGTATGTACATAATTGGTCTCAAATTACTCCAAGAAATGTAAGATCCTCAAATTCACGTGCAATGGATTGTTCGAGCCTTGCTTCTGTGACATCGTGGCAACATCACCTGTACCGTACCTTGACTACTAGACCACCTAGGCTACATAAGAAATATTACAGCTTCCAGTTGTTTATATATGTAAGTAACATCTGTAAAGCCTTTTTTCGTCGGCAAAAGTTGTAACGCAGTATGTTTTTTTTTTTAAATTTAAATTGTATATACTTCATATTTTTAAGAGCTGATGTTTTTCTTACAGGTTTTATTCTGTCTTGGTCTCTGTCCGCAATTTATATTTAATGCATTTTCGTCTGAATGCAAATGATTTTATTCTACGTTAAGACATTATTATTTATGTATGATATCTGCACACGTGTTGAAATCTTCATTTAGTTGTAGAGGTTTATAGAACTGTTAGTTTTCATCGGCAGACAAAGTGAGCATTTACAACGATGTGGAATTCATTTCAAAACACAAATAACATACAGCATAAATTGAAACAAACTGCTAGATGTATATTATCTTGAAGAAAAATCCTTCAAAGTCTTCTAAACTAAATGACATAGAAGTTAACAACTATAAATAATTGTGAAACCGTCCACATCGAGAAAATATCATATGCAAAAGGCCCCGAGATACATTATTTAACACAATTCAAACGCAAAAACTAAAGTATCTTCTGTATTTGATGATATATGATACACTGTGTCTAAACCACACCGGCAAAAAAATGTTTGGACTCGATGGTATCTAATATCCGGCACGGTGACGGAACATTATTGGACAGTGAAAAGGTTGATTTCTGTTTATTTATCTGTTATTTTTATGATATCGAAGAACGTGTACACATATATAACTATTTTCTATTGTGATGTGTTATATTTCTACAACCGCTATACATTAACAGAGAAACAATAAAAATGCATGTCAAAATGACGAATTGAGTGAACCTTGCCTCGCATTTGTTTAATATCTCGTTACATTGTTCACATTGTACGAGAAGAAAAGTATGAAAAGAAAGATATTGACACGGAAATTACAAAAGTAGCCACTTTGAGCACCTAAATATTTTTATTTCTGTGTATGGAATGAAGGAAATGGGTCATGTCAAAATGGAAGAGGCCGGTTTGGTCAATGTTGTTTACTACACAATCCCCCGGTTTTTTCTTTGTATATCGACCGGTTTGGTTTTGTTTTGAAACCACAAATTTATGAAAAGCAACACCAACACGGATCTTAATAACATTGTCCATCGAATGAAATTCAACATTAGATATTACTATTATTGTAAAACAACTTCACTTGCGTTTTTTTTCAACAAAAAAAATACTACATACAATGTATTATGTATACAAGAGTGTACGCACTGACATGTATATCGACTGATTGAATGTTCGTAATTTTAAATCAATGTTATAAATCTGTAAGATAATTAATTAAATAAAAGTATCACATAAAATTAACATTGTTCATGGAACCATACACTCGGGGCCTTTTACAACTGAAAGAGGGACGAAAGATACTAAAGGGACAGTCAAACTCATAAATCTAAAACAAACTGACAACGCCATGGCTAAAAATGAAAAAGACAGAAAAACAATAGTACACATGACACAACATAGAAAACTAAAGAATAAACAACACGAACCCCACCAAAAACTAGGGGTGATCTCGGGTGCTCCAGAAGGGTAAGCAGATCCTGCTCCACATGTGGCACCCGTCGTGTTGCTTATGTGATTACAAATCCGGTAAATAGTCTAATTCGGTAGGTCACATTCATGAAAGGGAAGGGGATTGTAGTTACGACGTAAGGAACATATCCGATATCATTTTTGAAACGGTTATTCCATAACGGTCAAACAACTCGTGATGTCGTCCGTAAAATTTACGACGGGATGATTTCAACTTCACCATTTGGAACTCTTGGTTTAATAGCTTCCTTGTGAGCAGTAAACCTCTATCAAGAAAATCATGATAGGAAATGAAACACGGGAATATCGTATCAATTGTGAGATATATACCCGAATATGCGGTATGTGCTCTGACCATTGTTGAAGGCCGCATGGTGACCTGTAGCTGTATATTTGTGTGTTTTGGTCTGTTTTGGAGAGTTGTCTCATTGCCAATCATACCACATCTACTTTTTTTGTATTGAAAACGAAATATTAACCTTCATCATGGATATCAACCATTAAGGAACAACCATTTAACTTCAAGGAGAGGGGTATGATTTTTTTTCTTTCTAAAGAAATATTCTGATCACCAAATAGATGGGACAAAAATAGTCCAGCAGATTACTAGCTTTGGATTTCAGATATTTTGGCCACGAGCATCACTGAAGAGACATTTATTGTCGAAATGCGCATCTGGTGCAGCAAAATTGGTACCGTTAATGTTATTATAAAACAAAAATGTTTGAAATGCAGATTTCCCCCAAACTTACAGTGTTATTTTTTTTTGGAAATAATCTGATTGATAGCATTGCGATTTTTCAAGTTTTCTAGCTAGAAAAAAACATTAACCACGCCCCTCCCCCTTTGAAGATAAATTATTGCTTCCTTATCAGTTTGACATTAACAGCTATTCATTTTGATTGGAAATCGCTGAACTATAAAAATGAGGTCTAAGGGCAATGGCCATATGACAGATATAAACATCGTAGGCAAAATATCTGTATGCGAGGTTTGTTGCAGTCAGGCCTTGTCATTTCTGACATATGAAGCCTCATACAAATAGTTCAAGCCGCCATGAATTTCCATCCCTTGGTCTTGCATTTCAACGATTCTTAAATATCATTGTGAATGTTTAGATTAATCATGATAATTCTTATCATATACATCTAATTTCGCGGATGTTAAAAAATCTTGTTTTTAAGCCTTTTTTTAGAAGAAAATCGTCTCAAATACATTTGTCTTCTTGCAATGTCTTATAATAACACGTAGCATTTAGAAGATCTATTTCAATCGATCATAAGGAAGATAACATCCCTTGGTAGCTGGGAGTTACAGATTGAAATACATAATAAGTTGTCCAATGAAGGAAATCATTTTCCAAAGAGCTATTAAACGCCAAATTTCAATTATGTAATGCAATTATACATTTTAATTCTTTGACAAAACCGGGTTCTACCTTGAGAAATCTAGGACAAAACCGGGTTGTAAACATTGACCAACCGGCCTTTTCCATTTTTACATGACCCATTTATTTCAATCAATACACGTATATACTAGTAATGAGGTTCTCAAAGTGACTAGTTTTGTAATCTCCGTGTCAATATCTTTCTTTTCATACCTTTCTTCCCGTACAATGTGAACAATTTAACAAATTTTAAACAAATGCGAGGCAAGGTTCACTTAATTCGTCATTTTGACATGCATTTTTACTTATTTCTCCGTTAATATAGAACTGTTGTAGAAATATAAATTCCACAACTGCAACAAGTGTATTACGATGTTTCTCCACTCGAGACAGTTAAATTTGAATATTTAAGGCGGGAAATATCGTAATACACGAGTTACATCGGTGGACTCGGTTTCTCTTCTGACTTTTATCCTTCCTTTTCAAAAATTTGAGGAATGTTGTGTACTTTTGAGTGACGTCATCAGGCATGGTCGCCTTTTTTCACAATAAGACAATTCAAAGAAAACAAGAAAATTTAACGTCACAATTAAATTTCAACCAATCATTTGCCGAGAACAGATTTGTCACTAGTGAAGAGAAATACTTTTCTCACACTGGTGAGGAAATGTGAAAATAGAAAAAAATTAGAAAAAAGTTATACCTCACAACAGAAAATAGTTACATAAGTGTACATTTTCTTCGATATAAAAATAATAATAAATAAATAAACAGATACCACCCTTTTCTCTGTCTATTAATGTTCCGTCACCGTGCCGGATATTATATACCATCGAGTCCAAACATGTTTTGCCGATGTGGTTTATACACAGTGTGATAGGAGTTTCAAGATGATATCATAACAATTTGGTATCTTAAATTAAAAGATAAATAATACCGGAATATACCGCTAGAGAGTACATTATATGTTGACTAATGAATACATAGGAAGAGCAAAACATTTATTTCTTTTTTTGTACTTATGTATGACAGATGTGGAACCCTTGAAATTTTTTTTTCAATGTTATTCCAGCATTCGCACATATAAATGTATTGTTAACAATTATCATGACCATTCCTTATATATAATTGCGCACCTCAGTGCCATGACTCATGATGACACAAATAAAACAGTGATACTTTTCTGAGTTTTTCTTCAAGTATAGGTATCTGATGTCGTCTAGATATGATTTCAAATCCTTTGTTGTCATGTCAGACTTGCTAACAATATCATAACCGAGTTCAGAGAAAAACTGGTTTAATTTATGAACATCTTCAACGGAGCCTGAAAATAGAAAAATATCAATTTGACTTTTAAATAAAGCAACATCCAAAAGAACTCGGTTTACTTAAGCAAGTATGAGTTGTTAAATACTCAATTTATCAGATATAGATGGCCGTAAATAATTAGATATTAAAACTTATGGTCAACATAAACATTTTACCAAATTCGTATTCTCCCTTACAATAAATAAAAATAGATACAGGTCTGAGTGTTTGCAAATAAAAAAAAAATGTGCATACATTAATAACATGCTGAATGGTATCATACTAAGTGATAGAAAACAATAAAAAAAAATTTGTCCTTAACTGGTTTTAGATATTATTATTATTATACCGTATTTGTGACAGCGCATTATATAATATAAAAAAGTAAAATCACAAAAATACTGAACTCAGAGGAGAATCCAATCGGAAAGTCCAATATCATATCGCAAAATCAAATGACAAAACACATTAAAAACGAATGGACAAGAATTAAAATTACCCTATGCGCTTTACAACACATATTCATTCACATATAAAAGTATCAACAATAAAATATGAAAACTCCTACAATAAACTGATTATTTAAATATTGCATTGAAAAACATTTAAATTTATATAAAGTGGACATGATAAAATTAAGGAGATATCGAAACCGTACCAATAAAAGTAAGCTAAAACTTCAAATGTATTTGCTAAAAAATTATAATATTACCAATAAAAGTAATTTCAAAATTAAAAAAATATAATGCTATAGAAATGTTTAAGAACTTTGAAAAGAATATCTGAATAACTGATATTTTTGGTTTTTCGTTAAAACGTTCACAGAATGGATGTTGCGTAGACCACTTGGTCTTAAAATCATTCCACAGAAAGGCTGCTGCTTTATCGAATCTTCCTTCCCCATATGTTTTTTTTCTCACACTTGGCGTTTAAAATCATGGCATTTTCAGATCTAAGAGCTCGCATTGGTTTTTATATATGAATGAATTATTGATAGACGGGTGAAATAGTTGCAGTTCACTTGTGATTGTATAAGACTGACTTTGCGCTTGAACAAATTAAAATTTAGGGTTATCACTCTGGTAATCTACAATAAATGTTTTTCATAAATTAACACAAAACTGAAATGCATCATTCGCGTGTAAACTCGAAACTAACCTTTTCGCTCTTTTTTACCGGAAAATTCAAAGTTGATTGTTAGCAGGAGTCCTTTCTGGCCAGATAACTTTTCATAGTGATAGAGGAACTGAAAAAGGATGTGTCATATGTAAAAGAAATGCTGCCTGTAGTGTAGGTGACATTCATCCAACACGAAACGTTATATAAGGTTGACATACTATTTGATTGATAATTAACCAGTTTGTGTTTGTTGTCACGTGTCAAGTGTTTTAAGAAAAGTAGATAGAAAATATATTAATGGTAAGCACCTACACATGTAATAAAGATATGACGTAAGGGAAGATATAACTTTAAGAACGATCGATTTACTCTTTTTTTTTTAGCTAGATCTGTTGAAGCCCCTGGTTTTGTTCATGTACTGTTTTCAAAAAACTGTACCTACTTTTCTTTCTATAATTTGATTACATATCGGTTAAAATGCCATCTTTGAACATGTTATAGAATGTTTGTTATTTTTTTTTTCAAATATGTGCCATGGTCACATGTATGAAAATCTAAAGAGAACCTGTTCCTGTTAAATTTAACATGCTTATATCTCGAAAATAAGCACATGGACTTAGTTTTTTTCTGATATTTTTGTTTCTTTACTTTTATACTTCACTACAAACTGCTCAAGGTCTGAAAAGAGCATTTTGTGCTCGAGCAGTCAAGTCGAGCACACATTTTACTCGACTAATCTTGATATTGTGTCGACAGTACTTAACTGTACTAAACTGTACTCGACTAGGTCTCGACTTTACTTCTTTAATTTTTTGAACTTTTTCAAATCAACTTGGATTTTTATCAAACTATGCAGCTATCTTAGTAATATATTGATATTACTATCGAGTAAAATGTGTGTTCGACTTTACTTGTCGAGCACAAAATCTGTTTTTTTTTCATACCTTGAGCAGTTTGTAGTGGTGACAATTAAAAGTTTATTTTTGAAAGCCCCCTTTTTATAAACGGAGTAGCGTACATCCTTAAGTAAATAAATTCAGGAATTACGTTGATTTTATATTTCGGTTGTTAATATACCCTCAATTATCGTTGCGAACATAGTTTTAGATTTCGATTGAGGAGGTTTGTAAATATATCTGCCGTTTTTGTCAGCTAATTTATTTTGTATCTTGAATTAGATCGCTTATTTCCGTTTTTTCCCTCTAATTTATAACCTTACAGAATGTTGGTTTCTTCTTACTATGCCAGGAGAGCCTAAAGGTTGTCTTTTATCCTATAATAAATTAAACTAGTATCATAACAAAACAGCGGTTAATCATTGCATGACATAAGTGTGAAACTCATGATTAATTCCCTGAAAAAGTTCTTGCAAATAAATAGCAAGATTTTAACCCATTTTACCGGTCAAATCAAAGTGCGGTTATCCTTTATATTGCAATTAGGTATAACGGCGCCCGAAAAGTGTAATACTATTCATTACTCCAGATATACGCGTAAGTAATCAATGTCAAGTTATAATACAAAATGTAACTGTATGAAACAAGAAATACATATTTTTTTCGGTAATTAGCTGAATTAATATTATATCATGGTTTTTTTTAGGTGTTATATTTTTCTCTTGTTTCGTGACATGTGTTACAGAAAAGCAGATAAGTATAATAACTAACATTTTTTTAACTGATTACTTGTTAAGTGTAAACAATATTTATTCAGAAACAGATAAAGAAATGCAAACATAAATACAATACAATGGATTGGAAAACAAGTGACAAGTCACTTATACAAATTACTCTCCTTTCATTATCGAATTGTTTATTTCCCCTGTAGTATTTAAAAATAAAACTGCGAATCATGATAATATTATAACGCCCCCCTCCAAAGCACACACACACACACACACACACAAACATATAATAAAAAAACAAAATTGATAGTGTAAAAGAACAGGTACATATACATGATATATGATATAATTTTAAAATAATCCGAAATGGTACGAAGAGCACACAATGTAAATGTACACGTAACAAAAACGAACATGTATACATTAGATTTCTAATACAGTGTGGATCAAAACGATTGTAAATATATTTTTGATTATCCGACAAATAAATGTGATACAATTATTTAAGTATTCCATATTGCTTGCTTTGGTAGTAATATATTAACACTCCTTCAGATTAAATGTTTTGATTGATTTATTAATTGATTAAACGTCGAATACATCAGAACGAACATTGACTAAATTATAATAGGTAGTAGGTCTTCTAAATGAATTCCGTACAGGTCGGTGAAATTTGAACCGCCATGAGGAATGTTGGTCTGGTTGTCCAATTGGTTACTGTAATATGTTTGAGATGTTTCGTTTGATTTTCAGAGCTATTTATTCTCTAGGGCTGTTACACAATGTCATATACTTTCTGTTTTTTAATGAGACAGCCTATAAAAAGTAGCTGGCGGTCACAATTTTCGCAATTTTCGAAAAATTAATAATTGTGGCGATAAAAATTCGTCATTGGCGAAAGAATTTGGCGAAAGAAATATATATAACGATTTATTTTCCTCCATCTTGTTTATTTACTTTTTTTCAAGTTTCTCGGACTTTACCTGATCAGACAATACTCGAAATTTCTTTGAACTCGTTAAGATTTTGACAGAAAATTAATAATCAACTGATTGTTTTTTATAGCTATCGACAAAAAAGGACTAACTGATAAAAGTGTTGATTGTATTGTTTGACAAAATGATATGGATAAATGGCGGCCATGATATGTCTCATAAAGTATTTATTAACCACTTTGCGACGCATGTGTTCGAAGCAAATTGTTGACGCCTCCCCTCCTTCTTTTAATGATATTCTAGAAAAGAAAACTGTTGTTATGACGAATAATGTTCAAATGCAAGACAAATCTCCGATTTAAAACTGTATACTTTGACTGTCGTTATGATGAAATATATGCAAAAGGTTGGAAACAACCCCTCGAATGAGAGTAACCCTTCGATATAATAACTACACCTTAAATGAGGATCAATTTCAAGAGATATAAAATATATTTTGTTGTAACGACATTTTATAACAAAAGGGCAAACTTTTTCTCTGTTGAAGAAACTTCCCCAAGGAACTGTACATCTTTCTGGTATTATATCATGTATATGGTAGAAAAAATGTCCCAAAAAGTTGTTATATTCCTGGACTTATTTTTTCTTTATTATCAAATGTAAATGGACCCCTCCTGTTCAAAGTTGTTCAAAATATAATATCAATGTAGGCTCTAAGCTCTAAGGTAATCATGGACAACAATGGGAAAAATTCATTCTATTAAGGGGAAGGGGAAACGAAAATGTATCAATGTTACTTGGCGAAATAAATAATAAAGTGGTAAAATATACTGCTGGTGATCCAATGGATAAAATCTTTTGTAGAGTCGTCAATGGTTCAGACGTACTAATGATATATAATAAATATTTCTATGACTGTATCTTCACTCCATTACAGCATGAACAATAGATAATTCAGCTGATCTGTAACAATTCATACCTTACATATCATATACTGTGTTACGGTGCTAGATTAAAACTGACGAGGAAAGGTAAGGTGGTCGAGTGGTCTTGTTCGTCGGTCACGGTGCAATGCTATTTGGTGCCACGACATCTCAGTAGCATGATTTCGAATACCGGCGAGGGAAGAAAGAAAATTGGTAACGCAAATGTGCATATCTGAACATGGTAAGGCTGATCTATCATTGGTAAAGAACGGCCAAATAATGTTAGATCTGTAAATTTGCCTTCGCAAATTATTTGTTTTTTCCTCGCCGGGATTCGAACTCATGCTACTGAAATATCGTGACACCAAACCGCGTTGCACTGTATCCGACGCGCTTATATATATATTATATATATATTCCAGACCGTATGAGTATTTGGACCGTACGCGTATTTGGACCGTATGCGCACGGTCTGGACCGTATGCGTACTTTTTTCAAATTATTCATACGGTCGGACCGTACGCGTACGGTCTGACTAATATCAAGAAGTTGGTCAAGTTTATTAGATACAAATGCATATAACAGATCAACATAACTTAACTCTCAAATTGTTATAAAAAAGTTGAAATTGTAATTGAAATAAAACTATTAAAAATAATTCACGCTAATTAAATCTGTTAATCTTTTGTATTTAGAATATCGATCAGTAATACATTAAGGTGGTACCCAACACTTTCACTAGAATTAATTTGGCTCGTTAAATTTTCATAAAATTCTGACAATGTATTTACTTTGACATTTTAACAAAAATATAAAAATTTCAAATATTTTGAACCGTTTTGTCAGAAAAAATTACCCTGGTTATGTTCCAGACCATACGAGTATTTGGACCGTACGCGTACGGTCCGGACCGTATACGTATACTCGTACGGTCCTACCATACGCGTACGGTCGGACCGTATGAGTATACGCGTACGGTCCAGCTGACCATACATGTTTTGGGATCATATGGGTTAAATGCTAACAAACATTTATCAAAATCTTTATTTTTAGTTATACAAATTGTTATTATTACAATTAGATCGATATTTCAGTAGCATAGAAAGATAAGAAGTTAGCAATATCCTTTAACTCTACTTTCCGCTATATAGATGACGTTCTTTCACTAAACAATTCAAAATTTGGTGACTATGTGGAACGCATCTATCCCATCGAATTGGAGATAAAGGATACTACAGATACAGTTAAGTCAGCTTCATATCTTGACTTACATCTAGAAATTGACAATGAGGGTCGGTTGAAGACAAAACTTTACGACAAAAGAGATGATTTCAGCTTTCCAATTGTGAACTTTCCATTTCTAAGTAGCAACATTCCAGCAGCACCTGCATACGGGGTATATATCTCTCAATTGATACGATATTCCCGTGCTTGCATTTCCTATCATGATTTTCTTGATAGAGGGTTACTGCTCACAACGAAGCTATTAAATCAAGAGTTCCAAATGGTGAAGTTGAAATCATCCCTTCGTAAATTTTACGGACGCCATCACGAGTTGGTTGACCGTTATGGAATAACCATTTCACAAATGATATCGGATATGTTCCTCACGTCGTAACTACAATCCCCTTCCCTTTCATGAATTTGACCTACCGAATTAGACTATTTACCGGATTTGTAATCACATAAGCAACACGACGGGTGCCGCATGTGGAGCAGGATCTGCTTACCCTTCCGGAGCACCTGAGATCACCCCTAGTTTTTGGTGGGGTTCGTGTTGTTTATTCTTTAGTTTTCTATGTTGTGTCATGTGTAATATTGTTTTTCTGTTTGTCTTTTTCATTTTTAGCCATGGCGTTGTCAGTTTGTTTTAGATTTATGAGTTTGACTGTCCCTTTGGTATCTTTCGTCCCTCTTTTAGATGGATAAAGTGAATAAGCGAACAATTAAAATTAAATATTTGTTTAATTTTATATCCGTGAATCCTATTATGTTACTCTGGCCCAAGATGACACTTGCTTCTACAAGGAACGTCATATATTTTTAACATTAACATGTTTTGTTCATGCATGTTCCTTTGCATATGCATTTTTGTAAAGTTCCTAAATATTCTACATGTAAAACAATTGTCCTCCCACATTATGTTTACTTCCGATAACTTCAATTTCAATGAGCATACTGGGCTGTAATTAATGAATTACTGACATGCTAAGTACAGGAGATTAACAGATTAAATAAGCCTGATTTTTTTACAAGTAATTAAAATATTAAGTTTTTATTTCAATAACTATTCAACTTTTTATATTAATTTGAGATATAAGTTATGTTGATCTGTTATATACATTTGTATCTAATAAACTTGACCAAATTCTTAATATTAGTCAGACCGTACGCGTACGGTCCGACCGTATGCGTATATTGAAAAAGTACGCATACGGTCCAGACCGTACGCGTACAGTCCAAATACTCATACGGTCTGGAACAGTTATATAGCAGTTTGACAAACACCAATTTTGATCATTGAGAAGCTTAATATGCCCTTTACAACACAACGTAATTAAAACGTTTCGCTGAAATTACAGAGTTATCGCCCTGTAGTGTTATGTACCACCTAAATTGAATTATGATCATTTAAATTGAAGATATCGGAAGTAAACATAATTTGGGTTACTTGTGGTAGCAAGTGTCACATTGGGCGAGAGTACCAAAATAGAATTCAGATATACAACTGAACAAATATTTAATTTCAATTGTTCTTTTGTTCATTTTATCCATCTATTTGTAATAATAAAAATTTGTAAAACTAAATATTAATTTTGTGATAAACGTTTGTTTACATTTAACCAATATAACCCATAACATGTATGGTCATCTCAAACTGGACCATACGCGTATACTCATACGGTCCGACCGGCGTATGGTCGGACCGTACAAGTATACGTATACGGTCCGGACCGTACGCGTACGGTCCAAAAACTCATATGGTATGTAGCATGTATATAAGTACCTGAGAAATAAACAAAACTGAAATAAACTTAAACACTTATCCATGAATTGAAGTCAAGGTCATGTCAACCCAACCTGATAGTAATATAGACCCAGATACAAAAACATGTATCCAATTAATCATATAAGAGAGTATTTCACTGTTCATAAAACTGCGTTTGCTTTTATGCAGTCACTGAACCATGAAAATGAGGTCAAGTTCAATGTACTTGTGATAGACATAACTTCATAACATATTAGCCATCTAAATACAAGATGAGAAATATACACTTCTTTTAGCTTTTAAAATGTAAACCTTTATAAACAAGAATGTGTCCATAGTACACGGATGCCCCACTCGCACTATCATTTTCCCTGTTCAATGGACCATGAAATAGGGGTCAAAACTTTAATTTGGAATTAAAATAAGAAAGATCATATCATAGAGAACATGTGCACTAAGTTTCAAGTTGATGTGACTTCAACTTCATCAAAAACTACCTTGACCAAAAACTTTAACCAAAAAGCTGTATCATTTTTTATGTTCAATGGACCATGAAATTGGGGTCAAACACCTATTTGGCATAACAGTTTAGGGACAAACATTCAAGGCCAAAAAGCAAACAAACAAGTCCAAACAAAGTCATGGCGAGACACCACTGCGAAATATTTAACCCTTCGAAATAATCACTTTTGAAAAAACGGTTTTAATAATACAGGTAAATCTTGAAATTTATACAAATGTAGTACGAATAAGTGAAAATTAGAAGATATTCAAAATAATCAAAGTTGGTATAAAGACAAGATCCATATCGATATAAAATAACAAAAAGAGCATTATAAACAGTATCAACAGGTCGAATTAACACGAAATTACGATTTGAGAGTACTCGCAGTTATTGACAGCTAGTTAAAAGCGAAAAACAATTAATAATAAAACATCATGCATCAGAGACTAAAATCAACTAAAATACATCCCAGGGATTTAGTATTTTAACGTCATGAACAGTCAGAGAAGACATGACTTGTGCAATGCCAAAAATAAATGTATCGGTAGGTAGAAGAATAGTGAGGAGCGACTTCTATAGAGAATAAAATAAACGTGTCTGTGTCTCTATACATCCCGCCTCAAAAGATGATACAATTGGTTATGTTTTAATTTTCTAATGACAAAATTGATATAAGTGTCAATGTAAACTATATTCTATAAATCTAATTACAATATTGGTACGATAACCCTTACTTATAAATTTGTTTAAAGGTTCGATGATTTTACACGGATCATATAGTGATTTCCTCGCTTTAAAGACAATATTACCGTAAAATTTAGGATGTGAAATACCATTTTTAATAAGTTTTCTACAGTTAGAGCCAAATTTACGAATCAAATCTTTGTATCTATTAAAGAATTTATTAAAAGTTTTAAGTAATTTATGGTATCGAAATCCCTGACACAATAATTTCCCAGTGATGCATTGATTACGTTCGTTAAAATCTATGACATCAGAACACACACGGGCAAACCGAACGATTTGGGATATATAAACACCGTATGATGGAGCCAAAGGCACATCGCCGTCTAAAAAAGGAAAATTACTATAGGAAATGAAAAATCGTCTCTTTTGTCGTAAATTTTAGTATGAAGTTTCCCGTTTGAAATTTAAATGTCTCAATCTAGAAAAGGACAACTGCTGCTGTTTATGTTAGATTTAGTTAAAGAAAGTTCTTTTGGGTAAATTTCGGAAGTATATTTAGAGAACCCTGGATTATTCAACGAAAAAATATCATCCAGATAACGGTAGGTATTTTTGAATGTATTAACCAAATATAACAATGATGCGTCTTTTCTGAGTTTGGTCATAAACTGAGATTCATAGCAATATATAAATAAATCTGCTATTAAAGGGGCACAGTTAATGCCCATAGGAATACCTACTACCTGACGATACACTTTATCGCCGAAACGTACATAAATGTTATCTAGCAGAAAATTTAAAGCTTCAATCATATCTTCAGTAAGTGTATCTAGCATACTTTCCTTTTTCGTTACAGATATCTAATAATAATATGCATTGGTTTTCACGTTTAAATGGTTTTACAATAGTATTTTTTTGGGCCCCTGTATAGCTTGTTAATCAGTGTGAGACAAGGCCCCGTTTTAAAGACAGCACTTTGACCTATAATGGTTTACTTAAATAAATTGTGACTTGGATGGAGATTTTTATCACCGGCACTCATACCTCACCATCTGATATCTATGTATGTACATTCAAACTCTTAAGTACAGCATGTAGTCGTGTGACATACTGTGATAGAACCTCAAGGATAGTGAAGGTCGTTTAACACACCCCACCCCCGGTGGTTTTACAATAGCAATGCAAGCATAAACTTTAGATATGATGTACTATACATTTCAAACAAACAGAAATTCTCATTATACAAATTGTTCCTTTAAATGAATAGTTATCAAAGGTATTTATTAATTGAGATATGATGCACTTTTAACTCACTGAAATTATGAATGTTTATTATTCCAAATCGCTATTTAAATGAATCATTATCCAAGATATTCATGAAATTTAGATACGATACATTGTTAATGTTGCCAGAAAACTATGAATTCTCTTTATTCCAAATTGCTATTTCAAATGAATAATTATCAAACATATTCACTATCATCAAGTACACGGGCATGTTATGTAGGTTTTCTCACAAATTGTAAAATTCCTATTTGTTTACTGCAATTTTTCCTTCTTGTCCAATCTTATCCGAGCATCCAATCATCATCATAGCATAATACGGGGTAACAAAACAATAAGGAAGTGACACACACTTATTTATTAATCCACTTTTTCACAATCTACAGCTACTTAGCGACATCTCTACATATTTCTCATACATCAATGTGCATATGTAGAAGGCTTCATAATCTGGCTATGAATCATGCTTAAACCAATGTGAATTCTACAAAAAAAGTATATATTGAGAATTAAGTACTGTATCATTGTGACTAATCTAAATATTTATATATTTACCTGTATTTATCTAGAAGAATCCTAATTAGCTTGATAACAAAGTTGTAGGACTTATACAAATGATTATATAAGTCCTGTATCACATGAAGAATTAAACCTTCTTTTTTTTTGGGGGGGGGGGGGTTCTATTTCTTAAAATATATTGTCTTTCCTTCTACATTAATGTTTTCTAAGTTTGTATTCTCATTGGAAAGTAAATGTTTAAATAAGGCTAACACAATACTTGTTTGATCAATTCTGTAAAGTCAGAAATATGTATTTCTCTCCAAAACACAACAGTTTATCTCTTTTGATCATGTTGATAGTAAATAAGTTACTACAAAGATAAGTTAAAGAATGAAAAAAATAAAAAAAATAAATTGCACTGTGGCTACTCTATAGACCTTCCTGTTGTCAATTGCATATATAGGAATTGTGTGTCATGAATAAATAAACAGTTTTATATGTAATTGTAAAATCTCTGTCCTAAGTTAAACACTATTTACATTTTAGAAAACATAAACAAGCTTATATTTCATTCCAATATTTAGTAGGTAACCTTCAATGTTACACGGTATACGTTTTACTTATTACAGCTTGCATTAAATAATGCTTTGCAGTTCATTTAAGAAAAACAACACATTTTCTGTATTTTATTTTAGTTATTTACACATTTTTATGGTTATAAATTAATGCTTTAATAATCTAAATAACATCACATTTTTATAACAAGTACCAGAATAATATAATACCCTGTTGTTTAATATTTAACTTAAATTTGCCATTATTAATGAATTAAGTTTCCAAAATTTTATTAGGACAATGAAAATCATTATAAAATCATCTTCAATACCCATGAAAGTTAAAAACTCATCCCCGAGGCAATACACTGTAGTGTATTTCTCTGTGTATAACCTATATCATGTATATATAAGAATTTCTGATCATTAGGTTTTCAGTGTTAACGTCCTTATTATTAATATTCCTATATCACATTTGTATGATCATGAATTCATGTTCAGTAAACACATATTTATTATTTCTTTTGATTTCAATTTTATTTATTTTTAAACTAATTTCTGAGACCAATTTTGGGACAACTTACATGTTAATACACTATCTATAGAATCATAATTGAGCTTAATAAAAAAAACTTAAGTGTATATCATGTTTACAAAAATAATGCTTACAACTAGATTTTTTGTATTGTTTTCCAAAATATTGAATATTAAACATGAAATAATTATAAATACAATGTTTATTATATAGAATATAGGCAAAAATCTGCCGTAAGATTTGAATGAGCATGATGAAAGGATACGTGGGATATATATCAGTGACACATTAACCCAACAATAAAGTACCAAAAACACAAGTTAACGCATGTAGAAAAAAAAATGACTCATGAATAGAAAATCCTTTCCTGATGAAAACAATAAAAAAAACTAAAATGTTAAAACTAGATAACATTTAAATTATGCACATGACACATATTGTTTGATGTGGATGGCCATTCATGCCATTTCCAAAACATAATTAACATCAGAAGATGGGTATAATGCCAATGAGACAGCAGCTTCAAAACCAAAACAAGTAATAAGGCAAAAATTATATAAAAACTGAGTTTACATGCAAATAACTTTTTCATATAGTTTAGATTCATTGTATTAAGTGATTTTATATAATATGCTAGTTCTAAAAAGAATACAATTGTGATGCTAACCTTGCTCCTTGAATTTGTTTTGTATTTCTTTTTTAACTGAAAAATCTAGCAATTAACATGAGAAAATGTGTATATATGTTTTATTCATTGTAATTATTCATTTTTAGAAAAGACGCCACCTCCACAACCCTTTTGTAATATGAATCCGTAAGTATGAACCTTACAATTGAGTAAAAAGGATGCCAGACGAAAATGACTTATGATACACTAATATAAAGCATTGAAAGTGAATATTTTGTAAATGGTTCAAAATATTATTAATCATCAAATATAAAACAAAATTATTAAATTAATGTTCCCGAAACAATGAATATTGTCATAATACTCACCGATTGCAATTTTCAGTTCAGCTTATATTTTATATGTGGTCTAACAACTCGTGTTTGTAGTTTCCCTTCTACGATTTGATAAAATATAGTTTGACGACGAGCCGGTCCAGTGGGTGCGCTCGGTTGTCGTGTTCTGAACAGGTGCCGTCTGTTCTGAATCCAGACGTCAAACAAACGAATTGGAACCGGATGTAAAATCGGTCTAAAACAAACTCTGGCTATAGAAAACTCGGATTATAACAAACGCTGCCTGTTGTATTTATATAAGAAAATAAAGTACACAAGTCGGCATTGTACATTTCGTTTCTTATTGTTTCTGTTTAATATTTTATTCTATTTAATCTTTTTTTATATTTTACTTTATCTATAGCAATAAATATGAATTACGAAATGAGAATAAAGGATTGTATTTTTCAGTGACAAGTCATAATTGCAACTGATTTAACTTTTCCGTAAGCTGGATTTGTGAACTTTCCGAACAAAACATGGCATTTCAAGTGTCCACATCAATAGTTCTGACTTCCAAAGTTTTTCTTAAAATAATGCTTTTATGATCAAGTGCGTTGATGTATAATGAACCAATGGTTTGTACCGTGTTACTAAATGAACTTTACAAATCCTTGATCGAACTGATTATCAATTTTCAGTTTGTATTTCATCTTATGCTAAAGATAACTATATCTTTTCCTTTTAGTTCCCTTCTCTGCCATATTGAATTATATCGGCTCACTTGGAACGCGTTCAGAACAAAATTATGTCTTGTTTTTATTGAACTTCAGGATGATTTTGATCATTCATATCGTCCGGAACTCAGTCTACCGAAAAAAACACAAAACAAATAAAGTAAACCGTTTACAATAACGAATTTTTTTCTGTTTTTAATATAACTTGACAGATTTTATTAATTATCCTCACGGAAAGCAATTCACAATAAAACAGTTTTTGTATCTAAATAGACAGAATTAAACATAAAGATACCTTTTAAACGCATAGGTCAAACATGATCAGATATCGCAATTGCAATAAACAGAAAACGAAGGACAAACATGATCGCAAAATAAAAAACAACAACAAAACAACCACACAGTAGATCATAATAGTATAGATATTAGGTAATGTCACAACTATACCGAATCTTTGAGAGGTTGAGACGTGAAAATGTGACGTTCTAGATTTTGACCTTTGCTAAAAATTCTTTCTGGTTCATTATAAAACAATTAAGTCTTCTGCATAAACCTATTAATTTTTTGTTTATATCAGTTTGATTTACCACATAACATCAACACAGAGTGACATTTTCTAACATCGTTTTTTTTTTAAATTTCATTCTTATTATCGAGGTGTAAGATCTTCAATTGTTCTCTGAAGAATTGGTTTCTTATTTTATATGGAATTATACACCTTGAGTGATTATATCTTTAAGTTTGTTTCCTCTTATAATTGAGTGTGGATTCACATTATTATAAGACGTGTCACGGTACTTTTCTATCCTAAATTCATGTATTTAGTTTTGATGTTATATTTTTTCTAATGCTTAGTTCGTGTGTCTGTGTGTGTTATATTTTAATGTTGTGTCGTCATTCTCTTCTTATATTTGATGAGTTTTGAACATCGGAATACTACTGTTGCCTTTATCTATGATGTATTGACAGAAAGACCAAAAACTATGGAGGAAACAATAAATCTTGTAGATAGCATACTACATGCAAAAATTGAATGAGAAGCAAAACTCATAGATAGCAAACTGAAATTGAAGAAGAAGAAACGTCTTTTGATACTGATCAGTCTGGTGACATAACAGGGAGACGACCTGGAGGAAAACGATATGTTACAGAGGAGCGTCTAATTCAGTTTGATAGAGAGATAAAAGAAAGTGTCACGACTGAAGTAGCCAAGTCTGTTGAGAACGTAATAAAAACACGGATACCAACATCAAATACATACCAGCCTATAAAGAAGAATTTTAACAGTCAAAATTCAGGACGGCATATCAAGGACGGAATCCAGAAGCAAGACAACACAAGATGATATGCATGTAATGAAATAAGGACATTATGCAAGGTCAAGTCCTAACCCAAAATAGACACAAGGACAGGCCTCAGACGGAAATCCGTTAAACTGTAAAGGGTTGAAAGCGGAATTCAAGAGACCGCCCATGAAAGACTTTTGAATATTATAACCGATAACACAGTAGAAATTAAGGAAACTAGTATTTGACAATGAAGTACATGTATGATGATGATGAATTTGATATATTTTAATCAGAACCTGACCTAAGATGTATTGCTTGAGAATATAGAGGAAGGTCAGAAGAGTGCACTGTGTGAAGTAAGTGGTAGTACTAAACCGAGTCATGAACTAGACAAAAATATTATCAGTGATTGGGTGGCGGCAGCTACAATGTACCATTACTGTTCCTTATGGTCATTTGCAAGGCTGAAACCGAGACAGTTAAGGACCATGGAGATTGGGTTACAATGGGTGAAGAACTGTATTTTGCCAAACTCAATACAATACAAGTCAATGCAAGGATAGATATTGCTGGAGAGGGAGAGAATGGTGAAGGTAAACTAGATATCTTGCCTGAGCATGAAAATAAGGGAGAAATCAAATTACCCGAGTCATTGGTTTAAAGTTCAGGAATAGTATAGACCAGTAATACAGAAAGTGATGGGATTCAGATGAAAAAGGCCAACATTTAGATGATGCCTGAAAAACTGGAAGATCGGTTCATACAATGAAATACATTTAACCCTCTTGCTGCCGGAGGGACACAAATGTCCACACCGGCAGTGTCGGAGGGACACATATGTCCATGGTTAAATGTATGCAAGCTTCTCATCAATGCTGTATCTCATTCAATTAAAAGACCAAAGATTAAAAAGTGTTATGTTTTTTCTCCAATTGGTCCCAAATATATTTGTCATTTTGTCGTGATGTCATATATCGAATGACGTCGTTGTTTGACATGTTAGGTCACAGACGTCAAGTTGTCGTATTTTCCGGCATATGAAATGCAGCCTTGAATAACGGTCGGCAGCAAGAGGGTTAAGGAGCTCAATGAATCATGAAAATGAAGTAGAGTCAAGACAATTATTGCTGTTAGATAAGGATGCAATTGTAGCATCCAAAACAAAAGTTGAAGAGTGTACGGGAAAATACAGAACATAAAACAAAAGATAAACTGAAGAATTGGAGAAAAAAACAAAAGAATAGACCAGGAGAGGTCACAAGATACATTATGTACATAAACATCAAAAAAGGTTCGAGGAAAATATGACGGGATTTTGTTTGATTGTTTATGCAATGGTATGTTATTTTATATCAATTATGGGGACAAAATTCTTTCTCTTCCTGTGATGCAGTGTTTCACCACATTTGTTTACAATTACATTTTAGCATTTACAGTTACCCAGATTTATTTATTCATGTGTTTTTGCACGCACTGCGATTATATTCACATACCTGAATACTGTAATTTACCAATAACTTTTATTTAAGAAATAATCAAGGCATCCGTAGAGTTGTTTTCATTTGACCATGAGTTGGGCATTTATATTCGATTATTTTACCCTGAGCCATGAATTATTTTGATTTTAATAGGACACATTCGGTATTTTTGTTAACCGTGAAAGTCATATACATACGATACTGTTTTGGATGTTCCGTTTTACACAATTTTGATAATATTCGCAATAATATATAATTCAATGTTTTTTTAATCGCATTGATCACTTTTATATTTCCTTTTAATGTAATTAGCTTTAAAACGCAGTTTTTTTTATATTTGATGTTTTTGTTTACGGCAACATATTTGTGACGTCACCTTGTTCCGTTCCCATGACAAGACATTAATACCATCTCGCGGTATTTTCGTTTTACGAAATTTTACCATGAAAAATAAATTGAAATGGACTGATTTGGTTTTTTTTCTGTAGAATAGAGATAAACATATTGTATCTGAAATCTGAATTTTGATTTCGAAGATTGAAAATACCTGGCAGTATAGATAAGTTAGCCGTAACTCGAAACAGCCGTTTTGATGTAATACTGCGTTAGCGCTAAAGGTAGATATATTGTAATTGTACTAGTTGACGTCATATCAGAATTATTAATAACTTTAATTATTTATATTAGCTTTTAATAAAGCTGCTTTTATTTATGTAAACAAATCTTATTTCTTGATTATTCAAAGTTTTGGAATTTTGGATCTTCAATTCTCTTCAACTTTTATGTTTTATGTATCCTAGTGTTATCGGTTCTCGCAGGTGCAACAAACTTTTTCTCCATAGGATCAATTCTTTAAATAAATGTGGTCAAAGCTGATTGTGTTAACTTAGTGAAACTTTTATTCATTTCCATTTATCCTTACGATTTTGTTTTGCATAAATCAAGAGAAATCAAAACAGCTGTTGTTGTGTTTGATTTTGACATTGTGTGCAATACGTCATCAGTTCTCGATAGTTGTGAAAAGTATAGTATGGTAGGCATGTTTGATATTAATAGTATCAATTGTCTGTAGAAACAAATATTTTTTTTATGAATTCTAGCCTTATCGGTCAATAAAGGCATATTAAGATATATCCTATGAATTATCACTAAAAGACAAAAATATGCAAAGAATATCTAATTTTTAATATATTTTAGATGGTTTTAATTTATAGAACCAATTCTTATATATCATAAGATGTCGTCACAGCTGTTTTTAAATTTTTACTGTCACAGCAATAATATTTAAGGGCATTACTTTTCCGATACTTGAATTGAATTAAATTTTGAAGTCCATAAAATATGGCCGAAACTGAATTCCATAGATTTTTTTCCAAAGCGTTGTACCATGTCTGAAAACTTGAAAGGGGGAAACTATTGCTTGTTTAAAGCGAGTTTTTGTTCTGTTCTTAAAATACCGACAAATAGAAAACATGTGCGAATTCGAGTATACTTATATTTCAGCCACGCGCATTACTATCGAGAACTAATTACTATCGTGAACAGATGACTACGCGAGTCTTATGTAGACAAAACGCGCGTCTGGCGTACTAAATTATAATACTGGTACCTTTGATAACTATTTAGACTTCAAAACAGGTGTAATACTGTGACTTTATAATTGCTATTTGTATAATATCTACCAACCATTTACAATAAATGTTAGCACTTTAAGATATAAAAAAACAAATGACCAGGCTGTTAAGATCTGAACTCGGTGTAAGACAAGGGGTTGTACTCAGTCCTTTTAATGTGTTTATAAACGAAATACCCTTTAGAAAAAAAAATGAATGTTTTAAACTGAATAACAACAAAATGTCTTGATGACTTGGTTTTAATCTCAGATAAAAAAAAAGAGGGTCTCCAAAACAAACAACATTCTTTACAAATATTGTGGAAAAAATTGCTTACTAATAAATGTGAAGAAAAAAACAAAAGTGATAATTTTTAATAAAACTAGTAGGTTACTAAAAGAAATCTTTTGAAATTGGTCATAATGATATAGATATTGTTAAATTTTACAAATACTTATAACTACCACTGAGTAATACTGGAAAATTTAGTGAAGACATTAACGATCTTAATGAAAAGGAGATTAAAGCTTTAAATAATATCGAAATCTACAATCATCAACACCAATAGTCTTCATATAAGTGACCATACATGAAAACCCATTATCCTATATAGTTGTGAAAATTGGGATGTAATAAATATATCTAAAAAAGAGACATGATATTTCCAAAGACTGGGAACATGAAAAGTTTAATGTTGAATGTTGTTAATACATATTCGGTGTTTCAAAACAGTTAACTTCGTTTCCCCTATATGTTGACGATATAACACATATGTGTTTGAACTGGTTTAGACTTGAACACTCAACGAGTGACTTATTCAGACACGTCGTTGTCAATATAATGAAATTTGATGCGACTGTCATACAAGTGAGAGGTTTAGCTAGCTTTAAAACCAGGTTCAATTCACCATTTTTACATAAGAAAATGCCTGTACCAAGTCAGGAATATTACAGTTGTTATCCATGCGTTTGGTGTGTTTGAACTTTTGATTTTGCCATTTCATTCGGGACTTTCCTTTTTGAATTTTCCTTGGAGTTCAGTATTTTTGTGATTTTACTTTTTATTAAAAAATGCATATCATGAATATAAAATTGGGGGTCATAAGGATAACTCCTGTTACTCTTATGTTCAATAATTAAGCAAACAAATAAACATTAATCTCTCTGATTTCAAAAATTAAAGTAAAACCAAATTCAAAGTATTAATGAAAAAACGACTAAAAGATGATTTCCTTAAATTCTGGAAAAGTATAAAAGATTTTACACCTGATAAACAAGGAAAATTAGACACTTTCTTTCAATTTAAGTCCACAGTGTGGGAACGGAACTGTACGGTTTTCTCATAATTTGGTCATTCGGGAGACTGTCAAGCGGTGCTCCGACATTTGCAAAATAACAAGTTGCTTGATGGAAACTTTGACGAATTCTTATATTCCTATATAACGTTTCTGCTTCAAGTTTTGATAGCTAAAACATTCTTTATATAAATATGAACCAATAAAATAATAAGAAAGATATATGCATCCAAACGTTTTCCTTAGAATGGTGGAGCTCCTTGTAAAATGATCAAAATTGTCACACAACAGCGATCAAAAATGTCAAATAGACATAGAAAAATCAATGTTTGCTACCTGAATTTTCACATGTACCTTTTCTTATATATAGTCTTACCTGTCTGAAAGTTTCAAAGCCATTGTCCCAGTAGAAGTCTAAATATATTCATTTTCTCCATGTCGGATATTTTTATTGACTGTACAATCGCTTGCAAGTTTACTGTAATATCACTCGGAGCCTTCCTGTACAATCGCTTGGAGCTTTCCTGTAGAATTGCTCGGCCAAATGTATAAAATACATTGTATGTGCATTGCATTGGTTGTTTCTTGCTGTCCTATTAAATTCATCTATGGTATTTGAAGTGAAAATAAGCATAAAACCGGTCATTTTGACAATTAAGATTCTATCAAGGAACCCTTTTAAGGTGACTATATCAGAGACAAAAACAAAATGTGTACAATAGATATAAAAATGAAGGTGTGGTATGATTGCCAAAAAGACAACTCTCCACAAGAGACCAAAATGATACAGAAATTACCAACTATAGGTCACCGTACTGTCGTCAACAATGAACAAAGCCCATACCGCATAGTCAGCTATAAAATGCCCCGAAATAACAATGTAAAACGAGAAAACTAACGGCTTATTTATGTACAAAAAAATTAACGAAAAACAGATATGTAACACATAAACACAGAACCACTGGATAAATATACAAAACAAAAAGAAAAGGACAGTACAAAATATGTTGAGAATCTAATCTAAAATAAAACTGAAAATAATCCTGTTACAAAATAAATATTTATATATACCGAAAAGGTACTAGATTCTCTGGAAGGGTAATTAGCATATTTTGAATTTTACTTAATATATTATTTACCAGCAATTTAAAAAATAATAACAAATACATATTTGAACAATACAACAAAATATAAAACGAACGAAACAGTTGGTTTTTTTTTTAGTAAGAACAACATTTTTATCAAACCACATTTATATCTTCAATATAAAAATAAGGAGATGTGATATGATTGTCAAAGTTAAAAAAATAAATGGATTTAAGCAATTATTATAGTCGGCTATAAAAGGTCCCGACATGAAAAATAAGAATCAATCCCTTTGGAATTTAACTGACGGCCAATTCATAATTAAACAATTTACGAAAAATATATATGACAGACATGAACCAACGACAACCACTGAACTACGAGCTCTTGACTTGAAACAGGTACATACAGAATTTGGCAGGGTTAAAATTGTCTGTGTGCGCTCATTTCTCCCCAAACTAGCACAGCACAAGACCAAACTATAAAAAATCAGATGAATGATCGGATCATCATACTATTAGTGACGATATCAGACCAGGTGCGGATCCCGCCTTTCTACAAAAGGGGAATCCAAACCACGGAACACACTGAAACGTTCACAAAATAAAAAAATAATCTGAAAAAATGGGGTTTCAACCACCAAAATCTCCCCGCATACCGGATCCGCTAATGCAAGCTGCATTCATTCAAATAAAAGCTTCAGACATCATGAACATTTTTGAGTGTGTAATTTAGGTTTAAAAAAAAATGAAAAAAAACAATACCAAATAAGTAACTGTTAAAATTTAATCGTAACAGAAAAAGGAGAGAAAAATCATGCCAGACATATATTGTATTGGATTGCAGTAGTTTAATAAATATTTATATGACAAAAGTATCATGGAAAACATAAACTGATCATGAATGTGGCAGAAGAGATAGTAGTAAGCATTATCTACTTAAGAGTTATAATTAGTCATATGCCACTACAAACTATTACAGCAAAATGCAATGAGTGTGTAGGAAAAAGTAATACCTTTGACTAGCTTGCTTGCTAGCTGGACCGTGAAGACATAACAATGTAAAGTAGGTTACCTTCCTTTCGGAGTAGTCTAGTTGGCCAAACGATGAAAAGAAAAGCTCCAAGCGGTTGTACAGGAAGGCTCCGAGTGATATTACAGTAAACTTGCAAGCGATTGTACAGTCAATAAAAATATCCGACATGGAGAAAATGAATACATTTAGATTTCTACTGGGACAATGGCTTTGAAACTTTCAGATAGGTAAGACTATATATAAGAAAAGGTACATGTGAAAATTCAGGTAGCAAACATTGATTTTTCGATGTTTATTTGACATTTTTGATCGCTGTTGTGTGACAATTTTGATCATTTTACACGGAGCTCCACCATTCTAAGGAAAACGTATGAATGCATATATCTTTCTTATTTTTTTTTTATGGTTCATATTTACATAAAGAATGTTTTAGCTATCAAAACTTGAAGCAGAAACGTTATATAGCAACATAAGAGTTCATCAAAGTTTCCATCAAGCAACTTGTTATTTTGCAAATGTCGGAGCACCGCTTGACAGTCTCCCGAATGACCAAATTAGTAGAAAACCGTACAGTTCCGTTCCCACACTGTGAAGTCTGTGTTTTAGAATGTAAAAATATTTAGAAATAAGAAATAAAGATAATCGCTGAATGCTATTAAAATTTAGAATAAGTAGTCGCTCTCTACGAGTAAAAACTGGATGACATGAGAGACAATACAACTATCTTGGATAACTACAACTGTTACCAAGATAGGAACGGATTAGATAGTTCTGTGATTTAAACCAAGAAGACGAAGACTATTTTTTTTAACTTCAAGTCCTAAATATATATAACCATAGGTGAGTAACTTTAATGTCTCAGATTTATTACAAATTAAATAATGTAAGATATTTGAATACAAAAAACCTGTTTATATGGATAATGATCAACGAAAACAACACATATTTATTTTTATTGTGTGACATTTTTAAAGCTTAACTTTGCAGAAAGGAAACAGCATAATTGTGCTCAATCATAATGATCATATACATGGGAAAAAAAAACAATCAGAGTTCTCTAACTTTATTCACTTTATGAACTAGTGTATTTGAAAGTTTTTTGCCTTTTTCGAGTTTTAATGTCCCTCTGATATATTTGCTTATCTCTGAAACATGATATCATCATAAGCTTCCAATTTTCTAGATTAAAATCTGATACAACTAATTTATCACATAAGCAATATCATAGATTATCTTATTCGACATTTAATTAAGTGTAATGTATTAGTTTTATAAGGAAAGAAGTCTTTAGCCTAATGCATATAACATGTATAATGCAAATCGTAAGTGTTCTTAGTGGAAATTTTACATACAGCTGTGGTTCGAGACAGGTGTTTTGCATTTTTAAGTCCCTTTTTAAAACCACAACTCTGAATTACTTTCCTTAATATGTCACTGGTTTATTTATTATATATAACACATGCAAGACAGGCAAAACATTGCAAAGGAAAATTCAAACTCTTATATTTGCTACATTCCATCGGATTACGAGCTATTCAGATAAAAAAAATCGTTTCAGAATAAAATCCGCTTACTAGTCTTTGCTTAGTCCCTTCTTTATCATAGCTATTTTGTTAATTCAATATTTTTAAACTTACTTGTTCTACCTTTGCTTCTAAATGCTTTTTGATGAAATCATAACCTTTTCGTTGGCTCACATGCTGTTATAAGATAAAAACCATCAATTAACACAAATTATCGACACCTCATCTGAATTAGTATATCTACATGTATGCATACGTCGACAAAAATGTAAACACGTAAAAGCATAAATTAAATATGTAATTACTATTATTCTTTTAAATTTATTCTACTGATAAAATAGTTATAAAGTCATATATCATTTAGTGCTTGTTTCAAAACCGGCTATAACAATTCTGGGAGATTTTTAAATGCTATAAACAATATAATCACATTTCCTTATGGTGACAAGACGTGGAGAAAGAATAATGTTGATTTTATTATTCAGTCGTACGCTTATTAAATATTAGAATGGTTTATTTTGGTACCCACAACAATGTGTTTATCGCGCGACAGTCGCACGGCTGTGGCAAGACACTCTCACGACAGCCACAAGACAGTGACACGCTAAACAATTGTAAAGCAAAAAAGGTGCATGTTCAATTTTCGTCCAACGACAACTTTGTACTTGTATGGCCTATAATTATTTTGACCTGTACGTCATTGGTGAGTCTTGTGTGGACTTACCCCGAGTCTGGAGTATCAAATTATAATCCTGGTACTTTTGAAACTATTAGCACCACTGAGTCGATGCCACTGATGGTGGACGTTTCGTCCCCGAGGGTATCACTAGCCAAGTAGTCAGCACCTCGGTGTTGACATGAATAATACTTATTTGGTCATTCTCATTAAGATCCTTTTATCAAGGCTTTAAAATATTGTAAAACAACTAAAGATTTTTTTCCCTATAAATAAACCTTAGCCGTATTTGGCACAACTTTTTGGAACTTTTGGTCCTCAATGCTCTTCAACTTTGTACTTGTTTGGCTTTATAACTATTTTGATCTGAGCGCCATTGAAGAATTTTGTGTAGACGAAGCGCGCGTGTGGCGTATCAACTTATAATCCTGGTACCTTTGAAAATTATTCAAAGAGAGTTGCTGGTCAGCTTAATAAATCTGTAGCACAATTGGTTCCAGCACTATCTGTCTGAAACTTGATTGAAACTCACATTTCGTAGTGTTTCTTTTATAATATCTTTTGTCGCACCATCAGTAGTGATTGGTTTTCCCTTATCCTATTAAACATAAAGCTACCATAGAATATTCAAATTATTGACATTCAATTAACTGCTATTAGTTTTCCACTTGTATTACATCGTTATTTTCTTTAATACCTGAATTGGTTTTAACATTCTCATCGCAGCTATAAGCACAATTAAGCAATGACGAATCATTTTACTAAGTAAATAATTAGGCTAGCAGTGAAAGGGTAAATAACAAAATTAACAACTTCACGGAAAATTCTTAGTCCGTTATCTTCTTCTAAAATAAATAGCTCGAACACTTTACACAAATGAATAATAATATCATAGTCCTAAGTTGGTACAGGCATTTCATTATGTATAACATGTTGAGTAGACAGTGTCTTGCATGGGTTTAAAAAGAACATTGTTGCGTTATGCTCTGAAATTTATCGAGCAGTTTTGATTTAAGCAGTATCTTTATTTATTTTATTATTTCCAATTTGAAGCTACTTTCAAATACCATAGCAATACATGCAATTGTTTTCATTCTTACAATAGTTTCTCAACATAGGAATGAGAAATCATGGTATGATATAACCAGAAATACAAGATCAGTTTATAATATATAATACCGTAATATCTGACACTCATTCAGTTAAATATACGTTCTGTCAACTTTTGAAATGTATTTCTGTGTTTTTGTTTTCTTACTTTGTTGGCTAGTTGAGAATCTAATACATTGATACATGTATCCAACAATTACAGAATATGATGAATATCAAAGACCAGAACTGACTATAAAATTGTTTTCGTCGTAAAATTTTGATAATAAGGATACTCCTATAGTTTTTCTGATGTAATGGCTATTTTCTCTAAAATTAAATTGAATTATGGGTAATTTCGGATATTGTAGATGTAATGGCGGATGTTTAATGCTGTAATGTGTAATAGCACAGGGGGTATGGTTAAATGGTCTATAATGAATGCTGAAATGCTGTATGGTGTTATTAGGAGGTTTACACATTTCAAGGACTGTATTGTTCCGAACTTACTCTGGTTTTCTTTTGCCAAGTATGTTCTTCTTTATCAACAGTGGTCCCTGGATTTCTAGTGTCCTATACAACATAAAATTATCAATACAGTAATATATGAAATTTGTAAGGCATTTATATTGGCATAATTTAAATGTCAAATGTAAGTATGTCTGTTCTCAAAGGTATCATACTGTTTTCTGATCTATCAAATTTATGCATTTTGTTGGAAATACATTGGAATTGCTATAAATGCTAACGATCACTTTAAGTAATTGATGAAATAAAAAGTTACAATGTTAAAGAAAAAACATCAACTTATTCCCACACATGATCAATTTTATTATTAAGTTTGATTGACTCTTTGTGAATTAACAAATATGAAAAAAAGGAAGATGGTGGTATCATTGCAAATGAGGCAACTATCCACAAGAGACCAACATGACACAGAAATAAACCACTATAGGTCACCGTTAGGCCATGAGTCAAGCCAATCCCGCATAGTCAGCTATAAATGGCCCCGAAATGACAACGTAAAAATGTCTTGTATAAGCTCAAAGTATATATTTGACTGATTAGTTTCAACAATGCTTTCCTGTAATTGATAACTTTTTTTTAAATAGACAATAAAAAACTCTTCTTCTTTTCGGATAACAAGTGTTAATAAAGTAAATTCACAAGATAGAAATTCATAAATAATGTGTTGACAATTGTTTAGAGTAATAAGAGAAAGATCTTGAAATGTTTTGTTTGTTACATTTTCCCCATTTTTCAGTTTAGAAAATTGTTCATTAGGTTAGATAAATGAAAACTTGTTAAATTTTTATCATGCAAGGGACATTGATTGATACTATAATGCCGTTCAATACAAGGCCTCTTTGACACTTTAATTTTTTTACAATTATTTGTTTTTTCGTTTTTTAATTTAAGGATAAATTTTGGTAACAAATATGACAAAGTTGCTTGAAAAATGATAGTGTAAGAAAATACAAAAATGTTTTTTTATTTAATAAGTGTTCTGTTATTCTTAGAAAACTAATCTCAAAACTGAAGTGTGTCGTTTTGGCCCGTTTTGTCTGTTACGTTTTGTCCTGTGAATTTTTCAGTGTCCTTTATTCGTAAATATCAACATTCTATTAAAGAAATATCCATATAAAACATAGGACCTGGACAAAATAAAGGTTTGGGACTATCACATATACAAATACCCCTAATTGCCTTTATTCACATACATTTGAGTACACTAAAATACGGCAAGTGACATTTCAGCGATATGGCAGAACATTTGAGCAATTAAACTGGACCTTTGAGTGGATTCTGACATAAATGTACCTATGTATTTCCTACTGTCAGTTCCAGAATACAAGGCCATTGTTTGTACTTTTGACTTGTACTATTAGGGCTTCTTACCATTCTATATCAAAGTTTCTCACAAACTAGTTTGATTTTTTTTCTTTTATTAGTTTCGGTCAACATTTAAACAATTTTGACATGTACAATTACTTGTATTAACAACTCAAGTGTTAAGAGATATTTAACTTTATAGATATTAAAACTATATAAGAAGAAAAATTTAATAACCAATCAAAAATAGAAGAATTGATTAGTACTACACTAAAAATATCTTGTCTTATTAATCGTGTCATGACAATATATTCATTAACTTTTTTCTTGTTTTTTGTCTAGACTGCACAATTTTTCCTAGGTTCCGTCAACGGATGCGTCGACATTCAGGTTTAGTCTGTGATTAAAGTTTTTGTATACATCAATAAGTTTAATAAACGCATGAAATTTTAAGAAATTTGGACAGAAGCTTGAAATTGTCTAATAATACAGTATCAAGAGCAATATTGTAAAAAATAACTATTTTTATTTTCCATTTTATAAATGATAAATGAACATTGTTATTTCACCGTTAACAATAAAAAAAAATGTCTGGTGTTAAGGTGTGTTAAACATCAAATACTTTATGAAACCTTCACAGAATTTTATGAAACTTCAAAAGAAGATTTTATGATAATCAGTATTATTCGAATAAATTTAATAAACATGATAAAAGGTATTTTTTCAGTTTATTTTAGCCATGGCTAAAAAAGAAAACAAAAACAGACAAATAATAGTACAAAGGAAACAACATATAAAACTAAAGACTGAGCAACACGAACCTCACCAAAAAAACGGGGGTTGATCTCAGGTGCTGCGGAAAAAATAGCAGATCCTGCTCCACATGTGGCATCCGTCGTGTTGCACATATTAATTATCCGGTAAAGAGTCTAATTAGGTAGATTTCATTCGTAAAAAAAAAGGGATTGTTATAACGACATAAGGAACATATCCGATATCATCTGTAAAACGGTTATTCTAAAACGGTCAACCAAATTATGATTCCATCCGTAAATTAACGAAAGGATGATAGGAAATACTAGCCCGGGAATGTCGTATTAATTGGTAGCTATATTTCGCATACAGGCGCTTCTGAAATGATGCGACAGAGAAATGGAAAGTTCACAATTTGGAAGCCGAAATCTTCTTACAAAATGTAAAAACAGCTCAAATACGTTTATATCTATAATTCAAATGACACATTTAATTGTAAATGCTCTAAAAGCGAAATAAGTCTTTGCTAGTGGTGGACATGTTTGTAAGTAAAACACATTATAACATCTATAGTTCCACTTTTTCTGCACCCAAACTCTTTATTCGAATGTGAAAAGAAAGAAAATCAATCTAAAACTCTGTGTTTTGTATTGAGAATCTGTCAAATAGTTGTGGCTTATAAAATATGGTTAGATAGTTATACGAAAATTGTACAAACATCAGAAGTAAATATATTTGTTTCTATTTCTAAATAATATGATGATAAAAGTCACGTATTTGCAATAAAAAAAACTTTTTTCTTCAATTCTATTTATAAGGTTTTTTTTTCGTTTCAAGCGTTATAGAACTTTTCAGCAAAATCAGAATATCGTATTGACATGATTTCATTGTGTTATATATATGGTTTTTACAATGCTTGTAAAGTTCTCTCCAACGTTGAAGTGTTCTTTATAAAGATGAATTAAGAACTATGTACTGCGTATTCAGATAATATTATACAGTTTTATTTTGGGATTCAAAAATGGTTATGATAAGTGTAATATATAGTAAAGATAAAAACTACAACTTATATAAAATCTAAAATAGGTTTTATGTTTTAAGATATAAAATGCATTCGAAGTTTGGTTAACAGGACTTTGTATTTTGTCAGCTCACTCAGTTGACATCTTTAAACGACTTGGGTTTCTATTTTCCTTTATCATTTTCAAACTTACACTTTTTGTTGTTTGTCTGACATATTTTTCTTCACCAGCAGTAGTCCCTTCTTTTCCATTATCATATAAACCATTAAAATATCAATTCAATATAAAATTCCTTTCATGCAATTAGCTGCTAGTTTCTCTTATTGCTTTACATATGTTTTCTTTTTGAAATCAAGACAAATTCGTTATCCTTTTGATGCATTATATTGGCATGATTTAAATGACACATCAGTGTTTACGCACACTAAGGTGTCATTCTTTTTCTCATTCAGCACATTTGGTATATCGTTATGGTATTATATAAGTGTGTAATTTATATTTTTTTTTATATTAAACATTATCATTATGTTTTTTTTTTATTTAAAGGTCTTCATTGTACATGTACCTTATGAAGAAAAACATAGAACTTTGGAGTGTGAAAATATTTTGTATTATACTATTGTTTAACAATAATGTTCTTGAGAACCCAATGATACTTTTTCACAGATTCACCTGAAAGTTACCTGTAGATTCAAACTTTTGTAAGTTCTTTTGTCCCATTCAATAAATAAAACAGCTATTGTTTTCTGTGTTGTTTATTCACTGGGACCTTTAACGATAGTTTTTATTCTAGCAGCCATTTCTTGTTTAAATGCATCATCAATCAGAAGGGGCATAATTTACAGTATCATACTGGCATACTATACAGCTCTGACCCAATCTGACAAATATGAACGTTATTTACAAGGTCAGTCTGATTTTGTCTAAAACAATCTGTTTCGTACGCTAGAAACTTCCGTATTTTTGTTTGACTGAACAGACTGAATTTACTGTCGTGATCATTGATCATGAAACAATCAGGAAATTCAACTGTTGACATTTTATTCTACTTCTTTACTAAATATTTAATCATTTTATTCTAAAAATCTTTTTAAAGTTCTTTTATCCCTTTTAATAAAAAAAAAGCTATTGTTCTCTTTGTAGTTTATTCACTGGAACCTTAAAGCTACGTTTTTATTCTAGCATCCATTTCTTGTTTAAATGCATTATCATGCAAAAGGGCGTAATTTATAGTATCATACTTGCATACTATACGGGTCCGAACCAATCTGACAAATATGGACGTTATTAACAAGGTAAGTCTGATTTTGTCTAAAACAATCTGTATCGTACGCTAGAAACTTTCGTATTTTTGTTTGACTAAACAGACTAAATTTCCTGTCGTGATCATTGATCGTGAAACTCTCAAAACAACTGGTGACATTTTCTTCTACTTCTTTACAAAATATTTAATCACTTTACTCTACATAGCGTTATTGAGTTTTTCAGCAAAAATCAGAATATCGTTTTGACATGATTTTAGTGTGTTATATATATATATGGTTTTTACAACTATAACATGCTAGTAATGTTCTCTCTCACGTTAAAAAGTGCTTTATAAAGGTCATTAAACTTCTACTTAAATATAAATAAAATCATATATAAAAAAAATTAAAAGACCTAAAATAGGTTTTATGTTTTAAGGTATCAAATGCATCTGAAGTTTGGTTAACAGGGCTTTGTGTTTTGTCAGCTCACTCAGTTGACATCTTTAAACGACTTGGGTTTCTATTTTCCTTTTTCATTTTCGAACTTACACTTTTGGTTCTTTGCTTGTCATATTTTTCTTCACCAACAGTAGTCCCTTGTTTTCCATTATCCTATAAACCATTAAACTATCAATTCAATATAAAATTCCCTTCATACAATTAGCTGCTAGTTTTTCTTATTGCTTTACATATTTTTTCTCTTTGAAATCAAAACAAATTCGTTAGTCTTTGATGCATTATATTTGCATGATTTAAATGACACATCACAGTGTTTACGCACCCTTAGGTGTCATACCTTTTTTTATTCATTACATTTGATATGTCGTATTGGTGTCATATAAGTGTTAAATTTAAGATTTGTTTAATATCAAACATTATTTTCATGTTTTTTTAATTAAAGGTCTTGATTGTACATGTACCTTATGAAGAAAAACCCAGAACTCTGGTGTGTGAAAATATTTTTTATCAAAATGTTATTGTTGATCATTAATGTTCTTGCAAACCGAATGATACTTTTCCACAGATTCACCTGAAAGTTGTTCTTACATGCTTTTGATTTTTTTACCCTGTGTGCTAACATTCCTATGTGAATTTTGAAATTGTTTGTGTGCACATTGAACGACAAATTTATGTGACGTATGGAATTTTCTGACGTCAGACACTCAAATCAATGAATGTGATCGTAGATAGTTGATGTTTTTGTGTTCTGGTAAATTGTTCCTTTTGACATTGTTATACGATGATGACTGATGTACCCATATTTTGACTATTTTATTTATTGTGTCTGTTTATTTAACGCATCAATGGAAATATATCGGAAATTGATGAGACTGTCATTAAAGTGATAGGGTTAGCGCTATAGAACCAGGTTTTGAAAATGCATGTACCAAGTCAGGAATATGACAGTTTTTGTTCACTCGTTTTTGACGCGTTTTGTTATTTGATTTTTCCATGTGATTATGGACTTTCCGAATTGATTTTCCTCTTAAGTTCAGTATTTTTGTGATTGTACTTTTTACCTGTAGATTCAAACTTTTTTAAGTTCTTTTGTCCCATTTAATAAAAAAAAACAGCTATTGTTCTCTTTGTAGTTTATTCACTGGGACCTTAAAGCTATGTTTTTATTCTAGCACCCATTTATTGTTTGAATGCATTATCATGCAAAAGGGCGAAATCTATAGTATCATACTGGCATACTATACGGGTCTGACCCAATCTGACAAATATGGACGATATTTACAATGTAAGTCTGATTTTGTCTAAAACAATCTGTAAAGTACACCGGACACTTCCGTATTTTTGTTTGACTAAACAGACTAAATTTCCTGTCGTGATCATTGATCGTGAAACACTCAGACCATTCAACTGGTGACATTTTCTTCTACTTCTCTACTAAATATTTAATCACTTTACTCTACAAAGCGTTATTGAGTTTTTCAGCAAAAATCGAATATCGTTTTGACATGATTTCAGTGTGTTATATATATGGTTTTTACAACTGTAATGTGCTAGTAATGTTCTCTCTCACTCTTTGTAGTTTATTCACTGGGACCTTAAAGCTATGTTTTTATTCTAGCACCCATTTATTGTTTGAATGCATTATCATGCAAAAGGGCGTAATTTATAGTATCATACTGGCATACTATACAGCTCTGACCCAATCTGACAAATATGAACGTTATTTACAAGGTCAGTCTGATTTTGTCTAAAACAATCTGTTTCGTACGCTAGAAACTTCCGTATTTTTAATATAAAATTCCCTTCATACAATCAGCTGCTAGTTTCTCTTTTGCTTTACATAAATATTCTCTTTAAGTGTATTATCATATAAGTGTTAAATTTAAGATTTGTTTGATATCAAACAATATTATAGTTTTTTTAATTAAAGGTCTTGATTGTACATGTACCTATGTAAATGTACATTGTAATGGCCTGAGCAGTAAGTTTAACCGACGATTGGGCTCAAGCAAAAAAGACTATCAGGTGCTGATACTTATTCCTAAACAAATCTAACAAATGGTAAAAAGCTGAAAACAAACAAAATACAATTTTACAATATGTTCAATTAATGTTATTAAAACGAAATGTCAAAGGTAATAGATAGCACTGTCCATTGAATGCGAGAAAATGTTGTACTTTCAAGAACGGTTAAATTTCAGGTATTTCACAGAGAAAAGGTTCATATATGTAGAGAGCAATTTGAAGGGTTCAAATACAATGTTGTAGAATTAACTCACTCTGTGGTTAGCCACGAATTGTGTCCAAGATGACGTTTGTCCTTAGAATGTTGTCCAGTACTGGTATGACCTTGCAATCTTCAGTTTCAGATACTTGTGAGAGAGGGAAAGGTAGCGACGATACGATGTTTAGCGTTCTTATAAGGTTAAAGGTGAATAATCCTTCTACAGTGGAACACATTAATAGATTTAGAATATAATCAAACGAACTATACAAATAACGGAACGGCGTAATATAATACTCCCCATCTGATTTATATCTGATGTATATCTGATATCACTATTCTGTAAACTATTCGCAAATGAATATAAGATCTAGATAAATGAATAAATCCCAATATAAATTGAATATATACAGATGAAATAACCACTATTGGCTGTGAGAGAAATATCACGTCTCAACTTACGACATTTCACTAAAAAGCTTACAGAATAGATTAATTCAACGGACAACTGGGTTCGCACAGTTTCTTGTCCTATGAAGAAGGATCTCTCCAATGAGATCACTGTGATTTGAAAAATTTCCATAGCTGTTGTTGTGATAGTTGGAACTGTTTTCTCCAACGTTATTAGACGGCGGCGACAGTTACAGGTGGTCCTCCGATGGGTTTGACGAGAGGTAATAATTGATCCTCTTCCAGTTTTCCGAAAAGTCATATCTTTTTATAGTATGAGACGAAATTAAGCGTTACGTCTTAATGGTCAATGCTGCTGATCTTGCTGTTTTATCTGTGAAGTGGCGACCTCGATGTTTGATTTCGTCATGGTAATGTCCAACAAAGGGTGTTGCTTTGTGACGATGTCCAGATAAGACTACTGGTTCCTCTTCACTAAAATTCAAGTCAGATTGGAAATACTGCTTCCTCCTTGGAGTAGAGGTTGCTTGCTCAAAGGCAGATTGATATTGGCAATAGGTCCTTCTATCGGAATAGGTTTGTGAATACTACTGATTTCCTCACCATGAACTTCAAGTCCTGTTGATTTCGGAATCGAAATTTATTTTTCTATAGATTTTTCTATAGAAGTCAAAGATTTTGCTTTTGGTGACGCGAGTGATGTCCCTTTAGAGGAATTCGTGCGTTTACCAGGCTTGGTACTAGGTCCTGTACATCCAAAGAATGCATTGAATGCGATTTTGCGAACTTGGCATTCGAATGAAAGTTTTTGTCGTTAGACTGAACAACAATTGGATTCTTGTCCTTGACGGCTATTTCCGATTCCGTGATTGAAATGTTAGTTATCTTTGTGTTTACTTCAATAGGAACACTTTGCTTGTCAATGTATGTATTTCCAATTATGACCCAACCAAGTCTCAACTTTTGGGCAAATGGAGTTCGGGATGGTCCTAGACGTTGTTCAAGGACGTGGTGTGCCTCTATAAGGTCCCTTCCAATTAGGAGTAGAATTTGACAACGTTCCTGTATTGTTGGAATGCTTCCTCTGAGTTCTTTCAGATGAGAATGATGCATTGCGACTTCAGGAGTAGGAATTTCGTCTCGATTATTGGGAATACTATAACATTCCATTAATGTAGGTAGATCAAATTGCACGTCACTATATCCAGATTTTATGACGAAATATTTTCCTCTTTTCCAAGAAGTAGTTACTCTGCCGGAGCATGTTGTAAGAGAGTAGTTTTCAGTTTTTCCCCTAACCTTGAACAGACTGAAGAATTCAGGCGAGGCAAGAGACCGGTTGCTTTGGTCGTCAATAATGGCGTACATCCTGATAATTTTGTCTATCTTGTCCTTGTGGTACACGTCCACAGGTAATATCTTGGCATACGATTTCTCGAGCTTATGACCTTTGTAGATCTCTGTGCAGATAGAACTAACAGATGTTAACTTTGTCTCAGCGGACTCTGTCTGCTCCCCGCCGTAGACTTGTGTTAGCTTCAGCCGTAGATTTGTCTGGGTCTGGGTGAGCTTAAATGAGAACTTTCAGATTGTTGTTGTCTAGTGATGTGAAGTGCGGTGGTATGTCGTTCACTTCCACACTCACTACAACTGATACTTACATTGCAGTCCCGACTACTGTGTGTGGTTGACTCACAACACTTGGAGCACACATTGTTTTGTCTTAACAGTTCCTTGCGTTCTTCGATTGATTTGGCTCGGAATGCTCGGCATTCATTCAAGGTATGCTTTGTCTTGTGTAGAATACACAGATCTTGTTGTTGACTGCTGTCTTCAGTTTGCTGTTCATCAGCCGTCTTATGGACGTTGACTTTAGAGTACGTCTGAGGTGTGAACCTTGGCATAGCGGCCTGTGTATTAAGCGTGACTTTTGACCAAAAGATGAAACTAGGATCGTTCTTTATTTTGATGATTTCCCTGATGAAGGTAGAGAATTTTGTGAAGGGTGGAAATGCAACTTCATATTTAGACTTGTATCATGAAGCCCTTGTTATCCACTTTTCTTGGAGTCCGTATGGTAGTTTTTCCACAATAGGATTTACCCCCTTCGAAGAGTCGAAGTAGGCTAGCAAACATCCCAGCTTGGGATTTTCTATGTGATATTCTATTTCTGAGATAATATCTGACAAATCGTACAGGAGTGAGTTGTCTTTATTTGTCAGTGTTGGAAAGTCGTCAAGTTTGTTGACGAGAGACGTCTGCAACATTCTTGGAGCACCATAACGATCGTCCAGTCTTTCCCATAATCTGTGTAGGCCTCTTTTTGGCGTGTTGTCATTTGATGCCCTTATACTCACGGCATGTTTATCAGACTCTGGTCCAAGCCATTTAATAAGTAGGTCTATCTGTTCCGAGTCTGAAACTTGTAGTTCGTCTATGACGTTTTTAAAGCTCCCTTTTCATATATGAAAGGTTTGTGCCCGGTCGTTAAAGCTTGTAAGCCGGGAGAATAGTAGGTCCTTGCGTAAGAGGAATCCAGTTATCTCCGATGTGAGGTTGATTTGTTGCTGGTGTGCAACAGGGATCTCTTCTATTACGTCTTGTTTTGTGCGTAAGACAGGGATCGCTTCTTTAACACCCTGTTGTTGTTGTTCAGTAGGGCTATCATATGAAAGGCCTAGTTTTTGTATGCCGGTTACTAATCCCAGATTAGGATCTTAGATTAGGGTAACTTCCGGTGACTTAGTATCGGAAGGCAAAACAGCAGATGACTGTGACAGCAAGTTCAGTGCCACGGATGGCACGAACGCTGGTGCTTCAAGAATTTGTTTTTTCTTTTGAGTTCATGTTACTTCCTTTACAACAGTTGATACAGGAATTTTATTGACGAAATCTTGTACACGCTGGAGCGGGTCTTCCTTTTCGTCATGGAGATCGCTTACTCTTGGCTGTCATCGTATTCAAGGATACGAGCCTCGGATTCTGCGGCTGCAGCTTCTCTCTGTGCTTCAAGAAGGTTAAATTTGGCTTTCAGCTCGGCTTTTTCCCGGCTTACTCGTGCGGCTTCTTGTTGCAGTTGAGCCTTGCTGCGCATAGCCTCTTGTTCTAATTACACTTTTCTGTGAGCAGCCTCCTGTTCTAGCTGAACTGTTTTCTGTGGGGCCTCCGGTTTACGTTGAGCGACTTCTTGCTCCATATCTGCCTTTTTACGTGTGGCTTTCTGTTCCATTTCAGCCTATTGCGTGCTGCCTCCTGTTCATTTCAATTTGTCCGAACAAGGCTTGTTCCTCTTACATTGCTTCCTGTTGTAGAATAAGGGCATGTTTTTCGACAAATGCTATTTTAGACTTGGCAGCCTCTGCCTTGGCACGCTTTATCCGTGCCAGACTTTACATGTCTGACACGTTAGAGCTACCGCTGTGTGAGGTTTTCTAACCCTTTGAGGTTTTTGTTTTATTGGATTTGGCCTTTGTTAGGGCGAGGTGTTGCTCGTGTAGTTTTTTCATACCCAGTTCCACTTTGGACAGACGAAAATCCAAAGACAGTTTACATGCATCTATATTTTTTTTTACTCTCCAATGTTCTGGTCCTTTTCAGAAAGTCAAGGTATTCATCTATAGCCTACGATAATTATTACAGGCTTTAACAAGTTTGTCCTGGGCTGTTAGGAGTTGCTGGATCTCGTTATGAGGCGTTGTTACTTCCAGTAACTGGGATTCAATGTCTGTCCAGAGAGCCTCTAGTTCCTGACAGAACTTGTCACGTTTTTTAGTGAAAGCTCCTTTTCCTTTTTCCATGAGGTCACGTACTCGCCTAGCCTCGGGATTTTCATCTGACTGTGTTGTATTAGACAGATTGTCTAATAGTTCAGGGACATCTCCCTCTGGGGGCTGAATTTCTTCTTGTTGTTCCACATGACTGGTATCCATGTTGACTCAACGTTGTTGGGTTGCTGCCGAGTACACACAAGATATGTAGTCCACTGTCAGTGTAAAGGTATGTACGTTGCTACGTTGTCGTTCCTTGTCTGGATATGTTAAGACACGTTGTCGTCAATTAACTGTACGTCAAGGGAGGACGCGTGCATGCAGGGTAACAAGGCAGGTTGTAGCTGTAGAACTAACGTGGAGTGGCGTTATCTGTGAGAAACAACAGACAAGTTGTAGACTTTTTACTGTAATGGCCTGACCATTAAGTTTAACCGACGATTGGGCTCAAGCAAGAAAGACTATCAGGTGCTGATACTTTATTCCTAAACCAATTTAACAAATGGTAAAAAGCTGAGAAACAAAAAAAATACAATTTTACAATGTGTTCAATTAATGTAATTAAGACGAAATGTCAAAAGTAATAGATAGCACAGTCCGTTGAATGCGAGAAAATGTTGTACTTTCAAAAACGGTTAAATTTCAGGTATTTCACGGAGAAAAAGTTCATATATGTAGAGAGCAATTTGAAGGGTTCAAATACAATGTTGTAGAATTAACTCACTCTGTGGTTAGCCACGAATTGTGTCCAAGATGACGTTTTGTCCTTAGAATGTTCTCCAGTACTGGTATGACCTTGTAATCTTCAGTTTTAGATACGTGTGAGAGAGGGAAAGGTAGCGACGATACGATGTTATAACGTTCTTATAAGGTTAATGGTGAATAATCCATCTAGAGTGGAACACATAAATCGATTAAGAATATAATCAAACGAACTACAGTTAACTCTCGTTGTCTCGAACTCGGTTGACTCGAAATTTCGGATGAGTCGAAGTTTTCACGTGGTCCTGAACTTTGTTCCATATAAATGTGTGTAATTCGACTCCTGATGAGTCGAAATTGGATGAGTCGAAATTTCGGTTGAGTCAAACTAAATTTACGATCCCAAGGTTAACAAAAGCATTAAAAATTCATTATTTATCTCGAACTAACACACATATTTCAAAACATGACCTCCGGCATTTAAATGGATTGAAGAGTTAATCTGACAATACACGTGTAATTAAATTTCCAGTCACTGACCACTGATTTATGACATGCTATTTCCAAGAGTGTTTACCTAAGATTATCTTTTATAGATTTTTTATTAATAATTAGTGATGAATTGTTAATGTTCATGAAAAATTAATTGTGATTTACACTAATGAGCGTGGGTGTGTATAAAGTAAGGATTATGACTTCCGTTGATGATCACCTAAAAACTACTCAATCGGCGTCTTTAATCTTGATGTATTTTATTTTGAAAAGAAAGAGTGAGATAAAAAAAAAATGAAGAGGAATCTTAATTTTCTTAAGTCTCTTGTATCCGAGAATTAACAATTTTGTCAACTATAAACGACCTGAATAAGAACTATCGATGTGAATCGAAATTACTCTCTCGGATAAAAGCCATAGGAAAAGGTTGTTACTGAAACAATTATAAGTAAAAATAATGGTATAATTATAATAATGAAAGACCTTGACATACAAGTACATCGATCTGATACCAGAATATCGACCCCCTTCCCATATTCATCCGGATTTATTTTAGCTTTACCAAGCTAAGCAAGAGTTGTGTCCCTTGTTTTGTCAAACTTCCGGTTTTCGTTTGAGTCGAACTATGTGTATCTCGAAATGTTTCTCTGGTCCGGTTGACTTCGAGATAACGAGATAAATATAACGGAACGGCGTAACAGAATATACATCATTATATATTTTTTTTCAATTCTAGCAGGCTAGTAATGTTCTTTCCAATGTAAAAGTGTGCTTTATGAAGGTCATTTAACTTATACTTAAAATTAAAATAAAACCATATCTATTTTTTTAACAAGACCTTAAGAAGACCTAAAGTAGGTATTATGTTTAAAGGTATACAATTCAATCGAAGTGTGGACAACAGGGCTTTGTGTTTTGTCAGCTCACTCAGATGACATCTTTAATCGACTTTGGTTTCTACTTTCCTTTATTATTTTCTAACTTACACTTTTGGTTCTTTGCTTGTCATATTTATCTTCCGCAGCAGTAGTCCCTTGTTTTCCATTATCCTATAAAGCATTACACTATCAATACAACATAAAGTTCCCTTAATATAATCAGCTTCTTATTCCTTTACATACATATTCTCTTTGAAATCAAGACAAATTCGTTAGCTTTTTGATGCATTATATTGGCATGATTTAAATGACACATCTAAGAGGTCACGCACACTAAGGTGTCATACATTTTCTCATTCAGTACATTTGGTATATCGTATTGGTGTCATATAAGTGTTAAATGTAAGATTTGTTTAATATCAAACATTATTATCATGTTTTTTTTAAATAAGGTCTTGATTGTACATGTACCCTATGAAGAAAAACCCAGAACTCTGGTGTGTGAAAATATTTTTTATCATAATGTTTTTGTTGAACATTAATGTTCTTGCAAACCCAATGATACTTTTCCACAGATTCACCTGGAAGTTACTTGTAGATTCAAAGATCTTTTGTCCCATTAAATAAAAACAGCTATTGTTCTCTTTGTATTCACTGGGACCTTAAAACTACGTTTTTATTCTAGCACCCATTTCTTGTTTAAAAGCATTATCTTGCAAAAGGGCGTAATTTATAGTATCATACTGGCATACTATACGGGTCCGACCCAATCTGACAAATATGGACGTTATTTACAAGGTAAGTCTGATTTTGTCTAAAACAATCTGTATCGTACGCTAAAAACTTCCGTATTTTTGTTGACTAAACAGACTAAATTTCCTGTCATGATTATTAATCGTGAAACACTCAGAAAATTCAACTGGTGACATTATCTTCTACTTCTTTACTAAATATTTAATCACTTTACATTAAAAAGCGTTGTTATTGAGTTTTTCTGCAAAAATCAGAAATCGTTTTGACATGATTTCAATGTGTTATATGAATGGTTTTTACAACTCTAACATGCTAGTAATGTTCTCTCCGACGTTAAAGTGTGCTTTATAAAGGTTAGTAAACTTATACTTAAAATAAAAATAGAATCATATGTAAAATAAATTAATAGACCTAAAATAAGTATTATGTTTTAATTATGTTTTTACGCGTCTAGCGTACTTAATTATAATCCTGGTACCTTTGATAACTATTAACACCACTGGGTCGATGCTACTGCTGGTGGACGTTTCGTCCCCGAGGGTAGCACCAGCCCATTAGTCAACACTTATGTGTTGACATAAATATTAACAATGTGGTCATTTTGATAGATTTCCTGTTTAAAAAACTTTGAACTTTCGAAAAACTAAGGATTTTCTTATCCCAGGTATAGATCACCTTAGCCGTTTTTGGCACAGCTTTTTAGAATTTTGGCTCCTCACTGCTCTTCAACTTTGCACTTGTTTGGCTTATAAATATTTTGATTTGAGCGTCACTGATGAGTCTTATGTAGACGAAACGCGAGTCTGTAGTACTTATTTATGATCCTGGTACCTTTGATAACTATTTAGGTATAAAATGCATTTGAAATGTGGACAGCAGGGCTTTGTGTTTTGTCAACTCACTCAGTTGACATCTTTAAACGACTTGGGTTTCTACTTTCCTTTATCTTTTTCGAACTTACACTTTTGGTTCTTTGCTTGTCATATTTTTCTTCACTAACAGTACTCCCTTCTTTTCCATTATCCTATAAACCATTAAACTATCAATACAATATAAAATTTCCTTCATACAATCACCTGCTAGTTTCTTTTATTGCTTTACATAATTATTTTCTTTGAAATCAAAACAAATTCATTAGCTTTTTGATTCATTATATTGGCATGATTTAAATGACACATCACAGTGTTTACGCACACTAAGGTGTTATACCTTTTCTCAAAAAGTACATTTGATATATCGTATTGGTGTCATATAAGTGTTAAATTTAAGATTTGTTTAATATCAAACATTATTATCATGTTTTTTTAATCAAAGGTCTTGATTGTACATGTACCTTATGAAGAAAAATCCAGAACTCGGGTGTGTGAAAATATTTTTTATCATAATGTTTTTGTTAAACATTAATGTTCTTGCAAACCCAATGATAATTGTCTACAGATTCACCTGAAAGTTACCTGTAGATTCAAACTTTTGAAGTTCTTTTGTCCCATTTAATAAAAAAAAAACAGCTATTGTTCTCTTTGAAGTTGATTCACTGGGACCTTAAAGCTACGTTTTTATTCTAGCACCCATTTCTTGTTTAAATGAATTATCATGCAAAAGGGCGTAATTTATAGTATCATACTGGAATGCTATACGGGTCTGACCTAATCTGACAAATATGGACGTTATTTTCAAGTTAAGTCTGATTTTCTCTAAAACGATCTATATTGTACGCTAGAAACTTCCGTATTTTTGTTTGATAAACAGACTAAATTTCCTGTCGTGATCATGGATAGTGAAACACTCAGAACATTCAACTGGTGACATTTTCTTCTACTTCTTTACTAAATCTTTTATCACTTTACTTTAAAAAGCGTTATTGAGTTTTTCAGCAAAAATCAGAATATCGTTTTGACATGATTTCAGTGTGTTATATATATAGTTTTTACAACTCTAATACATGTAATTTGCTAGTAATGTTCTCTTCCACGTTAAAGTGTGCTTTATAAAGGTCATTAAACTTATACTTCAATAAAAATAGAATCATATATAAAAAAATTTAAAAGACCTAAAATAGGTTTTATGTTTAAAGGTATAAAATGCATTTGAAGTGTGGACAGCAGGGCTTTGTGTTTTGTCAGCTCACTCAGTTGACATCTTTAAACGACTTGGGTTTCTACTTTCCTTTATCATTTTCGAACTTACACTTTTGGTTCTTTGCTTGTCATATTTTTTTTCACCAACAGTAGTCCCTTCTTTTCCATTATCCTATAAACCATTAAACTATCAATACAATATAAAATTCCCAGCATACAATCAGCTGCTTTTTTCTTTTATTGCTTTACATAATTATTCTCTTTGAAATCAAAACAAATTCGTTAACCTTTTGATCCATTATATTGGCATGATTTAAATGACACATCACAGTGTTTACGCACACTAAGGTGTTATACCTTTTCTCAAACAGTACATTTGATATATCGTATTGGTGTCATATAAGTGTTAAATTTAAGATTTGTTTAATATCAAACATTATTATCATGTTTTTTTTTAATTAAAGGTCTCCATTGTACATGTACCTTATGAAGAAAAACCCAGAACTCTGGTATGTGAAAATACTTTTTATTATAATGTTTCTGTTGAACATTAATGTTCTTGAAAACCCAATGATACTTTTCCACAGATTCACCCTAAATTTACCTGTAGATTCAAACTTTTTTAAGTTTTTTTGTCCCATTTAATAAAATCAAAACAGCTATTGTTCTCTTTGTAGTTGATTCCCTGGGACTTTAAAGCTACGTTTTTATTCTAGCACCAATTTCTTGTTTAAATGCATTATCATGCAAAAGGGCGTAATATATAGTATCATACTGGCGTACTATACGGGTCTGACCCAATCTGACACAATATGGACGTTATTTACAAGGTAAGTCTGATTTTGTCTAAACCAATCTGTATCGTACGCTAGAAAATTCCGTATTTTTCTTTGACTAAACAGACTAAATTTCCTGTCGTGATCATTGATCGTAAGACACTCAGAACATTCAACTGGTGACATTTTCTTCTACTTCTTTATTAAATATTTAATCACTTTACTCTAAAAAGCGTAATTGACTTTTTCAGCAAAAATCAGAATATCGTTTTGACATGATTTCAGTGTGATATATATATATGGTTTTTACAACTCTAACATGTTAGTAATGTTCTCTCCCAAGTTAAAGTGTGCTTTATAAATGTCATTAAACTTATACGTAATGAATATAGAATCATATTTAAAAAAATTCAATAGACCTAAAATAGGTTTTATGTTTTAAGGTATAAAATGCATTCAAAGTTTGGTTAACAGGGCTTTGTGTTTTGTCAGCTCACTCAGTTGACATCTTTAAACGACTTGGGTTTCTACTTTCCTTTATCATTTTCGAACTTACACTTTTGGTTCTTTGCTTGTCATATTTTTCTTCACCAACAGTAGTCCCTTCTTTTCCATTTTCATATAAACCATTAAATTTTCAATACAATATAAAATTTCCTTCATACAATCAGCTGCTAGTTTATTTTATTGCTTTACATAAATATTCTCTTTAAGTGTATTATCATATAAGTGTTAAATTTAAGATTTGTTTGATATCAAACATTATTATATTTTTTTTACTTAAAGGTCTTGACTGTACATGTTCCTATTGAAATGTACATTGTAATGACCTGATCATTAAGCAATTAACTGTTCGTCAAGGGAGGACGCGTGCATGCAGTGCTCAACTGGCAGGTTGTAGCTGTAGAACTAACGAGGAGTGGCGTTATCTGTGAGACACAACAGGCAAGTTGTAGAATTTTTACTGTAATGGCCTGACCATTAAGTTTAACCGACGATTGGGCTCAAGCAAGAAAGACTATCAGGTGCTGATACTTTATTCCTAAACCAATCAAACAAATGGTAAAAAGCTGAAAAACAAATAAAATACAATTTTACAATGTGTTCAATTAATGTTATTAAAATGAAATGTTAAAAGTAATAGATTGCACAGTCCGTTGAATGCGAGAAAACGTTGTTCTTTCAAGAACGGTTAAATTTCAGGTATTTCACGGTGAAAAGGTTTAAATATGTAGAGAGCAATGTGAAGGGTTTAAATGCAATGTTGTAGAATTAACTCACTCTGTGGTTAGCCACGAATTATGTCCAAGACGACGTTTGTGCTAGAATGTTCTCCAGTACTGGTATGAGCTTGCAATCTTCAGTTTTAGATACGTGTGAGAGAGGGAAAGGTAGCGACGATACGATGTTTTAACGTTCTTACAAGGTTAAAGGTGAATAATCCTCCTAGAGTGGAACACATAAATAGATTAAGAATATAATCAAACGAACTATATAAATAACGGAACGGCGTAACATAATACTCCCCGTTTGATGTCTATCTGATATCACTATTCTGTAAACTTTTCGCAAATGAATATAAGAACTAGATAAATGAATAAATCCCAATATAAATTGAATATACACAGATGAAATAACCACTATTGTTTGGTGGAGAAATATCACGTCTCACCTTACGACATTTCACTAAAAAGCTTACAGAATAGATTAATTCCACGGACAACTGGGTTCGGCACAGTTTCTTGTCCTATGAAGAATGTTTCATAGCTGTTGTTGTGATAGTACGAACTGTTTTCTCCAACGTTATTAGACGGCGGCGACAGTTACAGGTGGTCCTCCGATGGGTTTGACGATAGGTAATAATTGATCCTCTTCCGGATTTGCGAAAAGTCATATCTTTTTTAGTATCAGACGAAATTAAGCGTTTCGTTTTAATGTTCAATCCTGCTGAATTTCGTCATGGTAATGTCAAACAAAGGGTGTTGCTTTGTGATGATGTCCAGATAAGACTACTGGTTCCTTTTCACTAAAATTCAAGTCAGATTTGGCAATACTGCTTCCTCCTTGGAGTAGAGGTTGCTTGCTCAAAGGCAAATTGATATTGGCAATAGGTCCTTCTATCGGAATAGCTTTGTGAATACTACTGATTTCCTCACCATGAACTTCAAGTCCTGTTGATTTCGGAATGAAATTTTCTTTTTCTATAGATTTTTCTATAGAAGTCAAAGATTTTGCTTTTGGTGACGCGATTGATGTCCCTTTAGAGGAATTCGTGCGTTTACCAGGCTTGGTACTAGGTCCTGTACATTCAAGGAATTGCATTTAATGCGATTTTGCGAACTTGGCATTCGAATGAAAGTTTTTGTCGTCAGACTGAACAACAATTGGATTCTTAACCTTGACGGCTATTTCCGGTCTTGAGTCAAGACGTTGTTCCGATTCCGTGATTGCAACGTTAGTTATCTTTGTGTTGACTTCAAAAGGAACACTTTGCTTGTCAATGTATGTATTTCCAATTATGACCCAACCAAGTCTCAACTTTTGGGCAAATGGAGTTCGGGATGGTCCTAGGCGTTGTTCAAGGACGTGGTGTGCCTCTATAAGGTCCCTTCCAATTAGGAATAAAATTTGACAACGTTCCTCTATTGTTAGAATGCTTCCTCTGAGTTCTTTCAGATGAGGATGATGCATTGCGACTTCAGAAGTAGGAATTTCGTCTCGATTATTGGGAATACTATAACATTCAATTAATGTAGGCAGATCAAATTGCACGTCACTATGTACAAATTTTATGACGAAATCTTTTCCTCTTTTCCCGGAAGTAGCTACTCTGCCTCAGTATGTTGTTAAAGAGTAGTTTTCAGTTTTTCCCCTAACCTTGAACAGACTGAAGAATTCAGGTGAGGCAAGAGACCGGTTGCTTTGGTCGTCAATAATTGCGTACATCCTGATAATTTTGTCTATCTTGTCCTTGTGGTACACGTCCACAGGTAATATCTTGGCATACGATTTCTCGCGCTTATGACCTTTGTAGATCTCTGTGCAGATAGAACTAACAGATGTTAACTTTGTCTCAGTGGACTGTGGCTGCTCCCCGCCGTAGACTTCTGTTAGCTCACCGCCGTAGGCTTGTCTTGGGTGAGCTAAACTGAGAACTTTCAGATTGTTGTTGTCTAGTGATGTGAAGTGCGGTGGTATGTCGTTCACTTCCACACTCACTACAACTGATACTTATATTGCAGTCCCGACTACGGTGTGTGGTTGACTCACAACACTTGTAGCACACATTATTTTGTCTTAACAGTTCCTTGCGTTCTTCGATTGATTTGGCTCGGAATGCTCGGCATTCATTCAAGGTATGCTTTGTCTTGTGTAGAATACACAGATCTTGTTGTTGACTGCTGTCTTCAGTTTGCTGCTCAACAGCTGTCTTATGGACGTTGACTTTAGAGTACGTCTGAGGTGTGAACCTTGGCATAGCGGCCTGTGTATTAAGCGTGACTTTTGACCAAAAGATGAAACTAGGATCGTTCTTTATTTTGATGATTTCCCTGATGAAGGTAGAGAATTTTGTGAAGGGTGGAAATGCAACTTCATATTTAGACTTGTATCATGAAGCCCTTGTTATCCACTTTTCTTGGAGTCCGTATGGTAGTTTTTCCACAATAGGATTTACCCCCTTCGAAGAGTCGAAGTAGGCTAGCAAACATCCCAGCTTGGGATTTTCTATGTGATATTCTATTTCTGAGATGATATCTGACAAATCGTACAGGAGTGAGTTGTCTTTATTTGTCAGTGTTGGAAAGTCGTCAAGTTTGTTGACGAGAGACGTCTGCAACATTATTAGAGCACCATATCGATCGTCCAGTCTTTCCCATAATCTGTGTAGGCCTCTTGTTGGGTTGTTGGCATTTGATGCCCTTATACTCATGGCATGTTTACCAGACTCTGGTCCTATCCATTTAATAAGTAGGTCTATCTTTTCCGAGTCTGAAACTTGTAGTTTGTCTATGAAGTTTTTAAAGCTGGCTTTCCATGTATGAAAGGATTCTGTCTGGTCGTTAAAGCTTGTAAGCCGGGAGAACAGTAGGTCTTTGCTTAAGAGGAATCTAGTTATCTCCGATGTGAGCAACAGGGATCTCTTCTATTACGTCTTGTTTTGTGCGTAAGACAGGGATCGCTTCTTTAACACCCTGTTGTTGTTGTTCAGTAGGGCTGTCATATGAAAGGCCTAGTTTTTGTATGCCGGTTACTAATCCCAGATCTGGGATTAGGGTAACTTCCGTTGACTTAGTATCGGAAGGCAAGACAGCAGATGACTGTGACAGCAAGTTCAGTGCCACGGATGACACGAACGCTGGTGCTGCGTGACTCAGTTAGATCTTAACAGGAATTTGTTTTTTTCTTTTGAGGTCCTGTTACACCTCTTACAACAGTTGATACAGGAAGTTTATTGACGAAATCTTGCATACGCTGGAGCGGGTCTTCCTTTTTGTCAGGGAGATCGCTAAACGCTTGGCTGTCATCCTATTCCAAGATGCGAGCCTCGGCTTCTGCGACTGCAGCTTCTCTCTGTGCTTTAAGAAGGTAAAATTTGGCTTTCAGCTCGGCTTTTTCCCGGTTTACTCGTGCGGCTTCTTGTTGCATTTGAGCCTTCCTGCGCATAGCCTCTTGTTCTAATTGAACTTTTCTGAGAGCAGTCTCCTGTTCTAGCTGAACTGTTTTCTGTGCAGTCTCCTGTTTACGTTGAGCGACTTATTGCTCCATTTCTGCCTTTTTAAGTGTGGCTTCCTGTTCCATTTCAGCCTGGGAGCGTGCTGCCTCCTGTTCCATTTCAATTTGTCTGAACAGGGCTTGTTCCTCTAACATTGCTTCCTGTTGTAGGATAAGAACATATTTTTCGACAAATGCTATTTCAGACTTGGCAGCCTCTGCCTTGGCATGCTTTCTCCGTGCCAGGCTTGACATGTCTGACACGTTAGAGCTACCGCTTTGTGAGGTTTTCTTACCCTTTGAGGTCTTTGTTTTAGTGGATTTGGCCTTTGTTAGGGCGAGGCGATGCTCGTGTAGTTTTTTCATAACCAGTTCCTCTTTGGACAGACGAAAATCCAAAGAGAGTTTACATGCATCTATTTCTTTTTGACTCTCCAATGTTCTGGTCCTTTTCAGAAAGTCTAGGTATTCATCTATGAGCCTACGATAATTATTACAGGCTTTAACAAGTTTGTCCTGGGCTTTTAGGAGTTGCTGGAGCTCGTTAGGAGGCATTGTTTCTTCCAATAACTGGGATTCAATGTCTGTCCAGAGAGCCTCTTGTTCTTGACAGAACTTGTCACGTTTTTTAGAGAAAGGTCCTTTTCCTTTTTCCGTGAGGTCACGTACTCGCCTAGCCTCGGGATTTTCATCTGACTGTGTTGTATTAGACGGGTTTTCTAATAGTTCAGGGACAATCTCCCTCTTGAGGCTGAATTTCTTCTTGTTGTTCCACATGACTGGTATCCATGTCGACTCAACGTTGTTAGGTTGCTGCCGAGTACAAACAAGATATATGTAGTCCTCTGTCAGTGTAAAAGTATGTACGTTGCTACGTTGTCGTTCCTTGTCTGGATATGTAAAGACACGTTGTCGTCAATTAACTGTTCGTCAAGGGAGGACGCGTGCATGCAGTGCTCAACTGGCAGGTTGTAGCTGTAGAACTAACGAGGAGTGGCGTTATCTGTGAGACACAACAGGCAAGTTGTAGAATTTTTACTGTAATGGCCTGACCATTAAGTTTAACCGACGATTGAGCTCAAGCAAGAAAGACTATCAGGTGCTGATACTTTATTCCTAAACCAATCTAACAAATGGTAAAAAGCTGAAAAACAAATAAAATACAATTTTACAATGTGTTCAATTAATGTTATTAAATGGAAATGTCAAAAGTACTAGATAGCACATGCCGTTGAATGCGAGAAAATGTTGTACTTTCAAGAACGGTTAAATTTCAGGTATTTCACGGTGAAAAGGTTTAAATATGTAGAGAGCAATTTGAATGGTTTAAATACAATGTTGTAGAATTAACTCACTCTGTGGTTAGCCACGAATTGTGTCCAAGATGACGTTTGTCCTTAGAATGTTCTCCAGTACTGGTACAAAAATGTATGACCTTGCAATCTTCAGTTTTAGATACGTGAGAGAGAGGGAAAGGTAGCGACGATACGATGTTTTAACGTTCTTATAAGGTTAAAGGTGAATAATCCTCCTAGAGTTGAACACATAAATATATTAAGAATATAGGTGTCATACCACCAATTAAAAGTCCCTATCTGTTCAACCAAATTTTGCAATTTTCACAGCTTTCTAAATATTTTACCTTAAGTTTAACTTCATAGAAACTAGGTATATCCTGAATTGTACAGATGTCACCTTTCTGCATGCCAATTTTCAATATACATTCAAAATCATATAAGAAAGAAGACAGATCCCGAAAGAAGGTACCACTAAAAATAACCCCTGGTTTTCTAGAAATCTTAAATGAGTATACCATGGAGAGCATTAATCCTCAATTTTGAATGCAAACTCCTAGACAGGTAAAACTTCGCTCAATATGGTCTTAATATATTTCTCTTTCAACAAAAGTTTCATTTCTGCAAAGGAGTAGGTCCGGTAAGGGCCGATTTTGGCCTCAAATTTCAGTTTCATCTGACGAAAGATTTTGACCACTTTTTAAACATTTAAGTGTCTATTTCATATGATACAATTAATTTATGTGAAAGATTTTAACTTATTTAGTCATTAAAAACGATCCGATTCAGGCTCAAATATGAGAAATCTACCAAATATGCGAAAAAGTGTCACTTTTCAGATGGTTTTTGTCAAAAACGAAAGTGGCCGCATCCGTGTTCATCCTCAATCTTTACATATGTTATGTATTATCATCAAATACAACTTCCATTTCAATATTTTGGATGAACACGAATGCGGCCACTTTCGTTTTACACGGAAACCGTCTAAAATTTAACTAAAATGCTGGAATTGTGAAGATTTCAGTAATTTAGCATGAATTAATGGTGCTAGTTCTCAATATATGTGCATTGTATTGTCAAAAAGAGCCCATATTTATGTAACAGAACCTTTCTACTATCCAATAAATGACTAACAGTTTACATTTTAACAATTTTGTAAAACTGCTTTATTTTGGGGCCAAAAAGGGGTCTTACTGGACCTACTCCTTTGTTGGTTAGTTTAGGTGAAAATTGACATCAAATGCACATAGTTTTGTCCGAGTAGGCCTACTTTCACATACGTTCTAAATTTGAGGGAGTAATTGGTGGTATGACACCTAAAGAGACAAAAAAGTTGATTAGAAATCTTTTGTTTTGCTTTATTCTTCATCCTTAGTCAATTTGTAGTTAAAAACAGCCTTTTTGAGCATAATGCGACTTATATTGAAAATTTCACAAACAATTTAAACTGACTGTAATGTATAACTTTGATAGAAAATACTTAAAAATATCATTTTGGGCTACAGGAACATAAACTTTCAATATCAACATCAGTTTTTGCTGATTTTTCCTTGTTTGTTCTACTACTTTAAAGACTTTCAACAATTTTTGCAATGAATTTAGTAAAAAATCCAAGGTATTGAAGTGTCAAGAAATATTGACCCCCCTTTTTTTCATCTGGTGTCAATAAAGTACTACAAATTGATCAAAAGTGCAGTCATGGTCATTTAACTGTTTTTATTTACATCAGTTAATAAAATTTAAGATATAGAAATTTCATTTGGAATAATAGATGGTACTTTTGTGAGTTTCTGCAGTGTTTACATTAGGCTATGCTATCTGCCAAGTACATAGTATGACGCAATGATATAAGGGGTAAAAATCAAATAATTTCATTAAATCTGCATAAGAAAATTTGTTTGGGCGTAGTAAACAACCTATGTTTTAATGTTTAGCACCACAGACACAACTTTCTGTGCATTTATAACAATTTAGGATATTTTGTTTATATAAAAGCATATTGTCAGGGTGAGAAAAGCTAAAAATAGCACAAACTCAAGTTTTAGGCTCTAAATTTCGATATGTGACATTTTGCACTAAAAGATTGAAATGTGGCTACTATTATTTCAAATGTTCAATTAAGACTAAAAAAATCAATTGGTTTCTGAATTTGATGTTTCACCGCATTTCGCTTAAAGGTGTCATACCACCAATTAAAAGTCCCTGTCTGTTCAACCAAATTTTGCAATTTTCACAGCTTTCTAAATATTTTACCTTAAGTTTAACTTCATAGAAACTATGTATATCCTGAATTGTACAGATGTCACCTTTCTGTATGCTAATTTTCAACATACATTCAAAATAATATAAGAAAGAAGAGAGCTCCCGAAAGGAGGTACCACTAAAAATTTGGCTCAATATGGTCTTAATATATTTCTCTTTCAACAAAAGTTTCATTTCTGCAAATTTGTTGGTTAGTTTAGGTGAACAATGACATCAAATGCCACTGCTGGTGGACGTTTCGTCCCCGAGGGTATCACCAGCCCAGTAGTCAGCACTTCGGTGTTGACATGAATATCAATTATGTGGTCATTTTTATAATTTTCCTGAAAATATAACTTTGAATTTTCGAAAAACTAAGGATTTTCTTATCCCAGGAATAGATTACCTTAGCCGTATTTGGCACCACTTTTTGGAATTTTGCATCCTCAATGCTCTTCAACTTCGTACTTGTTTTGCTTTTTAAATAAATATGTTGATATGAGCGTCACTGATGAGTCTTATGTAGACGAAACGCGCGTCTGGCGTACTAAATTATAATCCTAGTACCTAACTATTTTGTCCGAGTAGGCATACTTTCACATACGTTCTAAATTTGAGGGAGTAATTGGTGGTATGACACCTATAATCAAAGGAACTATATAAATAACGGAACGGCGTAACAAAATATACATTATTATATGTTTTTTTTTACAATTCTAACAGGCTAGTAATGTTCTTTCCAATGTAAAAGTGTGAACTTATACTTAAAATAAAATAAAACCATATCTATTTTTTTACTAGACCTTAGGAAGACCTAAAGTAGGTATTATGTTTAAAGATATACAATATAATCGAAGTGTGGACAACAGGGCTTTGTGTTTTGTCAGCTCTCTCAGTTGACATCTTTAAACGACTTTGGTTTCTTCTTTTCTTTATCATTTTCGAACTTACACTTTTGGTTCTTTGCTTGTCATATTTTTCTTCACCAATAGTAGTCCCTTCTTTTCCATTATCCTATAAACCATTAAACTATCAATGCAATATAAAATTCCCTTCATGCAATCATCTGCTAGTTCCTTTTATTGTTTTACATAAATATTCTCTTTGAAATCAAGACAAATTCGTTAGCCTTTTGTTGCATTTTATTGGCATGATTTAAATGACACATCTTATTGTATACGCTCTTAAAGATGTCATACTTTTTTTCATTCAGCACATTTGGTATATCGTATTGGTATCATATAAGTGTTAAATTTAAGATTTTTTTTATATAAAACATTATTATTTTTTTTTATTATTAAAGGTCTTGATTGTACATGTACCTTATGAAGAAAAACCAAGAACTCTGTTGTGTGCTAATAAATTCTATCATACGGTTTTTTGTTTAACAGAAATGTTCTTGCGAACCCAATGATACTTTTCCCGGATTCAGATGAAAGTTATCTGTCGATTTAAACTTTAATAAGTTCTTTTGTCCCACTTAATAAATAAAACTGCTTATGTTATCTGCGTAGTTTATTCACTGGGACCTTAAAGATACGTTTTTATTCTAACATTAATTTCTTGTTTAAATGCATCATCAAGCAGAAGGGCATAATTCATAGCATCATTTTGACATACCCTGCGGGTTTGAACCCGACCTGGCGAATGTTGACGTTATTTTAAAGTTTAAATCTGATTTTGTCTAAAACAATCTGTATCGTACGCTAAAAACTTTTGTATTTTGTTTGACTGAACAGACTGAATTTCCTGTCGTGATCTTTGATTGTGAAAAACACCCAGAACATTCAACTGCTGACATTTGACTCTACTTCTTTACTAAATACTTAATCACTTTACTTTAAAAAGCGTTATTGAGTTTTTCAGCAACAATCAGAATATCGTTTTGACATAATTTCAGTGTGTTATATATATGTTTTTTACAACTCTAACATGCTAGTAATGTTCTTTCCAATGTAAAAGTGTGCTTTATAAGGTCATTAAACTTATACTTAAAAAAATAGAAACATATCTATATTTTTATTACAAGAACTAAAGTAGTTATTATGTTTTAAGGTATAAAAATCAATCAAAGTGTGGACAACAGGGCTTTGTGTTTTGTCAGCTCACTCAGTTGACATCTATAAGCGAGTTTGGTTTCTACTTTCCTTTATCATTTTCGAACTTACACCTTTGGTTCTTTGCTTGTTATATTTTACTTCACCAACAGTAGTTCTTTGTCTTCCATTATCCTATAAACCATTAAACATTAAAGCATACAATATAAAATTCTCTTCATAAAATCAGCTGCAAGTTTCTCTTATTGCTTTACATACATATTCTTTTTGAAATCAAGACAAATTCGTTAGCGTTTTGATACATTATATTGGCATGATTTAAATGACACATCTAAGAGGTCACGCACACTAAGGTATCATACATTTTCTCATTCAGTACATTTGGTATATCGTATTGGTGTCATATAAGTGTTAAATTTAAGATTTGTTTAATACCAAACATTATTATCATGTTTTTTAATTAAGGTCTTCATTGTACATTATGAAGAAAAACCCAGAACTCTGGTGTGTGAAAATATTCTTTATCATAATGTTTTTGTTGAACATTAATGTTCTTGCAAACCCAATGATACTTTTTCACAGATTCACCTGGAAGTTACCTGTAGATTCAAACTTTTTTAAGTGCTTTTGTCCCATTAAATAAAAAAAAAACAGCTATTGTTCTCTTTGTAGTTTATTCACTGGGACCTTAAAGCTACCTTTTTATTCCAGCACCCATTTCTCGTTTAAATGCATTATCATGCAAAAGGGCGTAATTTATAGTATCATACTGGCATACTATACGGGTCTGACCAAAGCTGACAAATATGACCGTTATTTACAAGGTAAGTTTGATTTTGTCTAAAACAATCTGTATCGTACGCTAGAAACTTCCGTATTTTTGTTGACTAAACAGACTAAATTTCCTGTCGTGATTATTGATCGTGAAACACTCAGACATTCAACTGGTGACTTTTTCTTCTACCTTTTTACTAAATATTTAATCACTTTACTCTAAAAAAAACTTTTTTATGTTCTTTTTTCCCATTTAATAAAAAAAAGCAGCTATTGTTCTCTTTGTAGTTTATTCACTGGGACCTTAAAGCTATGTTTTTATTCTAGCACTCATTTCTTGTTTAAATGCATTATCATGCAAAAGGGTGTAATTTATAGTATTAGACTGGCATACTATACGTGTCCGACCCAATCTGACAAATATGGACGTTATTTACAAGGTAAGTCTGATTTTGTCTAAAACAATCTGTATGGTACGCTAGAAACTTCCGTACTTTTGTTTGACTACACAGACTAAATTTCCTGTCGTGATCATTGATCGCGAAACACTCAGACTTTCAACTGGTGACTTTTTCTTCTACTTTTTTACTAAATTTTTAATCAATTTACTCTAAAAAAAACTTTTTAAGTTCTTTTGTTCCATTTAATAAAAAAAAACAGATATTGTTCTCTTTGTAGTTTTATCACTGGGACCTTAAAGCTACGTTTTTATTCTAGCACCCATTTCTTGTTTAAATGCATTATCATGCAAAAGGGCGTAATTTATAGTATCATACTGGCATACCATACGGGTCCGACCCAATATGACAAATATAGACGTTATTTACAAGGTAAGTCTGATTTTGTCTAAAACAATCTGTATCGTACGCTAAAAACTTCCGTATTTTGTTTGACTAAACAGACTAAATTACTTGCCGTGATTATTGATCGTGAAACACTCAGAAAATTCAACTGGTGACTTTTTCTTCTACTTCTTTACTAAATATTTCATTACTTTACATTAAAAGCGTTTTTGAGTTTTTCAGCAAAAATCAGAATATCATTTTGACATGATTTCAGTGTGATATATATATATGGTTTTTACAACTCTAACATGTTAGTAATGTTCTCTCCCACGTTAAAGTGTGCTTTATAAAGGTCATTAAACTTATACTTAAATGAAAACAGAATCATATTTAAAAAAAATTAATAGACCTAAAATAGGTTTTATGTTTTAAGGTATAAAATGCATTCGAAGTTTGGTTAACATGGCTTTGTGTTTTGTCAGCTCACTCAGTTGACATCTTTAAACGACTTGGGTTTTTACTTTCCTTTATCATTTTCGAACTTACACTTTTGGTTCTTTGCTTGTCATATTTTTCTTCACCAACAGTAGTTCCCTCTTTTCCATTATCCTATAAACCATTAAACTATCAATAGAATATAAAATTCCCTTCATACAATCAGCTGCTATTTTCTTTTATTGCTTTACATAATTATTCTCTTTGAAATCAAAACAAATAGTTAGCTTTTTGATGCATTATATTGGCATGATATAAATGACACATCACAGTGTTTACGCACACTATTGTGTCATACCTTTTCTCATTCAGTACATTTGGTATATCGTATTGGTGTCATATAAGTGTTAAATTTAAGATTTGTTTAATATCTAACATTATTATCATGTTTTTTTTAATTAAAGGTCTTCATTGTACATGTACCTTATGAAGAAAAACCCAGGCCTCTGGTATGTGAAAATATTTGTTATTATAATGTTTCTGTTGAACATTAATGTTCTTGCAAACCCAATGACACTTTTCGACAGATTCACCTGAAAGTTACCTGTAGATTCAAACTTTGTTAAGTTCTTTTGTCCCATTTAATAAAAACAAAACAGTTATTGTTCTCTTTGTAGTTGATTCCCTGGTACCTTAAAGCTACGTTGTTATTCTAGCACCAATTTCTTGTTTAAATGCATTATCATGCAAAAGGGCGTAATATATAGTATCATACTGGCATACTATACGGGTCTGATCCAATCTGACACAATATGGACGTTATTTACAAGGTAAGTCTGATTTTGTCTAAACCAATCTGTATCGTACGCTACATGTCCGTATTTTTCTTTGACTAAACAGACTAAATTTCCTGCCGTGATGATTGATCGTAAGACACTTTGAACATTCAACTGGTGACATTTTCTTCTTCTTCTTTACTAAATATTTAATCACTTTACTCTTAACAGCGTTATTAATTTTTGCAGCAAAAATCAGAATATCGTTTTGACATGATTTCAGTGTGATATATATATGGTTTTTACAACTCTAACATGTTAGTAATGTTCTCTCCCACGTTAAAGTGTGCTTTATAAAGGTCATTAAACTTATACTTAAATGAAAACAGAATCATCTTTAAAATAATTTAATAGACCTAAAATAGCTTTTATGTTTTAAGGTATAAAATGCATTCGAAGTTTGTTTCTGTTGAACATTAATGTTCTTGCAAAACCAATGACACTTTTCGACAGATTCACCTGATAGTTAACTGTAGATTCAAAATTTTTTAAGTACTTTTGTCCCATTTAATAAAAACAAAACAGTTAATGTTCTCTTTGTAGTTGATTCCCTGGTACCTTAAAGCTACGTTTTTATTCTAGCACCAATTTCTTGTTTAAATGCATTATCATGCAAAAGGGCGTAATATATAGTATCATACTGGCATACTATACGGGTCTGATCATATCTGACACAATATGGACGTTATTTCCAAGGTTAGTCTGATTTTGTCTAAACCAATTTGTATCGTACGCTAGAAACTTCCGTATTTTTCTTTGACTAAACAGACTAAATTTCCTGTCGTGATCATTGATCGTAAGACACTCCGAACATTCAACTGGTGACATTTTCTTCTACTTCTTTACTAAATATTTAATCACTTTACTCTTAACAGCGTTATTGACTTTTTCAGCAGAAATCAGAATATCGTTTTGACATGATTTCAGTGTGATATATATATGGTTTTTACAACTCTAACATGTTAGTAATGTTCTCTCCCACGTTAAAGTGTGCTTTATAAAGGTCATTAAACTTATACTTAAATGAAAACAGAATCATATTTAAAAAAATTTAATAGACCTAAAATAGGTTTTATGTTTTCAGGTATAAAATGTATTCGAAGTTTGGTTAACATGGCTTTGTGTTTTGTAAGCTCACTCAGTTGACATCTTTAAACGACTTGGGTTTTTACTTTCCTTTATCATTTTCGAACTTACACTTTTGGTTCCTTGCTTGTCATATTTTTCTTCACTAACAGTAATCCCTTCTTTTCCATTATCCTATAAACCATTAAACTATCAATACAATATAAAATTCCCTTCATACAATCAGCTGCTATTTTCTTTTATTGCTTTACATAATTATTCTCTTTGAAATCAAAACAAATCGTTAGCTTTTAGATGCATTATATTGGCATGATTTAAATGACAGATCACAGTGTTTACGCACACTAAGGTGTCATACCTTTTCTCATTCAGTACATTTGGTATATCGTATTGGTGTCATATAAGTGTTCAATTTAAGATTTGTTTAATATCAAACATTATTATTATGCTTTTTTTTAATTAAAGGTCTTCATTGTACATGTACCTTATGAAGAAAAACCCAGAACTCTGGTATGTGAAAATATTTTTTATTATAATGTTTCTGTTGAACATTAATGTTCTTGCAAACCCAATGACACTTTTCGACAGATTCGCCTAAAAGTTAACTGTAGATTCAAACTTTTTTAAGTTCTTTTGTCCCATTTAATAAAAACAAAACAGTTATTGTTCTCTTTGTAGTTGATTCCCTGGTACCTTAAAGCTACGTTTTATTCTAGCACCAATTTCTTGTTTAAATGCATTATCATGCAAAAGGGCGTAATATATAGTATCATACTGGCATACTATACGGGTCTGATCCAATCTGACACAATATGGACGTTATTTCCAAGGTAAGTCTGATTTTGTCTAAACCAATCTGTATCGTACGCTAGAAACTTCCGTATTTTTCTTTGACTAAACAGACTAAATTTCCTGCCGTGATCATTGATAGTGAAACACTCCGAACATTCAACTGGTGACATTTTCTTCTACTTCTTTACTAAATATTTAATCACTTTACTCTAAACAGCGTTATTGACTTTTTCAGCAAAAATCAGAATATCGTTTTGACATGATTTCAGTGTGATATATATATGGTTTTTACAACTCTAACATGTTAGTAATGTTCTCTCCCACGTTAAAGTGTGCTTTATAAAGGTCATTAAACTTAAACTTAAATGAAAATAAAATCATATTTAAAAAAAATTTAATAGACCTAAAATAGGTTTTATGTTTTCAGGTATAAAATGCATTCGAGGTTTGGTTAACAGGGCTTTGTGTTTTGTCAGCTCACTCAGTTGACATCTGTAAACGACTTGGGTTTCTACTTTCCTTTATCATTTTCGAACTTATATTTTTGGTTCTTTGCTTGTCATATTTTTCTTCACCAACAGTAGTCCCTTCTTTTCCATTATCATATAAACCATTTAATTTTCAATACAATATAAAATTTCCTTCATACAATCAGCTGCTAGTATATTTGATTGCTTTACATAAATATTCTTTTTAAGTGTATTATCATATAAGTGTTAAATTTAAGATTTGTTTGATATCAAACATTATTATATTTTTTTAATTAAAGGTCTTGATTGTACATGTACCTATGGAAATGTTTTTTGTAATGGCCTGCTCATTAAGCATGTTAAGTTTAACCGACGATTGGGCTCAAGCAAGAAAGACTATCAGGTGCTGATACTTTATTCCTAAACCAATCAAACAAATGGTGAAAAGCTGAAAAACAAATAAAATACAATTTTACAATGTGTTCAATTAATGTTATTAAAACGAAATGTTAAAGTAATAGATTGCACAGTCCGTTGAATGCGAGAAAATGTTGTACTTTCAAGAACGGTTAAATTTCAGGTATTTCTCGGTGAAAAGGTTTAAATATGTAGAGAGCAATGTGAAGGGTTTAAATACAATGTTGTAGAATTAACTCACTCTGTGGTTAGCCACGAATTGTGTCCAAGACGACGTTTGTCCTTAGAATGTTCTCCAGTACTGGTATGACCTTGCAATCGTCAGTTTTAGATACGTGTGAGAGAGGGAAAGGTAGCGACGATACGATGTTTTAACGTTCTTATAAGGTTAAAGGTGAATAATAATCCTAGAGTGGAACACATAAATAGATTAAGAATATAATCAAACGAACTATATGAATAACGGAACGGCGTAACAGAATACTCTCCGTTTGATGTCTATCTGATATCACTATTCTGTAAACTTTTCGCAAATGAATATAAGATCTAGATAAATGAATAAATCCCAATATAAATTGAATATATACAGATGAAATAACCACTATTGTTTGTGAGAGAAATATCACGTCTCAACTTACGACATTTCACTAAAAAGCTTACAGAATAGATTAATTCCACGGACAACTGGGTTCTGCACAGTTTCTTGTCCTATGAAGAAGGATCTCTCCAATGAGATCACTGTGATTTGAAGAATGTTCCATAGCTGTTGTTGTGATAGTAGGAACTGATTTCTCCAACGTTATTAGACGGCGGCGACAGTTACAGGTGGTCCTCCGATTGGTTTGACGAGAGGTAATAATTGATCCTTTTCTGGATTGCGAAAGGTCATATCTTTTTTAGTATCAGACGAAATTAAGCGTTTCGTCTTAATATTCAATCCTGCTGATCTTGCTGTTTTATCTGTGAAGTGGCGACCTCGATGTTTGATTTCGTCATGGTAATGTCCAACAAAGGGTGTTGCTTTGTGATGATGTCCAGACAAGATTACTGGTTCCTTTTTTACTAAAATTCAAGTCAGATTTGGCAATACTGCTTCCTCTTTGGAGAAGAGGTTGCTTGATTAAAGGCAGATTGATATTGGCAATAGGTCCTTCTATCGGAATAGCTTTGTGAATACTACTGATTTCCTCACCATGAACTTCAAGTCCTGTTGATTTCGGAATGAAATTTTCTATAGAAGTAAAAGTTTTTGCCTTTGGTGACGCGAGTGATGTCCCTTTAGAGGAATTCGTGCGTTTACTAGGTCCTGTGCATTCAAATAATTGCATTGAATGCGATTTTGAGAACTTGGCATTCGAATGAAAGTTTTTGTCGTTAGACTGAACAACAATTGGATTCTTAACCTTGACGGCTATTTCCGGTCTTGAGTCAAGACGTTGTTCCGATTCCGTGATTGAAACGTTAGTTATCTTTGTGTTGACTTCAATAGGAACACTTTGCTTGTCAATGTATGTATTTCCAATTATGACCCAACCAAGTCTCAACTTTTGGGCAAATGGTGTTCGGGATGGTCCTAGGCGTTGTTCAAGGACGTGGTGTGCCTTTATAAGGTCCCTTCCAATTAGGAATAGAATTTGACAACGTTCCTCTATTGTTAGAATGCTTCCTTTGAGTTCTTTCAGATGAGGATGATGCATTGCGACTTCAGAAGTAGGAATTTCGTCTCGATTTTTGGGAATACTATAACATTCCATTAATGTAGGCAGATCAAATTGCACGTCACTATATCCAGATTTTATGACAAAATATTTTCCTCTTTTCCCAGAAGTAGCTACTCTGTCTCAGCATGTTGTTAGAGAGTAGTTTTCAGTTTTTCCCCTAACCTTGAACAGACTGAAGAATTCAGGTGAGGCAAGAGACCGGTTGCTTTGGTCGCCAATAATTGCGTACATCCTAATAATTTTGTCTATCTTGTCCTTGTGGTACACGTCCACAGGTAATATCTTGGCATACGATTTCTCGCGCTTATGACCTTTGTAGATCTCTGTGCAGATAGAACTAACAGATGTTAACTTTGTCTCAGTGGACTCTGTCTTCTACCTGTCGTAGACTTGTGTAAGCTCCCCGCCGTAGGCTTGTCTGGGTGAGCTAAACTGAGAACTTTCAGATTGTTGTTGTCTAGTGATGTGAAGTGCGGTGGTATGTCGTTCACTTCCACACTCACTACAACTGATACTTATATTTCAGTCCCGACTACGGTGTGTGGTTGAATCACAACACTTGTAGCACACATTGTTTTGTCTTAACAGTTTTTTGCGTTCTTCGATTAATTTGGCTCGGAATGCTCGGCATTCATTCAAGGTATGCTTTGTCTTGTGTAGAATACACAGATCTTGTTTTTGACTGCTGTCTTCAGTTTGCTGCACAACAGCCGTCTTATGGACGTTGACTTTGGAGTACGTCTGAGGTGTGAACTTTGGCGTAGCGGCCTGTGTATAAAGCGTGACTTTCGACCTAAAGATGAACCTAGGATTGTTCTTTATTTTGATGATTTCCCTGATGAAGGCAGAAAATTCTGTGAAGGGTGGAAATGCAACTTCATATTTAGACTTGTATCTTGAAGCCCTTGTTATCCACTTTTCTTAGAGTCCGTATGGCAGTTTTTCCACAATAGGATTTACCCCCTTCGAAGAGTCGAAGTAGGCTAGCAAACATCCCAGCTTTGGATTTTCTTTGTGATATTCTATTTCTGAGATGATATCTGACAAATCGTACAGGAGTGAGTTATCTTTATTTGTCAGTGTTGGAAAGTCGTTAAGTTTGCTGACGAGAGACGTCTGCAACATTATTGGAGCACCATAACGATCGTCCAGTCTTTCCCATAATCTGTGTAGGCCTCTTTTTGGGTTGTTGGTATTTGATGCTCTTATACTCAAGGCATGTTTACCAGACTCTGGTCCTATCCATTTAATAAGTAGGTCTATCTGTTCCGAGTCTGAAACTTGTAGTTCGTCTATGAAGTTTTTAAAGCTGGCTTACCATGTATGAAAGGATTCTGTCTGGTCGTTAAAGCTTGTAAGCCGGGAGAACAGTAGGTCTTTGCTTAAAAGGAATCCAGTTATCTCCGATGTGAGGTTGATTTGTTGCTGGTGTGCAACAGGGATCTTTTCTATTACGTCTTGTTTTGTGCGTAAGATAGGTATCGCTTCTTTAAAACCCTGTTGTTGATTTTCAGTAGGGCTCTCATATGAAAGACCTAGTTTGTGTATGCCAGTTACCAATCCCAGATCTGGGATTAGGGTAACTTCCGTTGACTTAGTATCGGAAGGCAAGACAGCAGATGACTGTGACAGCAAGTTCAGTGCCACGGATGACACGAACGCTGGTGCTGCGTGACTCAGTTCAATCTTTACAGGAATTTGTTTTTTCTTTTGAGGTCCTGTTACTTCCTTTACAACAGTTGATATAGTAAGTTTATTGACGAAATCTTGCACACGCTGGAGCGGGTCTTCCTTTTCGTCAGGGAGATCGCTAAACGCTTGGCTGTCATCGTATACCAGGATGCGAGCCTCGGCTTCTGCGGCTGCAGCTTCTCTCTGTGCTTTAAGAAGGTTAAATTTGGCTTTCAGCTCGGCTTTTTCCCGGTTTACTCGTGCGGCTTCTTGTTGCATTTGAGCCTTCCTGCGCATAGCCTCTTGTTCTAATATCACTTTTCTGTGAGCAGCCTCCTGTTCTAGCTGAACTGTTTTCTGTGCAGCCTCCTGTTTACGTTGAGCGACTTCTTGCTCCATTTCTGCCTTTTTAAGTGTGGCTTCCTGTTCCATTTAAGCCTGGGAGCGTGCTGCTTCCTGATCCATTTCAATTTGTCTGAACAGGGCTTGTTCCTCTAACATTGCTTCCTGTTGTAGGATAAGGGCATGTTTTTCGACAAATGCTATTTTAGACTTGGCAGCCTCTGCCTAGGCATGCTTTCTCCGTGCCAGGCTTGACATGTCTGACACGTTAGAGCTACCGCTGTGTGAGGTTTTCTTACCCTTTGAGGTCTTTGTTTTAGTGGATTTGGTCTTTGTTAGGGCGAGGCGATGCTCGTGTAGTTTTTTCATAACCCGTTCCACTTTGGATAGACGAAAATCCAAAGAGAGTTTACATGCATCTATTTCTTTTTGACTCTCCAATGTTCTGGTCCTTTTCAGAAAGTCTCAGTATTCATCTATGAGCCTACGATAATTTAACAAGTTTGTCCTGGGCTTTTAGGAGTTGCTGGAGCTCGTTAGGAGGCGTTGTTTCTTCCAACAACTTGGATTCAATGTCTGTCCAGAGACCCTCTTGTTCCTGACAGAACGTTTTTTAGAGAAAGCTCCTTTTCCTTTTTCCGTTAGGTCACGTACTCGCCTAGCCTCGGGATTTTCATCTCACTGTGTTGTATTAGACGAATTTTCTAATAGTTCAGGGACAATCTCCCTCTCGAGGCTGAATTTTTTCTTGTTGTTCCACATGACTGGTATCCATGTCGACTCAACGTTGTTAGGTTGCTGCCGAGTACACACAAGATATGTAGTCCTCTGTCAGTGTAAAGGTATGTACGTTGCTACGTTGTCGTTTTTTGTCTGGATATGTAAAGACACGTTATCGTCAATTAACTCTACGTCAAGGGAGGACGCGTGCATGCAGTGCTCAACTGGCAGGTTGTAGCTGTAGAACTAACGTGGAGTGGCGTTATCTGTGAGACACAACAGGCAAGTTGTAGAATTTTACTGTAATGGCCTGACCATTAAGTTTAACCGACGATTGGGCTCAAGCAAGAAAGACTATCAGGTGCTGATACTTTATTCCTAAACCAATCTAACAAATGGTAAAAAGCTGAAAAACAAATAAAATACAATTTTACAATGTGTTCAATTAATGTTACTAAAACGAAATGTCAAAAGTACTAGATAGCACATGCCGTTGAATGCGAGAAAATGTTGTACTTTCAAAAACGGTTAAATTTCAGGTATTTCACGGGGAAAATGTTCAAATATGTAGAGAGCAATTTGAATGGTTCAAATACAATGTTGTAGAATTAACTCACTCTGTGGTTAGCCACGAATTGTGTCCAAGATGACGTTTGTCCTTAGAATGTTCTCCAGTACTGGTATGACCTTGCAATCTTCAGTTTTAGATACGTGTGAGAGAGGGAAAGGTAGCGACGATACGATGTTTTAATGTTCTTATAAGGTTAAAGGTGAATAATCCTGCTAGAGTGGAACACATAAATATATTAAGAATATAGGTGTCATACCACCAATTAAAAGTCCCTATCTGTTCAACCAAATTTTGCAATTTTTACAGCTTTCTAAATATTTCACCTTAAGTTTAACTTCATAGAAACTAGGTATATCCTGAATTGTACAGATGTCACATTTCTGCATGCCAATTTTCAACATACATTCAAAATCATATAAGAAAGAAGAGAGCTCCCGAAAGGAGGTACCACTAAAAATAACCCCTGGTTTTCTTGAAATCTTAAATAAGTATACCATGGAGAGCATTAATCCTCAATTTTGAATGCAAACTCCTAGACAGGTAAAATTTGGCTCAATATGGTCTTAATATATTTTTCTTTCAACAAAAGTTTCATTTCTGCAAATTTGTTGGTTAGTTGAGGTGAACAATGACATCAAATGCCACTGCTGGTGGACGTTTCGTCCCCGAGGGTATCACCAGCCCAGTAGTCAGCACTTCGGTGTTGACATGAATATCAATTATGTGGTCATTTTTATAATTTTCCTGAATATGAAACTTTGAATTTTCGAAAAACTAAGGATTTTCTTATCTCAGGAATAGATTACCTTAGCCGTATTTGGCACAACTTTTTGGAATATCGGATCCTCAATGCTCTTCAACTTCTTACTTGTTTGGCTTTTTAAAAATATTTTGATATGAGCGTCACTGATGAGTCTTATGTAGACGAAACGCGAGTTTGGCGTTCTAAATTATAATCCTGGTACCTTTGATAACTATTAACACCACTGGGTCAATGCCACTGCTGGTGCACGTTTCGTTCCCGAGGGTATCACCAGCCCAGTAGTCAGCACTTCGGTGTTGACATGAATATCAATTATGTGGTCATTTTTATAATTTTCCTGAATATAAAACTTTGAATTTTCGAAAAACTAAGGATTTTCTTATCTCAGGAATAGATTACCTTAGCCGTATTTGGCACAACTTTTTGGAATATCGGATCCTCAATGCTCTTCAACTTCTTACTTGTTTGGCTTTTTAAATAAATTTTTTGATATGAGCGTCACTGATGAGTCTTATGTAGACGAAACACGCGTCTGGCATAATAAATTATAATCCTGGTACCTTTGATAATTATTTTGTCCTAGTAGGTCTACTTTCACATACGTTCTAAATTTGAGGGAGTAATTGGTTGTATGACACCTATAATCAAACGAACTATATAAATAACGGAACGGCGAACATAATATACATCATTATATGGTTTTTTTTTACAATTCTAATTGACTAGTAATGTTCTTTCCAATGTTAAACTGTGAACTTATACTTAAAATAAAATAAAACCTGATCTATTTTTTTTTTACAAGACCTTAAAAAGACCTATAGTAGGTATTATGTTTAAAGGTATACACTATAATCGAAGCGTCGACAACAGGGCTTTGTGTTTTGTCAGCTCTCTTAGTTGACATCTTTAAACGACTTTGGTTTCTACTTGTCTTTATCATTTTCGAACTTACACTTTTGTATCTGTGCTTGTCATATTTTTCCTCACCAGCAGTAGTCCCTTGTTTTCCATTATCCTATAAAGCACTAAACTATCAATGCAATATAAAATTCCCTTCATGCAATCATCTGCTAGTTCCTTTTATTGTTTTACATAAATATTTTCTTTGAAATCAAGACAAATTCATTAGCCTTTTGTTGCATTTTATTGGCGTGATTTAAATGACACATCTTAGTGTATACGCTCTTAAAAATGTCATACTTTTTTTCATTCAGCACATTTGGTATATCGTATTGGTATCATATAAGTGTTAAATTTAAGATTTTTTTTATATAAAACATTATTATTTTTTTTTATTAAAGGTTTTGATTGTACCTTATGACGAAAAACCAAGAACTCTGTTGTGTGCTAATAAATTTAATCATACGGCTTTTTGTTTAACAAAAATGTTCTAGCGAACCCAATGATACTTTTCCCGGATTCAGATGAAAGTTATCTGTCGATTTAAACTTTTATAATTCTTTTGTCCCATTTAATAAATAAAACTGCTTATGTTATCTGCGTAGTTTATTCACTGGGACCTTAAAGATACGTTTCTATTCTAACATTAATTTCTTGTTTAAATCCGTCATCAAGCAGAAGGGCATAATTCATAGCATCATTTTGACATACTATACGGGTTTGAACCCGACCCGGCGAATGTTGACGTTATTTTAAAGTTTAAATCTGATTTTGTCTAAAACAATCTGTATCGAACGCTAAAAACTTTTGTATTTTGTTTGATTGAACAGACTAAATTTCCTGTCGTGATCCTTGATTATGAAAAACACTCAGAACATTCACCTGCTGACATTTGACTCTACTTCTTTACTAAATACTTAATCACTTTACTTAAAAAAGCGTTATTGAGTTTTTCAGCAACAATCAGAATATCGTTTTGACATAATTTCAGTGTGTTATATATATGTTTTTTACAACTCTAACATGCTAGTAATGTTCTTTCCAATGTAGAAGTGTGCTTTATAAGGTCATTAAACTTATACTTTAAAAAATAGAAACATATCTATATTTTTTCTACAAGACCTAAAGTAGTTATTATGTTTTAAGGTATAAAAATTAATCAAAGTGTGGACAACAGGGCTTTGTGTTTTGTCAGCTCACTCAGTTGACATCTATAAGCGAGTTTGGTTTCTACTTTCCTTTATCATTTTCGAACTTACACTTTTAGTTCTTAGCTGGTCATATTTTTCTTCATCAGCAGTAGTCCCTTGTTCTCCATTATCCTATAAAGCATTACACTATCAATACAACATAAAGTTCCCTTCATACAATCAGCTGCTAGTTTCTCTTATTGCTTTACATACATATTCTCTTTGAAATCAAGTCAAATTCGTTAGCTTTTTGATGCATATATTTGCATTATTTAAATGACACATCTAAGTGGTCACGCTGTCTAAAGTGTAAAACTTTTATCTCATTCAGCACATTTAGTATATCGTATTAATATCATATAAGTGTTAAATTTAAGATTTGTTTGTTTTTAAACATTGTTAGTATGGTTTTTTTAATTAATGGTCTTGATTGTACATGTACCTTATGAAGAAAAGCCTAGAACTCTGTTTTCTGCAAATTATTGACTTTTGTCTCTCTAGTGTCGTAAAATTTTGAGTTTCTGGTCGGTATAGCATTAGTCTGGGGAACAATGATTTTACACTTGCTCAAATGCCAAAACACTCAGATATTTCTACGTCTTTTGCTGTAACAGTTTTAATTGACAAATTCGGGATAGAATTGACAATCTTATGAATGTTTACATTAATGTAATATATATATATATATTAAATAATATAAAAACATATAGGAACAAATTTACTGTCAAATTTTAGAAAGACACCTTATTATTACTAAACAAACAACCCAATAATTAACAAAAATAAAAAAATTAAAAAGTTGAATAAATGGGAAGACACCGTTATATATTTTAGTATCATTTCAGTTATTCTGTATAATCCCTGACGTTTTTTCTAGTGATTATACATAATCCCTGAAAATTGTAGTGATTATATGTAATCTCTAAACTAACCAGTGATTATACATAATCCCTGAAAATTTTAGGGATTCTACATAATCCCTGATTATACAAATTCACTGTAACATATATATATACTAGTCAGTAAGTGACATCTGTTGGCTATTATTACAGTATACGGAAATGATGACAGAGGAACATGAGGACATTTGTTGTATTATAGATCGTATGTGCATCTTATGGGTGTATTGTGTGCCTAACAAAAGTATAAAGTCACAAACAAATATTTTTTTTGGTTTATTGTAAGTTGAACTAAGAATAATTATTCGTCGTTTTGCCAAACAGCTATAGAAATTAATTAAAATGCTAAAAATGACTTTAAAAATGATGTTTTATAAGAGCTACTTAGATCATTCCAGATATGTAACATGTATATATCTAATTGCTTATTGCATCAATGATATGTTTGCTAAAAAAATTAGATTGATGCGTAAATTGGCTTCTTTAACTGTAACAGTTATTTTCCGAACAGCAAAAAAAAAACATGCAGGTTCATTGAAACTAAACTAAAACTGATTTCAGAAATAAACTTTTTATAATTAAATCAGTTTTTATATTGAAAAGATTGGAAACTAATTTTTGATATTAATTATATGCATGATCTTTTGCAGTTTTTGTGAGTTGTTTAAACAAGTATTTCTTTCAACATAGAAGATAATTGTTTTGGTCAGGTAAATTAATGAATGAAGGACAGATTCCTCCTAGAAAAAATGTCAAGGTCTAAGTGAATAAACTATAAAGAAAACAAAAGCTTTTGTATGTATTCAATTGGACAATAGAAAAGACAAAAGTGTAAATACCTTTGTCAAGAGCAGACGACTCTGTGGAAAAATTTCATTTGATTCGCAATACGAACCGTTGGTTAAAGTTATGTTATTGGTTATTAAAGTACAATGTCTGCAGATGATATAATTCATAATGTCAGAAACAAAAGAAGGTCTTCAGGAAAGCTTATACTTAGTATATAGATTTTCTTCCCAACTGTGAGAAATATTAACTCACTGTTAATTTAAATATATATATTTACAAATATAATCACCAAATGAATTTAAGTTCTTATAGACAACTAGCTACACTAAATGGAAACTTCTTCTATCTGCTGAAGCACTTTCGAAAACAGCTCTTCTATTTAAAGCTTAACAAGTACTCTATACCAATTGCGAGCGAATTGATCTTTTCATTTATTTGATTCTTTGGTTCGTTGTTATCTTACATATAATTGTAAAATCGGTATATGGATGTTTACATAATATACTATAAAGCAATTGCCAAAGGCAGAAAAAAATAATTCCCCTTCGGATAAACTCATTGTTATAGATGAAAGTCCACCTGAAAATATTTACGATAAGTTTTGTAAATTTACACATATAATAAAGAAATATGACAGTAACATCGGTTCAGATCTTAATTAGGAAGATTCAACCTTTTTTGGCATTGCCACGTAGTCAATGTTGTGAGAAGACCGACTTTTGACTAAATACTCATCTGGTTTACTTTAAGGGTGTTACTCTTTTTTAAAGTCACTTTATGATAACCGTACTTATATGTAAATCATATTGTGTCTGACAATGATATAACCAAATCCGAAGAGGTAACTAAAAACAAATACAGAGCTTGTAAGAGTCTTAGTAGAAAATACAATTAAGGTGAATTTCAGCAACGATAAACAGAGAGATATGACAAAAAGATAACATATCTTGACCAAAATGCTCAACGTCTGTTGTTTAAGCATATAAAAACCGATGTATTTGACATACCTTAATCTTAATACAAGAAAACTTATATATAAATGTTGAATTAGCGATACTTCTCTCGCTATTGAAACTAGAAGATATCAAAATATGCAACGCTCTCAACGACTGTGTTATAAAAGCAAAGTTCTTGATGGTGAGTCTCATTTATTTTATTGTGTAAAATAAATAATGAGTTAAGACAAGTCTTTTTAATGACTCAAACTGACAATACAAATATTTTTCTGAAAATAAAATGATATATATATATATATATATATAAACTAGTCAGCAAGTGACATCTTTTGGCTATTATGCCAGTATACGGAAATGATGACAGAGGAACTCACGGACATTTGTTGCATTATCTGTATACTATTTTGTTTTATTTTGATGTAGTTTTAAAGTCCATCATTATATTGTTGATTATAGATCTAATGTGTATCTTATGGGTGTATTGTGTGCCTAACAAAATTTTAAATATAATGTTCAAACGCCACAAACAAATTTTTTTTGTGTTTATTGTAAGTGGAACTAAGAATAATTATTCGTCGTTTTGCCAAACAGCTATAGCAATTAATTAAAATGCTAAAAAAGAGTTTGAAAATAATGTTTTATAAGAGCTACTTAGATCATTCCAGATAAATATAATATACATATCTAATTGCTTATTGCATCAATGATATGTTTGTTAAAAATTTGAGATTGATGCTTAAATTTGCTTCTTTAAATGTAACAGTTATTTTCCTTCATTCTCATTTGTTTAAAACTTACTTCGTCTGTCTCTGTTCTTTTAAATGTATATTTTTTGTCCACTTTTTTGGATCGTACATGTGCCTGCGTAAAGCGGAAAAGATAAGTTAAGCTAAGACTTGATTGCAAGTTGCAAAAGAAAGGGTAACTAGCTTAGATAAAACAAAAATACATTAACAATGAAAAGTGTTCAGAGTTTACTCGCATGTTTATTTGGTTAAAGTGAAGAAAGCATACGATCTGACATTGTTCATAGGCAAATACAATATAAATTAAAATACTTAAATGTGTTAACACCGTAATTTGAAGCCACGAACACCAATTACCTCGTGAAATCTTCTGAAAAGGTGTCAAACAAATATAATTTACTTTGATGTTAACCATAGCATCTATGCATTTCGATAAATAATGTCTATTCAGTAATGTTCAAGCCAAAATATTTGAAAATCTAACAACTTGACTGTAAAAACGTTGAATAGCTCATTGTAATCAGTATTTGTGTGATTGTCAATTGTATTGGTCGTTGTATATCCTCATTGGAGATGGTTGCGATTCCCTTTTAAAAATGTATTGTGTCATTTGTATGCAAGAGTAACCCACATTAATCCTAGTATGCTCCATCTTTTCGATGTTGTAGATAGGTGTTTGCTGTCTCCCTCAAAATAAACTCATCATAGATATCAGAAATAAACAAATTATGCCAGACGCACGATATGTTTACACCATTACCGCTCGAATCCCAAAAGTTAAATAAAATCACAAAAGAAGGTACGCATTTAAAAAGCACTAGGGACCCAAAATGCCTATGCGTAATGTCAAATCCAGCTATAGAAGTTAATAAAAATATACTGAAAATGACTTTGAAAATTATGTTTTATAAGACCTTCTAAGATCATTCCGGGTAAAATGGGTTTACTAGTGTGTGTTTCAAGTTAAACAGAAACTTAATTTATTTTTTTTAAATAAATAATGAGTTAAGACAAGTCTTTTTAATGACTCAAACTGACAATACAAATATTTGTCTGAAAATAAAATGTAATATATATATAAACTAGTCAGCAAGTGACATCTTTTGGCTATTATACCAGTATACGGAAATGATGACAGAGGAACTTGAGGACATTTGTTGCATTATGTGTTTACTATTTTGTTAATCCTCCTAGAGTGGAACACATAAATAAAGCTGGCATGTCAGTTAACTGCTAGTAGTCTGTTGTTATTTATGTGTTATTGTCATTTTGTTTATTTTCTTTGGTTACATCTTCTGACATCAGACTCGGACTTCTCTTGAGCTGAATTTTAATGTGCGTATTGTTATGCGTTTACTTTTCTACATTGGCTAGAGGTATAGGGGGGGATTGAGATCTCACAAACATGTTTAACCCCGCCGCATTTTTGCGCCTGTCCCAAGTCAGGAGCCTCTGGCCTTTGTTAGTCTTGTATTATTTTAATTTTAGTTTGTTGTGTACAATTTGGAAATAAGTATGGCATTCATTATCACTGAACTAGTATATATTTGTTTAGTGGACAGCTGAAGGACGCCTCCGGGTGCGGGAATTTCTCGCTACATTGAAGACCTGTTGGTGACCTTCTGCTGTTGTTTTTTCTATGGTCGGGTTGTTGTCTCTTTGTCACATTCCCCATTTCCATTCTCAATTTTAAGAATATAATCAAACGAACTATATAAATACCGGAACGGCGTTACAGAATATACATCATTATATGTTTTTTTTTTACAATTCTAACAGGATAGTAATGTTCTTTTCAATGTAAAAGTGTGCTTTATGAAGGTCATTTAACTTATACTTAAAATAAAAATAAAACCATATCTATTTTTTACAAGACCTTAAGAAGATCTAAAGTAGGTATTATGTTTAAAGGTATGCAATTCAATCGAAGTGTGGACAACAGGGCTTTGTGTTTTGTCAGCTCACTCAGTTGACATCTGTAATCGACTTTGGTTTCTACTTTTCTTTATCATTTTCGAACTTACACTTTTGCTTTTGTGCTTGTCATATTTTTCTGCATCAGCAGTAGTCCCTTGTTTTCCATTATCCTATAAAGCATTAAACTATCAATGCAAAATAAAATTCCCTCCATGCAATCATCTGCTAGTTCCTTTTATTGGTTTACATAAATATTCTTTTTGAAATCAAGACAAATTCGTTAGCCTTTTGTTGCATTTTATTGGCATGATTTAAATGACACGTATAAGTGTATACGCTCTTAAAGATGTCATACTTTTTTTCATTCAGCACATTTGGTTTATCGTATTGGTATCACATAAGTGTTAAATTTAAGATTTTTTTTATAGAAAACATTATTATTTATTTTTTTTAATTAAAGGTCTTGATTGTACATGTACTTACGAAGAAAAACCAAGAACTCTGTTGTGTTCTAATAAATTTCATCATACGGCTTTTTGTTTAACAAAAATGTTCTTGCGAACCCAATGATACTTTTCCCGATTCAGATGAAAGTTATCTTTCGATTTGAACTTTTATAAGTATTTTTGTCCTATTTAATAAATAAAACTGCTTATGTTATCTGTGTAGTTTATTCACTGGAACCTTAAAGATACGTTTTTATTTTAACATTAATTTCTTGTTTAAATCCGTCATCAAGCAGAAGGGCATAATTCATAGTATCATACTGACATACTATACGGGTCTGAACCCGACCCGGCGAATGTTGGCGTTTTTGTAAAGTTTTAATCTGATTTTGTCTAAAACAATCTGTATCGTACGCTAAAAGCTTTTGTATTTTGTTTGACTGAACAGACTGAATTTCCTGTCGTGATCCTTGATCATGAAAAACACTCAGAACATTCAACTGCTGACATTTGACTCTACTTCTTTACTAAATACTTAATCACTTTATTTTAAAAAGCGTTATTGAGTTTTTCAGCAACAATCAGAATATCGCTCTGACATAATTTCAGTGTGTTATATATATGTTTTTTATAACTCTAACATGCTAGTAATGTTCTTTCCATTGTAGAAGTGTACTTTAAAAAGGTCATTAAACTTATACTTAAAAAAAATAGAAACATATCTAATTTTTTTTACAAGACCTAAAGTAGATATTATATTCTAAGGTATAAAAATCAATCAACGTGTGGACAACAGGGCTTTGTGTTTTGTCAGCTCACTCAGTTGACATCTATAAGCGAGTTGAGTTTCTGCTTTCTTTTATCATTTTCGAACTTACACTTTTGGCTGTTTGCTTGTCATATTTTTCTTCACCAGCAGTAGTCCCTTGTTCTCCATTATCCTATAAAGCAGTACACTATCAATACAACATAAAGTTCCCTTCATACAATCAGCTGATAGTTTCTATTATTGCTTTATATACTTATTCTTTTTGAAATCAAGACGAATTCGTTAGCTTTTTGATGCATTATATTGGCATGATTTAAATGACACATCTAAGTGGTCACGCTGTCTAAGGTGTCATACTTTTTTCTCATGCAGCACATTTAGTATATCCTATTAGTATCATATAAGTATTAAATTTAAGATATGTTTGTTTTTAAACATTATTATTATGGTTTTTTTTATTAATGGTCTTGATTGTACATGTACCTTATGAAGAAAAGCCTAGAACTCTCTTTTCTTCAAATACTTGTTTTCATACAATTTTTTGTTCAACAATTATGTTCTTGCAAACCCAATGACACTTTTTCACAGATGTATCTATGGATTTAAACTTTTGTAAGTTCTTTTGTCCCATTTAATAAATAAAACAGCTATTGTTCTCTGTGAAGTTTATTCACTGAGACATTTAAATTTTTCCAATAGAAATATCTCAGTCATTGATTGATTAACCTGAACAAAAAGTTTAATTTCAATGATGAAATAACATGTCCGAATAAGGCCTCAAAAACTACATGTCGTGTTGTATTTTTTCAATATCAATAATACATTTTTTTATATTTTGAATATAAAAACTGATTCAAAAACTTAAAGTTGATTCTGATCAAATTAACAATATTTTACCTATTAGAATTTCCCTTTTTTTTTTGTGTGTTACAAGTTTTAAAAACTTTAAATTTATTATGTTTAAAAGAAGGTCATAATAAATGTATTCCATAAACGAACAGCAAAAAAAAACATGCAGGTTCATTGAAACTAAACTAAAACTGATTTCAGAAATAAACTTTTTATAATTAAATCAGTTTTTATATTGAAAAGATTGGAAACTAATTTTTGATATTAATTATATGCATGATCTTTTGCAGTTTTTGTGAGTTGTTTAAACAAGTATTTCATTCAACATAGAAGATAATTGTTTTGGTCAGGTAAATTAATGAATGAAGGACAGATTCCTCCTAGAAAAAATGTCAAGGTCTAAGTGAATAAACTATAAAGAAAACAAAAGCTTTTGTATGTATTCAATTGGACAATAGAAAAGACAAAAGTGTAAATACCTTTGTCAAGAGCAGACGACTCTGTGGAAAAATTTCATTTGATTCGCAATAAGAACCGTTGGTTAAAGTTATGTTATTGGTTATTAAAGTACAATGTCTGCAGATGATATAATTCATAATGTCAGAAACAAAAGAAGGTCTTCAGGAAAGCTTATACTTAGTATATAGATTTTCTTCCCAACTGTGAGAAATATTAACTCACTGTTAATTTAAATATATATATTTACAAATATAATCACCAAATGAATTTAAGTTCTTATAGACAACTAGCTACACTAAATGGAAACTTCTTCTATCTGCTGAAGCACTTTCGAAAACAGCTCTTCTATTTAAAGCTTAACAAGTACTCTATACCAATTGCGAGCGAATTGATCTTTTCATTTATTTGATTCTTTGGTTCGTTGTTATCTTACATATAACTGTAAAATCGGTATATGGATGTTTACATAATATACTATAAAGCAATTGCCAAAGGCAGAAAAAAATAATTCCCCTTCGGATAAACTCATTGTTATAGATGAAAGTCCACCTGAAAATATTTACGATAAGTTTTGTAAATTTACACATATAATAAAGAAATATGACAGTAACATCGGTTCAGATCTTAATTAGGAAGATTCAACCTTTTTTGGCATTGCCACGTAGTCAATGTTGTGAGAAGACCGACTTTTGACTAAATACTCATCTGGTTTACTTTAAGGGTGTTACTCTTTTTTAAAGTCACTTTATGATAACCGTACTTATATGTAAATCATATTGTGTCTGACAATGATATAACCAAATCCGAAGAGGTAACTAAAAACAAATACAGAGCTTGTAAGAGTCTTAGTAGAAAATACAATTAAGGTGAATTTCAGCAACGATAAACAGAGAGATATGACAAAAAGATAACATATCTTGACCAAAATGCTCAACGTCTGTTGTTTAAGCATATAAAAACCGATGTATTTGACATACCTTAATCTTAATACAAGAAAACTTATATATAAATGTTGAATTAGCGATACTTCTCTCGCTATTGAAACTAGAAGATATCAAAATATGCAACGCTCTCAACGACTGTGTTATAAAAGCAAAGTTCTTGATGGTGAGTCTCATTTATTTTATTGTGTAAAATAAATAATGAGTTAAGACAAGTCTTTTTAATGACTCAAACTGACAATACAAATATTTTTCTGAAAATAAAATGATATATATATATATATATATATATATATATATATATATATATATATATATATATATATAAACTAGTCAGCAAGTGACATCTTTTGGCTATTATGCCAGTATACGGAAATGATGACAGAGGAACTCACGGACATTTGTTGCATTATCTGTATACTATTTTGTTTTATTTTGATGTAGTTTTAAAGTCCATCATTATATTGTTGATTATAGATCTAATGTGTATCTTATGGGTGTATTGTGTGCCTAACAAAATTTTAAATATAATGTTCAAACGCCACAAACAAATTTTTTTTGTGTTTATTGTAAGTGGAACTAAGAATAATTATTCGTCGTTTTGCCAAACAGCTATAGCAATTAATTAAAATGCTAAAAAAGAGTTTGAAAATAATGTTTTATAAGAGCTACTTAGATCATTCCAGATAAATATAATATACATATCTAATTGCTTATTGCATTAATGATATGTTTGTTAAAAATTTGAGATTGATGCTTAAATTTGCTTCTTTAACTGTAACAGTTATTTTCCTTCATTCTCATTTGTTTAAAACTTACTTCGTCTGTCTCTGTTCTTTTAAATGTATATTTTTTGTCCACTTTTTTGGATCGTACATGTGCCTGCGTAAAGCGGAAAAGATAAGTTAAGCTAAGACTTGATTGCAAGTTGCAAAAGAAAGGGTAACTAGCTTAGATAAAACAAAAATACATTAACAATGAAAAAGTGTTCAGAGTTTACTCGCATGTTTATTTGGTTAAAGTGAAGAAAGCATACGATCTGACATTGTTCATAGGCAAATACAATATAAATTAAAATACTTAAATGTGTTAACACCGTAATTTGAAGCCACGAACACCAATTACCTCGTGAAATCTTCTGAAAAGGTGTCAAACAAATATAATTTACTTTGATGTTAACCATAGCATCTATGCATTTCGATAAATAATGTCTATTCAGTAATGTTCAAGCCAAAATATTTGAAAATCTAACAACTTGACTGTAAAAACGTTAAATAGCTCATTGTAATCAGTATTTGTGTGATTGTCAATTGTATTGGTCGTTGTATATCCTCATTGGAGATGGTTGCGATTCCCTTTTAAAAATGTATTGTGTCATTTGTATGCAAGAGTAACCCACATTTATCCTAGTATGCTCCATCTTTTCGATGTTGTAGATAGGTGTTTGCTGTCTCCCTCAAAATAAACTCATCATAGATATCAGAAATAAATAAATTATGCCAGACGCACGATATGTGTACACCATTACCGCTCGAATCCCAAAAGTTAAATAAAATCGCAAAAGAAGGTACGCATTTAAAAAGCACTAGGGACCCAAAATGCCTATGCGTTTTGTCAAATCCAGCTATAGAAGTTAATAAAAATATACTGAAAATGACTTTGAAAATTATGTTTTATAAGACCTTCTAAGATCATTCCGGGTAAAATGGGTTTACTAGTGTGTGTTTCAAGTTAAACAGAAATTTTTTTTTTTTAAATAAATAATGAGTTAAGACAAGTCTTTTTAATGACTCAAACTGACAATACAAATATTTGTCTGAAAATAAAATGTAATATATATATAAACTAGTCAGCAAGTGACATCTTTTGGCTATTATACCAGTATACGGAAATGATGACAGAGGAACTTGAGGACATTTGTTGCATTATGTGTTTACTATTTTGTTAATCCTCCTAGAGTGGAACACATAAATAAAGCTGGCATGTCAGTTAACTGCTAGTAGTCTGTTGTTATTTATGTGTTATTGTCATTTTGTTTATTTTCTTTGGTTACATCTTCTGACATCAGACTCGGACTTCTCTTGAGATGAATTTTAATGTGCGTATTGTTATGCGTTTACTTTTCTACATTGGCTAGAGGTATAGGGGGGGATTGAGATCTCACAAACATGTTTAACCCCGCCGCATTTTTGCGCCTGTCCCAAGTCAGGAGCCTCTGGCCTTTGTTAGTCTTGTATTATTTTAATTTTAGTTTGTTGTGTACAATTTGGAAATAAGTATGGCATTCATTATCACTGAACTAGTATATATTTGTTTAGTGGACAGCTGAAGGACGCCTCCGGGTGCGGGAATTTCTCGCTACATTGAAGACCTGTTGGTGACCTTCTGCTGTTGTTTTTTCTATGGTCGGGTTGTTGTCTCTTTGTCACATTCCCCATTTCCATTCTCAATTTTAAGAATATAATCAAACGAACTATATAAATACCGGAACGGCGTTACAGAATATACATCATTATATGTTTGTTTTTTTTTACAATTCTAACAGGATAGTAATGTTCTTTTCAATGTAAAAGTGTGCTTTATGAAGGTCATTTAACTTATACTTAAAATAAAAATAAAACCATATCTATTTTTTTACAAGACCTTAAGAAGATCTAAAGTAGGTATTATGTTTAAAGGTATGCAATTCAATCGAAGTGTCGACAACAGGGCTTTGTGTTTTGTCAGCTCACTCAGTTGACATCTGTAATCGACTTTGGTTTCTACTTTTCTTTATCATTTTCGAACTTACACTTTTGCTTTTGTGCTTGTCATATTTTTCTGCATCAGCAGTAGTCCCTTGTTTTCCATTATCCTATAAAGCATTAAACTATCAATGCAAAATAAAATTCCCTCCATGCAATCATCTGCTAGTTCCTTTTATTGGTTTGCATAAATATTCTTTTTGAAATCAAGACAAATTCGTTAGCCTTTTGTTGGATTTTATTGGCATGATTTAAATGACACGTATAAGTGTATACGCTCTTAAAGATGTCATACTTTTTTTCATTCAGCACATTTGGTATATCGTATTGGTATCACATAAGTGTTAAATTTAAGACTTTTTTTTATAGAAAACATTATTATTTATTTTTTTTTAATTAAAGGTCTTGATTGTACATGTACTTACGAAGAAAAACCAAGAACTCTGTTATGTTGTAATAAATTTCATCATACGGCTTTTTCTTTAACAAAAATGTTCTTGCGAACCCAATGATACTTTTCCCGGATTCAGATGAAAGTTATCTTTCGATTTGAACTTTTATAAGTATTTTTGTCCTATTTAATAAATAAAACTGCTTATGTTATCTGTGTAGTTTATTCACTGGAACCTTAAAGATACGTTTTTATTTTAACATTAATTTCTTGTTTAAATCCGTCATCAAGCAGAAGGGCATAATTCATAGTATCATACTGACATACTATACGGGTCTGAACCCGACCCGGCGAATGTTGGCGTTTTTGTAAAGTTTTAATCTGATTTTGTCTAAAACAATCTGTATCGTACGCTAAAAGCTTTTGTATTTTGTTTGACTGAACAGACTGAATTTCCTGTCGTGATCCTTGATCATGAAAAACACTCAGAACATTCAACTGCTGACATTTGACTCTACTTCTTTACTAAATACTTAATCACTTTATTTTAAAAAGCGTTATTGAGTTTTTCAGCAACAATCAGAATATCGCTCTGACATAATTTCAGTGTGTTATATATATGTTTTTTATAACTCTAACATGCTAGTAATGTTCTTTCCATTGTAGAAGTGTACTTTAAAAAGGTCATTAAACTTATACTTAAAAAAAATAGAAACATATCTAATTTTTTTTACAAGACCTAAAGTAGATATTATATTCTAAGGTATACAAATCAATCAACGTGTGGACAACAGGGCTTTGTGTTTTGTCAGCTCACTCAGTTGACATCTATAAGCGAGTTGAGTTTCTGCTTTCTTTTATCATTTTCGAACTTACACTTTTGGCTGTTTGCTTGTCATATTTTTCTTCACCAGCAGTAGTCCCTTGTTCTCCATTATCCTATAAAGCAGTACACTATCAATACAACATAAAGTTCCCTTCATACAATCAGCTGATAGTTTCTATTATTGCTTTATATACTTATTCTTTTTGAAATCAAGACGAATTCGTTAGCTTTTTGATGCATTATATTGGCATGATTTAAATGACACATCTAAGTGGTCACGCTGTCTAAGGTGTCATACTTTTTTCTCATGCAGCACATTTAGTATATCCTATTAGTATCATATAAGTATTAAATTTAAGAGATGTTTGTTTTTAAACATTATTATTATGGTTTTTTTTATTAATGGTCTTGATTGTACATGTACCTTATGAAGAAAAGCCTAGAACTCTCTTTTCTTCAAATACTTGTTTTCATACAATTTTTTTGTTTAACAATTATGTTCTTGCAAACCCAATGACACTTTTTCACAGATGTATCTATGGATTTAAACTTTTGTAAGTTCTTTTGTCCCATTTAATAAATAAAACAGCTATTGTTCACTGAGACATTTAAATTTTTCCAATAGAAATATCTCAGTCATTGATTGATTAACCTGAACAAAAAGTTTAATTTCAATGATGAAATAACATGTCCGAATAAGGCCTCAAAAACTACATGTCGTGTTGTATTTTTTCAATATCAATAATACATTTTTTTATATTTTGATTCAAAAACTTAAAGTTGATTCTGAGTATGCTCCATCTTTTCGATGTTGTAGATAGGTGTTTGCTGTCTCCCTCAGATATCAGAAATAAACAAATTATGCCAGACGCACGATATGTGTACACCATTACCGCTCGAATCCCAAAAGTTAAAAAAAAATCACAAAAAAAGGTACGCATTTAAAAAGCACTAGGGACCCGAAATGCCTATGCGTTATGTCAAATCCAGCTATAGAAATTAATAAAAATATACTAAAATTACTTTGAAAAATATGAGCTTCTAAGATCATTCCAGATAAAATGGGTTTACTAGTGTGTGTTTCATGTTAAACAGTTACTTAATTATTTTTTTTTTGTAATTGCTTGCTTTCATGAGGTCATTCGCCAAAATATTTTCCTTATGCAAGTTACCTTAGCGAGACCCTCTCGTAAAAATCAGGTGATCGCAATACGCATGGATTTGTCATTGAAATCAACTATTATCTGATTGTACATGTTATACAATATCCATGCTTCTTTGTTGATTGTCTACTATAAGGTAGCAATCGGTAAAATATGGCTACAAAACACGACAATTATTGAGCTGGCATATTTTCACAACTGAACAGACATAGAGAAAAAAATTGACGATTATCCGATGTGTTTGCGTAAAAAATGATAAAATCATGCACATATGACTAAGTTTATGATATATACATGCATTGGTTCAATAATTAGATAAACATTATTTTTCGCGAGTCACTCGTTTCATATGACTTTAACAATAAAAATTAATAAAAAAATCAATACACTAAAGTACATTGATGGATTAAAACAAAATCAAAAACGTTAAAAATGACAAATAATGTACGACGTTAACATGGTTAAAGAGCATTAAAGATACGTAATTCCGAACGCTTCACCAAATATAGCACCGGTAATCTCTACATGGGGTAGAAAATCCTTGGTATTTCGAAAAAGTCAAAGTTGTGTAATGATATTACTTTATTGATAATTGCTTGTGTTTGCTTTTGCTAATTAATTCATTTTGTGTTTTTCTTTCAAATTAAAGTGTTTGTATACAATCGGTTAGCCTTTATCGCTGAATGTATTCATCTCTTAAACTGTTTTGTATTCACAATTTTAGTCATGTACAAACTTACATTGTTTGGTGTTGATCCCAAAATTCTGCCTACACCAACATCGCCTACTGGTTGTCTTTTATCCTATTAAACATAAATATTTCAAAGAAAAATGAAATTACCTCTATAAAATCAGCAGCTTTTTTCTCTAAATGTATAACATTAAAATTTTGTTTAAAACTAACTAAATGTGTTAACATTTACATCTTGTTTAAATTGTCGTGAATTAAAATGATACATTTTCAAGTGTAATTACTCTCAAGAGACGGACAAAAGATACCAAAGGGATATGCAACCTCACAAGACGAAAACATACTAACAACGCCATGGCTAAAAAAGAAAAAGACAAACAGACAAACAACAGTACAAGAAAACACAACATATAAAACTAAACACTGAACAACAAGATCTTCACTTAAAACCTGGGGGTGATCTCGTATGCTCCAGAAGGAAAGGAAGACCCTGTGTACCATGTGGCACACGTCATGATCCTCATGTTAGTACACATTCGGAAGTACGTTTAGGTTCAACCCACCATTTTTTCCTTTAAAAATGTCCTGTACCAAGTCAAAATATGGCCATTGTTATATTATCGTTCGTTTCTGTGTGTGTTACATTTTAACGTTGCGTCGTTTGTTTTCTCTTATTTTTGAGTGTAAATTCACATTGCGATAAGACGTGTCACGGTACTTGTCTATCCCAAATTCATGTATTTGGTTTTGATGTTATATTTGTTATTCTCGTGGAATTTTGTTCGTTTCTGTGTGTGTTACATTGTAGTGTTGTGTCGTTGTTCTCCTCTTATATTTAATGCGTTTCCATCAGTTTTAGTTTGTTACCCCTAGTTTGAACAGCGGTATACTACTATTACCTTGATTTAATACGGTAGGTTACATTCAAATGAAGTGGACGGCATCGTAGTTACGACATAAGGAAGCAGCTCGTGATGGCGTTCATAAAATATAAAATTTACGAAGGGATGATTTCAACTTCAACACTTGGATGTCTTTGTTTAATATCTTCCTTGTGATCATTATCCCTCTATCAAGGAAATCATGATAGGACATACAATCCCTGGAATATCGTATCAAGACATCAAAGATATCATTACTTTGATTTTAGTGTTGTAGAAATGTATGTACATGAAACATGTAATAAAATTAACCGGAGAATAGTTTGTGTCCTCCATAAAAAAAAATGACTATATGCCAGAGCATTATTGAGTGTTGACGAGTATTTTAATAAGAAGATATAGGGAGATGTGGTATGAGTGCTAATGAGACAACTCTCCATTCAAGTCACATTCTATAAAAGTAAACCATTATATTTCAAGGTACGGCCTTCAACGCGGAGCGTTGACTCACACCGAACAACAACTATAAAGGGCCCCAAAAATGATTAGTGTAAAACCATTCAAACGGGAAAACCAACGGTATTATCTTTATAAAAATTGAGAAACGAGAAACAATTACCGGGAAAACCACCGGTCTAATCTTTATAAAAATTGAAAAGTGGGAAACAATCACCGGTATGAACTACATCAACAAACGACAACTGCTGTACACATATGCATTGTTTATTTTTACTGATATAATAAAATACATACTTTTTTGGCAAAGAAATTATTTCTACATTTACAATTTCTTGGTGGTTTGAACCAAGAGATTAATTTCAACAGATCATACCGTGATTTTAAGTTCACAATAATGTTCATTCTAGTATACAAGAAATTTAAGGATATTTAAATTTCAAAATGCTTTCAAATTCATGTTATTCAAACTAAATCCTAAAATAGGTATCATGACAATAGTGTGTGCCAATGCGTGTGATTGCGTGTATGTATATAAAATGATAACAAAAAGATCGAAAGGGAAACTAAAAAAAGGTTTAAAAACAAAAAAAGAGAAAAATTAATTAAAAGGTCTTTCCACCAAAAACCATGTATTTTGATATGGAAGTAGTAAAATTCGGTTCAAAATGTAATTTCCAGCGTCAAATGATAGCTTATTGAACGTTGATTCCAAAAATATATGGTTTCTATGAAATATTTTTTTAAATAAGGGAGAGAATTTGTTACTTCCGGTTAGAAAAATGTTTCTTCTGGTATTATTTAAAAGTTTACTTGACACTGATTCCAAAATATCTCGTTTTTTATACTTTTATATTAATAAAGTACAAAAAATAGCTACTTCCGGTTGGCTTTTCCAAGGTTAAATGGCTTGAAACATAATGCAAACATTCTCATGGCTTTATCATGTATACATATAAGGTAAAAGCAAAGGTCAAAATCTAGAACGTCAATTTAACCAATGACCTTGAGCTCAATTTAAAGGTCATCAACCAAGGACCTCAAATCAAAAGACCCTAGGTGTAAATTATATTTGGTTCATGAGTAATATCGCCATATGCATATATTTAAATAAAAGAGGGGAGAAGACTCTAATTTGAAGTAAGCGTACTCTTTAAGTTTATATGTATGTGTTACGAAATGTCGCAACAAACAATTAAGTAAAAATTTGTTGTCGATATCTTATATTGTATTTGAAAAGAGGTGAAAATAAGCCAAAATCCAAATTTAGAAATGACCTTGACCCTATTTTCTTTTTTTTTTTTGGACCAAGGACCTCAAATCAAACCTAGGTCTCTATCACTTATGGTTTACTAATTACACTTACATTTTACTTATTTTAAATACAGAAGGGGAAATAACTCTCATATGGAGTTTCCGGACCGCTTCTGTCAAAATTATTTTTAAAATCCTGAGGATATAACGATCATATTAGTGAAATAATTTTGTCGTAATATTTAACGGTTGCGAAGGAGATTTGTACACAAGAAAAACAGTGTTTGGGGACATAACTCTCACAAAAAAAAATGTTCGGCTTAACAGGGTCAGTTTCAAAATCGTAATAATTGTTCGATATCATACGCAAACAATCTCAGCGACATCTTGCGAAACAAAAAAGCACCGTCAGAAAAAAGTGGCTTAAGAAGAAAAAATACAATAATTGAAAACCAATTGTTCAGAGAACAATTGAAGGTCTTTCCATCAGTTAATATCTATTTTGATATTAAAATATTAAAAATCAGTCTAAAATGTCAGTTCATATGGCTTTATGATGTATAGATATGAATTTAAAGCAAAGGTCAAAATCTAGAACGTCAAATTAACCTATGACCTTGACCTCAATTTCAAGGTCACAAACTTAGGATCTCAAATCAAAAGACCCTAGGTCTCTAATATGTATGGTTAACAAGTTATATCACTTTACACATAATTTTAGATATGATAGGGGCAAAAACTCCCATTCATTGTCTATGCACCCTTTCAACTAAAATTATTAAGTTACGACATGTCGATTTAGTCAACATAATTTGTTGATATCTTATACGGTTTCTGGAAATGAGTGGAAATAAGCCTAATTCAAAAATAAGAATATGACCTTGACCTTTGACCTTGACCTAATTTTAATTTTTTAGACCAAGGACCTCAAATCAAAAGATCCTAGGTCTCTATCGCTTATGGTGTTCCAGTTTTAAATACATTCCAAAATTTCAGATACAAAAGGGGAAATAACTCTCATATGGAGCGTTCATATTGCTTCGGTCGAAATTGGACAAATCATGTTAAGGATATAACGAGCAATTTTATAAAATAAATTTGTCGTAATCTTTTACGGTTACGAAGGAGTGGTGGACACAAGGAAAACAGTTTTTTGGGAGATAACTCCTACAAAGAAAAGAATTCGGTTACGCAGGGTAAATTTCAAAAGCGTATAAACTGTTCGATATCATATACCAAATATCTAAGCGACATATTGCGAAACAAATATTTATCGCAAAAACAAAATTAGGCGGAAGAAAAAAAAATAATCAGAAGAAAAACAATAGGTCTTTCCACAGAAAAGTCGAAAGACCTAATAATCAGAAGAAAAACAATAGGTCTCTCCACAGAAAAGTGGAAAGCCCTAATAATCAGAAGAAAAACAATAGGTCTTTCCACAGTAAAGTGAAAAGACCTAATTATAAGGTCAATCAAAAGAAACGCAATGATTTGAAAGCCATTATTATGAGCCGGCACTAAGCCTATCCATTATATGATAATTATATGTTTTAGATTCTGTGGATCTTCATTATTATTTCCTGCGGTGTATGAAAAATAAAGATTTTAGGTAATTGAAATAAATGTATTTTTTATTAAATTTCATATAAGAATAAGATGGTTAATTTTTATAACAATGAATGTTCAGTATGCACAGAATGCATGACCCGTATTTGGGGATTTTCCAAACCATGTTATTTTTAGAAATGTAAACAAGGTACCATGTTATTGAAACAACTCGTCGTCGGAACATCGGAAACAGATTATAGTTTGCTGTATTTTCCCAAAATAGTTTTTTTATATTCTATTTTAATTATTATATATAAGTTTTCATCAATTAGAAAAAACATCAAAATGAAGATATTTTTAATTTCAACGTAAAATCTCTGGAGTTTTTATAGGTAACATATCATGTTTCAGTAACTGAAAGTGATTTTGAAACATCTCAAATATCCATTTGTTTTTTTTAATATTTTGCAATGTTACTGCAACCAAACAGATAGAAATGAAAACAGTTTGACAAGGATTATTCAGTTGTAAGGAAGAGAAGTCTGAAGCTTTCTGATTTTTAGTTGTAGCATGAATCAGTTTATTTTAGTCTGTCGTATACCCAATGAAAATATGAAGGGATATGGAGTTAATGTACACAAGACAATATCAATATCACTACATAATAAATCGGGGATCGAACTAGGAACCTTTGTGTAAGTAGTCCAATGCACTTACCACAACACCACCGCAAATATACAGATAAGATATTATTTCTAATGAGAAAAAACAGGTGTTGATGAAAGAAGCTATATGTCACCGCACGGTCTTCATCATTTTGTTAAAAGCAATGCAGTATAGTTCATGTACTTATCATTAAGAAATGTAAATTGTCCTTACACGAACAATGAAAATTAAAACAAGAAAATCACTTGCCTGAATCATGATAAATATCGAAAAAAAAGTATGAAAGATAGCGGACAATGACAACCCCTGAATTATTAGCTTCTTACTTGGGACAGCGACATGCATTATTTTGGGGTAAACATGTTTGGAAGTGTTGAAAAAAAAACCTTTAGATGAGACGTTTATTTATAACACTTGAAAAGAAGAAATAAATAGGAAAAAAAACCTCACAAAGAAAGATTCTAATAGATCAATATATGTTATATAAAGGACATATAACATGATAATATAGTGTTATCAAATTTTTAAGTAAATTATTCTTACTTCAATTCGTATGTACTGCCAAGGCTGACATTCATAAAAAACAGTCCCTTTGAGCACTGCTAGTTCTGGTTCTTCCGGAATGATGATGCGTTTTTTTTTTATAGTACTTTTGTCGTACAGCATCTTGAAGAAAACTGCATTGCGAAAACCCGCCTATCATGACTATATCCGTCACATTATGAGCATTTTTGTAATCCGTCAAAACGTCTTCCATCTGGGATATAATCTTGTCAATAGTTGGCATGAACAAGTTGCTGAATGTATCGTACTTGAGACTGATAAGCATACCTGACGCTTCTATTTTTATGCTGGATTTAGAATCCAAAAGTACACTTTTTAAGTCCTTACCAAAGATTTTAAGGCAGCAATCGTTAAGACTAAAATCTGAAAGGGTCATCATAATGTAGTCTCTGTTTGGCTTTTGTTTAGTTCTTAGTTTCGTTGATTCAAATTCTGTCTTCAATGCTAGATAGCTCTTTTGATATTCTCTTTTGAATGTTGTCATGAATGGCTGACCAAATATGGTAACTAAAATTTCCTTAAAGCTTTTATCTACTGATCTGCCACCCATATCTCTGCATATTTTCCGATACTTTTCAGTCATTTGATTGTTATTTTTGTTAAGGACTGTTATTTCAGCAATACAACCTAAAACAAGATTGCTTTTTCTTTAAATCATTCCCTGGTCACATAAAATAAGCCGCCTTTTAACACTTCAGCATAGTACTTATTTATGAATAATAAATTCAATGAGTTAAAATACTGTAAACAAACCATTTAATGTGTCATTAAAATAATTAAGCCTGTGTTTGTTGAAATAGTTGTAAGTATGAACTTTTAATTCATGAATTTTTTATTAAAAGATTATTTTAAAAAAGAAATTAAAAGATGGTTACACGTTTTCTCACTGATGACAATCATGGTAAGCCGTTCTCTTTAATGTATATGACTTTAATAAACCGCTGAAAAATATCTTTTTACTTCTGTACATTAACATTAAAGACATTGTGATTAAAAAAAAATACGCAATAAATAATTGATAAATTGCTATCCTGAAATATAAATAACACACGTTTTCTGAAGAAGGGAGCATTTATGCCTTTCTTATTCCAATGACACTGTTGAGCCTTTTGTAAACAGAACGTGGGTCTGTTGTAAAAAATGTTAATCCTTGCATTGATAATGAGTTTATATTTTCAAATTCTAAAGTTGGTGAAGTAGTTGATGGGACTCGCGAATGTCCGCAACCAAATTGATCACTGTTCTTCCACGTATTGGTTTTTAATGATTTTTAATGTTGATATCAATTAAATGATAAAAAGACCAATTTTAAATTTGATTAATGTCAAATCTAACATCTAAATACCTCCAATATCAACAATCATAAACTCAGTTCCGTCCTCTAGTTGGTTATAATCTCGACCTGGTAACGAATGACAAAAGTTGACAGCGGCTTCGGCTTCTGTTACAAACATTAACTGATCAGGACTTATCCCTGTCTATACAAATAACAATAACATATAAATGTATAAGTATAACTCGAAACATACACAGCTTCATCTTAGTAACTTGAATTAAACTGAAACATAAATTATAAAATCATGTTTAATATTTGAGTCAAATTGTATACATATCCAAGCATATAATAACATATAATAAACATTGATACACGGTAAAGGATCTGTTCAAATTCGGGTGTGATCGTAACATTATTGGGTCAGTCGTGTGGGTAAATGTAGTCATCGTATGGCCGCCAGTTGATTCTCAGACTATGGCAACAACTTTTAGAGCGGTGGACAAATCGCAGGCATCCCAAAACTTTTCGTAAGACCTTGCGAAGATTTATTTTCGGGTTGAATTTCATATGTGCATTTTGCCCTTCATACGGCCATCGTGAGGTCATCATTTTAAAAATTAAGTTACTTAGTCTTAACTTTATGTAAGCATCGGTGCCATTAAGTTCGTTTCGACTGACGGAGACAAAACGATAGAAACAAGAAAAAAAGGATAGAAAGATACAAGAGGGACATTCAAACCCACAGATCGAAAACAAACTGACAACGCATGGCTAAAAAAGAAAAAGACAAACAGACACCTAAAAGTAAACAAGACGCAATAAAGGAAACACAAGACTGAGCAACGAGAACCCACCAAAAAATGGGGGTGATCTCAGGTGCTCTGGAAGGATAAGCAGATCCTGCTCTCCATTTGGCACTCGTCGTGTTGATCATGTTATTACAAACCCGGTAAATAGTCTAATTCGTTGGGTCATATTCGTGAAAAGGGACCGGGACTATAGAAAAAAGGAACATATCCGATATCATCTGTGAAACGGATATTTCATAATGGTCAACCAACTCGTATGGCGTATGTAAAGTACAAGAAGGGATGATTTCAACTTAACAATTTAGAACTCTTGGTTTCATAGCTTACTTGAGGAAATACAAGCCCGGGAATATCGTATCAAGTTGGTGATATATATACTCCGTATGCAGGCGCTGCTTGAATGTTGCTACATAGAATTGTAAAGTTTAAAATTGCGAATCTGAAATAATCACTTTTCTCGTTAAGTTTTGTTCTCAACCGACCATCTGTAACAAAGTAACTATCGTCATTATATGCCTCACTATATTTAAAGAAGTAAAGTGATTTATATCATCTATTCATACTTATATAACTATACCTACAGAGAGGATTAGTGAGTCAGACAATAGTACCATAATTTATCTACCGACTTCGTGAGGTTACACATGACCAATACATTGTGTTTAGGAAAAATATAACGTAACACATGTTGCTGATGTCAACGAAGTGTTTAGATATATAAACTGTGTTATTTTCTAACTTCGGGACGCCGACTTCGGAACAGCAACTCCGAGACGGAGAAATGAACCATTATAGGAACATTGTCTTTGATATGTTTTGTTATATAATGTATTAAATTCTTCAAATAATCTAGTATTACATTAGTAATTTTTTGTGCCCTGACCAGGATCGTCAACGACGTCTGCCACGGATTTGAAGGTACGTCAATGTTTTGAATTGTCTCAAGGGAGAGTATGGCTGACCAATAATGGGGGAACATTTTCCAGTCTTTGGCTCACACATTTGGGACAATTATCGGACTCTACTGGTAACTAGCAGGCTCACTTGGTTCATGTAGAACATTTGCCAAATTCTGTGGGCACGCAAAGTGTTGCCCAGATGATTCGATCTTTAGGGGGGATGAAAAGAAGTTCAAGACTCGATAAAAGCCGTATAAAAATATGCTGTTTTAACACATGCAATGGAAAACGCGGATCGCGAAAAGTTAATTGCCTATCAGTTGAGTAAAGGGGCTGTAAGCCATTACATGAAAAAATATCTAACCGCAAATGCTGATGCAGTTTTGGCGCAATGAAAAATACAACTCACTGCGAGATTTTCTGAAGTAAGCGACCAACAACACGCGTTTTCTGTGCTGCGACAGCTGGTTAAACAAAAATCGAATGACAAGTGTTCGCCAAACGCTTAATGGCTTTGATAAAGGAAGCTTCCATATGCCAACCACGGGACGTCGTACCTGTGGAAAGGCAAATAACTGGTTTCTATGTAGATGGTTTGTTGCACGACAAACAAAAGTAAAAATTATGCGCGATAATTCGGCTTCTCTAGATGCCGCAACTAATATGGCAATGACAGAACAGAAATTAATGACGCGATTCGTACTAAGACCGAAAAAATCCAACGTTCGATTAAATAGGGACGATCAATTAGGCGAGGCAAGAAGATGCCATAAATGCGGTAAAATATGCCATTTTTCGAAAGATTGTAAGAGTTAATATCCCGAAAACTCACCGACTAAATATGGTACTGCAAAGAAGTATGGCAGAGATGGTCTGCTATTTCTGTCAAGGGAAAGGACACTTCCAAAGATATTTTCCGCAAAGAAATAGACAGGGACACTAAAGCGCTCTCTTTAGTACGAAATCAATGAAGGGAAAAAGATTAAAATAGAACATTTAAAGATAAAAGTAAAGATTATGGTTTCAAAACAAAAACATGTAATTCAAACAAAGCTTTTGAAATAAAGTCAACAAATTCTTCAAATTCGTATTAAATTGGAACTGAAAAAATAAATATAGGGCTCTTATTGATTCCGGAGCAAGTTGCTCTTTATAACATATAAAGAAATTATCAAGCTATTAAAAATCCACCTAAATAATTTAAAAGTAAAGTTTCTCTTCAAGCGGTAAACGGTGAGTATTTGTTAGTAGAAGGTATCTCAAATTTCACATTTGATATTGGGGGATCACAAATAAATCTTGATTTTTATGTAGTGTCGGATATGAATCGGAATATATTTCTTAGAACAGATTTTCTACAACAGACAGGTGTGCCCCTCTATTTTGACTTAAATAGTATCAGAATTAGACAAGTTTACGTATGTCTTGAAAATGACATCCATTTTGCCTCGATAGTAAGAGTTGCTAAGAGAACACTGTTAAAACCTCAAAGTGTAAACATTTGTATAGGAAAGATCAAGAAACATTCATGTTTTTTAAATTCTAAATTGTTACAAGTATCTGCCGTGGAGTCGGGCTATATTAATTCAAAAGCAGGATTATTAGTAAGTAACTCGGTTACTCAAAAGTAAAAATATTACTAAAAAGTAAAAATATTGAACTCCGAGGAAAATTCAAAACGTAAGGTCCCTAATCAAATGGCAAAATCAAATGATAAAACACATCAAACGAATAATGAACAACTGTCATATTTCTGGCTTGGTACAGGCATTTTCGAATGTAGAAAATGGTGGATTGAAACTGGTTTTATAGCACTAAACCTCTCACTTGTATAACAGTTGCATCAAATTCCATTACATTTACAACGATGCCTGAACAAAATAGACATCATAGGTAAAATTGTCAATATAAGGTTACAGCAGTCATCACTATCTTAATGAGAACAATCAGCGAATAAGTATATAAATCTAACAGTTTGGACTTAAATAGTAGGTACTGGCAAATTAACATGAAAGAATGTGGCAAAGAAAAGACTGCATTTACTTGTCATTAGGGGCTATTTGAATTTAATGTTATGCCTATTGGACTTGTTAACGCGCCATGTATTTTTAGTCGACTCATATCTATTGCAATGCAAGGATTAGACAAATTAGTCGCATATCATGATGATATTTTAATCTTTTCCGAAACAATTGAGATCATTTACCTCGCATTCCGACAGTGTTTGATAGGTTTAGACAACACAATTTGAAGTTGAAATTGAAGAAATGTAGTTTTATCAAAGAAGAATCTAAATATTTCAGTTTTGTTATAACGCGTGAAGGTGTAAAGCCAGAACAAGATAAATTAAAGCTATTTAAACAATCCTGATAACTAAAACTGTGAAAAAAAGTCAGCGGATATATTGGTATGTGTAGGTACTACAGAAGATTTATTGCGAATGTTTCTAAAATAAAAACTGAACCTCTAGTCAATTTAACGAGAAAATATGCAAAATATCATTGTCAGCTGGTTGTGACGTAGGCTTTAACTACTTGAAAGATATTTTATTAATGGTACCTTTATTTCGTATCCAAACCCTAAATTGGCTTATGTTTTGTTCATTGATGCATGTGATACGTGTGTTGTCATATGCTTAACACAGATAACTGAAGAAGAAAATGCAGTTGAAAACCCTTTTTACTTTCTATCGCATTACTTATGCACAACTCAAACTATTTGGTCAACTGTTGAAAAAGAAGCGTTTGCGATTCATTATGCGCTTCCAAAATTAAATTTGTGTTTGCAAGGAGCAAATTTTATCTTCAAAACTTATCACAAACCTTTGAAACATTTTCTAGATTCTCCAATGAAAAACAAAATCTTAAAATGTGGTCGTTAGGGATTTCTGTATACAATTGTTAGATTGAGTACATAGCAGGAGGAACAAACTATTGTGCAGATCTTTTGTCAAGAACTCCGGACAGTGATGACGATAAAGGAATAAGAAATGAAATTGTAGAATCTGATATAAATGACAATACCTATGAAATTAATACAATTAATTCAAATAACTTTAACACAAGAAATGTTGGTAGTTGCAACTGTCGAACAGTTTACCTAGTAAGAAGTCTTTTTCAAAATTTTAGATTTCGATATGAAAAAAGAACAGGCGAAAGATTTGATTATTGTTAAGGTTAAAAGGGAAATTAAAACAGGTACAACGAGTAGCTATATATAAAGTCAAATCATGATTATTGAAAATGTCGTTTATTTTCTATCATAGCCTGATATTGATATTGATCCTCAAATCCGATTATGTGTCCCTTAACATTTAAGTGAGGATATTGTCGTTCAATACCATGATAATAATGGTCACTTAGGTATTGAAAAAAAGTATGCCAGTATTAATCTGCGGTATTATTGGCCAGGTTTATACAAGAAGATATATGCTCATGTAAGCATGAGTGTTACATGTCAAACTAGAAATTCAAGAAAAGTGAATTCTTTTGTTGAAGAAGTAGATATTCCATCTTATCCGTTTGCATAGATTTAGCAGGACCATATCTTGAAACATTGTCAGGAAACAATATACAGTCGAGATTCCGTTTCTATCAGCTAATAACATAATGAAACCTCATAGAAAATATATTAGCTTTCAAATTATGTAACCATGTGTATTTAATGATTACATAAGACTTGCATCGATTAATGCTAAATCAGCAACATAAAGCATTCGTGCTGGTACACATGTCTATACAACAAGCTGAACAATTAACTGGAATTGTGCGAAAAGCACAAGCCGAACATCTGCTAAAAGCTTAAATCGAAGAATGGGACATTCCCAGAGATAAGTGTAAACAGCTTATAAAAGCTACGTATATTGCATCTACCATACATGGAGGTTTACACTGACACAAATTCTGATTTTAATAAACCTCTTGCTACTCTTGCAAAGAAATATGGAAAAGAACGAAAAAATATTTCGGATGAAGAATCAAAAACATTTAAAAAAAAATAAAGAAAGAGAGGAGAATTATGACAGTGATATAGAGGAATCAATGTCTGTTAACGAGGTTATCAAAACAAAACTGAAAACGAGAAAAGTTAGGCGAACATTGCCGTCAAACATATATAAAGATAAAAATGATAAAGTTAAAGAATTGTAGGCAACAATTTCTGACATGTTGTAAGGCTTCACAATATGTTGATATTGATTTCGAGTGATTGTAAATTGTACATAAATAATGTAAGGATATTTTGTTATGTAGATGTAAAACAAACAGCTATATTTTTAACAAATGAATTGTCGATTATTGATCTTTTTTAGCTTAACAAGCGTGGGTTATGGTCCACATAATGTGTATTTGATTAAATAGGCGAAATAACCACGACGTGTTCTAAATCTATCAAACATTTCTAGGGGCACTTTCATGTGATATCCAAGTGCAAATTGTACGTGTAGATGCACATAAACGTTGGGTTATGTCACTTACGAACATAAGACAAGAATTGGTTAAGTAAAATTTAACGTATAACACAATTACCGACACGTTAAAGAAGGTCGACTTTATTGAGAAAATCGAATTGATCGATCATTCCTGTAGTAGGAAAAATTTTATTGTTTCTCTTCGGAACTGTAACCGAACATCAATGTGATACTATTCGAAATAAGGTTAATATGTTGGCTAAAAACCAACAAAAAATGTTACATGTTTTAAAAGAAAGTTTAACTATAGTATTCTGAATATATCTGGCTCGGATATCGCGGAAAATAGAAATGCAATAAATGACTTGTGTGTTGCTTTAAACGAATTGTATGTTGATTTTTAAAATTTCATTGTAGCTGTGAAAAAAAAAACATTTCAAATTGAGAGACATGTTACGATAAATTCGATAACTGCAGGTTTATCGCGTCTCGTAACGCAGACTGAATATTATATGTCTCACCAAAAAATGCAGCTGAACATGCTGTCGTTAGGTCATTTGTCTCCAAGCATGATTTCATCGAAAATTAGGATAACTATTATTTGGGATTAATTTAAAATTACCGCCGGTCATAATGCTACTGAGTGATTCAATTACTAAATTATGAGATTAATATCAAATCTTAAGCTGTTATACCGTGTTGGATAATAATTTTATCTTCGTTGTTTTGACGGAACTGTTGATAGATTATAACAGTAATTTTGAGATTTTTAAACCATTCTATTTACCTATTCCAATAAACTAAAATTTGCAAGTTGATAGTCCCACTACAAACTTGAAGCTAAGGCGTTGGGTGTAAATGCTAAAAGGACTGAATATATTCTACTACATGATGATGAACTAAATAAATGTATACGTCCGAGAAGAATTTTTGTGCAAAAGAAGTCCAGTCTATCGAATAAATCTAAGTAAATTTTATATAGTTGCTATTTTTAGGAATGTTGTAAAATTGATTGAAAATAAATTTCATATTACCATTTAAGTAAATTCAATACTTCCGATGGCGGATGACTTAACATTGGGGAAGTGGATAATTGTTACAGCCATTCCGTTGCGTATGTCAAATAATTGTGGTCCTAACAATCAGGCCATGGAAAAATAATGAAACCACCTATCGATTTATTAACTCTTGAAGTCGTTTGCTCAGCTAATAACGATCAACTTACTTTACTACCTTACTATCAACTTGAACCTAAACTAAATATCGATTAACCATTCGCTAAGTTTATGAAAAATAAGAATACAACATAATTATGTTAATGTGTGGGAAAATTTTCATGATATTATCCTCGAAAATCAATCGCTTCTGCTGTTGCAAGAGTTAAAAGGCATTGAAACTCGTTAAATTGATTCCTTGGTTCAAAAACATAATGGGGGTAATAAGATGCAGTACTTGCGAAAGATAGAGCCTTCATTTCTAATTGGGGTCTTAATTGTTCTCACTGTGGCCATGTTTATTATTGCTTACTGGTTGGGGACAATTTAAAACGCTGGACAGACAAAACTTTCATTTGGTCAAGACATACTTTGGCAACGCCTGACGACTGACGAAGAAATGGTGGGGTTTACAGACGAAACTCAACGCGTGGTCAACGCAAATGAAGATGGACAATCTAAGCCACTCTAATTTGCTAAATGGCATGAGAAAGAATTCTAAACAATAAAGAAACACTTCGTTATCAAATTGAAAACCTCACACAGGAAGACAGAAGAAGATTTATTGGAAAATCGGTGCAGAGGATGAGCCGTTTGCCAACTCTTGGAAATTATCCCAAGTGTATCAACGAAGTGGAATCTAATAAATCTAATTTATAATTTGTATAATTGAATATGCAACATTTTTATAATAATCAGAATAATATATTAGTACTATGGAAACTTTATAGCTGTTGAAGCGTGTAGAAACGTTATTCTGGTTATACCAGGAGTGAATATTTTTACGTATAAGTAACATAAACTTATAATAACAATGAACCAGCAAAATTCATGTTGGACTTACCGTGGATACCTTCCGTACAAACATTTTATTGCCGCATACGCTTTACAAATCCATCTTCATATATAGAATATTAGACCGTTGGTTTTCCCGATTGAATGGTTTTACACAAGTAAATGGTGCCTTGTTGAAGGCCGTACCTTGACCTATAATGGTTAACTTTTTAGATTGTTACTTGGATAGAGTCTCATTGGCACTCATACCACATCTTTCTATATCTATTATATAACTATACCTACAGATAGTGTGAGATATTATGGAAATAATTGTGCAAATCGTGATACAAGCATAAAATTTGGTATAAATATTGACTAAACGATACTTAAAAAAATCAGCTGCTAGCCATAAAAAATTTCCATTTTTTCAAGATGACCACTGCTTTTTTTGCAAGTGGCGTCAAATCCAATAGGCTACATTTCTTAAATCCTTTGAAAGCTGTGTTTTAGGTATAATCCACAGTAAGTTTTGATTAAAAGTAAATTACAGTTCCTGAAGTACGATGAAACAATACATAATTGACGCAAAGTGACTTCCGGTTCTAAAATGGTGGCCAAATATTGAAGATGACTACATTTCGTAAATCCTTTGAAAGTTGTGTTGTAGGTAAAATCCAATGTAAGTTTTGATAACGTAGACAACTGTTTCCTAAAGTATGATAAAACAATACATACATTACAAAAAGTTACTTCCGGTTCCAAAGTGGCGGCAAAAAAGTTGAAAACTTCATTATTGTTTTCCCCGTTTTCTTCTAATTTACAAGATATATCACTTGCTTTCTTACGTTCAAATGCCTTTTTTGGTTAGAAAAGACAAGTTGCATTTCTTATAATTATCTGACAGTTGCCAATACACAAACCCGTACATATAAGGCCAGAACGGTAGCGTTTACAGTTATCAACACCGCTGGTTTTTTGCATCCGCATTTCAAAAGTTCTTGATATGAGGGTGCAACGACAGCCAAAGAAGGTCTGTTTTGGTTTCCAACTGTCATTGTTGTTTTTTTCTTTCATCAAAACCCAGTGTTCATGACTTTGAACGTGAACCTGTTGAATGCATCAATCTGGTTGAGTCCACCTCGATATGCTTTTGATGTGCTCCAGAAGAGAGCCTCTGGTAGGTCGAATAGCACATAGCACTCATAAGGGCGCAAATGATTCAAATCGTGCCTTGCAAATGTTGATGTTGCCGTACATGATGCAAGCAAATGCTTCTATGATGTCTATATATGTGTCTTAATTCAAAATTTAAGCGAGCAAAAACATCCGTTACGTCTGCCAATCTGACCTCTTCACTTTCCCATCAAATGCTGACACAGTGTCACATTCACAGAATACACGGAAGGAAAGAATAGCAGCTGCACGAGGACCTAACCACAATTTGTCCATTCCTAATAATGCGACAGGTGCAATCCCTAATAATACTAAATATGTGTACTACTTTAATTTACTTTATCAACCATTTTCAGCAGCAAGCTTATCATGGACAAACATACGTGTTTCTGCATGTTCGTGGTTTACAGGGATGCTTGGGAAGTATCCGTATTGAAATTGCAAAAAAAATATCAAACCTTCAGTAAGATAAGCATTTTTATTAGTCTCTAGAGAAGCAATTATGTCGGCTAGAAACTTGTCGTTTTCATAGAGACTAAGCACCAAACCCTTGGCGCTCTACCAGAACCAACAACTTTCCGTCTAGCATCAGCACCTTGCCTTTTCTCGGTCCAGCCTTTCAATGATTAAGTAAACATTAAATACAATATCTTCTCTTATATACTTATCGCTGCAAGATTTTATGTAAGGCAGTATGACATCATTTGCATAATCATCAAATATCTTGGCAAGTGGTGGCCTGGAATTAACCATTGCTGGCCAACCAACGATAAATGCGCCAGAATTTGGCAGAATGTGGATCAGTTGATGGCAAGTTGCACAATGTTTCAAGCATACCAATTTGTTGCGATCTAATAACACTGTTTAAAGTGACATCCTTAGACAAAGACAGAGGAGTAATTTGGTTTTCGTGGATAAAGAAATCTTCCAAGTCAAACTGTCTTCTTTGACAAGTAATGAAAAGTCTAGAAATGATATTGCAATCACTTTTCATGTTCTTCAGCTTTGGATTTTGACAAAGCCATTTCCAGTTTCATTTTATAGATTTGATAGGAAATAGTTTTTGTGTATCTGGTTATAAAAACAGAATCCCCGTCGTTTTGTCTTTGCTTCAAAAGATCTTCGTAGTTTTCGGACCCAATATCTTGGAGTTTTTATATATATCTCACCGGCCTCCGAGTCAACATTTTCCTAAAAGGAGTCAATTTTGTACAAATCTAACGATTTCCAAATTCGTTCATCACTTTAGAAAGCCTTTGGTAATTTTCAAAGAAATCCTTTTGTGTTTCGTAGAGTCTTCATGATGTCGTTCATCTGTTTCAGAATTACCCAAACCACAAGATCTTTCAATTTATCTACCAGTCTACCGACTTCCATCCATCCATCGTCTCAAAGGGATCTACGGTGGTACCAACATAGCCCTACATAATTGCATTATTCTGTTTTTGTGCCTGATCAATTGTGATATACGAAAACAACTTGCTAGTCTTACGAACCGTGAAATTATCATTTGAAAATTCCATTGCCACCTTAGCTTGTTGGTAATGTTTGTGAAGGGAAGCCATATTTCGAAGATGGATCAGTAACCATTGAAAATAAGTACTATGATCAGGACCAAAGAAAAATGGTATCATGCTTGATATGCACTGATTGTGAGGTACGATATCTGACTAATAAAATGAGCATACGACCGAAAGTACAAGAAGATTCATAATTGAACGCCAATAAATTAAACTGTGGTCGACATCTCTTTCCGTTTACCAGTCTATCAAATAATCGAACGACACATAGTCATGTGTTATTATTTCTGCGTTTAGACATTAATGATTCAAGCAAAACACACGCAGTTATCTGATGCGCATGTCTAGTCCTAGGTACATTTGAATATGAATGAAAGTAATATGACGTTTTAGATGTATTCTAGTCAATATCGGCTTCAGTGAGAGCACAAGTCCATCCAATTTCATGCAATATATCACCATTTTTTTTTTAAAACAAGCCATTTTAATGTACTAACCACTAAACATAACAATATGCTTATCCTCCATGTAGAAATCAGGCAATTCCCACTGAATTTGCTTAGCCAATACAAAAATACGCGATCTGCAGCTATAATTGTATTTCGCCGCGATTCCGAAAGTTAACCACTTTTCAATTATCAAATGCTTGGTCAATTCAACTGGCATCATAGAAGTTTCACTTACTCGAATAGAAAAGCATAGATTTTTAGAGGAATTAAATGACGACCAAGATATGTTTACGAAATTCAAATCCTCGTCTGTTAGATGAACTACGATTTACATCATTGTGCCCTGGTACATGTAGTGGGTGCAAATCACTATGTATGTCTAAAAATAGTTTGTGCATGCGCAAAATTGATAAACGCATTTTTTTCATAACCTTAAAAATGTTTTTAAAACAATTCATAATATTATTAAAAATCCATAAGCACCAAGTAAAAAGGAAATAGTTCAGATGTTTATGTGTGTATTTCTTTTATATACGTCACATTCGAGGAATGTAGCGACGAACCTGACAATATTTTTCATATAAAAAAGGTCAAAGAAAAGTTTTACAGAAAAACAGTATTTTCGAACTGGAAAAACAGCCCTTTTTGATAAAGGTCGTGGCCATCTTTCATGGCCAGCAGTTTGTTCTTAAAAAGTATATAATTATGATGCTTCGAGCTAATTTTCATGCTTGTATCATCATTTGCACAATTCACTCGAGTTTGTTTGCTAATATCTTCCACTATAAGACATAAGTACAATATTGTCCTGGGCCTCAAATTTTGGACTAAATGTATAATGGGAGAATTGGTTTGACACCCATTATTCCTTAATATTATTATCTTGATATGAAAATTTCAGAAAAAAATGCAATTATCGATTGATATGTTTTAAGACAATACAAGACGCAAATGGACGAACTTTATTCTTTTGGCTCTTGAGTAATGAAGATAATTTTTTTTTCAATGAGTCACTTAGTTAATGTATACTATATATTAAAAGTGTATTGTATATGCACTATTTTGTAAAAAAAATCTAAAGGAACCAGAAAACTAAACGAGGACCTAAACTGGACTACCAATATTTCGAAGGTAGCCAAGAAGGCAAAAAAAAACTAGATTTCTGAAAACAAATTTGAGATATTGTCTATCGGAATGCAAGAAAACCCCATATATTTCAATGGTCAGGTCAATAATGGGATATCATATGGTCAATACACATTTACAAATATCAATAAGGTTGATTTCTTCTCCGGCAATTTTTAAGCTTCTTGACTAGAAAAAATCAGTAGGCATGTATATTGATATATATATATATATATATTGTCACGGTCATGACTCATGTACCTTACGCCGAATATCTATATGAAAAATCATTGTACGCACAGGAACCTGAAGAGGTCTTACAAAAACTATCTTGTTTAGAAAAAGACAAAAACAAACTTGAACAGCGAGGCTGTTTTTATATTTATTTTGTTACACGAAGAGTCGTAAGGCTCAAGGTTGATAAAGAATATGTTTCCATTCTCAATTTTATTCTTATATATAGTATATATTGTTGTAGTTGTAGAAATTCATAGTAACATCGGTTTTGTTACAAACGTTATAACGTTTAAAGATGTGTACAGTAAAATTACACACATCTATGTCATTGTCATTCTTTGTAATGTGACTAAACAAACACTGTCTAGAACAAGGTAGATAATCGGGATGCAACAATCGTCGTTCTCAGCTTACACGAGTCTTACCAGCTTAAATAAATAGTCCATTGAACACACATAATCCAAGGAATAACTTCATAACAATTTTAAGGTGACAGCTGAATATACAAATATGCGGTCTAGAGTTGATAACAAACTGACGTTGTTCCAATCGAAATCTAGACGGCCCAATATGCATAGCTGTTTCATGCGGCTGATCCCTTAGAAAACTCGTATCATAATAAACGAGATATGCTTAAATTCCTCTCCATGTCTAGAATATAATTATACAAATTTTACGACGACGTAAAATACGGAATAAAGACATATTTACAAAGGTCTGTTCAGGTAGGAAACGGAAATATGACGTTTCCCGTAGAAATCAGTGTCTGGTTGGCTGATTGGTTGTTGGGGACCTCGTGAGAAGCACGAGGATAGAGCACGTAAATATTATTATAAAACATCCTGTAAAGACTGTGTTGAGCAGTCTGGCTTCAAGGCTCAAGGAGGAAACGAAGCTAAAAATAAAGAGAATTGCTAGGCGGAAGGCAAGAGCAGTTTTAATTATTTGTCTAAAAGAGAAACAAGAAACGGTTTCTAGAAACGGAATATTTCTGAAAGACAAATTATTTTAATAATACAAAAAGGGTGTCTTTTACTTGCACCTTAGTTACGTGATAAATTGTGAACGGTGTTCATACATAAACATTAAGGTTCAGAAGTACAAAAGTTGAATTTAAATATAATATTCAGCTAAAGCAAAAAGGTAATATTTAAGATAAAATATATGTTTATTTATTTCTTATAGAAAGTTCCTGAAAATAAAGGAATTTAATTACTTGTCTGAATTAAGGCAACATTATAAATTGTTATCAAGTTCCTCGTAACTATAACGGAGAAATTAGATAAGTGTATGAATAAACTTAGTAGTGTAATTACAAAAACTGCTATAAGTTATTTATATTGAGAGTGTTGATTGACAAATAGGCAATACGACTATAATCAATTATCATACAAATAAATAACGTATCGGGCTAGATAATTTATAAATTGTATAGAGTAAACTTTCGGATAAAAACAACAAACAAGTTATATAGAATACTTTAACTGACCAGCCAGTTCCAGCATACCGAAAAACGAAATCTAGGATACTTTGTCTTTTTCGTCTAGTATATTAAAAGCAGGTGTATCATTATAACTGGTGATAATATAGAATATTACTGCGTCATAACAAACGTTAAAGAAAGAAGACTGTCCGTTATTTCCGTATCCATATAAAGGTTCCCTATATTTCCGCAGAAAAATACATTGTGCAAGAGGATCAGGCAGCTACCCAGAAATATATTGACTATAATAAGACAGTTTTATTTGTAACATATTACAAATATTTCATATACATAATTAATAAATTATATATTGTGTATCCAACTTTCTCATTCATATTCACCAAAAGCCAGAGACTCAACAATCACTTATAGATAACATAATGTTGTGGCTATATTAAAAGTTCTTCTTGTATTAGAGTCTTGTCTGGATAGTACAGTCCTTTCTTGTATATTGGTGTACTTTTGACCGGTAAAACTATAAACAGTCAAAGTCCCACTATTATACGAATTGTTTATTACAAGGTTAAAGGTACACAAGAACTAAACATAGCCCTACGGCGTTACATTGGTGGCAGCGGTGGGATATATTTTTAAGTAAAGCTTTTAACTCTGGTGGTGAATTTTTATCAAACTAAGAATGGATGAAAGTTCGGACATAGTTACGTTCGGTCCTAGAACAAGTATGGTAGAGGAACAAGATACAGAACGGCATAATATTGTTGATACAGAATCTAATTTAAAAGACAAACAGGAACAGAGAGATGATTTCTTGGAATTATTCAAGAGACAATTGAATGAGTTTAACCATTCACTGGTCAGAGGCTTTGATGTAATGTCAAATCAGATGCAAAATTTAATAGGAATAATGTCAAGGAAGACTGACGATTCTCAAGACATGTCTAGAAGGCAAGTTGCCGAACCAATAAAAAGAGTAGAAACACATTATAATGTAGAAAACAGACAAGAAAGAAATATTGCACACAGTACGCCTTACCAAATACGCGATGTAAATAGCAATAATTGGAGAGACTCAATGCAGGAAAAGTCAAAAATGAAACCACAAAATTATGACGGCAAGGAGGATCTAGAAGAATATTTAAAACATTTTTAGTTAATTTCTGAACTGAATAAGTGGGGTTATAAATCAAAGTCGCTTAATCTAGCCGGTAATCTCACGGGAGACGCAAGAGGACTTATTAACGAGTTAAATGAACATGACCGAAGAGATTTCGATGTAATCGTGAATGCATTGAAAACCCGATTTGGCTCCATTCATAAAGCTGAAGTATTTAGAAGCGAGCTGCAAACTCCTATAAAAGGCCGCAATGAGAGTATACCCCAGTTGGCCCAGTCTATCAATAAGCTAACTAGGAAAGCCTATCCTAGTGCTAATTTGGATGTCACAGAGACACTGGCATTAGATTATTTTATAGATGCCATACCATTTAAGGAAATTAGAATAAGACTTAGGTAAGTCAGTCCAAAAAGGGTGGCAGAGGCAGAAAATATTGCTGTACGATTAGACGCTGTACACATGGCAGACAGAAATAGAAATTTTGATGACTGTAGGAGTAGAGATAGAGACAAACGATTTAAGCAAAAAAATAGACGAGGTAATTAAGAAAATAGACAAAGTATCTAATGAAGTTGAAACATTAAAATCAAAAGAGACAAGATCTCAAGAATTTAATGGAAACAATAGGAGCGCAAGGTTCATGGTCCAAGTTTAACAAAGGCAACACTTTTAACAGAAACGGAGGAACAAATAATCAATATACCCCAAAAGGCCAAGCCAATGGTTCAAATAGATATGACCAGAAACCAAACAGAAACCAGGGAAACTGGCAAAGGTCGACTTTAGGGGACAAAGATCGACAAACAGTGCAGTTCCCCCAACAAAGATTTTAAGAAATTGTTGTGATAAAGACGAAGAATATTTTGTAGCAACTAAGATTATGAGTAATTATGTGCCTATGCTAATAGACACAGGCGCAAATATTACAATTCTTAGTAAGCAAATTTTTAATGATTGGAATCCTTCATGTAAACCTGAAATAGAGCCTGTAAAAATGAATATGTTAACTGCAACAGGTGAAAAGTCACCGTTTCATGGAAAAGTGAAGTTATATATACAAATTGGTAAATGCTCATACGAACATGAGTTTTTATTAGCAGAAATAAAGGATAACGGTATATTAGGGATGGATTTTCTAACTAAGAATAAATGTGATTTAATGTTAGGTAAAGGTTATATGATGTTATATAAAGAAAGAATACCATGTTTTTCTAATTATGGAGATACACAGAATACGTGTTGTAGAATTAGTTTGAATTACAATGTGATTATTCCCCCTGAATCTGAGATGATGGTTTCGGGGAAAACAATAGACGGAATCCCGATGAATTTGTCAGGAATTGTGGAACCTGATAAAAATTTTATAGACAAGACTGGGATATTGATAGCGAAGGCAGCTATTAATCTGAGCAATGGTCTTATACCTATGAGGTTAATAAATGTTAGTGATAAGCCTTACAAACTGTATGAAAATACCGTTGTAGCAAACTTTGAAGTCATAGACAAGATTGAAATACCAAGTAGAAATGTTCGAACTTCAAGAACTCAAGAAGTCTTGAAAGGTGTTGATCAACTACCGGAATTGTTAAAGAATTTATACGACGGAAGTAGTAAAGAACTGTCAAATGAGCAGCAAGTAAAGCTGCAAGAATTGTTGATAAAACATAACAATGTATTTTCCAAGACGTCACAGGATATAGGAAATACCAACAATGTTGAACACACGATAGATACAGGAGATGCAAAGCCTATAAAGCTGAGGCCATACCGCATTCCCTTGTCAAAGAAGCTTGATGCAGAAGAAGAAATCCGAAAAATGGCGGAGATAGGGATAATTGAACCATCTAGTAGTGCTTGGTGTGCGCCAATAGTAACGGTTACCAAGAAGGATGGTAGTATTCGCTTCTGTTGCGACTTCAGAAAAGTTAATCACGTGACAATTAAGGATTGTCAGCCATTGCCGAGAATAGACGATTCGTTGGCAGCTCTAATTGGTTGTCGATGGCTGAGTACCTGTGATTTGAAAAGAGGTTACTGGCAAGTGAGTGTTGCAAAAGAAGATAAACATAAGACCGCATTCACAATAGAAAGTGGAGGTTTTTGGCAGTTTAAAGTCATGCCGTTTGGACTATGCAATAGTGGGGCTACGTTCGAGAGATTAATGGAGAAAGTATTGGCAGGACTGTCTTGGAAAGTATGTTTATTATATTAAGACGACATTATTATCTTTAGCAAGACATTTGATGAACATATGGACCATCTTGACCAAGTATTTAACAGATTAGGAGAAGCTAACTTAAAGTTGAGTCCAAAGAAGTGTCATCTTCTCAGAAAAGAAGTAACTTTTCTAGGACATACGGTTAGCGAAAATGGAATCGCGACAGACGAAGAGAAGATAAAGGCAGTAAAAGACTGGCCTATTCCTAAAAACGTGAAGCAGTTTAGAAGTTTTGTAGGACTCTGCTCGTATTATAGGAAATTGTACCTAAGTTTGCCTCTATAGCTACACCGCTACATAAATTGACGGAATTAAATACAAAATTTATATGGGATGAAATATGTCAAATGTCCTTTGATACTTTAATACAAGCTTTAATCAGTTCTCGAGTTTTAGCTTTCCCAGAGAAGAAGGACTTTTTATTATTGCTCTGACGCTAATCAGTACGGAATGGGATCTGTCCTATCACAAATACAAGATGGGGTCGAAAAAGTCATTTCTTATTTTAGTAAGACGTTTTCAAAACCAGAAAGACAATACTGTGTCACGAGAAAATAGCTGGTTGCAATGGTAAGTTCTATTAAGAATTTTCACCATTATCTGTATGGTAGACATTTTCTAGTATGCAATGACCATGGAGCTCTTAGATCGCTCGTGAACTTTAAGAATCCGGAAGGTCAAATGGCACGGTGGCTAGAGGTACTAGGCACCTACGATTTTGAGGTACAGCATAGAGCTGGAAGAATACACTCAAATGCTGATGCATTAAGCAGACGTCCGTGTCTGGTAACTAGTTGTAAGTATTGTACCAGAATAGAGAGTAAATCTAAGTCTGAAGATCTTACAAGTACCGCGAAAGACCATGCAGTCAGAATCTTAAAGAAAGAATCTGTGACAAAAGGATCTTTAGAAAAAGTTACGTCCATTAAAGCTGAAACAGAATTACAAGATTTGTCCTTTGACAACGGCGTAATTCAACAGAGCCTGGTAAAAGAAAAAGAACGGTCCTCGCTTAGCGAAAGAAAAGAAATGTTTCAGGTTGTCTCCCTTGAGAAACCAATATATCAAGAAAATGTCGACCCCTTTATCAATGGGTTAGCTACAGATGCATATACAGTAAAAAAAAAGTGGTCCGTAATAAAGATACAACAAGTGAATTAAAAATCAAGCATAACATGCACATTGACATTCCCGTGAATGTAATAATAAGAAACATGGTTAAAAACAGGACAGAAGAATTGACTGTAGAGCTCAAGGGTGAAATAACACCCGAAAAGCTTATACAATCACAAAAAGAGGACTCAGATATCAAGGTCATCAGTGATTATAAAAAATATCAACGTAAAACCAAGATGGCAAGACATTTCAAGACATGGAAATAAAGTAAAGTCATATTGGAATCAATGGGATTCTTTAGAGTTCAGAAATGGTATTTTATGCAGAAAATTTGAAAATATTCCAGGAGACGAGATAATATGGCAAATAGTACTGCCAAAAGCGCTTAAAAGGGCCGTAATGGAATAGCTTCATAACAACATCACAAGTGGACACCTTGGGATAAAGAAAACACTAGCAAGAGTAACAAACAGATTTTATTGGTATGGGTTAAGGTCCGACGTGGAGCACTGGTGTAAGACTTGCGACATTTGCGCAAGTAAAAAGACACCACAACGGAAGGCCAAGGCTCCTATGAAACATTATCCCCGGCTTAGTATATATCTAGGATTTTGATTGGTTAACGCACGTCGTTACAAAACCCATAGCCCCTTGGTGTTGCTAAACCATATCCCCGGACGTTCCTAACCATTATCCCGGGGAACTTCACGCAAGTTTTCCATAGTTCCATGATTGCTTCTTGTGAAAGATTCAATTCTGTAGATTATCCATGATGTTTGTAATTACAAATTCAATTCATTAACGATTTTGTCCTATTATGCCGATAATTTACACTCATTCCATTAAATGCATCACTTAACTGCTGACCTAGTTATGCAAATGACCTACGTTGAAGTCACACCATCTATGACGTAACTCTCACAACATTGAGCTCCAAATTTGACTCAATCCAGTTTCTCTGTCTCCGTATTAAAAACGTCTTATATTTGACTACCTGTAGGGTTCTACCAAAGGTAGTACCCCACACTCCGTAAAATATATGTAAAATTTCCAAATTTCAGTAAAATTTCATGTTACACTTTGTACCCGAATTTCCATAAAACTCGCCCGATTCGGACTAAGACCGGCGATAAATTCGTTATCTACGTTCATATCCGTAGATATGGATATTTTAACACCCTTCAGTACCCTGTACAGCCTTCGGCTACGCCTCATGGTATACTGGGGTACTTCAGGGTGTTAAAATATCCATATCTACGGATATGAACGTAGAGAGTGTGGTTATTGACATAATGGGACTCTTACCGTAAACTAAAAAACCAGCAAGTACATAATGGTCATAGGCGATAACTTTACAAAGTGGACCCAGGCAATAGCAATTAAGAAAATAGATGCGATAACAGTCACGCGTAAACTTATTGACCACTTCATAAGTATTGTAGGAGTACCATTACAAATACACTCAGACCAGGGCTCATGTTTTGAATCTGATGTTTTTCAACAGATGTGTAAAATAATGGGTATTGAGAAGACGAGAACCACATCTATGCATCCGTCGTCAAATGGTATGATAGAAAAGGCTAACAAAACCATACAAAATATGCTATCTGCATTTGTATCGTCACACCAGAAAGACTGGGACGAATATTTACAACCGCTTAAGATGGCATATAGCTCCTCAGAACATGCAACAACAGGGGTATCACCATGCAAGATGATGTTTGGCAGGGAGGTTACGATGCCCCTGGACTTATTAATAGGTAGACCTAAAGAAGAAAACAATAATGGCATAAATTACTCTACTTACGCAAAACGATTACAAGAAAAGGTAGAGAGCATACACAGCTTTGCTAGACGACGGATTAATAAATCAAGTGATTTAATGAAGAAATGTCATGACAGAAATGTAAATCACATTTCTTATGAGGTAGGTGACACTGTGTGGTTATACGAACCTAGACGCAAAGTAGGTTTTTGTACGAAGTTATATAGACCATGGAATGGTCCGTTTATTATAACAAAGAGATTGAATGATGTAATATACAGGATTCAAAAAGGGCCAAAGAACAAGTCAAAAGTTATACACCATAATCGCTTAAAAAGGTATAACGGAAAGGAGAAACCAACATGGTTTAAAATTACATAAACGCTATATTTATGTTATTCCTCAAAAACAAATAAAATGTCTTTTTGTTACCGCAAAACGCAGTTAGTTGTCGTATTTATGTTGTGGTTCACTATTGTACATAGTTATTATATATATATACAACTCGTCTAAACATCAACCCAACAATGTTTGATCTGTAAATTTGCTTTCGCAAATTGTTGGTTCTTCCCTCGCCGGGATTCGAACCCATGCTACTGTGATATCGTGACACCAAATCGCCTGCACTGCAGCCGTCCCGCTAGACCACACGACCACCTGGGCTATATATATATTTATAGTATGAATATTGGTAAAAATTCCGAAACGTTGTAAATCGAGAAATTTTAAGATAAATTTCCAACAAAACTGTTTTACAATCTATTTATAGTAGTATTCATGTGACACCAAATGCAAAAGTTATTGGTGAACATTAATTAAGAGTATAACAAAAATAGAAGGAGAACAAACGCAAGATAGAAATCCGTATTTTTGTGGTTATTTTGTACCCTTGTTGTGCCCTCAATTCATCCTTCATCAATATCACTCATGATCAGCTACCTGATGAGGGCAAGTTCAAGGTAATTGACAGAAATGTGACGTCATACTTAGCGTGATCATAACGTCAAATCAGTACTGATTTAACGTCCTTACTGTTAACATGAGTGCCTCAAAAGAGAAACAAATGCTGGTCTGCAAGATATGTGTAGACAGGGAGTTTGCATTCCGTTGGCAGATTGAGAAGCATATAATGGAGTTGCATAGTCCGTACGGATTAAAATGTACTGTATGCAAGAAAATATTTGCGAAAAGGACCCCAAAACATGGCGCTTGTGAAGCGGGTGATTCCTATCAGATTGTGATAAACAAGCAAACAGGAGAATCGAGATTAAAGATTAGGGATGAATACAATCAGTTTAAAGAAGAAAACGTTCACCAGAACATTGCAGTGGAAACCAGAAAAGGAAAGACTCCACCAAAGAGAAAAATTCGTCCATTTGTGTCGTCCGCAAGTAGGGGTCGCTCCCCTATAAGGAACACCGAGCATAGAAGACATAGTAGATCCCCAATCAGAAGAAGGCGGGAGGAACCTGTACCTTCAGTGAAATCGATTGTGACAAGGTTAGTCAGTCCGTCCCGTACGAGTCAGCCCAGTAATGTCCCAGCAGATCAAGACACCAGAATAGTACTAAGTCAGTCTCCAAGAGCCGTTGCTACTTCAGGACCTCCCGCATACACAAGAGCTAGGTCCGACTCCAGCTCATCAAGCTCGTCATCAAGCAGCAGCTCGTCCGAGGACTGTGAGTTGTCCATTCACGCCAAGGCAGGGAGCGTTTCCCCTGCTGCAAGTCAAAGATCTGGCCCGTCAATATCGATCTTGTCAGACATGGTGAAAGAGACCATAAAGAGGGTCCGTCGCTCGCAAGAAAATAGGGTCGTGTTGAATATAGGCGGGACAAAATTTGAAACATCTAAAGAGACCCTATCCGTCGTGCCAGGGTCATTTTTTTGGGCCCTATGCCAGGAAACTCTTCCAGAGAGTCCGCTTTTCCTGGATAGGGACCCTACACATTTCAAAATGATCTTAAACTTCCTTCGAAACAAGAAGGAATTCTCCAGAAGTATCCTGCCCAAAAACAGGAGATATCTAGAAGAGATATTGCTAGAAGCTAGATACTTCCAGTTAGACGATCTCAAAAAGCAGGTAGTCCAAAGAATCGATCAAATTTAAAAACAAAACTTTAAATTTATATACAGACAGTCATATTAGATAAAATGAACATATGAATGTAGATTACTAATATATAATACATAAAATTTTTAAAAAATAAAAAAGATTATTAAGTATTTGTCTTTTATATATTCAAACTAGAGTCTGGATCATCGTGAAAATAGACTTCCAATGAATCCATCATCATAATAGTCGCATGTTCCCTCAACAATGGTAAACTAACATATCTGATGAACCATCATTTGGGGGCCAAGTGCCAAAGTTTGACGGGGGTAATGTCACGGTCATGACTCATGTACCTTACGCCGAATATCTATATGAAAAATTATTGTACGCACAGGAACCTGAAGAGGTCTTACAAAAAACTATCTTGTTTAGAAAAAGACAAAAACAAACTTGAACAGCGAGGCTGTTTTTATATTTATACGAAGAGTCGTAAGGCTCAAGGTTGATAAAGAATATGTTTCCATTCTCAATTTTATTCTTATATATAATATATATTGTTGTAGTTGTAGAAATTCATAGTAACATCGGTTTTGTTACAAACGTTATAACGTTTAAAGATGTGTATTGTAATTTTACACACATCTATGTCATTGTCATTCTTTGGAATGTGACGTAAATAAACACTGTCTAGAACAAGGAAGATAATCTGGATGCAACAATCGTCGTTCTCAGCTTACACGAGTCTTACCAGCTTAACTGAATAGTCCATTGAACACATATAATCCAAGGAATAACTTCATAACAATTTTAATAGAAGGTGACAGCTGAATATACAAATATGCGGTCTAGTGTTGATAACAATCTGACGTTGTTCCAATCGGAATCTAGACGGCACAATATTCATAGCTGTTTCATGCGGCTGATCACTTAGAAAACTCGTATCATAATAAACGAGAAATGCTTAAATTCCTCTCCATGTCTAGAATATAATTATACAAATCTTACGACGACGTAAAATACGGAATAAAGACATATTTACAAAGGTCTGTTCAGGTAGGAAACGGAAATATGATGTTTCCCGTAGAAATCAGTGTCTGATTGGCTGATTGGTTGTTGAGGTAAAAATAGGGGACCTCGTGAGAAGCACGAAGATAGAGCACGTAAATATTATTATAAAACATCCTGTACAGACTGTGTTGGGCAGTCTGGCTTCAAGGCTCAAAGCGGAAACGAAGCTAAAAATAAAGAGAATTGCTAGGCGGAAGGCAAGAGCAGTTTTAATTATTTGTCTAAAAGAGAAACAAGAAAAGGTTTCTAGAAACGGAATATTTCTGAAAGACAAATTAATTTAATAATACAAAAAGGGTGTCTTTTACTTGCACCTTAGTTACGTGACAAATTATGAACGGTGTTCATACATAAAAATTAAGGTTCAGAAGTACAAAAGTTGAATTTAAATATAATATTCAGCTAAAGCAAATACGTAATATTTAAGGAAAAATATATGTATATTTATTTCTTATAGAAAGTTCCTGAAAATAAAGGAAATTAATTACTTGTCTGAATTAAGGCAACATTATAAATTGTTATCAACTTCTCGTCACTATAACGGAGAAATTAAATGTTAAGTGTATGATTAAACTTAATAGTGTAATTACAAAAACTGCTATAAGTTATTTATGTTGAGAGTGTTGATTGACAAACAGGCAATACGACTATAATTAATTATCATACAAATAAATAACGTATCGGGCTAGATAATTTATAAATTGTATAGAGTTAACTTTCGGATAAAAACAACAAACAAGTTATATAGAATACTTGAACTGACCAGCCAGTTCCAGCATACAGAAAAACGAAACCTAGGATACTCTGTCTTTTTCGTCTAGTATATTAAAAGCAGGTGTATCATTATAACTGATGATAATATAGAATATTACTGCGTCATAACAAACGTCAGTTAAAGAAAGAAGACTGTCCGTTATTTCCGTATCTATATAAAGGTTCCCAAAATTTTTCCGCAGAAAAATACATTGTGCAAGAGGATCAGGCAGCTACCCAGAAATATATTGACTATAATAAGACAGTTTTATTTGTAACATATTATAAATATTTCATATACATAATTAATAAATTATATATTGTGTATCCAACTTTCTCATTCATATTCACCAAAAGCCAGAGACTCAACAATCCCTTATAGATAACATAACGTTGTGGCTATATTAAAAGTTCTTCTTGTATTATAGTCTTGTCTGGATAGTACAGTCCTTTTTTGTATATTGATGTAACTTTGACCGGTAAAACTATAAACAGTCAAAGTCCCAGTATTATACGAATTGTTTATTACACGGTTAAAGGTACACAAAAACTAAACATAGCCCTACGGCGTTACAATATGTCAGCATTTCCCCTCCTGTCAGAATAAAATGGTCCGATAATAGCATTTTACGATTAATAGAAATCGTTTATATCTAGTTCCTGGGTTACATCGACTTTATTTGGACTTCGCTTTGGTGAATAGTTGTCTCATTGGCGATCATACGGTTTATTACCACATTGTATTTATCTGAATAATCCAGTCGAAATATTCCACTGACCAACGACTATTTCATTAATCTCGCAATTAGTAGAGATCGATTACGTCGGGAGACTGAACTAGTCGGGATGTATTTTTATATAGTTTCCGTTTTCGAACGAAAGTCTACGTCAGTAAACAAATTAAAACTGGGATCCTGTAAACTTGCAATGTTTGGTTTGCTTTCTTTTAGACGAATTTGCTGTAATTAATTGATTAAAATGACTTAGGTATATATTCCACATGGAGGTGTTCCTACTTACAGGAGGCTTATACACCAAAGAAGAAACCAACCTTATCAATGTTTGTAGATGTGTACTGGTCCCATACTATTGACCATATGATATCCCATTATTGACCTGACCATTGAAATATATGCGGTATTCTTGCATTCCGATAGACAATATCTCAAATTTGTTATCAGGAATCCTAGTTTTATTTTTCCTTCTTGGCTACGTTCGAAATATTGGTAGTCCATTGTAGGTCCTCGTTTAGTTTTCTGGTTCCTTTACATTTTTTTACAAAATAGTGCATATTGAATACAATTTTAATATATATTATACATTAACTAAGTGACTCATTTAAAATAATTTTTCATTCAGTTTGTTTTGCAAAATACAAATATAATAAAATAAAACATTTTTTATCTTCATTACTCAGGAGCTAAATGAATAAAGATTGTTCGTCCATTTGCGTCTTGTATTAAAACATATAATTAGATAATTGCATTTGCGGCCCAGGACAATATCATACTTATGTCTTATATGACCTGGTTTAATATTAAGTAGAAATTTTCTGCAAAGTGACAGTAATATATTTGCGAAATTGGTCAGGAAGCCCGTTCCAGCGACACATCAGTATTGATTGGTTGGTTGGTTGGTTTGTTGGTTGGTTGGTTGATTAAACACGTTTGATATGGTCACTTAGAACAAGGGAAAAAAACCTCAAGAGACCTTGCATCCCGTATTAAACGCATGACACGGAAACATACATTAAGTGATTGATTGGTTGGTTGGTTGGTTGGTTAAACACATTGGTTAAACATGTTGGTTAAACACGTTGGTTAAACATGTTGGCTGGTTAAAAACGTTTGATTGGCTCAATTTAAACAAGCGAAAAAAAAACATCTTGAATCCCGTATTTAACACATGAAACGGAAACATGCATGATTTATTGGTTGGTTGGTTGGTTGGTTGGTTGGTTAAACACGTTGGTTAAACATGTTGGTTAAACATGTTGGTTAAACACGTAGTTTAAACACGTTGGCTGGTTAAACACGTTTGATAGGCTCAATTTTAACAAGCGAAAAAAAACATCTTGGATCCCGTATTTAACACATGAAACGGAAACATGCATTGATTGATTGATTGATTGGTTGGTTGGTTGGTTGGTTGGTTGGTTGGTTTGTTGGTTGGTTGGTTGGTTGGTAAGTTGGTTAAATACGTTGGTTAAACATGTTGGTTATACACGTTGGTAAAACACGTTGGCTGGTTAAACACGTTAGATAGGCTCAATTTAAACGAGCGAAAAAAACCATCTTGGATCCCGTATTTAACACATGAAACGAAAACATGCATTGATTGATGGATTGGTTGGTTGGTTGGTTAAACACGTTGGTTAAACATGTTGGTTAAACACGTTGGTTAAACATATTGGTTAAACATGTTGGTTAAACACGTTTGATAGGCTCAATTAAAACAAGCGGAAAAAAAAGACCTTGAATCCCGTATCAAACACATGAAACGGAAACATTGATTGATTGATTGATTGATTGATTGATTGATTGGTTGGTTGGTTGGTTGGTTGGTTGGTTGGTTGAAATTCAAACACACATAAAACTGTTTAAATAGTGCCAAAACCACATAATTTGATGACCTTGACCTTTGACCTTGTGACCTTCGTCAAGGTCATTGCTCCACAAGGTCATTGCAAAAGACCCTATGGGTCAAGGACCTTTTGTTTAAGAGTTTTGCCTAAAAATGGCTTTTTAAAAAACCATCGATGGGAGTTATGTCCCTTACATGATGGTAAAATCAATATAGTCATAATGTAAAAAAGTTGCCCCTTGAAGTACTTAACATTTTTCACTGCTTTAATTTTCTGTATCTATAACCATTCAAGAATTATAGGGAAATGAAAGACATATGAAAATCTAAAATATGACCTTGACCTTTGACCTTGACCTAATCAAGAAAGTTATTAAAATCATAAAAACTTTACAGAGTGAATGTAATGTTTCCTGGCAGAAAAACTAAGTTCGTTAATAAGTAAAATACTGAAAAAATGGAGCTTTATTTTTACAAAAATTACTTCTCAATACTATCTTATGAACATTAACAATGTTCTGTCCAAGTTTGTTAGAAATCCAAGATAGTTTAAGAAAGTTATTAAAATTTCAAAAACGTTAACCACAGAGTGAATATTTGTGGACGCCAACGCCGATGACGACGGAATGTAGGATCGCTATGTCTCGCTTTTTCGACTAAAGTCGGAGTCTCGACAAAAATATAACGAGTTTTTCGTAGTTTGATTAAGATAGAATACTCACCGGTTTTATTTCCAAGGTTATTGATTTCATAAATAAAGTTTTTTTAGCTGTAAACTTAAGTTAATTCGATTATGAATGTTCTTACTCTCATAATTTTGTTTGTTTGCCATATTTACCTACACAGTTATTTTACGTCGGTATATTATATTAAATAAAAATACAGGTTTGTACTGTACACATTTATCATTGTTATAAGATATACTTACCTTTTCAGCACATAATCTCAAGAATTGTTCATCCGTATCCGTCAAAGCTGCAGAAACAGAGATTACCCATCTTACGTCGTTCATTGTTTTTTCAAGTATTCTTCCTAGTAAATGTTTTGCTATATAATGATTAACGAAGGCTTTGATTAACATTCTGAAGACATGACTAGCAGGAAGAGATTTTCCGGTTACATCCACCAGCATCGTATCTCTCGTGTAATTCTTAAATAGAATAAATCATTTGTTTTACGCAAAATGAAAAATAAATGTAAAACACATAATAATTCTGTAGGATCTTAGCCACCAAATTTCCCCAAACCACTATTTTGTAATTATTGAATTTCACGAAAGGAAGCACTGAAAAAAACAGATATCACAATCAATAAAAAGTTTTCATATTTAACAAATTGTTTTTTTGAAAAATCTCATTACAATTTGTTTGCTGTTACTCTTTGAAATAGATTAGTTTTTAAAAAATGAAGCATTGAAAGCGTATAGTGACTTAAGCGCGGGATCACGTTATATTTTTTTTGTATATCTGTAGATGCGGAAACGTCAACGTATATGATACGGTTGATACGTTTTTAAATGACCGACCTCTAGTAGAAGTGGGACATTTAAAGACGTATCGTATCCGTATCTGATATGTTGACGTATCTAAACGTATATAATGGGTTATTATTTAACTGATATTTTAAATGAAATAGTTATCGGGAAAAGGTAAAGAGATGGGGGAAAGGAAAGGGCGATGCAAATTTGTGTTCTCTTTCATTTTTATTATATAGTTTGTTCGTTTAATATAATGTTAAATTATTGTTTAATATATGTACTATTTGTTTTTACATACTTGCTTCTTGTATATCAAAATCTGGACTTAATTATATGTATTGCCCTAAACGTGATTTTTCTACTTTATTTACAGTACTTATAATACAATTATGAAAATATTGAATGGACGACAACAGAAGCTAACATTTAAACACATATAAAAATCACGTAATTTTCGTGTCAATCTATATACTTCTATATGTTTTGAAACTTGATATTTAAATCATTAGAACTATCCCGGCGCGAAGTTGAATTATAAAGCAATCAAAGTTAACGTTAACAATATTCATCATCCACATCATATGAGTCGAATTGATTATTGATACCAAAAACAATAAATTTATAAATTAGCAGGCAATCCTTTTTTCAAATATGTAGCGAAGTACACCTTCTAAGGTGCACTCGACTTAAATGACTTAATACGAGTTTTGTTTTTGAATATAGTTGTTAATGACTTTTTTGTTACAATAAACGCTAGCACATTAAAAAGATAGCAAACTATGTTTTTTATAATAAAAATCTCTTCATCCAAGTCTGTAGATTGTAACTGTATTTGCCACAAAGTTTTCTGAACGAAGTTTCCCTTTTATATATGCACCATATGGCAAATCTCTATTGTACCATTGCTGTTTTGATTTTATTGCACAATTTCGTAATACAGAAGGATTCATCAATCTTAAATTCACGACGGAAAAATGGGATGGTTTAAATATCGAGTATTTAGATGTAAACGAGTATTCATTAATTGAAAACTATCATGTAATAAAAAGAGTGGATCAATGGGTATCAATGACAGAAAAATATCTATCATATAAAAACACATATTTAAACATGAAAATAATCTATCAAACAATAACACATCAATATTTTCTAAGATACGCCAACGTATCAGAAACGGATACTATACGTCTTTAAATGTTCCACTTCTATTACTTGTGTGAATAAGTCCGTACACGATAACATTGTTGATTGAATAAAATAGAAAACATAAACAAAGTTGTATGAGATAGAGTACTAAGTTTCTGTACACATTTAAAGTAGTGTTCGAGTAATGTTTAGGGCATTATTTGTATTCTAAATACGGTTTCATTAAAATATGTAATTTTGCTTTAAGGAATAATTTGAAAGCTGTTATGAAGATATCACTGTGTGATATACCGGAATGTACATTTGAATTGGTTTGTGTCACAGCAGTAACTATATATACCTTGCTCCACAAGTTGGTAAGGAATTTTTTATTAGAATTATAATGTATTTTATTTAAATAGGTTGAATTAACTACGAAGTGTTGGTATAGAGTTATTTCCCTTGATGCTTTCAATATGTGTTTGATATATCAATGTTGTTAATCTGATCAACTGAATACTATAGAAGACACTATTGTTAAATAAACTGAATGTGACTTTTTCCCTTTGTTATACTGGTTATTTTAAACATTCCTGTCAAGTTTCGTCATAATCAGTTCAATTGTTTTAGAAAACTCTAGTATAATAAAAGACGACATCTACAGCGATTCGAGCAAAATTTCTTCGACAAATCCAAACTATCCCGCATCATAATAGAATATAGTGTGGACCAGTAAATGATCAAATATTTATCTCATCTGCCTACAAACCATAGAATATGATACAGAAGATAATTTCCACTTTTCAGGACAATAAATGAAAATAATGGCGTAACTTTTCACTCATTTATGATAAAATTGTTATTAGAAATGATTAATTGACGTATTCAAGCAGAATGAACAATCCATATAAAAGTTTACTGTCTCCAATGAGGTTTCAATAAGTCCTTAAGTGAAAATTAAGGTAAGAACTCATTTTGGCCTCAAATTTCAGTTTCATCTGACGAAAGATTTTGCCTACTTTTTAAAGACTTAAGTGTCTATTTCACTTGATTTAATTAGTATAAGTGAAAGATTTTAACTGATTTAGTCATTAAAAACGATCCGATTCAAGCTCAAATATGAAAAATCTCTCAAATATGCAAAAAAACGTCACTTTTGAGATGGTTTTTGTCAAAAATGAAAGTGGCCGCATCCGTGTCAATCCACAACCTTTATATATGTTATGTATTATCATAAAATACAACTTACATTTCATTATTAAGGATGAACACGAATGCAGCCACTTTCGTTTTACAAGGAAACCGTCTAAAATTTAACTAAAATGATAGAATTTTGAAGATTTCAGTAATTTAGCATGACTTAATGGTGCTACAACCCGATATATGTGCATTGTATTGTCAAAAACAGCCCATATTTATGTAGCAGAAGCATTCAACTGTCCAATAAATAACTAAAAGTTTACAGTTTAACAATTTTGTAAAACTGTTATATTTTGGGGCCAAAAAGGGGTCTTACCGGACCTACTCCTTTACGCGGCGTTCCAGGGAGGGACATAAAAGGCTTCTCTTTTAGTGAATAATTTGTTGTAACAGCATTAAAAAAAGTATTTACTTCTAACTATATATTAATTAAAGTATTTCTTAGGAAAATGTTCTATCATAGCAGAATATAAAGAATAAGAAGAAAAAGCTCCCCAAAACACGAAGTATGGCTTATTCTGTCAACTTGAATATTCATGGTAGAGTTATATTTCAAGGAAATTTTCTAATAAATGTGTTTTGGAGACTCAATCCACTCAGAATATTTAATTTTTGTAACATTTCTCTTAAATAGCAAGAAATGTTAACACATGAGAGTACTCACAAGGTCAAAGTTGCATATAGAGCTTCCCATATTAAAAAGGTTTAATACCGCCAATGATTTTCCCCTATTAGTCTTTGTTAAATTTGCACTTTTCACAAAATTGTTCAGAATTCATCTTTGTTTCAAATAAAGAAATACCTTTGAATAAGTAAAGTTTTATCCTGTCCAGTACTATAGAAAATAATTCACGTAACATTTCATAGCATACAAGAAAGTAACCATCACTGGAAGTTAACCAATCAAATTTCCCCCTTGATTTAACCTGTGTATAAGCTGTAGTAAACATGTAAGCTCAAGTTTCCAAAATATTCTCTAGAAACCTCAGATAAAAAAATGGTGCTCTGAAATACTCAAAACATATGTTAATGACACAGTAAATGTTTTACTGCAATAAAATGTAGGATTAATTACCTACAACTGTCAAATTAATGGGAATAATTTTTTTTCGACCAACTTTTGTATACAATCGGATGTGACATACCATGATTTGGTGATATTACACCTATATGTAAAAGTGATTAAATATAATATTTGTTCTCATTATGTTCATAACTAAATTGTATTTTGAAGTATAATGTTTTGTATAATACCATAATATGTAATGAACGAATATTATACTTATCACAAATGTATCATGTGTATAAATAATTTAATATTTGATCTGTAAAACTAGTATAACTTTAGCATTGTTATTACAGTGTGTTTAACATTACTGATTAATAAATATCAAGAACTCTAGCAAAGTGACTTTAGTTTTCAATTGAGCCTTTAAGACAGCTATTATACTTGCATAAATAGACATTTCCCGTATCACACTACACGGAGTGTGATACGAAAAACATCTACGAAAATTTGCTTGAACTTGGTTTTTCGCGTATCACAAGACGATATTATGACATTTCCATTGGCTATTCGTTAGGTTATTGTTGATATTCAAATGTTAAGACGATGTACATCTCGTCCATCACAACGTACATCTATGTTATTCCTTCCATAATATTCAAATAACTCACACATTTCAATTGACAATCTTATTTTTGTTAAAGGAGTAGGTTCAGTAAGACCCCATTTTGGCCCCAAAATATAGCAGTTTTGCAAAATTGTGAAAATGTAATTTTTTAATTGTTTATTTGAAAGTAGAATGTTTCTGCCACACAAATATGGGATGTTTTTGACAATACAATGCACATATATCGGGTACTAACATCATGAAGTCATGCTAAATTACTGTAATAGTCACAATTTTAGCATTTTAGTTAGATTTAAGACAGTTTCCGTCTTAAATGAAAGTGGCCGCATTCGTGTTCATTCATAATATTGAAATGTAAGGTTAAGGATGAACACGGATGCGGCCACTTTCATTTTTGACAAAAACCATCTGAAAAGTGACGATTTTTTGCATATTTGATAGATTTTTCATATTTTAGCTTGAATCGGAGGGTTTTTAATTACTTAATCAGTTAAAATCTGTCACATAAACTAATTGAATCAATTGAAATAGACACTTAAGTGTTCAAAAAGTGCCCAAAATCTTTCGTTAGATAAACCTGAAATTTGAGGCCAAAATCGGCCCTTACCGGACCTACACCTTTATTACATTATGAAGCGTACCAAAATATTTAAATGTCTGATGTTGAAGTTTGACACCAGAAAATGACATATGACGTCATGCTAGATCTAGACTGTGCACGACTAGATAACATTTCACGGAACTGTTAATTTAACATTTTGAGAGTGTTGACAATAAGAGAAATAGGTTCAACAACTTATATCTTCGCGTCTCAGATCGGACCCATATAATACATTGAAATTATACTTTAAAAAATACCTTTTTGGTAATAAATCCTCTGAAATAATAATACTCTTCAATATCGCCAGTCATGCATATTTCTGCGAATCTAGATTCTGCATCATACCCATATGTTATCAATTCTGCGTTTTGGTCTAAGAGTATGCATGTTGGAGTTTTTTTTGAATATCTGAAACCATTACGAGGATGAAAGTCAAAAAATATTCTGTCAAAATCCATTTTCAAATCCGATGTATGCATGAACGCATATCCGCTGTAGGTATTTCCTAAATCGACAGCTACAACTGATCTATAGTGAGATTTATGCATTATATTGCTAGATACCTGCAAATATTAAATTGAAACCAATTTAATTGCTACTTGTATAGTTGACAGTGTAACAGAGTCTAAAATGTGACGTTGAAACCAATCATATAAAAGCAGTCATACATAATTACAATTGTTTTCTTTTTAGATATAAAGTAATGGAAATTTGCAGCTAGTAAAATTGAAAAGAAATCGTCTAAACCCAACAAAATAATAATTAAAGGTTGCAATAGTTTGGGGTTTTTTTGTTCCAAAAATCTTTTTCAGAACATACACCGAAAAAAGGCGAATTGCATGATAGACACGGTAAGCGCATCTCGCTAAGTATAAATGTATTATCATGCAAAAACCTGAAGAACTCATTACATTCAGACGAAAATATCAATGAACGTGATGAAGTTTGATCACCTGCTGCTGAAAAGGTTATTGGTGTCCTGAGGTGAAAAGATTATTTTTTTTTTCAATTCATACCTTTAAAGAAAATGTTGTTATGTTATTTAACCTTGATCAAGAGATTTATCAATAATCGATCGATACCAAACTTTTATAACAGGGGCCCTTTATAGCTTGCTATTCGGTGTGAGCCAAGGCTCCGTGTTGAAGACCGTACCTTGACCTATAATGGTTTACTTTTATAAATTGTGACTTGGATTAAGTGCTGTCTCATTGGCACTCATACCACACCTTTTTGTATCTATATCATTTGGGTAGGGTTATTTGTCAAAAGAACTTGTCCAGAGAAAGCGCAGCTTCCTTGAAAAGGTTTTGATGAATTTGTTTTAAGTTAAAATATTCTCTACGAGAATCAAATCAATGTTTTAAACGCTTTAGACAAAAGATGAATTAGTGCAGAATTGTAAGAGCGTCAATAGATTGTTTTTATTTTAGGATATATGATCATGACCATTTACCGTCATATACTCAGATTTCGTTTGAACTGAATTTTACAGTGCGTCATAAAAGAAAGAGGGTTGAGATCTCACAAAACATGTTTTAACCCGCCGCATTGTTTGCGCTTGTCTTCTGGTCTTCGTTTGTCTTGTATGTTTTTATTTTTTTATTTTGGTTCATTTATATGTTTCGTAGTTAAGTGTGACGTCCTTTGCTGCTGAAGCCTGCCTCCGGTTGTAGGACTTTCTGACTGTGTTAAAGACCGATTGTTGACATTGGGCTGTGTTCTTATCTTTGGTCGGGCAGTTGTCTCTATCATGCATCACCATTTCCATTCCCAATCTTATGTATCATAAGTTTGCTTATTATTATGCAGCTCTCTGTGTTTCTACATTGTCAGTGTTTTGTATTTTCGGTATTGAATTAATCTTGTCAGATGTACTTACGTCTCAATATGATGATTGATATTGTTATAAATAATAGATACAACAAAAGTTTGTGTGCCATCTTAAGTCGCTCAATTTGCAGTTTTTCAAGTAGCGTTTTGTAGACTACTTTTTGTCATTTTATTGTGTTCCTTTCTTTTCAATTATGATGTTATCTGTATTTTAACTTGAATGTCAATTTGGTATCTTCCACTGCTCTTAGCATGCACTAATTTATTATACGTATTTTAGTGAAACCTGCATATGAAATACATAATCAACATACATTCAACATTCCCATTTCGTAGAACGCTGATTAAATACTGGGTTCTAAGCTAAACTCACCTTTGAACTTCGGTTTCACTATGCAAATAATGTCAGTTCACGTACTGATTAATAAAAAGTGCTGAATCATGCACATTGGATATATTGCATTTAACTTTAAATTAAAAATAGTTAAGTCATAAAAAGGTACGATTTACATTAATAACTACACCTGCATGTTAAATATAAATTCCCTTATAAAATACCACAATCTGTACAGTGCAATTTCTATCCTTTTACGGTTGTTGATTTTGGAATTATAATGATGCGATGAATTTGAATTATATCTTCCGTACTGTTGCTGATAATATCATGAGGTGTTTATCTGTTACTGTAAAAATGTATAACTGACCAATACAACCAAAAACTTGTTTTATCTATTTCCCTCTTTAAATTTTAACTAAAGCCATTTGTCAAGGTCTTATTTTATAATTTACATCTCGTCAGATATCCTGAGTGTAGAGGGAAATAATTAAGGTAATTTTGTTTTATTTCAGTGCTGATTTATATTTTTTACTTTTTTTGTTCCTGTGACAACTGGAATTTTGATAGTGTAATGTAGTATATTTTTGAGTGTATATGTATTGAAAAAATACTACATCAGGTCAATCATTCGAACGAACACGAAACCTGCATTCACAAATAACATACTCTTAATAAGGCCCACATTTGAAATATAACACGACATCGGGAATTGAATTTGATAGGAGTAGGAGAACAACTCTTTGCACAATTTGTGTTGAAATTAAATAAAATCATCATAGATACCAGGACTAAATTTGTATATACGCCAGACGTATTCTAAATTTGGTAAACACTTAATTGATAAATATAACCATATCAATGATAGTTCATGTCAGCACAAAAAGTGCTGACTACTGGGCTGGTAATACCCTCGGGGAAATAAATCTCCACCAGCAGTGGCATCGACCCAGCGGTTGCAAATAAACTCATCATAGATACCAGAACTTAATTTTGTATATACGCCAGACGCGCGACGGACATAAAATAGACGGGAAAAAATGTTTTTGTATAAAGAACATTACAACAAAAAACCAATATATTTAAGATGATAACGTATGATTCTTTTTAAGATAGACTATAGATTTTGGAATGCAGTATATTAACCGATTCTGCAATTTATGATCATCTTAGAATTACTCATAGATTGAGCTCAAACTATTTAAAATCCATGAATATAGTATTCATTATAAAAAAAACATAGTGATCTTTGAAGATCCAAGAAGAGTACGCAAATTCTGCTTAACATGCAGTGCCGCTCCTATTGATACAAACACCGTTGATAAGTCTAATTCGGTCCGTCAAATTCTGCTAAAGAGAATTAGATTGTTGTTACGACAAAAGGAACATATCTGTCGTCATTGGTGAAACAAACTATTTTAAACTATAGTATATATCCTAAGGATGATTGTGACAATGTTGGTTAAATTTGTCTTTGTAGATTCATCAGAGAAGATTTTTGTAAAAGATTACAACAAAAATTAACGGATATTTGCTGAAAATTTACTATTCAGGGCAGGTAGATCTTAACCTATCGCTATTCTAATGATGTTCAATTGGGTATTAAATGGTGCTGCAATAAGCGCAAAACAGAACTAGTTTTGAATGTTGTATTTTTTTTTTTGGTGCCACTAAAAAATTGAAAATAACGGGAAATATAATCCTACAACTTTAACGCTTTTAACCTCCGATGTCAAACTAGATTAATATGCTAGATTATAATGCGATTGTGAATGTTGTGATTAAACATAATGTCCGTCAAAAAGGCAGAACAAGAGTGCACACACTGAAATGTCTCGCCTTCTTTTACTAATCATTGATATTATGTTGATAGTCCTAAGTATAAAGCTTTATCACAACGGTCACATAAACTTAACATTAACCAAGATAGCTAAACAAAGAGCAATGAACCATGAAAATGAGGTCAAGGTCAGATGAACCATGCCAGGCAGACATGTACAGCTAACAAAGCTGAGCTTCCATACAACAAATATAGTTGACCTATTACTTATAGTTTAAGATAAATCAAACCTGCGGGACTGACATATAGATCATTATACATTTCCATACACCAAATAAAGTTGAGCTTTGGCATATAATATTAGATAAAAAGACCAAAACTTAAAAACTTAACTTAACTTTGACCACTGAATCATGAAAATGAGGTCAAGGTCAGATGACATCTGCCCGCTAGACATGTACACCTTATAATCATTCCATACAACACATATAGTAGACCTATTGCATAAAGTATGAGAAAAATAGACCAAAACACAAAAACTTAACTATAACCACTGAACCATGCAAATGAGGTCAAGGTCAGATGACACCTGCCAGTTGGACATGTACACCTGCCAGTTGGACATGTACACCTTACATTCCTTCCATACACCGAATATACTAGCCCTTTTGCACATAGTATCTGAGATATGGACTTGACCACCAAAACTTAACCTTGTTCACTGATCCATGAAATGAGGTCAAAGTCAAGTGAAAACTGTCTGACGGGCATGAGGACCTTGCAAGGTACGCACATACCAAGTATAGTTATCATATTACTTATAATAAGAGAGAATTCAACATTACAAAAATTTTGATTTTTTTTCCAGTGGTCACTGAACCATGAAAATGAGGTCAAGGACATTGGACATGTGACTGACGGAAACTTCGTAACATGAGGCATCTATATACAAAGTATGAAGCATCCAGGTCTTTCACCTTCTAAAATATAACCCTTTTTAGAAGTTAGCTAACGCCACCGCAGCCGCAGCCGGATCACTATCCCTATGTCGAGCTTTCTGCAACAAAAGTTGCAGGCTCGACAAAAATGTAAACATCTTGTATCATAATTAGATGTAGAGATAGTTGATTAATTGCGTGTCTAATTTGGCCTATATATAATATTGTCGTTAAATATATTTTATATTTCCATACCTAAGACTATCAAATTATAAAGCCCGAGCCTCGGCATCGAATTCTAAATTCGATAATGTAACTAACGAGATTGGATAAATCCGACAATCCACGAGTTATTTTATAAGAATCTGTTTCTCCAATTATTATCATATTTGTTTTCATATTTTGATTAACGAAAATCCCTATATATTCTGATTTATACGTTATCTATCAAAATAAAGTTGTCAATTTCTGAAACAACTGTGAACACATTTTGATCATCCACAGTGCTGTCGAGGCCTTTTAACTCATACATGTTATAGTCAAGCATCTACTTATATCAACGGCAACACCACGTTGATTATTTTGTTTCTAGTCAATTGGTTAACTTATCATTACCAAAAAATAGGGAAAAAAGATGTGTTAGAATGTGTATTATGTTTCCCTCTATGTAAATATATGGTTGTGTATCCTACCAATGACCCAAACGATAGCCTTATGTATTGAGGACTTACCCGATTTATTCTAAATGATTTGTTTAATGATTTCCGAAAACATAGTCAACTTTAAAACACCACCTTATCTATCTCCTATGAATTAGTAAGTGTTATCTTTAGTGAACTGTTGTAGGACAAACGTTGATATAATTCAGTTGTTGTAAATCACTCTTATCTAAAAACAAATAAAGGAGTTTACAAATGAAATGCTTATATCAAGTAAAACTTTAATGATTAGTCATGTGGTGACTTAATATTATGCTGATTTACAACCTGAGATATTTAGAAGCATTAAGCTCTTCACAAGTTTCTCCTGCAAAGTTGACCTGCTATGGATTTTTATAGTATTCTTATGTCCTTTTTCGTTTTATAGCTCTTCAACAGTTTTTGTTCTCACAAGTATACTTCTTTGGATTTAAATAATCGACTTTGAGCGTTCCTGATAAATACAGAACAGCGCTTAAGACGCATTAAATTTATAAATATTTGTTTTCATATTTTGTCACAAGTCTCAACACATTTTTCAAACAGTTCAAATGATGTTGAAAATAAAAAGTTGTATTATGATTTTCAGTTTTGTAGAATTCTTTTTTTTTAGATGAGGTACAAACAAGGCATTTTAAAGACTTACTCAAGGCAATGTTCAAATAACACGGACAAGGCAAACTGGAATCGTTGCAAGTGTTTGTTCAGACGGTTTATGTCTTTCTGTTTTGCTATATGAACTTATAACTATGGATTTTACTATTTATATTTAGGGGTAACTGAGATTGTTGCACTTTTTGTAATTTATTGAATGGGTTAAAAAAGGGAAAACAAGTGAAACTGCGAGCTACTGCTCACTGATGATACCCCCGCCGCAAGTGGATAATATTAATAGTGTAAAAATATGCAAGTGTTCGGTAAACAGGAAGTTGTCGAGTGATGAATCTGAAAACGCATCACACAGTAAAGCTGACTTATATAAATCCTGAAAACAAATTTCAGAAATCCTTGTATTGTAGTTCCTGAGAAAAATGTGACGAAAATTTTCAACTTGGCTATCATGTGTAAAATCATACAAGTGTTCGGTAAACAGGAAGTTGTCGAGTGATGAATCTGAAAACGCATCACACGGTACAGCTGACTTATATAAATCCTGAAACCAAATTTCAGAAATCCTTGTATTGTAGTTCCTGAGAAAAATGTGACGAAAATTTTCAATTTGGCTATCATGTGTAAAATCATACAAGTGTTCGGTAAACAGGAAGTTGTCAAGTGATGAATCTGAAAACGCATCACACGGTATGGCTGACATATATAAATGTTGATACCAAATTACAGAAAGGGTGGATGTGTAGTTCCTGAGAAAAATGTGACGAAAGTTTTGGGGGACGGACTGACTGATGGACGGACGGACTGATGGACGGACTGACAGACAGAAGTAAAACAGTATACCCCCCTTTTTTTAAAGCGGGGGTATAAAAATAAATAAAGTTTCAGTGTCCTGTATGTCTTTAAGAGATTTGATTATCAATACAGGAGACCACCAAAGAATACATTTTCATTTAAATGAAAGATGAATGATATCTAACGAACATTCAAATGCATAAGTCGAAAATAGACATTGACTTAAAAGAATAAGATAAACAAAAAAACAACTAGATTTGTCATTGCAAGCAATAGCGGATGGCACCCTTCCCCCATTGCCAGGCCAGCGGCAGCCATTTAGAAAAATTTTGCTGTTTCCATGGCAACGGCGGCCATTTTGAAAATTCGAAACTCAAAAGTTAAGTCTACATAAGCTAGGCAAAATTTGTTATAAGTTTCATTAAATTTAAAGCATTTTGAAGATTTTCATAATTTTGCTGTTTCCATGGTAACAGCGGCCATTTTGAATATTCCAAAGTCAAACCCCCGCTGCAATTTTTCCCTCCATAATTATAAAAACGATCATATACCATTTAATGTCTCTACAATAAATTTAACATTGATGTTCTGGAATGTTCTGTGAAAATTCAAAGTTTTGACCTGTTTGCATTGTTTCCATGGTAAAAACAGATATTTTGGAAATTCCAACGCCAAATTCCACATCTTCCAATGTTGCTCATCGTTACTGTGAAGTTTCATTAAGTTTTGAGCATTTTGATATTTTAGACATTTTTGGTGCAGTTTCCATGGCAACATAGTAGTTCCAATGAGTACCAAAATCATCCAACACCTGTATATAGTGGGCACCTACATTGTATTAAAATATAATGATTCTGAGTTTAAGCATATTCAAACAGTTCACTAAAACAAAAAAACTGGAATTTTTCACATTTGTTCTGTTTCCATGGTAACGGTAGCCATCTTGAACCATTCCATGTTTCCTGCAACTCTGCACATGGGGGTCCTTAATATGGTAAAGTTCCATCATCTTTGGTCCTTTGGATTTCGAAAAAGCGCGTGGACAAAAATGTGTGGAAGAAAAATAATAAGAAGAAAAAAAGAAACGTAGAATAACAATACGTCACCCCAACTCCGTTGAGGGTGCCATAACAATACACAAAACACAATTTAATATAAATAAAGAAAAAAATATAATTCTACAATGACTATATAAAAAGCCAGCGTCATAGTACAAATATGGACATATTTCTTTTTTATACAGCAATCTCGGTACTCATACGTTGTCAAAGAAGATTCGGATGCCCTATGCAATGTGCATATATAAATCAAATACAATTTCAATCATGATGACATATAAACACTCTAAAGATAGCGATTCGAATATCCCATAAAAGTCACAGTTCCGGGAATACAATAAACGCGATGTTTACTAGAAATGAAATATTAAAGACATAAAAGTAGGTTACTTAATCATTTTATACTTGAAGACCTTCATGAATCATGATATGAAGTACTGAAGTATAATTTAAAAACTGAATTATATGGTAGAATTCTATGAACAATCTTAAAATGGAAATGGTTTTAAAGGGAATTTCTTTTTATAATTACAAACATGAATAAACAACAGGGAGTAAATAGTATTCTTATCTTCAATCTGCATATCCAAATATTTTTATTATTTATTACAGAAAGATAAAGCTATTTCGTTATCATATTCTAAAAAGTATTTACAAAAGAATTTACCGAATTTTGTTCCTTTGTTAACTTTATGCTCCAAATCATTTTCATTTTCATTTAAATTGTGCAATTTAGAATATCGTACTTTTCCATCTCTTTGGATTACACAAAGTCTTTAATATAATACTTTAAAACTCAACAAAATTAGTTTTGATATAATACTTTGTTTTTATTTTTCATATAATAATGATTTATTATCTGTAACCAGAACTTTAAAATCTGTTTTGATGTTTGAGTTCAACATGGACTGGGCAAGAATTTCAGTATTGTTTTTAACAATTAACTTATTTCCCAATTTGGAAAAATTAATCAGGGCTTAAGGTCGTCAAATTTTTTAGTAGAATTATTGTATTTAAACTCAGAAATCAATCAATCAAAATACTGGATATAGGGTTTCGATCTAACTTATGTGAGCAAACTATTCATTTTAAAGCAAAACTTGAAAAAATAAGAATCAGGCAAATATGACATAACATGAGTCCTTATAACAAACAAGAAATCTGAGAGCATTGCTTGAACAGTTGGGGGAAGTATGGACAAAATATTTAAGCGTGATACAGCTCTGAATTTGGATTGTGATCAAATTTTTGACATTACACGGGGTTTTTTTTACACAAAACAAATGTCAAGATTTTACAAATCAATTAAAGATTTCTTCTTCAAACTTTTTAAATCTAAAATTAAATAGTTGACACAGCATAGGTTTCTGACACAGAATGAATGTGGTCTAATGAACTTAAAAGTTTTTTTTTGCCTTTGAGCAATTCACTATGCTGTTGAATATTAATCCTCTCAAAAAAATGTTTGAAGAAATTTTCTTTTTATTTATGAAATCTGAAATGAGAAAAATTTAACCCCCCCCCCCTTTTTTTCACATCCCCGTTTCCTTTTTTCCCAAACTGATATCAATTCAAATTTCTAATGGAGTTTGCAACAATAACTACTCTTTTAAATACATCATAAAATATTAAAATGTAAAATAAAGTGCTTGTTATCACTGAATGGTAAAGATTGGTTGGTAGTAAAAGTGAATATACATTGTTTATTGTATAAAACCATTAAAAAAAACTTCATTAGCAACATTTTATATTGGCAAATTTCCAATGAAGTTATTTACATAAAGTTATTGGCAAATAAAAATAGAAAATGACATCATAGTCATGTCTGGCAAATGTCCAACATACATTATCCAAAAACATTTTAGATAAGATAAGGAAAAAAAGCTTCATCAGCAACATTTTATATTGAACAGGCTATTATTTGAACTTGGAATTATTTTTAATTATGGAATTCGCATATTTTCTTGTGTTTAAATTTTTAAAAAAATTCCATGTTTATTTTGTATTAAGATCTTTTGAGCGGTTAATAACACTTTCCATACAATGTATTTTGGTTAGATAGTGTTGTGCGCGGCACAATACATTCTATTGAAAATATACTATTTTCTTTGTAATAGAAAGTGTTGTGCGCAGCACAGAACATTTCAGTACAAAATAATCATGGAATTTATTAAAAATTTCAATAACAAGAAATCAAGCAAATTCCATACTTAAAAATAATTCCAAGTTCAAATAATAGACTGTTATTGGCAAATTTCCAATGAAGTTATTTACATAAAGTTATTGGCAAATAAAAATAGAAAATGACATCATAGTCATGTCTGGCAAATTTTGAGATCCAACATATATTATCAACTACTATTCTATACAAAGAAAGATAACTCCAATTGAAAATTAATTGCTATTGCACAATATTGTGCAATTAGATATTTCTTGCTATTGTGCAATACTGTGCAATTGAAAATTTCTTGCTATTGCACAATACTTGATATGGAATTCTGACTTGGACCAACTTGAAAACTGGGCCCATAATCAAAAATCAAAGTACATATTTAGATAAAGCATATCAAATAAGCCCAAGAATTTAATTTTTGTTAAAATCAAAACTTAGTTTAATTTTGGACCCTTTGGACCTTAATGTAGACCAATTTGAAAACTGGACCAAAAATTAAGAATCTACATACACAGTTAGATTTGGCATATCAAAGAACCCATTTATTCAATTTTTGATGAAATCAAACAAAGTTTAATTTTGGACCCCCATTAGGACCAACTTGAAAACTAGGCCAATAATTAAAAATCTAAGTACATTTTTAAATTCAGCATATCAAAGAACCCCAAGGATTCAATTTTTGTTAAAATCACACTAAGTTTAATTTTGGACCCTTTGGACCTTAATGTAGATCAATTTGAAAACGGGACCAAAAATTAAGAATCTACATACATTGTTAGATTCGGCATATCAAAGTACCCCAATTATTCAATTTTTGATGAAATCACACAAAGTTCAATGATGGACCCTTTGGGCCCCTTATTCCTAAACTGTTAGGACCAAAACTCCCAAAATCAAGCCTAACCTTCCTTTTATGGTCATAAACCTTGTGTTTAAATTTCATAGATTTCTATTTACTTATACTAAAGTTATGGTGCAAAAACCAAAAATAATGCTTATTTGGGCCCCTTTTTAGCCCCTAATTCATAAACTGTTGTGACCTCAACTCCAAAAATCAATCCCAACCTTCCTTTTGTGGTCATAAACCTTGTGTTAAAATTTCATTGATTTCTATTTACTTAATTATACTAAAGTTATTGTGCGAAAACCAAGAATAATGCTTATTTGGGCCCTTTTTTGGCCCTTAATTCCTAAACTGTTGGAACCAAAACTCCCAAAATCAATCCCAACCTTCCTTTTGTGGTCATAAACCTTGTGTCAAAATTTCATAGATTTCTATTCACTTAAACTAAAGTTATAGTGCGAAAACCAAGAAAATGCTTATTTGGGCTCTTTTTGGCCCCTTATTCCTAAAATGTTGGGACCAAAATTCCCAAAATCAATCCCAACCTTCCTTTTGTGGTCATAAACCTTGTGTTAAAATTTCATTGATTTCTATTCACTTTTACTAAAGTTAAAGTGCGAAAACTAAAAGTATTTGGCGGATGACGACGACAACGACGACGACGACGACGACGCCAACGTGATAGCAATATACGACCAAAAAATTAAAATTTTTGCGGTTGTATAAAAACTGCCAAATTTTACTATTTTACAGTTTTGTCTTGATCTTGCTTGACTGAAAATTTTGGATGAGTCGAGGTTTTTGAGTCGAAATTAAATTTACTGTTCTGAAATTAACATAAGCAATCAAAATTCATTATTTATCTCGAACTAATACACATATGTCAAAAAATGACATCTGGGATTTAAATGGAATGCCATAATTCAAATTCTTTTTTAGGTTTGAGCCAATAACATATTTTTAGCCATGGCGGCCATCCTGGTTTAAACACATTTTTCATAGCCCAATGATGATCGTGGCCAAGTTTCATTAAATTTGGCTCAGTAGTTTCAGGAGAAGATTTTTGTAAAAGTGAATGATGATGGATAACGACAACTGACGATGGATGCCAAGTGATGAGAACAGCTCACTTGGATCTTTGGTCCAGGGGAACTAACAAAGTGGCAAACTGATAAGTCGAGATGGACAGACAGACATCAAATTTGCCAGTTAGGGACATATAAGTATTCATCCCCTACAATTGTTTAATATTATGTGTAAATATATTTTAACAGTTTAATTTCGTTGAAATAAATAAATCTGGTGTATATACAAAATTTAGTCCTGGTATCTATGATGAGTTTATTTACAACAACTGGGTCGATGCCACTGCTGGTGGAGATTTATTTCCCCGAGGGTATTACAAGCCCAGCAGTCAGCACTTTTTGTGCTGACATGAATTATCATTGATATGGTTATATTCATAAATTAACTTAAACACCTCGAGGTGAACCAACGCCTGTGTGAATCATTTCGGTAGAGTCCCTGAAGTGGATACCTTGGTATGCAGGGTTGTCAAATTATGCAAATGAATGCAACATTAAAATAATACTCCAAATTACTCATAAATTAACTATTTAAAAAATTTGGAATTTTGAAATACTAAGGCTTTTCTACCTCAGGCACAGATTACCTTAGCTGTATTTAGCAAAACTTTTAGAAATTTTGGTTCTTATTGCTCTTCAACTTAGTACTTTGTTTGGCCTTTTGAACTTTTTAGGAATCGAGCGTCACTGATGAGTCTTTTGTAGACAAAACGCGTGTCTGGCGTATATACAAAATTTAGTCCCGGTATCTATGATGAGTTTATTCATATTCGTTACGTACAAAGTTCATAAATTGCTGCCAAAAATTACCCTACAATAATTTTTTTTAAAACATGTTCTACATGTATATGAAATATTAAGGAAAAAACGTTTGTGACCAATAACGCTATACATTATGCATTTATATATCCAAACCTCGGAATATCATAAAAGGAACAAGTCTGATGATATAATATTTCTTATTTTATTGCATCCGTTTAAATATAATTATTTTGAAGTATTTACATTAATACAATATGGTTTATTTGTTTGGCTTTTTTTCTGACAAAATAACATTTTGACATAACAATGGTATAACAAGGGTACATAAATATTTACATAAGGTAAAAGAATGAGATTCAGTAGTATCATGAATTATGCACAACTAGTACAAAATTTTAATGTGCCTTAGTAAAAAAAAAATATCTTCAATTGTACGGTAATCAATCTTAGATATTATAAGTTATATGGTTCCCTACTGACCCCCTACGCTTCCATAGGGGGTCAGTAGATAACCGTATAACAAATTTATCACACGCTGGACTTTTTCTGCTGCATTTTGTTGACAAATAAACAATAAAACACAACAACATTAATAGATGACCATTAACGCGTCATGAAGCCCCTATGAAATTTACTAACCCCCTACGATGTCATAGAGGGTCACCAAGTGACAGCATTAAACCAATCACAACTTGATAATTTACAAGCTGTGCGATAAGACAACCATATAAACAACCCTTGTATATACAGCAGTTTACAGAGAAACAATAAGGAATGTGAATTCTATAAATGCAACATTGTTTATAAGGTTCACTTTGATTGGATAAAGGTTTTCTGTCAGTTTCATGAATTGATGGTTGCAAATACCTGTCTACTGGCTTTGCTAATGCGTTACCAGTTAACTTAATTTGTGACAATCAAATCACCAATTGATGCCGTCAGAGTTTAAAATACAATACAGTTGTCTTCTAGGTATGTCTTCGTTTTCTATCTGTGATATGCCAAGTTCAAAAGTATAAATAGAAACAACATAATACTGTGGATTCATTTATTTTCGTGGGTACCAATTTTCGTGGAGTAAGAAAAAATAACATGTTCGTGGATATTTAATTTCGTGGTTTTACTGAAATCTGTATACAAGCCTTTAGAAAATATGGTATTCGTTGGACATTTAATTTTATGGTTCATCGGTTCCAACGAAATCCACGAAAATGGTATCCAACGAATAATAATGAATCCACAGTAGTACCAAATTTGCCACAGCAGATACCAGTACCTATGTCAACAATCAATGCCACTTTGGTGGTGCTCAAGACCAAAATATTATAAAACCCTAAATTTTAAAAGATTTGTTCAAATGGTACTTTAATTATCATCTGGACACCCAGCTAATGATGAACAAATGGTAAGAGGAACAGAATGTCCCTAAGTATATGACTCATTTTTATTATTTGGATACCAGTTTTCATGGCTTTCAAGGTACCGTTGAACCACAAAATTAAATGTTCAACGAATAACAAAGTTTCTATAGGCTTGTATGCAGACTTCATCAAAATCACATATTTTATATCCACGAACATGCAAGGTTTCCTTAATCCACAAAAATTGGTACCCATGCAAGAAAATAAATGAATCCACAGTATATGATTCATAATGGTTTGAAAATAACAAGCTTGCGAAACCTTTAAATATGTATTTACCCATACATCTGATTTATTGTTTGATGGTTAAGGCATCAAGCCTCAAATTGGCCCTAAGGTCTAATATGATAGAATATTGCGGTCCTCAAGCCTGCAATTAGGCCTATGTCTATTATAATTGCATAGGGCTGTTCACAAGCCTAAAATTGGCCACAAGGGTCTAATAAGATAGCATATAGCTAACCTCAAGCCTATAATTGGCCCAAGTCTAGTATTATGGGATATAGCTGGTCACAAGCCTAAAATTGGCCCAACGTCTAATATGATAGCATATGGTTGGCCTCTAGTCTAAAATTCATTCCAAACTCTACTGCGATAGTGATACCTACATATTGTAAGTTTTATAAGTGGTAGATTTTTCTGCAAATATTTACAAATTCACAAAAATAAAAAATAACAAGAATGTGTCCAAAGTACACAGATGCCCCACTTGCACTATCATTTTCCATGTTCAATGGACCATGAAATTGGGTAAAAAATCTAATTTGGCATTAAAATTAGACAGATCATACCTTAGGGAGCATGTGTACTAAGTTTCAAAATGATTGCACTTCAACTTCATCAAAAACTACCTTGACCAAAAACTTTAACCTGAAACTGGCACTTCCATTTTCTATGATCAGTGGACTGTGAAATCGGGGTCAAAAGTCTAATTTGGCTTTAAAATTAGAAAGATTATACCATAAGGAACATGTGTACTAAGTTTCAAGTTGATTGGACTGCAGCTTCATCAAAAACTACCTTGACCAAATACTTTAACCTGAAGCAGGACAGACGAATGAACAAACAGACATACAAACAGACAGACAAACAGACCCACAGACCAGAAAACATAATGCCCATCTACTATCGTAGGTGGGGCATAAAAATTGACTTATGCCCTTTCCTCAATCATAATATACATTTTAAAGCATTGTCACAAGTTCCCACATAGATAAAGATAAACTGTATTATATATATATATGATATATTTCAGATTTCATTGACTATTTTCACAAATGTTTAAAACCTAACGTACCTTTACCACATTTGTAATCCTTACACATTTTTTTTTTAATTACGTTTGTAATTTCATGTTTAACATTAATTATTGCCACATTCTAACAAATCTACAACGCAAAGCAGCATACTTTTTGTCACTATGAATATTGCTGACTTAATTTTATTACTGAGTTATAGTATTATTGCCTTCCCATTTGCTATTAATGCGACTTGCTAGGTAAAGCAGTATTTTTTCCCCACTAGCAAAATTTATACAAAGATAAATCACAAAATAACATCTTAGAAACATGTAAATCAATAGAATACATTTTTTGCCTCATGCTTACAACCAATTTTCTCTAAATGCCCATTTATAATTTTTAAAATGCCATAACTTGTATAAAAAAAAAAAATAAAGCCATCATGAAAACACAATTTTCGTCTCAATAAATATCAGAATCCAAAGTTTTCTTCAACAAATTTTGGATTCGAAATTATTATTCGTTAGATACCAGTGGATTTTTTTGCCAGTGGTATCCTTGGAACCAAAAATTCTCATGTACAACAAATTACAAATTTTCTTTTAGAATGTCTGCATACTTTGGCCAAACCACAAAATCAAATATCCACTAAAATGGCAATTTTCCTTAATCCACTAAAAGTAGTACCCTTGAAAATAAGTAAACCCAAAGTACTTTTTTTTTACAATTTCATCACTAAGTTTATTTGACAACAGTTTCATGTCTTATATTTCACGCCTCCGCTTCATATGTAGTTACTCATCCACAATTCCAATTTTCAGATTCTGTACATTTAAAAAAAATATCTTTTGGTTTATAAACATTCCAACTTATCCATTAATTGTTCAGAACAAGGTGTTCTACAAAATCCAGCAGTGTTCCACTATCCATCTGATCAGCAGGTAGTTTTCTGCTCAATGATTCCTGAAAGTATAAGTTCATAAATTTTATATCATACATATGATCAATACTCTCAATGTGTAAATTTAAAAATTCTTCTAAATGTTGATCTAGTCTTTTACACATTCCAGTATGATGTCATATGTCCTTTTCCAGTGTCAAACTTTAACATCAGACATTTTAAGACTTTTTGAATGCTTCAAAATGTAATAAAATTTTACAAGAGAGGAGTGTCAGGTGAAATGTGTGAGTATTTTGCATATTTTTGAAGAAATTACAATTTCCTTTGTCATGTATGAAATGTGCTCCATCTTGACCTTTGAAAGTGAAAAATGACCCAAGAAATAACCAATGGAAATGCCTTAATCTTGTCTTGTGATGCTGGATAAGCCTATGAAATGAACACAGATTTTTGTATCACACTCCGTTCATTGTGATACAAGAAATATCTGTTCATGCAAGAAATAGATAACAGGCCACAACCAAAAGAGAAATATAAAACATGTTACATGTATTACAATTATCATATTTTTATAAATCATATATAAGAACTAACCTTGAGTTTGTCTATATATTTGTATTTTATAACTGACCTAGATTGTATAGATTTGTATTTTAGAACTGACCTTGAGTTTATCTATATATTTGTATTTATCAGAACTGACCTTGAGTGTGTCTATATATTTGTATATTAGAACTGACCTTGACCTTGTGTGATTAAGAACTGACCTTGAGTTTGTCTATATATTTGTATTTAAGAACTGACCTTGAGTTTGTCTATATATTTGTATTTAAGAACTGACCTTGACATTGTGTATTTTAGAACTGACCTTGAGTTTGTCTATATATTTGTATTAAAGAACTGACCTTGACATTGTGTATTTTAGAACTGACCTTGAGTTTATCTATATATTTGTATTTATCAGAACTGACCTTGAGTGTGTCTATATATTTGATTGATGATTGCCAGGAATGATTGAAGTTTATCTATATATTTTAGAACTGACCTTGAGTTTGTCTATATATTTTAGGACTGACCTTGAGTTTGTCTATACATTTGTATTTAAGAAATGACCTTGAGATCTTTTTATTTGTATTTTAGAACTGACCTTGAGTTTATCTATATATTTGTATTTCAGAACTGCCCTTGAGTTTGTCTAAATATTTGTATTTCAGAACAGACCTTGACCTTGTGTATCTTAGAACTAAACTTGAATTTATCTATATATTTGATTGATGAACTGAAATTGACCATGTGTATTTTTGATCTGACCTTGAGTTTGTCTATATATTTGTATTTTAGAACTGACCTTGACCTTGTGTATTTTAGAACTGACCTTAACCTTGTGTATTTTAGAACTGACCTTGAGTTTGTCTATATATTTGATTGATGATTGCCAGGAATGATTGAAGTTTATCCAGTCATCAGTCCCTCTGTAAAAATCTCGCACTTTTTTCTGAAAGCAGAGAATAATTATAAAAGACACTATTTTTTAACACATGTTTTTTTTGTTCTTTACAAGTCATTGCTTTATATTCAATTACAATGTCAATTTTCCTTGTAGTTCTCAGGTTAAGCTATGGGACATAATGAAAAAAAATACTATCTTGTAAAACAAACAAACATTTCGTATACAACTTTATCTACACAATTTCAATTCCTTTAGTTTTTTTCCAATGCCCTTTGGTAACGTTATATGATGTCAGAGGATGAAATTGATGGATTTATTTTACATTAGAAATTATCAATTTTTTATTTTACTTGGAAGTGATGGTATTTGATTGCAATATAATATATGAGATTGTCTAATAAAAACCATTGTTACAACCAAGTAACTATCCAATCAAATGCCTTCTTTCTAATTCTAAATACATCCTTACCATCTCACTCAGGAGTTCCTCTGTGACTGATTGGTTTTGATTGAGTACATATGCTACTTTCATAGGTATACCACAGTCTGCGGGCTCATCCTGAAATGTAAAGATAATTTTCTAGGAATGCTTATAAAACATATTGGTAATAAATACAGTGTAACTTGTGTAATCAAACACACTGGAAACCAGAAAAAATGTTGTATTAAGCAAGGTGTAAGAATACCCAGTTTTTTTCTGTATAGAGAGACATATTTTGGGACTAGAAAAATGTGTTGGTTGAAGCAGAATGTTTGAATACTCAGGTGTCGGATAAGATAGGTACCACTGTAATGAATTTTGGTAAACTGATCTTGGAAATGAACATTAAACTTTTTTTAAATTGTTATTTGGATGGAGAGTTGTCTCATTGGCCCTCACACCACATCTTCCTATATCTATTAAACATTTTTTTTAAGAATTCAACTTCAATGGATGTTAGGCAGATTTTTATATGTATTTGACTTATTATTAGTTAGGGGCTTTCATTAGATGTAGTCTTTTTGCAAATGACTTCAAGAAACCAATTATCAATCAGTCAAGAAAAAAATTGAAAATGGTTTTTTTTCAATTTAAAATACAACTTGTAGTAGTAAATTTTTTTTTTTTAAATCAATTTCAACAACTAAACAAACATGTCTGATAATTATGCTTATATGTTATATATGTCGTGTACAAGTTGCGATTTTGTACAGGTTATAACATGTACAAAAATATTGTACATTTTATAACTTGTATAATGCAAAAATACAAGTTATAACATGTACAAAAGTACCTCATACGTGTTATAACCTGTACAAAATATTGCTTAAAAATGAATTTAACTTGTACAAAATTTAAAATAAATCTTAATGAAGTAAAATATACATTTAAATTCACCAATGCATAACATGCATAAAGAACAACAATAAATAGGCCAGAACGTGCCTTTTTCTGTAGAGGACAATGATCAAAAAGTTTAAGAAATATATGTTTCATGACTTATGTTGGCAAAATGTGTTTTCGTGTAATTGTATGTTTTATATCCATTATGGCTTAAATAAGTGTCAAACTATTTACTAAAAGCTTGCATTCCTCAATGACAATTACATTAGATACTAGTAATTAATTCTTCCAAAAAATTTAAGAACGATTCCTAATAATTTTGGGAAATACTCCTCCCTCTCGTTTTTATAGCATGCAAAGACTAAAACAATGTCTTATATGCTTACCATGTAAAAGCAAGAGAGAGAGGAAATAGTTTTCATCGGACCAGGCTTCATTATCAATATCTTTGGATCTACTCTTCAACATTTTTGGCCTTCAGCATGACTTATGTAAAGGAGTATGTTCGATAAGGTCCTAAAATGGCCCCCTTTTTTAGCGTAAATTTCAAATTCGGATTTATTTACCAATATCACAATAAATTATAGCTAATACATTGACTAGATAGGATATAAGCCATTTTATTGAAAATTTCACGTTTCTGCGTTTCATTATGACGTCACAAGTTGTACTCATATTGATTTTTCACGAAAAAATCAATGAAAATGGGTAAATTTTCATAGATTATTGGACAGGAAACATAGAGCGCATACGTCGACAACAAAGATCTTTTAAAATAATGTTTGTGAAGACATTTCACATGTCTTATTTGAATATTAAGCTTGTCGATGCCTGCGCTCTATGTTTCCTGGTCCTTTATTTGGTTGAAATCCAGCTGATTTTGTCAAATTTCACAAAAATCCCTTAAGTTGACCTTTTTGGGATGTAAAAATCAACGTATTAGAATTAAACGTTGACAAAAACAGTTCTGTTTAACTTTCTCACATGTCTTTAAGGCAACTTAAAGCATTTATTGTCTTGTAACTATGAACTTTATAATTGGGGCCAAATATGGCCCTTACCGAGCTTACTCCTTTATAACTCAATTTTTGTTTATAAACTATAAGATCATTGCATGAGGCAAATGTCATTTTGATGTTTTAAATATTTATCCTCTACTTTGAAAGCATTTATTTGTAGCCTTTGGATGTTGTCTGCTCCATGGGCGGGTTGTTGTCTTTAAGACACATACCCCGTTTCAATTCCTAATTTTATTTGTAGACGCATCTATTCTGGCTATCCTCTTATGTCTTTTAGTGTCAACTAGAATGAAAGTATTTTACTATTGCCTTCAAAGTGGACACTCACAATTATAATTCATCAAATAAAGATATGTCCATAGATAGTCATAAGAGGATCATAAGACATGTTCTAAGATATATCTTATGACAGGTCTTAGGAATGATTTGTAATACCGACCCCTGGACATTAACTGTCTCAAAAAAGGAAAAAACACACTAACATGAAGGAATAATAAAAAAGTTATGAAAATGTTGTTGAGGTCAATATCATCTGTTGCGATAATAGAAAAATATCCTTATTTTTCGATTTTGTACAAGTTAAAACCATTTTTAAGCAATATTTTGTACAGGTTTATAACATGTATGAGGTACTTTTGTACATGTTATAACTTGTATTTTTGCATTATACAAGTTATAACATGTACAATATTTTTGTACATGTTATAACCTGTACAAAATCGCAACTTGTACACGACATATATATTACATTATTTTTTTCAAAACAAATATAGCATTGTTGTATTTTGATCTATCATTGAACAGGTAAATTTGGATTCATAAAAAAATATTTTGATGGCGGATATCCCTAAAGATACCAGAGGGACATTCAAACTCATAAATCGAAAATAAACTGACAATGCCATGACTAAAAAAGAAAAAGACAAACAATAGTACACAAAACACAATATAGAAAACTAAAGAATAAACAACACAAACTAATTATTTCCTTAGAATAAAAATTACCCACCTCTAATGGAGGCATGACCATAAACATATTATAGCTGGAATCAATACTGGACTGGACTTTGTGGAATGGTGCTGAAATAATAATATAACTTTTTTTATAAAAAAAATTGGGTCCTTAAATTTCCCATGCTTTATCAACAATTTTACAATTTCTAGTTAATTGTTTCAATCCTATATATGTACTTCCTTCGTTTTCTTAATTGCTGTAGAACATTCTCTTTGTCAATTAAAAAATCAAGTTTTTGAACTGATGTATCTAATTGGCTGAAAGAATGAAGGTTAAATTTATCAACCAATGACATGCCTCTTCTCACATAATTTAATAACTATCTTGCTTTTTTAATAAATGTATCAAATTATATATAATTGAATGAAAGAATGATTGTAAAATTATCAACCAATGACATGCCTCGTCTCAAAAAATTTAAATGATGTCTTGCTTTTTGAACTGGATATCTAATTGGTTGGAATAAATATTGCTAAAATTATCAACCAATGACAGGCTTTGTCTCATACACTTACATGTAATGATACCCACACATGGGTAATATGTAGCACCAGATCCCTTCATACGAAGTTGATATGACATCTGACAACCTATATCTCGTATCGAAGGATCTGGTTGGCTGCAAGGATGGCTATGATACCAGCCAACCAATGACAATCCTCGTCTCTTCATCACCTTTTTAATCTGAAATATAAACTTCAAATATTACACAACTAATAATAATGGCCACTGGTATCTACTTCATATGAGTAATGATCTTTTATAAACCCTGTTTAGTTTAAATAAAACTTTTCTAACCGAGTCCAATTTGGATCCTGACATTTTGTACAGACATATGGGTAGTGGCCCAGTGTTATAAGTAATTAATCTACAGATATATCTAGCCTAGGCAGTTAGATTAAAGGAAAAATGTACAAATTGCCAATCATTTTAATTAAACCCCTCCATGGCAAGTGTATTGAAGTCAAATCTCAACTGCCTAAAATTACCAGTTTTTCGGTGGAGGGTCATGGTTCTCTGGAATAAAAAACCTGGCCACCATAATACAGCCAAGCTGAAAGTGGTATTTACAAGAATCAATCAATTAATTTTGTATAGCCATTTGTATATAGTTGAGACTACTTGTTGCCTTTTTTGTTTGTTATTGGGGCTGATTGCATTCTCCCAACATCCCCTTTTATTCATGAGTAATAATTACCTCTTCTTCAACATCAGCAGATTTATGTCCGTCTGACAACTGACTTTTACATGGGAATGCTTCTATTATACTTAAATCTGTAACAGAAATGAAAATCAAATATTAAAACACCATCAATCATAATTAATGACAAAAATGCAAAATATGTTCTAATACCAACAAATTTTTTAACTGTTAGCCTTGCTCCAAAGCATCTTCGCTTGGTCTTAAAATTACGGAAATTTTCAAAATATCTGAAATATCAAAGAACAAAATATGTATTTACGTGCTGCACTTTTCTTCAACAAGTGTGAATTCCTATTTTGTGTAATTTTTTTTAGAAATTTCACTAAAATAACATTATATATCATGTAGGTTTTCTGTTTTAAACTAGATGACATTCTAAAACAAAGCATTAGACAGGCTTATCAAAAACATGACTATACAGAAAAATAACCCTAGCTGTAAAAATACCTGTTTTTTTCTAATAACACATCTCATAAGTGTGATAAGAAATCAATAGATTTCTCTCACATAAACATTTTATTGAATCTTCTAATAATCTTATTTTTTTGCTTTTTTAAGGTGCCAATAATTTTGGAGGGTTTTCTTAACAAAGCATGAATTTTGTGATTACTAAAGGTGATGTATAACACTACAGGGAGATAACTCTGTAAAAATCAAATGAACACATTCTAATGTTGAAGAAATATTAAGTTTCTCAATGATCAAAATATGTTCTTGTCAGACTACTATATATCCAATGAAATTTTTCTGATAAAGTCTGTGGTTCAATTTTTTTTTAAATTTCATTTTTTTGTCAAAGAGTCAAAGCAAATATTTTATCAAAATTTAATGAAAATTAAAGAAGCCAATTTAATTTTTGTCAAGGTGTTTGGTACCACCTTAATTTGAGGATTGATAACTTACGCTGAGTTTGTGTATTCCATGTTCCACCGAGGTATCCAACAACTTCATTTGAGGTAAGATGGCAATGGAAATCCTTAAAAAAAATATTTATTCATTAAAGTATAAAATCATTCCTCCATACAAATCTTCGCATAATAATTTAAAGTTTTAAATAATTATGTCATTAACAAGAGGCTTCTTTCTATGAGACTGATTCAATAACCTAGTAAAATATTGTTTTCAAGCTCATCCTGGAGTCTTTTAAAAGCTTCGTGCACTAGTGAAGATCTGGTATTGCTTATCATTTTGCTGTGTACCGTGTCTACCCGTCTAATATAGTTTTCAAGATAATAGGCAAAACACAAAATTATTCAAAATCTTCATTAGGAACAATTGTTTTTTTTCACCAAGTAAGGTTGTTGTTAACTTTTTTGCCATGATGTTACTTTGTCTTTCGTTTATGAGTTTGGTATCTTCCCCTCTGCGTTTGAGAGCCACAAACTCCAGTATTACCCCATGTTTTATTTTTAGCCAAATTTATTGCTGAATCAAATTGTTGGATACAAGGAACATTTATGTAAAATGGTAAAGTTGTGTAATATTAGCTCATTTTCAGAGTAGCAGATTTTGTCATTAAAAGTTTACAAGGATGGAAATACAGAAGGACAAAAGACCCCCAAGTAATGGCAATTGCTTTGGTGAGGTTCGAACCTTTAAGATGTAATACCACCAAATCATGGTATGTCACATCCGTTGTATATGAAAATAGGTTGGATGAATTTGACAGTTGTAGGTAATTAATCCTACATTTTATTGCAGTAAAACATTTTCTGTGTCATAAACATATGATGTGGGTATTTTAGGGCACCATTATATTTTTTATCTTTGGGTTTCTATAGAATATATTTGAAACTTGAGCTTACATTGTTACTAAATCTTGTACACAGGTTAAATAAGGGGGGAAATTTGATTGGTTAACTTCCAGTGATGGTTATTTTCTTATATGCAATGAAATGTTATGTGATTTTTTTTCTATTGCACTGGACAGGATAAAACTTTACTCATGCCAAGTATTTCTTTATTTGAAACAAAGATAAATTCTGCACATTTTTTTTGGAAAGTGCAAATTAAACAGATGAATTCCCCCCATCCTGTTAAGAGGTCTCATTCTTAGAATACTCACCATAAGTAATAAAACATTAGTTGATAATGATACTGTGAATGGCTGAGTCTTTCCTAATGATTTAAATGATTCACATAACACAAAGGTCCCAGGCTTTCTGAAAACAGAAAACATGATTCACATTACACAAATGTCCCAGGCTTTCTGAAAACAGAAAAACATGATTCACATAACACAAAGGTCCCAGGCTTTCTGAAAACAGAAAACATGATTCACATAACAAAGGTACCAGGCTTTCTGAAAACAGAAAACATGATTCACATAACACAAAGGTACCAGGCTTTCTGAAAACAGAAAACATGATTTACATAACACAAAGGTACCAGGCTTTCTAAACATAGAACATGATTCACATAACACAAAGGTCCCAGGCTTTCTGAACATAGAACATGATTCACATTACACAAAAGTACCAAGCTTTCTGAAAAGAAAAAACATGATTCACATAACATAAAGGTACCAGGCTTTCTGAAAACAGAAAACATGATTTACATAACATAAAGGTACCAGGCTTTCTGAAAATAGAAAACATGATTCACATAACACAAAGGTCCCAGGCTTTCTGAAAATAGAAAACATGATTCACATAACACAAAGGTACCAGGCTTTCTGAAAACAGAAAACATGATTCACATAACACAAAGGTACCAGGCTTTCTGAAAATAGAAAACATGATTCACATAACACAAAGGTATCAGGCTTTCTGAAAACAGAAAACATGATTCACTTAACACAAAGGCACCAGACTTTTTGAAAACAGAAAACATGATTTCTTAACACAAAGGTACCAGGCTTTCTGAAAATAGAAAACATGATTCACATAACACAAAGGTACCAGGCTTTCTGAAAACAGAAAAAATGATTCACATAACACTAAGGTCCCAGGCTTTCTGAAAACAGAAAACATGATTTCTTAACACAAAGGTACCAGGCTTTCTGAAAACAGAAAACATGATTTACATAACATAAAGGTCCCAGGTTTTCTGAAAATAGAAAACATGATTCACATAACACAAAGGTCCCAGGCTTTCTTAACATAGAACATGATTCACATTACACAAAAGTACCAAGCTTTCTGAAAAGATAAAACATGATTCACATAACATAAAGGTACCAGGCTTTCTGAAAACAGAAAACATGATTTACATAACATAAATGTACAAGGCTTTCTGAAAATAGAAAACATGATTCACATAACACAAAGGTACCAGGCTTTCTGAAAATAGAAAACATGATTCACATAACACAAAGGTCCCAGGCTTTCTGAAAATAGAAAACATGATTCACATAACACAAAGGTCCCAGGCTTTCTAAACATAGAACATGGTTTACATTACACAAAAGTACCAAGCTTTCTGAAAAGAGAAAACATGATTCACATAACATATAGGTACCAGGCTTTCTGAAAACAGAAAACATGATTCACATAACATAAAGGTATCAGGCTTTCTGAAAACAGAAAACATGATTTACATAACATAAATGTACCAGGCTTTCTGAAAATAGAAAACATGATTCACATAACACAAAGGTACCAGGCTTTCTGAAAATAGAAAACATGATTCACATAACACAAAGGTCCCAGGCTTTCTGAAAATAGAAAACATGATTCACATAACACAAAGGTACCAGGCTTTCTGAAAACAGAAAACATGATTCACATAACACTAAGGTCCCAGGCTTTCTGAAAACAGAAAACATGATTTCTTAACACAAAGGTACCAGGCTTTCTGAAAACAGAAAACATGATTTACATAACATAAATAAACCAGGCTTTCTGAAAATAGAAAACATGATTTACATAACACAAAGGTCCCAGAGAAAACATGATTCACATAACACAAAGGTCCCAGGCTTTCTTAACATAGAACATGATTCACATTACACAAAAGTACCAAGCTTTCTGAAAAGATAAAACATGATTCACATAACATAAAGGTACCAGGCTTTCTGAAAACAGAAAACATGATTTACATAACATAAATGTACAAGGCTTTCTGAAAATAGAAAACATGATTCACATAACACAAAGGTACCAGGCTTTCTGAAAATAGAAAACATGATTCACATAACACAAAGGTCCCAGGCTTTCTGAAAATAGAAAACATGATTCACATAACACAAAGGTACCAGGCTTTCTGAAAACAGAAAACATGATTCACATAACACAAAGGTCCCAGGCTTTCTGAAAACAGAAAACATGATTCACATAACACAAAGGTACCAGGCTTTCTGAAAACAGAAAACATGATTTACATAAAATAAATGTACCAGGCTTTCTGAAAATAGAAAACATGATTCACATAACACAAAGGTACCAGGCTTTCTGAAAATAGAAAACATGATTCACATAACACAAAGGTCCCAGGCTTTCTGAAAATAGAAAACATGATTCACATAACACAAAGGTACCAGGCTTTCTGAAAACAGAAAACATGGATTCACATAACACAAAGGCACCAGACTTTTTGAAAACAGAAAACATGATTCACATAACACAAAGGTATCAGGCTTTCTGAACATAGAACATGATTCACATTACACAAAAGTACCAAGCTTTCTGAAAAGAAAAAACATGATTCACATAACATAAAGGTACCAGGCTTTCTGAAAACAGAAAACATGATTTACATAACATAAAGGTACCAGGCTTTCTGAAAATAGAAAACATGATTCACATAACACAAAGGTCCCAGGCTTTCTGAAAATAGAAAACATGATTCACATAACACAAAGGTACCAGGCTTTCTGAAAACAGAAAACATGATTCACATAACACAAAGGTACCAGGCTTTCTGAAAATAGAAAACATGATTCACATAACACAAAGGTATCAGGCTTTCTGAAAACAGAAAACATGATTCACTTAACACAAAGGCACCAGACTTTTTGAAAACAGAAAACATGATTTCTTAACACAAAGGTACCAGGCTTTCTGAAAATAGAAAACATGATTCACATAACACAAAGGTACCAGGCTTTCTGAAAACAGAAAAAATGATTCACATAACACTAAGGTCCCAGGCTTTCTGAAAACAGAAAACATGATTTCTTAACACAAAGGTACCAGGCTTTCTGAAAACAGAAAACATGATTTACATAACATAAAGGTCCCAGGTTTTCTGAAAATAGAAAACATGATTCACATAACACAAAGGTCCCAGGCTTTCTTAACATAGAACATGATTCACATTACACAAAAGTACCAAGCTTTCTGAAAAGATAAAACATGATTCACATAACATAAAGGTACCAGGCTTTCTGAAAACAGAAAACATGATTTACATAACATAAATGTACAAGGCTTTCTGAAAATAGAAAACATGATTCACATAACACAAAGGTACCAGGCTTTCTGAAAATAGAAAACATGATTCACATAACACAAAGGTCCCAGGCTTTCTGAAAATAGAAAACATGATTCACATAACACAAAGGTCCCAGGCTTTCTAAACATAGAACATGGTTTACATTACACAAAAGTACCAAGCTTTCTGAAAAGAGAAAACATGATTCACATAACATATAGGTACCAGGCTTTCTGAAAACAGAAAACATGATTCACATAACATAAAGGTATCAGGCTTTCTGAAAACAGAAAACATGATTTACATAACATAAATGTACCAGGCTTTCTGAAAATAGAAAACATGATTCACATAACACAAAGGTACCAGGCTTTCTGAAAATAGAAAACATGATTCACATAACACAAAGGTCCCAGGCTTTCTGAAAATAGAAAACATGATTCACATAACACAAAGGTACCAGGCTTTCTGAAAACAGAAAACATGATTCACATAACACTAAGGTCCCAGGCTTTCTGAAAACAGAAAACATGATTTCTTAACACAAAGGTACCAGGCTTTCTGAAAACAGAAAACATGATTTACATAACATAAATAAACCAGGCTTTCTGAAAATAGAAAACATGATTTACATAACACAAAGGTCCCAGAGAAAACATGATTCACATAACACAAAGGTCCCAGGCTTTCTTAACATAGAACATGATTCACATTACACAAAAGTACCAAGCTTTCTGAAAAGATAAAACATGATTCACATAACATAAAGGTACCAGGCTTTCTGAAAACAGAAAACATGATTTACATAACATAAATGTACAAGGCTTTCTGAAAATAGAAAACATGATTCACATAACACAAAGGTACCAGGCTTTCTGAAAATAGAAAACATGATTCACATAACACAAAGGTCCCAGGCTTTCTGAAAATAGAAAACATGATTCACATAACACAAAGGTACCAGGCTTTCTGAAAACAGAAAACATGATTCACATAACACAAAGGTCCCAGGCTTTCTGAAAACAGAAAACATGATTCACATAACACAAAGGTACCAGGCTTTCTGAAAACAGAAAACATGATTTACATAAAATAAATGTACCAGGCTTTCTGAAAATAGAAAACATGATTCACATAACACAAAGGTACCAGGCTTTCTGAAAATAGAAAACATGATTCACATAACACAAAGGTCCCAGGCTTTCTGAAAATAGAAAACATGATTCACATAACACAAAGGTACCAGGCTTTCTGAAAACAGAAAACATGGATTCACATAACACAAAGGCACCAGACTTTTTGAAAACAGAAAACATGATTTCTTAACACAAAGGTACCAGGCTTTCTGAAAATAGAAAACATGATTCACATAACATAAAGGTACCAGGCTTTCTGAAAACAGAAAACATGATTTACATAACATAAATGTACAAGGCTTTCTGAAAATAGAAAACATGATTCACATAACACAAAGGTACCAGGCTTTCTGAAAATAGAAAACATGATTCACATAACACAAAGGTCCCAGGCTTTCTGAAAATAGAAAACATGATTCACATAACACAAAGGTACCAGGCTTTCTGAAAACAGAAAACATGATTCACATAACACAAAGGTCCCAGGCTTTCTGAAAATAGAAAACATGATTCACATAACACAAAGGTACCAGGCTTTCTGAAAACAGAAAACATGATTCACATAACACAAAGGTCCCAGGCTTTCTGAAAATAGAAAACATGATTCACATAACACAAAGGTACCAGGCTTTCTGAAAACAGAAAACATGATTTACATAACACAAAGGTCCCAGGCTTTCTGAAAATAGAAAACATGATTCACATAACACAAAGGTACCAGGCTTTCTAAACATAGAACATGGTTTACATTACACAAAAGTACCAAGCTTTCTGAAAAGAGAAAACATGATTTACATAACATATAGGTACCAGGCTTTCTGAAAACAGAAAACATGATTCACATAACACAAAGGTACCAGGCTTTCTGAAAATAGAAAACATGATTCACATAACATAAATGTACCAGGCTTTCTGAAAACAGAAAACATGATTTACATAACACAAAGGTCCCAGGCTTTCTGAAAATAGAAAACATGATTCACATAACACAAAGGTACCAGGCTTTCTAAACATAGAACATGGTTTACATTACACAAAAGTACCAAGCTTTCTGAAAAGAGAAAACATGATTTACATAACATATAGGTACCAGGCTTTCTGAAAACAGAAAACATGATTCACATAACACAAAGGTACCAGGCTTTCTGAAAATAGAAAACATGGTTTACATTACACAAAAGTACCAAGCTTTCTGAAAACAGAAAACATGATTCACATAACACAAAGGTACCAGGCTTTCTGAAAACAGAAAAACATGATTCACATAACACAAAGGTACCAGGCTTTCTGAAAACAGAAAACATGATTCACATAACACAAAGGTACCAGGCTTTCTGAAAACAGAAAACATGATTTACATAACATATAGGTCCCAGGCTTTCTGAAAATAGAAAACATGATTCACATAACACAAAGGTACCAGGCTTTCTAAACATAGAACATGGTTTACATTACACAAAAGTACCAAGCTTTCTGAAAAGATAAAACATGATTCACATAACATAAAGGTACCAGGCTTTCTGAAAACAGAAAACATGATTTACATAACATAAATGTACAAGGCTTTCTGAAAATAGAAAACATGATTCACATAACACAAAGGTACCAGGCTTTCTGAAAATAGAAAACATGATTCACATAACACAAAGGTCCCAGGCTTTCTGAAAATAGAAAACATGATTCACATAACACAAAGGTCCCAGGCTTTCTAAACATAGAACATGGTTTACATTACACAAAAGTACCAAGCTTTCTGAAAAGAGAAAACATGATTCACATAACATATAGGTACCAGGCTTTCTGAAAACAGAAAACATGATTCACATAACATAAAGGTATCAGGCTTTCTGAAAACAGAAAACATGATTTACATAACATAAATGTACCAGGCTTTCTGAAAATAGAAAACATGATTCACATAACACAAAGGTACCAGGCTTTCTGAAAATAGAAAACATGATTCACATAACACAAAGGTCCCAGGCTTTCTGAAAATAGAAAACATGATTCACATAACACAAAGGTACCAGGCTTTCTGAAAACAGAAAACATGATTCACATAACACTAAGGTCCCAGGCTTTCTGAAAACAGAAAACATGATTTCTTAACACAAAGGTACCAGGCTTTCTGAAAACAGAAAACATGATTTACATAACATAAATAAACCAGGCTTTCTGAAAATAGAAAACATGATTTACATAACACAAAGGTCCCAGAGAAAACATGATTCACATAACACAAAGGTCCCAGGCTTTCTTAACATAGAACATGATTCACATTACACAAAAGTACCAAGCTTTCTGAAAAGATAAAACATGATTCACATAACATAAAGGTACCAGGCTTTCTGAAAACAGAAAACATGATTTACATAACATAAATGTACAAGGCTTTCTGAAAATAGAAAACATGATTCACATAACACAAAGGTACCAGGCTTTCTGAAAATAGAAAACATGATTCACATAACACAAAGGTCCCAGGCTTTCTGAAAATAGACAACATGATTCACATAACACAAAGGTACCAGGCTTTCTGAAAACAGAAAACATGATTCACATAACACAAAGGTCCCAGGCTTTCTGAAAACAGAAAACATGATTCACATAACACAAAGGTACCAGGCTTTCTGAAAACAGAAAACATGATTTACATAAAATAAATGTACCAGGCTTTCTGAAAATAGAAAACATGATTCACATAACACAAAGGTACCAGGCTTTCTGAAAATAGAAAACATGATTCACATAACACAAAGGTCCCAGGCTTTCTGAAAATAGAAAACATGATTCACATAACACAAAGGTACCAGGCTTTCTGAAAACAGAAAACATGGATTCACATAACACAAAGGCACCAGACTTTTTGAAAACAGAAAACATGATTTCTTAACACAAAGGTACCAGGCTTTCTGAAAATAGAAAACATGATTCACATAACATAAAGGTACCAGGCTTTCTGAAAACAGAAAACATGATTTACATAACATAAATGTACAAGGCTTTCTGAAAATAGAAAACATGATTCACATAACACAAAGGTACCAGGCTTTCTGAAAATAGAAAACATGATTCACATAACACAAAGGTCCCAGGCTTTCTGAAAATAGAAAACATGATTCACATAACACAAAGGTACCAGGCTTTCTGAAAACAGAAAACATGATTCACATAACACAAAGGTCCCAGGCTTTCTGAAAATAGAAAACATGATTCACATAACACAAAGGTACCAGGCTTTCTGAAAACAGAAAACATGATTCACATAACACAAAGGTCCCAGGCTTTCTGAAAATAGAAAACATGATTCACATAACACAAAGGTACCAGGCTTTCTGAAAACAGAAAACATGATTTACATAACACAAAGGTCCCAGGCTTTCTGAAAATAGAAAACATGATTCACATAACACAAAGGTACCAGGCTTTCTAAACATAGAACATGGTTTACATTACACAAAAGTACCAAGCTTTCTGAAAAGAGAAAACATGATTTACATAACATATAGGTACCAGGCTTTCTGAAAACAGAAAACATGATTCACATAACACAAAGGTACCAGGCTTTCTGAAAATAGAAAACATGATTCACATAACATAAATGTACCAGGCTTTCTGAAAACAGAAAACATGATTTACATAACACAAAGGTCCCAGGCTTTCTGAAAATAGAAAACATGATTCACATAACACAAAGGTACCAGGCTTTCTAAACATAGAACATGGTTTACATTACACAAAAGTACCAAGCTTTCTGAAAAGAGAAAACATGATTTACATAACATATAGGTACCAGGCTTTCTGAAAACAGAAAACATGATTCACATAACACAAAGGTACCAGGCTTTCTGAAAATAGAAAACATGGTTTACATTACACAAAAGTACCAAGCTTTCTGAAAACAGAAAACATGATTCACATAACACAAAGGTACCAGGCTTTCTGAAAACAGAAAAACATGATTCACATAACACAAAGGTACCAGGCTTTCTGAAAACAGAAAACATGATTCACATAACACAAAGGTACCAGGCTTTCTGAAAACAGAAAACATGATTTACATAACATATAGGTACCAGGCTTTCTGAAAATAGAAAACATGATTTACATAACACAAAGGTCCCAGGCTTTCTGAAAATAGAAAACATGGTTTACATTACACAAAAGTACCAAGCTTTCTGAAAAGAGAAAACATGATTCACATAACATATAGGTACCAGGCTTTCTGAAAACAGAAAACATGATTCACATAACACAAAGGTACCAGGCTTTCTGAAAATAGAAAACATGATTCACATAACACAAAGGTACCAGGCTTTCTGAAAACAGAAAACATGATTCACATAACACAAAGGTACCAGGCTTTCTGAAAATAGAAAACATGATTCACATAACACAAAGGTCCCAGGCTTTCTGAAAATGGAAAACATGATTCACATAACACAAAGGTACCAGGCTTTCTGAAAATAGAAAACATGATTCACATAACACAAAGGTCCCAGGCTTTCTAAACATAGAACATGGTTTACATTACACAAAAGTACCAAGCTTTCTGAAAAGAGAAAACATGATTCACATAACATATAGGTACCAGGCTTTCTGAAAACAGAAAACATGATTTACATAACACAAAGGTCCCAGGCTTTCTGAAAATAGAAAACATGATTCACATAACACAAAGGTCCCAGGCTTTCTGAAAACAGAAAACATGATTCACATAACACAAAGGTCCCAGGCTTTCTGAAAATAGAAAACATGATTCACTTAACACAAAGGTCCCAGGCTTTCTGAAAATAGAAAACATGATTCACATAACACAAAGGTCCCAGGCTTTCTGAAAATAGAAAACATGATTCACATAACACAAAGGTCCCAGGCTTTCTGAAAATAGAAAACATGATTCACATAACACAAAGGTACCAGGCTTTCTGAAAATAGAAAACATGATTTACATAACACAAAGGTATCAGGCTTTCTGAAAATAGAAAACATGATTCACATAACACAAAGGTACCAGGCTTTCTAAACATAGAACATGGTTTACATTACACAAAAGTACCAAGCTTTCTGAAAAGAGAAAACATGATTCACATAACATATAGGTACCAGGCTTTCTGAAAACAGAAAACATGATTCACATAACACAAAGGTACCAGGCTTTCTGAAAATAGAAAACATGATTCACATAACACAAAGGTACCAGGCTTTCTGAAAACAGAAAACATGATTCACATAACATAAAGGTATCAGGCTTTCTGAAAACAGAAAACATGATTCACATAACACAAAGGTACCAGGCTTTCTAAACATAGAACATGGTTTACATTACACAAAAGTACCAAGCTTTCTGAAAACAGAAAACATGATTCACATAACATAAAGGTATCAGGCTTTCTGAAAACAGAAAACATGATTTACATAACATAAATGTACCAGGCTTTCTGAAAATAGAAAACATGATTCACATAACACAAAGGTACCAGGCTTTCTGAAAATAGAAAACATGATTCACATAACACAAAGGTCCCAGGCTTTCTGAAAATAGAAAACATGATTTCTTAACACAAAGGTACCAAGCTTTCTGAAAATAGAAAACATGATTCACATAACACAAAGGTACCAGGCTTTCTGAAAACAGAAAACATGATTTACATAACATAAATGTACCAGGCTTTCTGAAAATAGAAAACATAATTCACATAACACAGAGGTACCAGGCTTTCTGAAAATAGAAAACATGATTCACATAACACAAAGGTACCAGGCTTTCTGAAAACAGAAAAACATGATTCACATAACATAAATGTACCAGGCTTTCTGAAAATAGAAAACATAATTCACATAACACAAAAGTACCAGGCTTTCTAAAAATAGAAAACATGATTCACATAACACAAAGGTACCAGGCTTTCTGAAAACAGAAAAACATGATTCACATAACACAAAGGTCCCAGGCTTTCTGAAAATAGAAAACATGATTCACATAACACAAAGGTACCAGGCTTTCTGAAAATAGAAAACATGATTCACATAACACAAAGGTACCAGGCTTTCTGAAAACAGAAAACATGGATTCACATAACACAAAGGTACCAGGCTTTCTGAAAATAGAAAAACATGATTCACAGTACACAAAAATGTGAGAGAAATAATGAGTCACATAACACAAAAGTAGAAAAGATGACATTAAAAAGAATTCAAATATGTGTCATTATTTTTAAATGGAAATCATAACTTCTATCTGATTTTTGCAAACCCTGTTCATATTTATAAATCACTATTTGATTATACAGAAATTTACTTCAAACATAAAACTCTTGTAAATATATGGCATATTCAGCAATTTGAGAACAGTGAAAATGATGACAACAAAACTCCAACTTGATCTGTGTTTGGTGGGAATAAGCATTGTGTATAAGTTTCATAACATTTGGTTTAAGAAAAGTACAGTAAGAATTCGGCAACTGCATATTCAGCAATTTTATAAAGGGACATAACTCTTGAAAGCTGAAGGTGGCGCCACATAAATCTGATCTTGATTACATTATCACATTGGAGGCATTAAAATTGAAAAGCTTATGAAGTTTGTACAATGCATTGTCATAAAAAAAAAACAGGCTTCACAAAAACTAAATGCCTGTACAAGCTATTTCCTAGAAGTTTTGCTCACTCAGAGCTTACCAGTAGAAATGACCAACATGCACATGATCTGTAGTGTATTTCTTTTAAGCAGATGGGAAACCATGCAAATACTTGTTCCCCTTCCAAAATAATTTACCTTTTCAGAATCATATGCATTCTAGTTATAATACAAAATAATACATCAAAAACATTATGATTGATTAAAATCATACAATGATACTAAACAATGGAAATTTAACCTATCTTATCTTAATCTTAATTCTTTCCGCACCAGAAATCGCATAAGGACTCCATGCTTTATGATGCAACATTATTTTCATCTTGGTGTATGATCAATGAGTTACTCAATTCCTTTAGATTCTAAAGAGGCAAATTGACAGTGAAACTTACAAGTCCTGGTTCCCTTTTTTTAAGTTGGAATGATGAACTGATACCATTTGTTTTACACGAGATTCCTTGTTCCCTGTTTCCATCTTTGTACTTTTTTTCTCTGGTTCCTTCATTGACAAATTTAAAGCTGGAAAAAAAGAAAATTAACAAATCTTTAACTGTTTACTCCTTTTTTAATTTCATAATTTTTTGTGTTAGACACCATATACAAGTCTCTGAATATATTCAACTTTTTTTGTCATATTTTCCACATGGATTTTTGTTGTTGATATTTCTTAAATTGACATTCAGTCACATGCAAAACAGTTGTAAATGTCACCTTATGTGTCTAGGTCTATTGATACATTCCTGACTGATGAATGTTAGAGAAGAAAATATCTTCGGAAGCATGCAATATTCTAAATCCCTTTTTTATTTACTGGGGTACTTTGCAGAACACTGAGGTGCTGTTAATTAAGTGTTTTGGCATTACCTATACAGTAAAACCTGTATAAACCGGCTGGCTATGGGACTATGAAAAAGGGCTGGTTTGGAAAGTGAGCCGGTTTATTCATTTTTCCGTTTTGACCAGAGGTAAATGACTTCTAATTACTTCCATGATCGTTTATTTGAAACGTTGGTATGGTCAATTAAAAAGCAAGAATATTTTCAAACAAAATTTCATCACTGTCGAAACATTGTTGTACAGTGTTCAATGCATATTGTTTGTTGTCCTTTGGGTGTTCTTCATTATCGGGGTCATTGGTTACGGGGTTCACAACAGGGAACCCAGGATTTCGAAAACAAGTTTTTTTTTATATCCAAATTACAACGTAAATTCAATCCGAGATGTACATGGTGTGTCTTTCCGTTTAATTGACACGTTTACATGTATTATGTTTTTATAAATAATACAGCTCACCCCTGTACGATTGTAAGTTCACAGATTAACACCTGACTAATTGATTACCTTGAAAAGCCATATTGTATAAACAAATATGTTTTGATTGCGTATCAATCATATTGAAATTAATTAGACTAACTGGTTTTGACAGGTAATAATTGATTTAATTAAGAGTATTGGGACTGCAACATAAGACCAGAATTCAGAATACACAGGGTCCAGTTTTCAAAGGGTATTTTAACAAAGACTTTGAAGGGAAAAAAATGGGACTTTAATTTTCAGCCGGAATGAACAGGAATCCGATTTATTCAGGGTCTGGTTTACTCAGGTTTGACTGTATAGCTATACTTTTTGTTTATCATTAAGATACTTTATAAAAATAAGGAGATGTGATATGATTGCAAATGAGACAAAGTTCAAACAAATTAAAGGCAACCTACCTTCTTCTTGTATCTCAGGCTTGTAATTGTCTCCAGGACTTCTGTAATTAAAATTAAAATTGAAATTACTCATTGTAGCCTTAGATTCAATCAAAATAAATCGTAAATCAAATTCAAAATCCTTGAGGCCACAATTAAAAATATTTTGGTTTGCCCAAACCCTACTCAAAGGTTGAGACAGTGGATAGGTAGGTAGGCATTTTTTTTTTTAAAGAGAAATTGAAGTATTGGGTGTTTATTAGTCTTCATGCCTGTCTGATTAAAAAAAATCTTCTTCAAATCAGGACAATAAAAGAATTTGAGTAGGCAGCTTTTTTCTTGGTAGGTAGCGTTTGGGCAAACAAACCTATTCTTTTTTATGGCCTGATAGCAACACATGAAAATGTGGGTAATGAAAGTCTTGTGAACCTCTGCTCTTTTGTTGGGTTGTTGTCTCTTTGACACATTCCCCATATCCATTCTCTTTTCTAATTAAAACTAAACAGTTCATGTAACATTGATTTGAGTTATCTCCCCTTGAACACTTGTTAAATTTTTAACAAAAAGGTAATTAGCTAACACAGTGTCTTTCACAACTTAATAAATCCATTCTTCAAAGCTTCTACAAACTGTTATGAATATTTACTGTTAATTTAGAAATTACTGCATATTGATGATGCCATTGTTAATAAAAGAAATTTATTCTTGATTGTTAATCAAAGAACGTATTCTTGATTATAAAAAGAGACTTCCAGAAAAGCTACAAAATAGATTATTGGACAAACAATAGAAAGGCATAATAACATTTTATTCATCATCTGTATGAATGTATTGCTGTCATTACCTACGAGCAGAGTCATTGCCATTATCCATTGAGGATTTCCGACTGTGGTCTATTAGTGGAGGAAAATTCGGAAATTACTGATGTGATTGTTGATTGTATGCATAAGCTTAATAAACTAAAATGATTTCAGAAAAGGGGACAGACAAAATTTGGTGAGGGGGTATAATAACATTTCAACATCTGTATATAGGTACTACGGTCATTACCTACGAGCAGGGTCATTGCCATTATTCATCGAGGGTTTCACACTGAGGTCAATTGGTGGAGGTATTGCTTTGAATTCTGTTGCTGAACTTGAAACTTGGCCATTCTGACTTCTTCCATTTTGCTGGTCATTGTGGTCTTTAGATACACCTCTAGCAAGATTGCTGAAATCAAATACTTTTGGACGGTCACTATGGTTACTTTGTATACTGGCTGCACTTCCAGGCCTTTCACCATTTTGTTCCATCATGAAAACTCTTGGTGACTATGAAAAATAATATTTTGTAATTAAGACTTAAACAATCAGTATTAAAATGCTATAGAAAACCACTAAACTGACACTTCTCTGTGTATGAATTTACATATGTTTTCATATAAGAAATAGAACTACAAATGTGTACATGTCATTTGACAGTTTTTTTTCCACCTAAAAAAAACTTCCCATTCAAATTCTCTTTTATGGACAAGTACTTGTGTATGCTTAAATTTTGAAATATATTTTAAATTGGGAATTCCACACACAATCAACATACTAAAACCTGTCTATACCTATATCATGAACATTTTGGCATTGCAAAAGATCACGTTTTCTCTGACTCTTAATGACGTCTTTATACTAAATCCATTGGATTTTGGATGTGTACTGATTGATATTTAAGTCTTAGATACATGATTTTCTTTTATTAGTTGTTAATTTGTTATAGGCTTTGAACTAGCTGTCAATAACTGTAAGTACTCTCATATCTGTACTTTGTGATTTATTAGTTGTTAGGAATGTATAAATAACACCACTGTCCCAGGTAAAGGGGAGGGGTGAGCAAAAACTAACATGTTTTAACCTGCCATATTCTTGTGTGCAAGTCTGCCAAGTCATATGTGCAAGTATAAAATCATAATATAATTTTTTTTAAGGCGAAAATAATCAGAAATAATTACTAGTGTTGCAAATCAATAATTAAATTGAAGACCCTTACCATTAACTATATATAATTATATATTACATATATTTGCGTATTAAGTTGTCAATGAATTATAACTTACAACTGACTCCCTCCTAGCAGGACTTCCTGGTCTATGTTTACGGAACCAAGATGTCTTCCACATGTCCAACTTTTTACCTTTGTACATCACCTATAATATTTATTATAAGATCAAACGTACTACACACAATTACTAAGTTATGTAACAAAGGATATTCATTACCTTTAAACATTACATGAAAACTTTCAAATTTTGTTAGTGTCTTTCAAGTATTCAACAAGTTTAAGGTAATGGCCTTGAGTGAGTTTTATATTTCATCAAAATACTAAGTGCTTTTATTGTTCTGATATTGTACAGGTCTCTTTTGTTGGTCTTCCTTGAACTTATAAGGTTCATATCACTTTTTTGTTTCTTCCTCCCCTCTTTTTATGACTGCATAAAATAAATATGAAAATGATAGATGTCTAACAGTAACATGAGTAATGATTTTTTTATTGCAAACAAAAAGTAAAGAACGTCACAGTTTGAAATACAGATCCTGAGTCCAATCCTTGTTAACAAAGATCTGACAATGCTACTTTCCACTTTCTATTTCAAAGACCTTTCAGGATCTTCTGGTTTTATTGTAAATATGCACACCTTCAAAATTTTAAAGATGGAATTGCAATAATTCTAGTGCAAACCACCTTTACTTTATATCTCTTGAGAAGGACGAAAGGTTGCTCTAATCAAAATAAGTAACACTTCAGAAAGATACACTTGGCAATAATGAAGTTTTTTTTCTAAGATTTCATTGAAAGTATCAACTGAAATGTATCTACCACTGACAAGTCGATAGCAAAAAACCTTTAGACCTGTATGTGCAAAAATCCTACATCTTTTTTTATATTTTCAATCATCAATATTCAAGTCATCTTTCCCTTATTGACATGTTTACAGGAAACACAGACATTATTGTGTGCATTTATTATTGAAATTTTGTCATTTAGACTTAAATGCTACTTTAATTTTTGCGATATTGAGAAAAATCTTGTTAAACTCTTATACAAAATTTCAAAATGGGGGTTTAAATTATTACTATTTTAACCCTGTGGCATTTATACCAATAAAAAAAAACATTGCAAAAATTTCTAAATTTACAGTACATTAAACTTACAGAATTCCATCCACAACCAGATTTTTTCAGGGGGTTAACCTGGCGTTTACAATGTGCTGCCCAAGCACTAGGTGTGCCAAACATCTCTTTGGTGGCTGGCGTCATTATTTTACCATTGGGCAGTAGGTCAGCGATGAATTTCCTTCCCTGAAAATGACGTTAGACATTTTTGTGTAAATCAACATCATCAAAACATATTCCCTTCGCATAAACTAATCATATAACATGTTTTAGGCAATGCAAGCTCAACTGAATTATCTCCCTTTAAAATTTTAAAAGGTATCTTTCACCTCTATTGTTTATCAATAAACTTGATCATGAAAAAGCAACACCAATAATGAAATTTTGCATAGGATATATTCTGTGGGTTCTGCACACTTTTTGATCATATTATTTGATATAAAACATTACTGGACTACAAAATGCTCCCACAGCTTTATGTGTGCTGTTCTATTCACTGTTGTTTGTCTATTATTTTTTTATCCTGGTATTGTCCATATTGTTTGTCAATAAATATTTGTATTCATATTTTTGATTTGCCCCTAAATAATTTCATGTCAATTTCTCTTACTAAATATTTAAGTGTCAGAAGTCCATTGCCTGGTTCTATAATGCCATCGATAATAAGCATCTGTAACGTTACACCACGACCAGTAATGGCTGTTTTTATAAAGTTCTCTGATATGCTATTCTCTTCATCACAATCATTTTCATCATCAAATTCTTCCTCCATTTCGTCCGCCATCTTGTTATCTAAAAGTAAATTAATTTGTCTTTAATGCATTATTAGATTCTCGCTACATTGAAGATCCATTTGTGGCCTTTGGCTGTTTTCTGCTCTTGGGTCGGTTGTTGTCTCTTGGACACATTCCCCATCTTCATTCTCAATTTTATAATGTGTCATAGAGACAACGACCGACCCAAGAGCAGAAAACAGCCAAAGGCCACAAATGGGTCTTCATCACAGCAAGAAAATCCTGCACCAGGAGGGTGGACTCAGCTAGTCGAGCATTGGTTAAAAGTTTGGTTTTTATGTAGTTTTGTTTCATCACTAGTACTGTCCCATGTGAGGAGTTAGGTCGAGTCAGTTTTTTGTACTTATCATGCTCATACTCCAAAATCAACCAATCGAAATGTTGGATTTCATGTTTCGAGCATGATTTTTCTGCTGCAAGCACTGAGCAAAGTTTTATGACTTCAACCCCAGGTATTTAGAAAGTTAGAAAATTGCATGTTGCCTTTTATCATGTTTATGTAGTCATTTGCAATTTATAAAAAAAAATAATTTGCCCTGTGAAGTTATATCAAATTTTTGGGATAATATCGGAAACAGATACATTGACAGGGTTCGACACTAACGGTAGTCCGGTAGTCCGGTGCCCCCCTAAAATCTAGGAGGACTACCAAAACATGGTTAATCAGTAGTCCTGTGGACCACCTGGAAATTTGTATATGGTCTGGCTATTTCAATGATAAAAATTGGCATAAAAGTCCTCCCAATTATGTTTACATTTTTCAAAGACAGTGATGGCATTTGGAAGAACGTAAATTTTATATTGTTATTATGAAAGCACTTTTAAGATCCAGATTTCTGATCAGAATCTTCACAGTGTTTGTAACACATGAGATTTTCAATGTTAAATGAAAATGTCTGATAACCAAAATGTGAAGAAACTGCAGATTAGACAGCAAAGGTCAGCAATAAAAACGTAGGTGTCAGAGTTAAAAAAATAAAAACTTCCCAAATTTGGAAAAAAAAATTTATTACCCCTAAAAAAAGAAACAGGAAGAGGAAGTTTGAAAAAAAAGCCAACAATATTTTTTGGTGGCTTTCTTATTAAAATAACCCATATATGCATGTCATTCAAATATTAAAGGCATTTTGTTTTAATAATAATGATAATAATAATAATTCTTTATTTAAAGAGGGTTACACAGTTAACTGTAAAGCTAATCTTCCCTGAGGCCCTCATGAAATACAATGAAATATAACAAACAATTACAAAATATCAAACAGACACACATAAATGAAAAATTGTTATGAAATATACAATTTTCAAAATAGGTAAAAGTTACAAATTCATATATGACATGTATAGTATTGGCATCAACAATATCATAAGTTTGAGTAAATGTGTGAAAATTATTATGCATATAAAAAATGCACAGCTTCTTAATTTTCCATCAAGTAATTTTTTTAAATCTTTTTTGAATGAGCTTGTACTTGAGGTTGATTTTTTCAGGGATATTGGTAAGTTATTCCATAAAATAGATCCTGAATATATAAAAGATTTCTTATAAAGCTCTGTTTTGGCTTTTGGAACTTGTAAATTTTTGCAAGAGGCATTTCTCAAACAATATTGGTTTATTTCTGGCATTTCTTTAAACTTTTCAGGGAGATATACAGGGGCTTCATTCTTAAGGCATTTATGCATCAAAACTGATTTGTGGTATAAGATTCTGTTCTCTACTGTCATCCATCCAAGCTGTTTAAACAGTGGAGCTGATGATGAAAGTGGATCAGCATCTAAAATAAGTCTTGCAGCCCTTTTCTGCAATTTTATTATTCTGACTAGCTCATTTTTAGCACAACCACTCCAAATAATACAACAATAATCTATCAGTGGGAGAATATAACCATTATAAAATAATAGCAACATATCCACTGAATTGCTTTCAACAGTGATGATGAAGTTGACCTCTAGTTCACAAACAAAGACATTGTATCACTACAAGAAAAATCTTATAAACTGTTTGAAGAATTAATGAAAGCTTTGACTTATTTTTATCCTTTTTTTCTAAATAATCCTGGAATAAAAGGTCAAATAACTCCACCTAACAAGGCCTTAGAAATTGTCTCAGATTGCAGATTTTGCATTTCATTTTTCAAAATTTTCTGATGGTAAAAGTTCAGGAGTAATAAAATTTATTCACTGAATGTCAACTTTAATTTATCTGAAAAAAAAACAAAATATTTTCAAAACTCAAATGAACATTTGTGTGCTTTTGAGGTGCTCAGATGGCAGGAAATTGCATCTTATTTCGAAAATTTTTCTTGGGGGGGCATGCCCCCAAACCCCCCTAGCTAGTTCGGGCCGCGTTGCGGCCCTCACCGGTGATAGAGGTGGACTACCAGGACTACCCAAAATTTTTTCTTGGTAGTCCTGTGGACTACATCACCTCTAATGTTAGTGTCAAACCCTGATTGAAGACAATTCCTAATCTGGTCTAAGCCTTGTTACCCGATTTTAGGGAATTGGTTTTGCTCATTGTTGAAAGTAACCTAAAGGTGCTTTAATCCACATCATTTTGTATTTCTTGTATCCTTATCTTATTGGCAATCATACCACATTCTACATCGTTGTCTTATTGGCATCTCCTTATTGTATTACATTGGCAGTTGCTATTTTGCTGTCACCAGCATAATAGCCATGACCAATAAATAGCTTGCACACTAAATGACCATTTTTGTTTTTGAAGATTCATTTCATGTCATGACTCAAATCTAGGAAAATTGTGCTGTATTATTGAGCAATTATTTAGTAATTTCAAATATGTTATTGGTCTATACATAATATATACATTTTAATCATTTTTAAATGTTGTTTTGAATTAATAAATTTGGGTTCAAACTCTGAAATTCTTTGACTGTCCACTGCTTTGGTTTAAATAAATGCATGAAAATGATTGGTCGATAATTGTCATTACATCAATTTCAGTAAGAATGTTTGAAAATAATACCCATTTTTATTCAAACATCAATATATAGTTTGAACATTGTTTACAAACAAGTTTTCCCTCTTTGTTTACATGTGCTTCCTGTGACCTTTCAGGTGCGGTTCAACATGTTTTCTTGAATTTTAATTGGATGAATAATTTAGCTAAAAAATAAAACAAATAGGTAGAGTATTCAAAATCAACAAATGTATTACAAGTTTCATTAATTACATGATTTATCTGTTCTTTCTTTTCAAAAAAATATCTAAATATTTGTTTTTTTAATTTTCTGCGTGTCTCAAAAGTAAGTGTTGACAGATTGTTCTCAATCGGGATTTTATAATATACAAAAAAGTCCGAGTATATAACTTTAAATAACAACGCACCCGAATGTTCAAAAAAAGAACAAAATTCGTGCTCCCGAATCAATTTTCTGAACAAACCTTAAAGGTTACTGAAGACAAATCATAGCATCATACATCTTTTTAAAGTGTCCAAGCCTTCACTATTTAACTTTAATTTAGTTTTCAGTTCGTGGTAGTGCGCTGTTATTTAAACTTAATTTAAATCTGTGACTATTTTTTGGTAGTTCTTAAAATTAACAATCAGAACAGAACTTTGCTGACTAAAAAATTCGCACAATATGGCTGCCGAAGTTGCGGCTCATGAAAATTTTCAAACAATGCAGATAGATTTGCAAAATCAAGAACTTGACGTAAACTTTCTTCATACTTCTTTATTGAAATATATATGTCCCATAAGTTTTCTTCCGTCAGATAGAAAAATTCAAATCAGAACTTGGTCAAATCGGCATCACAGTGACACCTGTCATCTTTGATCATCTTTGAACATCTTTGAAACTCTTAATACTGACATATTTTCTTATCTAACTGGTACCTAAAGTTGTTAGGTGACTTTTCGTACGGGTATGGATAGTAAACCCCATATTGATAGAAACAAGTACCTGTGGTAAATACCATGAAATTACAGTAACGTTTGGATACCAAGAATTCTCGAAAATTTCAAGAACATTGTAGGGAGGTCAGCCTAAATATGAAGTATAGGGAAAGTGCATAAAATACATTATTCTGAAGGAGCTCAAAAAAAAGAAATTATTGGTGTCAAAATTTTTGAAATCGATCAAAAAATGCAAGCGGTTTAAAAGTTATCTACATCTATGTCGTTGAAATGCAAAGGGTCTAAGACCCATCACGCAAGTACATGACCATTTAGATATAAAAAATTTGGCCTTTTTCCTAGTCCAAATAATAATGACGTCTTGAAAGGTTATTATAATTTTTTTCTTTGACGCCGTCGAAGTAAGGCGTCAAAGAAAAAAAATATAATAGCCTTTCAAGACGTCATAAGTATTTGGACTACCTTTTTTCCTTGCGAAGGCAAAAATATCATATTTTTGGCTATTTGTCAGGCCAAATATATAAAAAGGGTTAGGAACTGCAAGCAGTTTAAAGTAGTATAACACCTGAACACCATAAAAAAAAGTAGCATAACATCATAAAAATCTTATAAGCGGGATATAATATGAGGCAGGCATTACCTGTGAATGGGGACGAAATCTGTATGATTTTATTTTTTTTAAATCAAACATGTTAAAAAGAGAAACGGAAATACCGTAACCACTGACCGTAACGTTTCCAATATTTTTTGTTGTTTGGGATTTAGTTGTCACGTTATTTAAGTTATGACGTCATATTCGATGTAAACAAAGAAACGCTGTCATGGTTATCAGGTAACGTTTTTTCATATCAAACAATTATTAAAAATGATTGGGTGTTGAATTCCTTCCTATATTTGTTGATATGTTGATAAATATACATTTTATTCAAAGTCTCATGCAAACAAGACTGACCGGAAAACATTTGTGCACAGATGCAGACCGGAAAAGGAAGTAGATCTGAAAAAAAAGTGAACAATTTTGAGTTCATTAGTAGAATGAAAAATGCGGGAAATTTTCCTGAACTTTTTAATTTTTTTTTTATCGAATTTTCTACCGTAATAGTGGACTTCGTCCCCATATTAATTTGTTTTTTGGGATATTATAAAGGTTCTTGTATTTCTCATGATATCGTGGTACCTGTAACGTTTCCGATTTTGGTTCCGTTGTGAAGGATTTTAGTAATCCAAATAATCATGACGTCTGGCAAGGCTGTTTTAATTTTTTTTTCTGGGACGCCTTCCTGTGACGTCATAACACTGAAGCCATTTTTTTTTGTCTGGACTTTCAGAGTGAATTTTTGGGGGAGTTTTGAGACCCAAATTTTAGGGGGCAGGACCTTTTTCGGGACTCCGGGGTCAGGATTTCCTGGGAATTCTTTTTTTTATTTTAGGATGTCAAGATTTAAATTTCTCTAAATTCAGGACCTTTGGATTTCATGTTTTTAAGCCTGAGATCCCTCTTCAACTTCAGTCTACACGTTTAGCCACTAATCCGAAGCCCCAAACTAGTAAAATTTCATTCAGACTAGTAAGTTTTTGCAAAACTTTGTTTGGCCCAATGAGAAAAATGTCAGAATATTGGTCTTCAGACTAGTCATGCTAGTAGTAAAAAAAGTTTTGGTGCAGACTTTTCAACTTGTCCTTAAGCTTGTTTCCACTGTATACAAGGAAGCATGGAACGACTCAAACTTAATACTTTTACAATTGCTGGAAAAACATATTTCACTTGTTAATATTTTTTGTTTAAGGTGGTACCCAACACCTTGACTGAAATTTATTTGGCTCGTTTAATTTTCATTAAATTTTTACAAAATACTTACCTTGACCCTTTGACAAAAATATAAAAATTTCAAAAAATTTGAACCAACCAATTTATCAGAAAAATTACTCTGGGTTATATAGCAGTTTGACAAACACTAATTTTGATCATTGAGAAGCTTAATATTCCGTTAACAACACAACTTAATTAAAACGTTTAGCTGATTTTATAGAGTTATCTCCCTGTAGTGTTAGGTACCACCTTAAAACCTATAAATCATTGTTTTATGCTTATTGTTGATATTTTAGTCCATACTCAAACGAAATCGTTCACCACCATCGTTTGTTGATTGGTTACAACAGGTACATGTAATGTATATTTTATTGTGCTGGATATTTCTCCGCCAGATATGAGGTCTTTTTAAATGGTGATTTTGCTCAATATTTAAATCAAATAAACAACAATTACACAATAAAAAACAATTGAATCGAAAATGATTTGTTTTAGATTGCAGTATAAAGACAATAATAGTGTATTGACTTGACATATCAACTATATATGGATTCGGCCCGAATTGGGGATAAAGCTTGGCAGAGTCTGGAATTTCCCTGTTTCTAAGCCTTATCCTTATATGGTTGATACATGTATGTCAAGTCAATTCACTTTTATTGTCTATATAGATAGTTTGTTCCCAACCTGCTCAGAATTTTATCTTGAAGACTGCACAGTACAATTCTATCTTTATTTTGAAGACTGCACAGTACAATTCTATCTTTATTTTGAAGATTGCACAGTACAATTCTATCTTTATTTTGAAGACTGCACAGTACAATTCTATCTTTATTTTGAAGACTGCACAGTACAATTCTATCTTTATTTTGAAGGCTGCACAGTACAATTTTATCTTTATTTTGAAGACTGCACAGTACAATTCTATCTTTATTTTGTCTTTATTTTGAAGACTGCACAGTACAATTCTATCTTTATTTTGAAGACTGCACAGTACAATTCTATCTTTATTTTGAAGACTGCACAGTACAATTCTATCTTTATTTTGAAGACTGCACAGTACAATTTTATCTTTATTTTGAAGACTGCACAGTACAATTCTATCTTTATTTTGTCTTTATTTTGAAGACTGCACAGTACAATTCTATTTTTATTTTGTAGTCACCAGGTGGAGTAGCTACAGCCCAGCAGTACACACAGCTGTTAGCCCTGCACCTGTTACATAATGAAATGTAAGTCTTATGGTGGAATGTTGAAATGTGTCTGATTTTTTATTATATTTCACACTGTCACAGCCAAAATCACTTGTATAAGTAGTACGCCCTGACTGTTATAAGTAATAAGTGTAATGACACAAAAATACTGGTGAAAGTTGTCTGATGATCTGATGTTTTAACCATTTCAATGCCCACTTATAACAGAAGGTGGGTAACAAGTTCCCTTCCAAACGTTAAACTAGGTTTTGTCAATGGTATAAACAATACCCAAGAGAAAATAAATCTGGAATTCCACTGGAATCCCGGCTGGAATTTTGATGGGATTCCAATTGGGATCCCACCTAATTCCACCGGGATAAAATTTTGGGAATCCCGCAAAAAAAGGTTTTGTCAATGGTTTAAACAATAAGTGCCGATGTGTAAAGACACTAAAATACTGGCAAAACATTTAAATGTCTGAAAATTTGCCAATTACAAAGCTCACCGACAAGGCAAATTGGGCAAACAGGCCCCCATCCAAATGCTGAAGATATTTGTCATTCTGTTAGGTGATTGAAAGCGAAGTTGAAATCACCTTGTCATTTCCTGCAGTCTTTGTCAGATATTATTTCTCCTTTAATATTTTTGGATAAACCCAATAGTCAAGGTAAATTTTGTTTAAATACATTACCATATAAGTATCAATACATCTGTTATGAATGTAATCAAATCAATCTTTAGACAAATTTACAAAGTAGGAAAACAACTTTTAATTCAAAATTGTACATTTTTTTACTGCTGACATAATAATTATATTTGGATTACTTCCCTTATTCCAGTAGCATCAAAGATAATGTGCAACAGCTACTAGCAGTATTTAGCATGTTTTGAAATTACACAAGCTTTTTGAGAGAGGAATTTTCAATAATTTAAATGTAATCATTACAGTTGTAATAATATATAATTTACAAAATGTGTTTGAAAGATAATTGTGCAGGAACAATTAGTAGATCTGACATTAAATAACTGTAAGAGAAGGAAATGTTTGGTTCTGTATAATTAAAAAGCTATATCTCTGTTTCAGATGTGAGGCCAAATTTGTATGGAAAAGAATTCCAGTCCAAATAAAAACAGTAGGTAATTTATTAACATATGCTGTGCACAGAAAGTGTGATATGTTTGATTGTTATGTTTTGGAATTTTTGTCAAATTTTCTGAATCCTCTGGTTTTATCCATTTGAATGCCTTAACATTTTTTGCCCATTGACCCCATTTTCCTTTTTATAAATCTTTTACTTGTATAATTATAAGCCATCTGTAAAAGTCTTATACAATCCTTGTTATTTTTTAAAAAGCTTTTGAGAACTTAAACTTGTCAATGACAAAGCTACGAAAAATCAAAAGAGAACATTTCCCCGCCAAAATTTCAATGGCTAATATCTCGAAAACAAGCACATTGACCTATATATTTTTTTTGCTTTTTTGGTTCCTTTATTAATCCCCTATCAATATATGTTAGTGTTATGAGAAGCTAGTTATTTTGAAACTGAGTAGCAAACCTCCTTAAAAATACAAATATAAGATCGATTTACATAAACTTCTCTCATCTTCATCATTGTATTCTGTGTTTCATGATTAATTCTATTTAATTTGGTGAAATTACTTTAAATCATTGTAAATTTTCAGTCGGTTATTTTTAGAAATTTTTATTGTTAAGTTAATTGAAATCAACACGTCAGGAGAACTATTGTGATCATCCCAAAATGGGATTTTAAATTTATGAGATGTACACCATTCAGCCTTGTTCATCATTTTTGTTCATACATTATATTGATTTTGTATGGAATTGGACTCTTTCTAACATGATGTAGTTGTAGTTGAAAAACGAGAAAGTCTTCTGTGCTTTATAAAAAACTTTCTAAATTGTCCATTTCAGTCCACACCAGAGCTAACAAATGTATGGGCTGTTGGACAGAAGATTTGGCAGAGAGATTTTCCTGGAATCTATGAAGCTTTCAACAAGGAATGGTCTGAGGCTTTAAAACCTGTTATGGATGCTTTATTAGGTCAGTCAGGGTACAACTTATACTAGTTGTCTCAAACTTTTTTTACTATGGGTTTATCTATTTTCGTTGGTACCAATTTTCATGGATAAAGACAAACTTGTATGTTAGTGGATATTTAATTTCATGGTTTTGCCGAGGTCTGCATACAAACCTATAGAAAATCTGTCATTCGTTGAACATTTAATTTTGTGTGTTACCTGAATCCACAGTATTAATATTCAGTATATTTTTTGTAGTCTAGTTTATTTTGTTTTACTGCCCTTTAGCGGAAATTCAATGAGTGGAAATATTGCTTGAATCTGACTCCTCGCCAGAAAGGATGAAAAAGAAAACTTTTTTTGTTGTGACAAAATAAGTTACTTGCAATTGTAATTGAACTATACCATGTATACATTGAACAATTTTTACATCTAATTGAATACATGTACGGTGACCTATAGTAGTTCATTTGTGTGTCATTTTGGTCTCTTGTGGAGAGTTGTCTGATTTGCAATCATACCACATCTTCTTTTTTATAAATGAATGAACTGTCTCAAATGTGTTGAAACTTTGTTACTGGTGAATTTGTGGTCAACAGAAAGACAGTAAAAATAGTTAAAATGCATCAACGTTTACAGGCATGACTGAGTTGTCTTATTAGTCCTGAAAACAAATACACAACAGTACATGAATTTAACTCTTTTCCCCCAATTAGAGAAATTTGAACGAGTGGAATTCACTCCTGAATTGAAAAGCTTGAAAAACTAAGTATTTATTTCCTATATGTTTAACATTTATGCTAGAGGAAGAGGTAACAGGTGATTGTTCTTGTTTCTATGATTTCCAATAATTTCAAGTTTTAAAATGATGTACCTTTTATATTTATACAGCTGCTACCAGAAAGAGAGCATTTAACTTAGTTGCCCAGGCCTATGATTCTATCAATGTGGATGATTTAGCTGCTTTTGTTGGCATGCCATCAAGTGAAGCAGCACAAGGTATTATAGACATATCAAGGGAGACTACTGTAAGCAGTTTGTACCTCACAAATAAAATTGTCTCCCTTTGCATATCAAGTGCAGCAGCAAAAGTTATTTTACGAATGTCAAGGGAGAATACTCCAACAAATGTATGCAGCTCGAAATAGAATTTATCTCCCCTTTGCATAACGCTATAAATTGAAGCACCACAAGGTATTGTTCCAAGATAGACTACTGTAACAAATGTGTGCATCTTAGAATAGAATATAACTCCCTTTGCAAAATGCCATCAACTGAAGCAGCACAATGTATTGTACACATATCTCCCCATACTTTTTGCTAGCAGATGAAGGTATTATACAAATGGAATATCAAGGGAGACTACTGTAAAAAAATGTTTCACGTTCAAAAAAATGAATTTATCTCCCTTGCATAATACAACAAATTGATCTCAGATGATAAAGGTTATTCTTGAAAATGTGTCCTACAATTATAAATGTGATAAATAATGTTTATTATATCTATCGAGTATAAATATATATATGAATAGATATTACTAGGCCTCACCCGACTGAGGTTGTTAGGGTATGGGTAGGTAGGTAGGCAAATTATTTTATTTTTTTCCTTGATATGGTTTTCTATATTGAATTTGTATAAAATTCAACGGGTAAGGATCAAGTCAAGAAAAGTGTGGTATTCCCTGTATTCTAATTCAGTGTACACCCCAGTTTTCTGGTGTTAAAAAAAACAGTATACAGGGACCTCCTTATTTTCCTATTCATTTAATGTAATGAAAGCGCACATTCTACTTGTGATAACAATGCTTAATGATAGCAAGTGTTTTTTTAGTTACAAAATCAAGCTTATTTCAAGTCTAATTTGATGCATAACTCACAACAAAACAATTCCTTTGATCATCAATTATGAAATGACAAAAAGATACATGTATGTTAATCACTTGGGAATGAAAATTCAATGAATAAAAATTTTCAATAGAAGTGAACATAATTTAGTTATGTTCAGTTACACCTGGATCAACAGCTTGATCAATTGATTCCTAAACAAAGATTTGTATGTTTTTTCGAGTTCTAGAAGAAACAAGGCTTCACTTTATATTCATGTTTTGTATTTCCTAAAATACTTTTAATAAGTATTTACGAATTCTACTGATGCAGTTATAACATTAAAACGTGCCCTTTTGTAATTTTCGTGCCATAAATTGAAAAAGGAAATCCCATTTAAACTGTTTTTTTTTACACCAGAAAACAGGGACATTCCCTGAAAGCAGGGAATACATGTATCCCACATTTCCTGACTTGTGCCCAACCTGTTCAAAGACAAAGTAGATAGATTTTAAAGCACGATTCAGACCATTTTTAATCAAAGTCTTTAAGATTTTATCCTTCAAACAGGAACAGAGGTTAGACACAAAGCAAATCAAGATGCACTCAGCGGGTTGAAAGATGATTCAGGTTTTTTTTATTTTCAAAAAAGATCACCCTTGCAAACAAATCGTGTGGCAAAGCATTTTGTTTGTTTCCTTGATTCCAAATCATGTAGGCGCTTCCTTGCAAAAATGCCTTGATTTAATACGCTCTTTGACTACAGCATCAGAAAGGTATCACCAAAACCAACGCTCGTTGACTACAGCATCAGAAAGATAACACCAATAACCAACATAGCAAAAAAAAAAATAGTGGACAAGAATGGCCAATAAATTTTTTCGGGTCGCGGTGATTTTACGTCGGTCGTGTGAGGGGAAACAAACAATATTTTATTTTTGGCCCTATGAAAATCACTCACAATGATGACGATTCACTAAAAAAACCAAAAAAAAAAACAATCACAACCAACAGGGATTACTTACCATTTCACTTTGTATGTTCTGTAAATAAAAAAAGAAAATAGATGGGGGTATTATTCCCAATTAGGTACATGTAACCTCCATAAAGTGCAAAAGACAGTGGTGTAAAAAATATGGTCACCTTAGGATATACCCTATAGTGGGTTATTTTCAGGGGGTGTACATTTTTGCTTATTTTTACGGATAGAATAAAATCGTCAAAATAAAGTCTGCCAATTTAAAAGTGCACATGCAAAAGTATTGATAAAAGTTTTCAATCTTCAAAATAATAGCCGCCAAAATATTTCGTATGTATACCTTATTCACTGAAAATTGCAAAATTTTACACTCGCAATAATAAACCACTATACAGTAATTATTGTATTGACCATTGAAATGAATCGCACAATATTTTTGATTTTATACTTCAATACTTTGTTTTAAGCAGTACAAAAGGAAGGCTGGGATGCTGATCCACAGACAAGATTTATTACACCTAGGAAGCCATGTAAGTATTCAGTTTAATAGAAGTAAACACTAGAAAGCTACTTAAATTTTGCGAGTAGTAATTTCATGAATTTAGATTGGTTGATTGATTGACTTTTTAACACAACTTTCAACCCTATTGTGGTACTTCGTGGTGGTGAGTTTTTATTGGTTAAATTAGTTAGAGTGCCCAGAGAGAACCACGACCACCAGTAGGAAAACTGATAAGAGTCGAAAGCATCTAATATCTGCTATATTCCACTCACAACCTCTGCCAAATTAGAGTTTTGACCCCAATTTCACGGTCCAATGGAACATAGAAAATGATAGTGCGAGTGGGGCATCTGTGTACTATGGACACATTCTTGTTTGATCTTATTTTTCAATATTTTATGCATATTTTAGGTGCAGTAGTAGATCCTGTGCTGGTCAGTGAACAACAGTTGAGTGTCCTTACAGATTATGTGTCTTTCCTAGAGAGCTGACACTTGGTAAGTAAATAATTTCATAGTAAGTGAACAACCTAGTGTTTTGTGAAGATTTTAGCATCATTATTCTAATACCAGTACATAATTATGTTGTTTATAGTGTCAAGCCAAAATGAAGAAACATGGCAATTCAACATTCCTTGTGTGTATGCATCTATGTTTTCAAGTCTTGTTATTTTTTTTAACATCAACATCATTGTCATATTGTCCTGAAATATTTATGAAATTTGGATTGTATTTGACCAACAAATGGACTTTTGTAGTTATCATTTGTCCTGTAAAATTTCACACAATTTGTATTGATATACTTCCTTTAATTAATGCATCTTAATTATTCTTTTCCAGGATTGACTGTAGTTTGATTGTGATATGGGACGTTTAATGAATGGAGATGAATGTCAACTTAGCCACTGACTTTAAAAACATTATAATAAGAGATTTACTAGGAATCGGATTGTGTGATTGGTTACACAACTAGAAGAATAAAAATTTGTCCAGCTGCTTTCTGATGTGCCAGCAAGATAAAGTGTCATGCATATCTTTGTTTTGTTTTCAGATAGACAATAGTCATGAAAGTGTAAATTTTAAAAGACAGTTAAATAAAATCATCATTAAACACCAATCATTGTAAGATTTTCAATATTTGTAAAATATTCTTTAAGATGAGAATGAAAGATTTAAATGCTATGTGTTGTTTTCTTTTGCTTATGTTTACCTTTATAAAAAAAAGATGTAAGTATTTTCTTTCATCCAATATACAACAATGTATATCATTATTTAAATCTAGCAAATTATACTACTTGGGACTATTAAGAGCTTGCAGCTGGTTCAATGTGTGTACCCTCATGACATATTGGACCATTCCAGTTAATATTTGCTAAAGGGGGTTGGATGGTCCTTTCTGATGGGTGTTAAATTTATACATCTTAGGGGTGAAAATTTTGGGTTTTTCATCTGACACGTACACTTATATGCAAACAACTTCTGAGGGTCTTGCAGCAGTAAATAATTTAAAATATTAACATCTTAGGGGTTACAAAAATGCCTATGTCAGATCTTAGGGGTGCTTTTGAATGTAGACAGTTACGTATAATGCATTATCTGGTATTGTATTTAAAATTCTGATGGGTACAATCCTTGTAGTAAAAAATTCTGATAGGTCATTTTTTCCAATGCAAGCCCATCCACCCAATATGAACAGAAACTCTACACCTGATAGGTCTTAATTCTTAGATCTGATAGGTAGTTTTTCCATGATGTTTTTTTCTGATACATATAAACAAAATTCTCCCCATCCATCCCCACCTGTCAGAAATTAACTGGAATGGCCCATTATGATCCTAGATAATAAAAAAAACACATGACAAATTTATTGATTTTTGTGTAGTTTAATGTCCCATACCAACGAAATCAAAGTGGTCTTTAGGTTTGCACTCTGTCTGTCTGTCAATCCGTCAGTCCAGCAACCACTTTTCCACACTTTAAATGCCCCTGCTGGAAAAGATGAGACATTAAGTTTTACCCTTTTCTGTTTGTATGTACGTATGTCCCATATGCCCTAAAGTTGGTTTCTGTTCTCTTACTTTAGTTTGCCTTAACCAAATGATATGAAATATGATTACAAATCAAGTTTGAATTTCAGTGGCATCACTGTAACAGTTCTAGAGTATCCCCCTTTACAAATGGAAAAATTGCTGAATTTTTCGTTTCCAGTCTCAAATTTTCTTCATGCTTGAATGTATTGATTTGAAAATTGGTATATAGTTTTATCATGACAAGTCACAGATCAAGTTCTAATTTTGATCTGGGCTGATGATTTTGTGCAGAGTTATGGTACTTGTCCTTGGACTTACAAAATTAATTTAAATAATCAGGTTTTTTTCACTTTTTTCAGTCATGATTGAAGACATTGACTTGATATTTGTTATATAGTTTACACCATATATAGATATAGGAAGATGTGATGTGAGTGCCAATGAGACAACTCTTCATCCAAATAACAATTTATAAAAGTTAACCATTATAGGTAAATGTACGGCCTTCAACACGGAGCCTTGGCTCACACCGAACAAAAATCTATATGGTTGTTTTTTCTCAAATGAATATATAAATACATAGTGATAATCTGACTTTTAACACATGGACCTAGCCATGTAGTCATACATTTTTGAGTATCATACTTTGACCAGATTCCAACCAATTCAAATACTGGATTTGTTGAAAGCCATACAGTGACTCATAGTTTTATCAGCCACAACACATTTGGTATCAGACATATAGTTATCTACTTTGCAATCACACCACATGTCTCCCTTCCTCTATAACAAAAAGAAGATTGGGTATGATTGCCATTGAGACAACTATCCTCCAAAGTTCAGATGAATTAAAATAATTATAGGCAATTGTATGGTTCCAAAAATAAAAAAAAAAAAATACTTGGCTATATAAGGACCTGACATGAAATATATGAAACAGTTAAAATGAAAAATTGAATAGCCTTAAGGATGTTTGTTTGTAATGTTTTGAAATTTTTTGTCAGATTCGAAATCTTCTGGTTTTATCCAGTTGAATTGGTTAAAAAAATTTCCTATGGACCTGTATTTTTCTTTTTGTAAATCTTTTACATGTATAATTATAAGCCATTTGTGAAAGTCTTACAAAATCTTTTTTTTTTTAATTGTTTTTGAGAACTTTAACCGTTCAATGATAAAGCTATGAATAATCAAGAGAGAACATTTTCCCGCCAAAATTCCAATGGCTAATATCTCAAGAACAAGCACATTGACCCCTATATTTCTTTTGCTTTTTTGATTCCTCAATTAATCCCCTATAAATATATACTAGCGTATGGAAAGCTATTTATTTTTAAACTGAGCAGCGAACTTCCTTAAACGAATATGGCAGACATGAACCAACAACAACCACTGATAATACAGGTTCCTGATTGGGAGAGGCACATACAGAATTTGGCATGACCATGTTTGAAGGTGCACACCCTCCCCTTACCTGGTACATTGATGTGACATTACAACATAAAGAGCAAACAACAAAAATTAGTTGAACTCATCAGATTGGTACAAAGCAGAAAAACATAACAAAAGCACAGACCAGAAGTGACAGGGAAAATGTGCATCCCTCATAACATAATAAGACCTTAAGTTCAGATCTTATAGTACTTCCAGTTACTGACAGATTGTTTGCCGATAATGACTAATAAAAAAATCATGTATCTAATTAGACTAAAATATCAATCAGTTAACATTCATTGTCAATGGATTTAGTCTTCAGAGGTCATAAACAGTAAAAAAAAATGTGACTTTGTCCCATGCGGCTGCCAAAATAAAGGTATCAATAGATTGTAATAGAATCTGTATATTTTAGCCCCTATATAAATGATTGAGAGCTTTGTCTCAAGCGTTTATGACTTGTAGTGTAGGGATTACATCAATAAGACAACAACCCAATTACATAAATAAAGTTTAGAGGTCAACATATTGTCTCCAACATTGGATAACTGTTTCATGTGTTTATAAAATATATCAAGCTCTTATTTTTCCTTAGTAATAAAAAACAACTGCGCCATGAGCGCATGATACGCCCGACGTCTTATGTGGAAGTCTTATGCAATAATCAAAAATAGTTTCTGAGAAAGTTTTAAGCAATAACCATATATTGTTTTAGAGACACGGTGGAACATCTGACACCCCACACCCTGTTTTTTTTTACAAAAAACTAAATATTACCAAAATAAAATTTTGAATCAAAACCAAAAAGTATACAGATCTTTAGATTAATATAACAAAGAAGTGTGTAAAGTTTTAAGCAATAATCATAAATTATTTTTGAGAAACGTCGCGACATGTAAAAAACTCTCCCCTGTTTTACAAAATACTCAATAACTCAAAAATAAAATTTTGAATAATCACCAAAAAGTATACAGATCTTTAGATTAATAGAACAAAAAAGTGTGTAAAGTTTTAAGCAATAATCATAAATTGTTTTTGAGATACGGCACAACATGTAAAAAAAAACCATCCCCCTTTTTTACAAAATACTAATAACTCAAAAATGAAATTTTGAATCATCACAAAAAAGTATACAGATCTTTAGATTAATATAACAAAGAGATGTGTAAAGTTTTAAGCAATAATCATAAATAGTTTTTGAGATATGGCGCTATAGTGTAAAAAAACCCTCCCCCTTTTTTACAAAATACTCAATAACTCAAAAATGAAATTTTGAATCATCACCAAAAAGAATACAATATTGAGATTAATATAACTAAGAAGTGTTTAAAGTTTTAAGTCATAATCAAGAATCGTTTTTGAGATACAGTGCGACATGTGAAAAAAACACACCCCTGTTTTAGTTATAAAGTGCCGTAACTCAAAAAGTTTAAATTTTATTTTCACCAAAAAGTATACAGATCATTTGACCATCATAAGAAACAACTATATCAAGTTTCATGAAATTTGGAGAAGTAGTTCTCGAGTTACGGTGCGACATGTTTACGACGGACAGACGGACCGACACCGGACATTTATATACCATAATACGTCCCGTCAAAATTTTGACTGGCGTATAAAAAGTTGTATTTTGATTTAACAGAATCATCAAGTATCTATCAACAGAAAATTCCCATAATGATGTAAGCTAAGTGCTTGTAGATAACTTTTTTTAAGATAAGCTTTTATAAGGTTGATGACTATGGACCGGAACGTAACTAGATGGAATGAATAAACAAGTCATTACAAGATGGACTGTCCCATCCCAAACTAGTTGAGTTCAATAACAACAGGTAAAGAAAATAACGGAAAATAAAAAGTATAGGAAAAGCATGCTGTTATCGATTGAGTGTTTACAGTTACAGAAAACAACCTCAAAAATGTAATCTGTTGACTTATAACATGAGGTTTTACTCTTCATATGTACATTTGTTATTATCTAGAACAAAAGGATTCTGATATATTATCACTATGCAAGTCAATGGTCGAGTGGCTATATCGATCTTTTTGTATTGAACATGATGCATACATTTACATGTCGTTTAATATTTAAATGATGAGTTAAAGAGTTCAAATCATAGACCAAGAATTTACAAGAAACTCCGTTTACTAATTATTCCATTCCTACCCTGAGATTCCTAGTATCTTCTACATGAGAGCAGATATTTAGCAAATATCATAGATTATATATGTATATTGAATTAATTGATTCATTTCTATTTGCAAGATGTTTTCTTTTCGTACTAAGCTGTTGGACTTCTTTATTTACGTTGAGTTCAAATTTGTGTTGTCAAATGTCCTTTTAACACGATAATTCGCAAGGCATTTTTTTCTTTAAACTAAATGAAATATTTAATCTCCAGAGAAGAATTTGAATATTACTTAAGAAAACGCACCTATTGTTGTCAAATAATTATTGCACACACCAATGTATTTGATTGATTGGTTGATTTGTGTTGAACGCGAATTTCAACACTATTATACTATTTTGTAGCGGTCAGTTTTTTTGACAGAGGAAGCCGGAGTGAACCACCGACCGTCGGTAGGAAAACTAATGATCCTAGTCAATAATGCACATCCCCAGTGCTGACAGACTAGTGATGCATTAGTTCGACTACTTTTATCATTCTGAATGATGAATACTCTATATAAGTTGTATATCTCTTTATTGACCTCTTCCAATAATTTAAGTTCACATGTTTTGTTTTGTTTGGTGTGATATTTAACGTTGTAAATTTAATCGAAATATCGGTTCAATATAATTTTAAAAGAGAACTGATAATATTTATTTAAATGGAGATACGACACGAAAGAACTTTAAAATATCATTGATATAAAGATTTGATATGCCTGCCACGCTCTGTTTGTTTTGTCTGTTTAAAAACGATGATCACGCATAACAAAATGGTTGACGAAGGATTGTAAGTGACCGTTTTCAACTGCACAACTTTGTATATAGCAGATATCCAACTTTCACCAGGTAAGTTGTAAAATATTGAAATTTAAGGAATTTCTGTTTTGTTTGATTATTAAAGACAACCTTTAAGTAACGATTTACAGGAAACTGGAAAAATTAATCTACGAAGGGTGTATGGAGATATTTTTTATCCTATAATGAAAATTTCCGATCGAGTATTTACGTGGAAGTGTCGAATAATAAGAAATGATTTGTCCACAGATAGAACATGACTTACTATTTCTGATCCAAGACCATAAAACATTAATTCAAAGTCGGGAGATAATTTTACAGCTTTTCCCATAAAGTTGGTCGCAATGACATTAACGGTATCAAATGTACTCTACCAGATAGGCATTTCAACACTGGATAAATGCAGTGATGACCGAGGTCAATGTATTTGAAAATTCAAAACCTTATATAATGTGATTAGCTTATAAAATCAAAAGGGATCAAAGTAAATCCAAACCTGGACAGAGCTATGTATGAGGGAGATACATTCCCTAATCAAAAATGATTTCGATATTTTATAACAGCAAATTAAATAAATCATCCTTTTTTTTGGAAAGTTTTGCTGTGGTAAAAATTGACTGGCATTGATCATTGAGAATGTCATCTTAGCTCTTGATGTCACTTATAGGAAATTTCATTTTATCTTTTTAACGGTGAAACTGCTGTCTATTTTAGGTCTTTGCTCTTGATGTATAACAAGAATTTAGTTGCATTGTCTTTATAATCAAAGCTGAACTTTTCAATGTACCTCTTGCATGATTTCCCATTGTACTTCTTGTTTCATATTCTTACTATCCTAGTCTTATTTCTTTTTAGCTTTTTGTCTGCTTTTTATCTTCTGATTTAATTAGCGTTCTAGTAGTTGCATAAATCCATGGATAGGATTAGTTATAATGGAACTAATCTATGGCTGTTTTAAAGGTCTTTCACAAAGAGTCAGCATTTCTGTCTCTGATGTTTATGAATGTTGTTACGAAAGTTTAAAGATCTTCCTATGTTTTATGTATTTTCTTTTTTTTTCAAATGAATATTTTCCATCTGACTGTTTTTAGTTTCAGTGGTTTACATGCTACATGTATATCGAGTAGGACGATGTCATGATCGCTGGGTCTTCAATACTCTTCAACTTCATACTTTATTTGGTCTTTTTAACCTTTTATTCGAGCGTCACTGATGAGTCTTTTGTGGACGAAACGCAAGTCTGGCATATGCATGATACAACATTTTAATCCTGGTGTCTACGATGAGTTTATTTCATATTGATGATTGATGTTTGCAGCTTAATTTAAATGATGGGTGAAAAGTTAACAATAGACATGTTAGATCCTAGGTGTTTTCTAGTTTTGTAAAAATCGTGCCTTTTCAATGTGTAAATGGAAGGTGATCATAGTTTTTGGCGAGGTAAAAAGGCCAATAATTATCTTGACATGTAACTTGAATTTATTAAGGAATACCTTCTTGTGGTTTTTCAAAAAAGTATTGAGAGATTAATGCGACATGTTACAATGTTCTGCAATATAGTGATCGACTTTAACAGCCCCTTTATAACCAGTGAAACACAAAATCCAAAAGAATACCTTCGTGACCTTTATACCTTTAAACTCCACCGTAAAGTAATGTGTAAACAAATTAAACAATTATATTTTCCCTTGTGAGCAAATAGATAACTTTAACCTCTATCTAGATTAAGACTACGACATTTAAGATGAATAGTGCTTAAACCAATCATAAACTTAACATAAATATGTAAAAAGAATCATTCTAATATGACGTGCTTCTTTAGCTTTGTAAAGAAACCATACTTTGTTATCCAATAAAATTAGTTTACACATGCGTATATTGACTACGGCAGAAAAATAAATTTCGTCAAATTTGTATGCATTTAATGTATTTCCTTAAATTAAAGCACTTTCAAACACCAAAATGATACACATTTTGTTACTAATACTTTTACAATAACAACAATGTGTTACAATTCGTAATTGTCATATTTGACCTAGATACCACAACGTTCATGTTGGCTGTTCTAACTTCAAAACCCCTCCCTCTGAAAAATACGTTTCATCTCTCCTGTTAAAAAGGCATGTCATTGTATATAATAATTTCATTGAAACATATGTTCCGACGATAAAATATAAAATAAAGTATAGGTTATTATTATTGTTGTACTGAAATGACAAAATTGTTTCATATTTCTGATAAAATGGATTGACCCTAGCAGGGAATCGAACCCCATTCTCCTATAAAAAAAAATAGGCGTAATTACCAATATACCACCAAGGTTTCCAATCCATTTTACAAATGCAACAAGATTGTCACCCAGTATTAATTTTAATCATCATGTTAAACAGTATTTGAAACCGTCAGATGCACAAAGGCGTGCCCTTTGATCAACTTTACAAGGTGTAGCCACCGCAAGTATAAATGGAGATCTGTCAAACTGAAAGGGCCCCTCCTGCCAAGTCTCGAATGTCAGCAAAACTTTATCAAGGAATCCTCTATCAGATATGAACATATTTACCAATGCTACAATATTAACCGGCGGAATATTTACGATTAATTTAGTAAATATATATAAAGACCTACCCGATTTACCTTGTGCGTCCACCGCCATTGATAACTGATTTGAAAATGTGCGTGTCAGAAATTGACCTCAAAGGAAAAGACTGTCGTAATATAACTTTTCTGTTATATTGTGACACAAATAGTGTTTTAGTTAATAAATCAATTTGTTAATTTCTGTTTCAATTTTGAATTTTAGCAATTAACAACTTTGCGAAATTAAACTAGTTTGAACTAGTTGGATAAAAATCGACAGGAAGGTTGATGGAAGAGCCTACACAAATACTGTGCACCTATACACAGCGAACATAGAAATTACCGTGATTGTCCTAATCAGAATCGAAATAATTGATGCCAGCTATACTTTATTGTAGTTTTAACATGGGTAGGCATTATATTCGTGATTATTTTTGCCAGAGCGATAGCGAGGGATAAAATAACACGAATATAATGCCTACCCATGTTAAAACTACAATAAAGTATAGCTGGCATCAGTTATTTCTTAAATATTGATTTTGTCAAAAATGTATATCTAATTAAATGGAATCAGTGAATGTAAGTGATAAATTGTTAAAAGATTATTAGGAATAACTGCAATACCCAAAAAAGATATTCAATATTTCAAACAGGGTATCTATCTTTAAAACAACATCTTTTGCGCATTAATTAGATATTCGAGATTATGTGTAGTGGACTAGATATTAAATCGTAACTGTGATCCGACCATTTTTACAGGAGTTATGGTCCTTTGACTACTTACTGGAAGCATTGTAACAGTAATACCTTGTGAACACATCTCATCAATTTCCATAGAGATCTCATACTAGGTCGGATTGTTTGCTATCATGTGTTGGTGACTGTTTTGTGCTGAAAAATACGTAGATGTGGTATGATTGCCAATTAGACAACTATCTACCGAAGATCAAATGAAGTGAATGTAAGATATTATAGGCAGCCGTACGGCTTTCAGCAATGAGAAAAAAACCATACCTTATACTAGTAGTCGGCTTTAAAAGGGCCCTACACGAAACATATGTGACTCAATTCAATTGAAAAAAAGTAACGGCAAAATGTTTAACAAACCAATTTACAAAATAAAAGTGACAGACATTAACCAACACCACCACTGAACTACAGTCTCCTGACTTGGGTTAATCACATAAAAATATGGCGGGGTTTAACATTTTGTCTAACGCTAACCTTCCACCACATTAATATGGGAATTTGTGTAACAGAACAGATTAAACTATAAAAGTCAGTAGAAAAGAGCTGAACAACTAACAAAAACACAGACCGGACGTGCCAGGGAATGTATACATCCCCACAACAAATAAGACACTATGTACAGCTCTGAGAGTTTTCGGACCTGACAGCAAGTAAAATCATTTATCTAAGACTGTTTTTTAGTTCACTTCTGTTACACCGTCATTTTGATTTGACCTTCCAATAGGAGTAATAGATTTTCCCAAATTTTAACGATCGATTCACAATAACACATTATAATACCTCATTTATACAGCAACAGGATACCTTTCGCTATTGACTAGCAATCGTGTTTGGTTTAATACAGTACAATTAATATATATGAAAATATTACTTTAAATAATATATTGTTGTATTAAACTTTAGATAGAAATGAGATACGAAATAAGACCACAACCTTAAAGTAAAAAAGCATTGATATAATTATGTTTTAACACGGTCTGATTGTTTGTATGTTTAAACATCGGTAATCACGCAACAAATATGGCTGATAAAGGATTTAAAGTTTTGTACATATTTTTGAATATAGCAGATATCTAACATTCACCAGGTGAGTCTTTCAAAATTGAAATTGAAGGATTGTCTGCCTAGTTAAATGGTTAAAAACGACGAGAATGAAGCAGCAAAATAACACTAAACCTACTGTTAGTTTTATTAAATAGATGTACTATGATATAGTAACACCTATTTTTGTACATTATAACTGCATTTATTATGTACAGAAAATGTCTATTGAAAATTTTGCCATTGAAATTGGTTTAGTTTAAACAATATTTTATTCAAAAAGTGCACGAAATATAATTATACAATATAAATACAGGGATTCGGAAACAAGAAAAACTTATATAAATCCGTCTCCCTTTAAAAAAATACAAAATCAGGAACATAGTATATAAGAAAGTCGTATAATCTAATTTTCAATTCACATTTATCATGTTTTTGCTGTGGTTTGCCCGTTAATCAGAAGTCAGTTTGATCGAAAAATGTGATCAACTCTTTTTTATTATAATTATGGTTCATGTATCTGAGAAATTTGTAAAAGTTCCGAAAAAAGGTAACATTAAGTCAAAGTTTCAACAACTAAATCGACATCGACATAAAGATAATTGTTATGGACCAAATCTCCCTGTTTCTAAAATAAATCTTTGTACAACTTTAAAAATAGTTTCGTTTTCCTCATCACTGATGAGTTCACTACCTGATACTAACGTTTGTACATTATATATTGGTAGTGTAGAAATTGTTTGTGTCCTGATGAGTCTATAATTATGACATTCTAGCAAATAGTGTTTGCTGCTCTCAACTTGCCCACATTTATAGAGTCTGGAAAGAACAATATTTTTCTGGAAAAGGTGTTCATTTAAGCCACTGCAGTTCAACCGGAGTCTGGCGTGAAGTATTTGGCCTTTTCTACAACCAGTATTATAATATGTAGGGACTTTCTTAGTATCTCGATTTATGTAATTTTTAAGTGTAAATTTTGATGGATTACATCTTACATCTTGTGGAAGCCTGTTCCATTCACGAATAACAGATGGTAGGAAAGAATTTTGATAAAAGGTAGTTCTACAGTTCATATTTTGGACATTAAATGCACTTCTAGTATTATAGTTATAGACTTGATATAGTTGTTGAGGTACAAGACTACAAAGATAATTAGGTGCTTGATCATGAAACATTTCGTGAAATTTAATAATTTTATGTCTGGATCTTCTTTCACTCAGAGATACCCAACCAGTATCATTATAAAGATTAGATTTAGATCAAAGCTTAGTGGCACCTGTGACTATACGAGTCGCTTCTATTTGAATGCTCTCTAGTTTGTCCTTTAAATAAATTGGTATATTATCCCACACAGTATCTGCATATTCAAGAATAGGCCTGATAAAACTGATATATATAACTTGTAGATTATTACGCGATAGCTTAAACTTTAAACTCCTCATAAGATTTAAGCGAGGCGTAGCTTTATCAATAATATAGTTTACATGACTTTCCCAACAACCGTTTTCTTGAAAAATTAACCCTAAATGTTTATGTTCTTCAACCTCTTGTATCAGTGTATCATTCATATATATTGGTGGATTATGGGGTTTTGCTCTTTTTCTAGATATGGTCATGGTTTCAGTTTTTCTTGGATAAAAATTAACAAGCCATTGTTGAGACCATTGGTGATTTTTTTCTATGTCAGTATTCATTAATTCAGATGTAGCATACTCGTCCTCAACAACTATATATAATGACGTATCTTCAGCAAAAAGTCTGATGTTGCATGATATGTCACATACAATATCGTTAATGAATAAAAAAAAATAATACAGGGCCTAAAATTGAGCCCTGGGGGACACCTGCTTTAATGCTATACACATCAGAGGTCTGTCCTCCTATGACAACTTTTTGTCTTCTTTCAGATAAATAACGTTTAAACCATTTTAGTAAGTCCCCTCTTATTCCATATTTTTCTAGTTTATGAAGGAGGCCTTCATGCCAGACCCGGTCAAACGCTTTACTAATATCACAAAACACAACTCTTATTTCCTTTCCAAAATCAAGGGCTTTAGCGATATCGTTTGTAATATATATAAGTTGATTAACAGTACTATCTCCAGGCATAAAACCTGATTGCAACTTTGTAATAATTTTATAACAAGAACGGAAATTAAATAAATATTTAAAAACACATTTTTCCATCGTTTTACCAATAATAGATAACAGAGAGATTGGTCTATAGTTTGATAAAATTTCTTGAGAACCACTCTTAAAAACTGGTATTACATTTGCTATTTTCCATTCATACGGATAAGTGCATAATTGAAGTGACTTATTGAACAACAGAGCCAGGGGATAGCTTAATTCTAAAGCAACATATTTAAGAAATCTTGGACTAATGTTATCGGGGCCTGTTGCCTTAGACACATCTAACAAGAGAAGTTGGTCATAAACTTCCTCTTGCGTTATAATTATATTATCTAATGTATGTATGATTTCATCTAAATTTAGTTCTGGGATATTTGCAGATCATCAGATTGATCACAAAAATAACGATTAAATGCATTTGCTTTATCCTTATTCTCGTCTAAGTAGGTATCATTTAATAACATAGGGGGGTAGTCCGAGGATTTGGAAGGAAATCCAGCCAGGTTGCGCAATGTTTTCCACCAATTCTTAATGGAATCTACGTTTGAATGTAATGATTCACATTGGTTTTTTTTCTTCAAAATAATGGGTTTTTTGCTAGTTTAATCGAGTTTACGCATTCATTCCTAATTTTCTTAAAGTTTGACCAAGACTCAGCAGTATTGTATTTTTTTGCTTTTTTGTGCGAACGTTTCCGTTTACGAATTTGTCTCCTTATAAGTGACGTCATCCAGGGTGGATCTTTCGTGCGAACAGCAATTAATTTACTTGGTATATGCTTGTTAGCAGCATCTATAATTGTTTGTGTAACAATGGAGACTGCATTATTTAAATTTGTATCAAGTATTGTGTCCCAGTCAACTTGTCTTAACTCCTCGCAGTAGCGATCGTAGTCCCCTTTTTCAAAATCCCAAACCTTACGTTTAAATTGGGTGTATTTCGGTTTGTGCAAATTACGTATTCTACTTACTGGACAATGGAACCTAGTGTTTGCTTCTAAAATAGTTTCACTCACTTCGTGATATGCAAGAATATGGATATCATTAACTATAAGGGGGTCGAGGAGTGATGAGGAATTCTCACAATAAAATGTTGGCTCGGTAATTGCTTGGTGCATACCATTTTCTAATAATATGTTTTTTAAATTATTTTTCGTTGAAGTCACCCATGACCACAATATTTTTTATACCGCTGTTTACTGCGTTTTCGATTGACTGATTTATATGATTCCAAATATGATATGGTGAATCCGGAGGTCTGTAAAATAGGCCAAACAAAACTTTACAATCCTTAACTACTATTTCAACCAATAAGCATTCGAGAGTATTGATTTCTAGATCATTTCGTCGCTTACTTGGGATATTTTGTTTTACATAAATCATGACACCCCTCCAAGCTTATCACCTTCTCTGTCGTTACGATAAGGAGCCTTAAAGTTTGATAATGCAACTGAATTGTCGGATATATTCGGCTTTAACCAAGATTCTGTTAACATAATTATATCTCTATCCCCAAGCTCTGCCTCCAAAATATCAAGTTTTGTTTTAACACTTTGAATATTAATGCAAGTAAATGTGATCAAATCGCGAAGATCTAAATTCGAAACTGAATCATTTAGGCTAAAATCATTTGCAAATGATGGCCCAGGATTTGTTTCAATATCACCAGAAAGCAATATAATAAAAACTACAAGAAATAGCAAATAACAAATAAGCTCAGTTTTTACAAAAAGGCATCTTGATACGTCTTTACACACTTTGGTAGTTAATCGTGTACTTGAAAATGGTGTTATGGGAAGTTGATCTAATTAAAAAATAACAGTATATAATAGAGCAATTGTAATCCCTAAATAACCATATCGAAGCATAAGTAATACAAGAACAACAGTATTCATGTCAATACATTTTTTATGATGAAGCCGAGTTGACCTCGTATAATTTAACCCCACCCTTATTCTATAAGTAGTTATATCAGTAGACATATAAAGTTATAAAAAAATGACGGTATAGAGTACAAGGGTGGGGCTTCAACAATATAATGAACAATTGCAAACAGACATAAAGCATGGCAAACCACAGAACAGGCATATAAAACAAAATAAAATAAAAGGAACAAGATAAACATATATACACAAATTTTGTTTAGTTGTTGGTTAAGGCCTTCCATTGTGACTTTACTTATAAAGATCCAAATTAGTACAGGATCTTTCCATATGTTTTCAGTTTATGAACTGGACAACAAAAAAAATAAATAAAAAAGTTTTCTATTTGAATCAGTATGGACAAGGTATTAAATGCAAATGTATCTATGATAAAATGGAAAAGAACAAAACAAACAAACAATCACCCCCCCCAAAAAAAATAAAAAAAAAATAAACAGACAAAAACAAACAGAAAAAAAAAAACAAAAAAAAAAACCAACGAATTTTTATAAAAAAAATAGAAAATTTAGTTCTTGTAATTGGTATGTTTCAAATCAAGATAATAATGTCAAGGAATACAGAAAAATCTGAATGCTGGCTTAATCTGTTTATTTTTTCATTCATCTTAAAGTAGCATAATATGAGCTTTATGAAAATATCTTTTCAAACGTTTTTGCAGTGCATAATACTTTCTGAATGCAGCCTTATATAATCATATGTCTAAGGAGACAACTTGTATTAACATATTCGAATTAAAATAATAAAATGTAGAAAGAGAAGCAGTTCTTGACAATAAATCAAGAAAAGACATTCGAACAGACCCAATATTACAGTAACAGATATTTCAAAAATGAAAAATAATATTCTTTTACTCAGAACAGTTTCAAATTACTATTTCAGACTGAAATTTAGTACAAGTAGTATCTTATATATAAAGTTAGCGGTTTGCTAAAACAAAAACGTTCAGGATAGATTCAGTTCCCATTTCCCATCACTACTTCATCAGATACAGGTTGTTTTTCAGGTGTAGATTCATCATCTGAGATGTCTGTGTCGATATGGCATACACTCAACATCTTAGAGAATTCAATTTCGTTCCGGATAACATGTCTAGTTTCTGATAAGTCATATACATATATTTTACCATCTACCACAAAAGTTGACTTGATTTTCTTCCTTCTAAATAACTGTCGTGCTTCGTAAGCGAGACCACTTCTTGCTACGGTTAGGTCTTTATTAATAGAAATACCTTGTAGATCAGGTCTGTCTTTTAGTTGTCTGGATGCCTTCAGTAGTTCCTTTTTTAAATTATGGTTTGGTATTCGAGCTATAATCTGTCTAGGTTTAGCTCTCCCTGTACGATGACTAATCAGTATGTAATTTGGCTGCATATCAACACCTAATTTATTGGCGATTTCTATAATATTTGTATTAGTATTTTCACCTAAAGTATATGGTACACCGCTTAGCCTTACACACTGCTTCCTGCTGTGCTGTTCTAGCTCATCACATTTAATTTTCAGATAGTCTATCTGGTTTTTAAAGTTTTTGACATCTTCTCTATAGGAGAATTCTAATTCAGTTTGCTTTGAATTGGTTTGATGGCAATTCAATACTAGCTTAGTAGTTCACACAACGTTTGACAAATAAGGATAACCCAAGGACGGCTGCAAAGCAGGCGTACTTGTTCTGTGTCTAATGATGCGCAGTCGATACATTTTATTAATGTAATGTAATTTAAAAAGATTTACCAGTTGAGAAAAGATTAACCAGTTGAGCAGTGAACGAAAAAGTCTCAATAATTTCAAAAACTCTTACTCTAAATTATACAAAATATATTTCAATGGGACCTGCTTTTTGAAAAAAAAGAAGAATTTCCCAAGGGTTCACAAGAAATTGTTCTCATTGTTCAATCGCAGTCATCCCCAAAAATATAATGGTTGCTGCTTAATAAGTATGACCATTTCCGAAAAACAAATACTTTGTCATCATAAACACGATAATGTGACTGTAAATATCGAGACTGGAACGAGAATAGTACACATTTGGAATATTCTCCCAACGTCAACGAAATGAAACACTTCCTTTTTGACAAAATATATGTGTCTCCTTTCATATCCGCAGTTTGGTATTTTCTGGAAAAAAAAGGCTTCTGAGATTTTGTTACCCTGCAAGCCAATTGTCCAGTGGCTGTATCGATCTTTTTGTGTTGATGAATATGATGCATAAATCTACATGTTTAATATTTGATTTGAGTCGAAAGGTTTAAATCGAAGATCAAGAACTAATAAGAAAATCCATTTACTAGCTATTTTACTCTTACCATGATATCATTGAGGTCTTTCGCATGAGAGCAGATATTGTGCAACGATCATAGATTATATGTTTATAAGATTAATTGATTTGTTTTCTATTTGCAAGATTCTCCCTTTTTATATAAAGCTGTTGGAACTCTTATAATTTGTGTTGAGCTAACATTTGTGTTGTCAAATGTTGGTTTAACACTATAATACGCAATGCTATTTTTTTCTTTCTTTTAACTAAATGAACAATTTCACCTCTGACCAAGAATTTGAATATGAATTTAGTAACGTACCTATTTTTATCAATCTATTATTGCACACACCAATGTGTTTGATTGATTAGTTTTTAACGCCACTTTCAACACTTGTACTATTTCGCGTCGGTCAGTTTTCATTGGTGTAGGAAGCTAGAAAGAACTACAGACCGTCCGTAGGAAAACTAATGATCCTAGTCAATAAAGAGTGGAATCGAATGCACATCCTCAGTGTTGACAGGCTAGTGATACAGTAGTTCGACTACTTCATTTTTCTCTTTATCATTCGGCCACCGAGGCCCCCAATGTATTTGAAGAGGAATACTCTCTATATATATATATTCATATTAGTTGTATATCCCTTTATTGACCTCTTCCTGTAATTTAAGTTCATATGTTTTGTTTTGTTTTGTATGTTATTAACCTTTTCGTATAAAATCGAAATACCGGTTCATATTAATTTTAAAAGAGAACTGATAATACACATTTAAATGAAAATACGACACGAAGGAGGCATACAACTTTAAAATAAATATCATAGATAAAAGATTTCATATGCACGCTCTGGTTGGTTTGTCTGTTTAAAGAACGATGATCACGCATAAAAAATGGTTGATAAAGGATTTTAAGTTGTGTTTCCGTTGTGTCGTTTGCTTTCTCTTATTTTTGAGTGTGAATTCACATTACTATAAGACGTGTCACGGTTCTTATCTATCCCAAATTCATGTATTTGGTTTTGATGTTATATTTGTTATTCTCATAGAATTTTGTCTAATGCTTAGTCCGTTTCTGTGTGTGTTACATTTTAATGTTGTGTCGTTGTTCTCCTCTTATATTTGTAAGACTCAGATCGACGTCCGGTCTCTAATCGACGTCCGTTCCTCAAATCGACGTCCAAATCTGACGTCACAATAAAATATCCTTCCAAATCGACGGCCAATTTTATGCCTATCTAATCCACGTCCATTTTTTGGCATTCTCTAATCGACGTCCGATTTTGAGCTTCTTTAATCAACGTCCGTTTTTGACACAGAATACAAAACTGAAGTGAACCGATAGTAGCTGAAACATTTAAACCTTTGAACATATTATGTTGTGATATTAATTTTTGAATTTTAGAGATTGGTATGATTTTCAGAGAGACAACTATACACAGAGTTCAAATAAAATGGATGTGAGCAATTATAAGTTATACGGCTTTCAACAATGATAAAAACCCATACCAAAAGGGTATAAAAGGCCACGACAGAAATAATGTAAACAATTCAAATAAGAAAATTAACGGTCTTGTTTATAAAATCTGAAAATAGAATTTGTATGTGTTGCAATATGAATGTTTTGGAGGACGAATATCATTTTGTTTTATCATGTCCAACGTATCATGAGATCTGTGCGTATAGAATTTTATATTTATTCTACTATTCTTGGCCAAATCGGCACAAGTTAGATAATTTATTCTAAATCTCTGACAGTAAAACTATGCATTTATTCAAATGCAGCCGCTTGGAAACTGAGATCAAATATAATGTCATAATTTAATTGTATACTCTGTAACTTCTGTTCTCTGCTGCCTTTTGTTTGTCCATGGAAGTATTACATTGACCATATAATACTTCCATGGTTTGTCATACGTTGTATACATTTTCGTTTGCCATAGCATGTGAAAATAAAATATGCATTAATATGACTACAGTAATAACGATGCCGATCTGATAAATCAATAAACTGATAATGCCCCCAGTTTATCAAATTTCGTATTTAATTAGTCGATAACGCAAAATCACGATCGATCTTGCACATGCGCATTGTTTCTCTGAACTAGAGTATTACACCTTATCTAAGAATGCTGGATTTGATTGGTTGATAGCCAGTGTATTTTCACCAATTTACTTTTATCTTATAAATATCGCTCATTTTTTAACGGCGCCGGGGTATATGGAAAAGGATATATGCCAGTTTTACCCTCTCTGCCGTGGTATTTGCCAAAAAATACTCTATCAGACTGGACGCTTGTAACTTCACGATCATCAATGCGTTAACATTCGGTGTATTTAAACAGATATATCATGTTAAGGAGGGGTATTTGCGAGAAAAAAAACCTCCTTAACATGATATAACTGTTAAGAAATCCTGAAAAACAAATATGACAGACATAAACCATCGAAAACCAATGCACTGGAGGTCCATACAGAATATGTCGGGGTTAAATATGTGAGTGAGCACCGCATTTAACCTAAAACAGTGGTGTAACAGCACAACATAAATCATAATGCCAATTTCTCACGTTTACGTTTCACTCAGGTGTAAAACTCAAGAAATTTGTTGGAAAAAAACCATAGTCCGAATTATAATATTCTCAAAAACAATTGGTAACGTGCTTCTTTATTTTGTCTATTGTTGAAGACTGAATAAAGTTCCTAGATTTCGTTTGGTTTTCTTTGTTGTTTGGTTGCTAACAAATTGCCATACATTTACATGCATGCAATTTATTATTATGAATAGGAATGATATACTATTATGTGGATCAATTGATTTACTTTTTATCAAGATAAACATTAATATGCATGTTTTCTGGTTGAAGAAATGTATATGAAAAATATGTATAATGTTTGAAAATTTAATTGTCATAAGAACCCTACAAAAACATGTATATGTATAAGTGTAAATCAAGTCCATTAATTTATTATTTATTGATATTGAACATGGATTAAAGACGACCACAATCAACATCGATTGGACGTCGTTTTGGGCAATACATTACGTCCGATTAGAGTATAAAAATATTGGACGTCGATTTGAGAATGTGACTTCAGATTTGGACGTCGATTTGAGAAACGGACGTCGATTTGAGGAACGGACGTCGATTAGAGGCCGGACGTCGATCTGAGACTGACATATTTAATGCGTTTCCCTCAGTTTTAGTTTGTTACCCCGATTTTGTTTTTTGTCCATGGATTTATGAGTTTTGAACAGCGGTATACTACTGCCTTTATTTAAGTGACCGTTTTCTGCTGCATATGTTTGTATATAGCAGATATCAAACTTTCACAGGGTAAGTCATGAAAATATTGAAATTTACGGAATTTCTCACTTCAATGTACTTCGATTCACAGGGAAACCGGTAAAATATGACTCTAACAAGTACAGTTCCCCAAGGGTGTATAGGGATATTTGTGTGTCTTAAAATGAAATTTTCCGATCGTCTATATTATGTAGAAGTGCCGTGTAATGTGTATTATATAACGATATCAAATTTGTCAACAAATAGAACATTACTAACTAGTTCTGATACCTTTGATAACTATTTATACCACTGGGTCGATGCCACTGTATCACCAGCCCAGTATATATATCAATAATGTGGTCATTGTTATAAATTTCTTGTTTACAAAACTTTGAATTTTCGAAAAACTAAGGATTTTCTTATCCCAGGCATAGATTACCTTAGCCGTATTTGGCACAACTTTTTGGAATTTTGGATCCTTAATGCGCTTCAACTTTGTACTTGTTTGGGTTTATAAATTTTGATTTGAGCATCACTGATGAGTCTAATGTAGACGAAACGCGCGTCTGGCGTACTTAATTATAATCATGAAACCTTTGATAACTATTTACAACTAATCTAATCCAAGATCGTAAAACGTTTATTCAAAGTCGGGAGATAATTTAACAGCTTTTCACATAAAGTTGGTCGCAATGACATTAACGGTATCAAATGTACTTTACCAGATAGGCATTTCAACACTGGATAAATGCAGTGATGACCGAGGTCAATGTTTTTGAAAATTCAAAACCTTATACAATGTTATTAGCTTATAAAACCAAAAGTGATCAAAGTAAAGTCAAATCTTGACAGAACTATGTATAAGGGAGATGCATCCCCTATGAAAACTGATTTTATTTTTTTTTAAGGTGACTGCTATTCATTTATGTTTTTTGCTCTTGATTTTTTAATTTTTTTAAAAATCAGAGCTGATGTTTCAATGTTCCTCTTATTCGCTTGCATGACTTCCAATTATACTTCTTGTTTCATATAGCTACTATCCTTGTTTTTTTTCTTTTTTCTTTTTTGTTTGCTTTTCTTTTTTGCTTCTGCTTTATTTTACGTCTAATAGTTGCATAAATCCATGGATAGTGTGTCTTCCCTTTTCTAGTTATAATGTATGATGTTGAAGTATATTGATTAACCGGCGATCTTGACACCGTCCTACTAGATATAGTATGTAAACCACTAAAACGAAAACCAGTCAGAAGGAAATATTCATTTGACAAAAAGGAAAATACATAAAATATAGGGCATGAAGATCTTTAAACTTTTGTAACCACATTTACAAACATCAGAGATAGAAATACTGACTCTAGTTGAAAGACCTCCAAACGGCCATACAAACCACCATATAATACCAATAAATTATTGAGGGAATGCGACTTGTTACAATGTTAAAGAATTTAGTGTTCCACTTTGACACCCCATTTTATAAACAGTTATACGCAAAGTTCAAAAGATTACCTGCGTGACTATATGCCTTTTAAACTTGACCTTCAAGTAATGTTTAAAAAACAAATATATATTTACCTTGTGAACAATTAAATAACTTCAACCTTCTATCAAGATTAAAACTACGTATGAATAGGGCTTAAACAAATCAAATATATAAACAACTTCATTATTGATTTGGTCAAAATGTATAAATGTATATTAAATTGAAATGGTGAAAGTGAGTGATACATTGTTAAAAGATTATTAAGAACAAATAGAATTCTCAAAATTTTATTCAAAATGTCAAACGGGATATCTATCTTCAACATGTTTAAATCTACATCTTTGTGTGCATACATTAGATATTCTAAAACCGATTCACAGATAATCACCACTATTAGTAGTCTGGTTGGCTATAATGTGTAATGGAGTAGATATTAAATCGTAGCTGTGATCGGACCATTTTTACAGGAGTTATGGGTCTTTGACTATTTACTGGAAGACTTGTAACAGTAATACCTTGTGAACAATGATGTGTGAACCAATCAAACAGACATACATTGGCTATAAGTATAGGGGGAGGGTTGAGATCTTTGTTAATCTTGTATTATTTTTAATTTTGGTTTCTTGTGTATATTTCGGAGTTAGTATGACGCCCATTATCACTGAACTAGTATACATTTTTGTTTAGGGACCGGCTGATGCACAACTCCGGGTGCGGGTGTTTCACGCTATATTTAAGACTCATTGGTAGTCTTCGGCTGTTGTCTGCTCTTTGGTCGGGTAGTTATATCTTTGACACATTCCCCATTTCCATTCTCAATTTTGTAATAGCTAAAAATGTCAAAATAGGGATTCAACAGTATTATACTTTTTAAAATACTTTTTACACATTTTAACAATCGATTTGCAATAACACACTGTGACACACAATTCAATATCTTATTTATACAGCAACAAGATACCTTCCGCTATGACCTTTTTTGGTTCAATATGGTAAAATAAATATTTACGAAAATTGTACCATTCAAATTAAGATAGAAATGAGATACGAAATAAGATCACGACCTAAAGTAAATAACCATTGATGTATTTTTTTCACGGTCTAGTTGTTTTGTCTGTTTAAATATGGGCCATCACGCAGCAAATATGGCGGATAAGGATTTGACGTTTTGTAAATATATTTGGATATAGCTATATCATCTACTAGGTTAGTCTTAAATATTGAAATTGAAGGATTGTCTAGTTTTGATAGTTAAAGACGACGTAAAGGTAGCAGCGAAACAATACTAAATGAATTGTAAGTCGTGTAAATAGATAAAATATTATGTGATTTGATAGAATATCGCCTTTTTTAACATAATAACTGCTAGTATCATATACAGAAAAAAGTTTGTATAAAGCCATTTAAACTGGTTTTCCGACAAATCAATGTTTACAAAAACGATTGAAAAATTTGAATAATTAAAGAATTGCTATTCAAAACAACAAACCATGCTATTATTTTAAACAATTTTTCTTTCGCTGTAGATTTAAAAAAGGAAGCAAGGAAGCAAAAGCATGATTACGTTTTCTGTTTCTAATGATCTATTGCCGATATCAATAGCTTTTATGAATGTCATTTGAATGATTTACCAGTTAAATAGTGTACAAAACTCCTAGTATAAATTCTACAAAATATATTTAAATGGGATCTGCTGTTTGAAAAGAAATCCTATATAATTCACAAGGGCTTTGCAAAAAACTGTTCTCATCATACGATCGACTGAAAATACAGTGACATTATAATCGTTATAACATCTTTAAATATTCTCCCAGTATCAACGAACTGAAACACTTCCTTTTTGACAAAAGATATGTTTTCCCTGTCACACAATTAAATAGTTTACATATATCAAAAATGAATAATGAGTATTTGTGTATAAAATGAGTAATGCTTGAGAGTAGCGTAGACAGACTGATATGGAAGTAATCACACATTTAATGACAAATTACAATTACAAAAAAACAACAATAGAAACACCCAAAAAATATAATACGTTCATGTTCTATTATCCATTGACAGTAACACTTGAGTTAAAAGGAATATCTCATTTTGTTTTTTAAACCGGCATTTATAAGTTTATAAATTTATAAATTTCTAAGTCCGCAGCGCTTGTCTCGGTTAACGATCATCCGGAACGTTTAAATCCAATAATGTATAAATACCTAAACCTTTGAAGAGCTATATCAACAATAGGACTTAATAGAATAACCATATCCATTTAAGGTCGACTTTGGCTGGCGGAGTTGAAACCATAGTTTCTTTATTATTTTTAAAATTTAAATGAACACTTTTAAAATATTGATGAAAATATTTAATGCATATTAAAATCAATAAATTAATTAGATTTTAGATAGGTCTTTTAACAGAGGACGTTCCGGATATATATCGGGACAGGTTGTGACTGTTAAATTAGGGTAAATTGAATAGGGACATCAGTTTTGTTTTGTAACATGTCACCTACAGACCCCTCAAAGATCTGTTGCAAGGTTTGTTAAAGTTCAATAAATGTGGAACCCTTTCAACAGGTCTCGTTTTGACCGGATTCGATTGGTTACAACCTGATCAGCCAAACGGACGCCTCACTATAGCATGGTTTTTTTTTCTTCCGGTCTTAAGAGGACCTATGTGACCGTAGTTTTATTTCCAATTCTCCTTTTGAAGGTTTAAAGTTTGTAAAAGGTTTGTTATAAGTCATGTCAGTAATTCGCATTACTAAACTGACGATTAAGTTAGGGACTTATCCAATGTATTTGATAAACAATGAATTAAATAATCCATAAGCTGTAAAACGATATTTATTTTAAATGAAATATGATGATGCTTTATTTCTGATATGCGCTTGACCAGACTCCTCTTCACAGTAGGAGCATTTAAACACTGTTTTTGGATTGGATTTCCTCCGAGTTCAGTATTTTTGTGATTCTACTTTTTGTTTTCCATTTTTATAACAATAAGTTATAATGCCACCTATACATTGATCTCTTGTGAAGAGTTGTCTCACTGGCAATATAATATATTATTAATCATACCACATCTTCTTTTTTATAAATAGTAAATGAAACATTAAGAATGTGATTTCTGTAAAAAGAAAAAGAAAACACACATTCACACGTTTTACACATTATGTGTACGTACGTTTCAATCAAACATGTCTGAGCTCGCATAAAGATTATTTACATCAAAAGATATTTACTGTATGAAATCAGTATCGGCACATACACATAATGATTTTTGAATACAAATGAACGATATCTTTTAATGAAATGTAAGTGTTAAAACAGCATTATCAAATTGGGTTAATGCATTGTTTTCAAACTTAATTACACTGACATATTCCATTTCAAGCAATACGAATTTTGGTTCACTCGAAAGAGCACGAACATATAAAAAATAAATTTATTTCCACAATGTCATTATCAATGCAAGAACAAGACGTTGTGAAAAGTGTCTGTTTAAATAATAATATATGGAGCCCATGAATACATTTCCGTTGACCTTTACATTTGTATGTGTATACAAATGGAATTTTGGTCTTCAATGCTCTTCAACTTCGTATTTTATTTGGCCTTTTTAATTTTTTGGGATTCGAGCGTCACTGATGAGTCTTTTGTAGACGAAACGCGCGTCTGGCGTATATACTAAATTTACTCCTGGTGTCTATGATGAGTTTATTTAATCCCTATTATGGAATTCAGAAATGTAAGGATACTAAACAATATTTGTATGCCATTTAAAAAATACGTACCAATTTTTACATTCAACAGGAGATATAATACATTGTAATTTGAGCACTTCAGTTTTGCTTAAACGCGTTTAGGCTTATGCAAAATAAGTAAACGAATATGAAATGGGTATAGAAAGTAAGTCCCAAGAGCCAAACGCTAACCTCATTTGAGAGATCAGTTTAATAATAAAAAAGAAACAATACAAACAAAAACAGTTGAAATGCTCCCAATTACCTTTTTCTACCTGAGGTATAGATCGTCTTTTGTCTTTTTTTTGCAAAACATTTCCAAGTTACAACTTGTAAAAGTAACCATTATAATTCAAAATATAGTCTTCAACACGTAGCCTTGACTCACACCAAACCGCAAGCTATAAAGGACCCCAAAATGACAAATGTAAAACAATTAAAAAAACAGGAAAAACAATGGTCTAATCTATATAAACGAGAGCAACTTATTAACTACATCAAAGAGAGGTGAAAGATACCAGAGGAGCAGTCAAACTCATAAAGCGAAACTAAATCAACAAACGAAAATCACTGAACTTAAAACATCAATTGAAAAAGACTTAACTCATCACAGTACGAGTATATTGAGAACTAAATAACCAATTACATGACAGGCCTATAACAAAAGCAACTAAAACTAGCTTTCATACATATATTTAGTGTTAAAGTTACTACACTGAGTAGGCAATTTGTTTCCGTATGACTCAAAATGAAAATATTTAAGATCTTCTTATAACAGTAAACAGAGGGGTAAAGTTATATAGAATACGAAAATTTATATTGCCACGAAGGAAAACAAAGACAACAGAATCACAAGCCTTCACATACTATAGTTTATTATATATTCTAGTGATCAGACGATCAAACATTTTTAGGAAATAAAAGTAAAATGTGTTTAACTTGATGTTTGCGAGCACGAAAATCTAACACGATACTTTTTAATATTATGTCAGAGTATAAACTACATGGCGCTATTAGATTCAAACTGGCAGCCGTCATACTATTGTCGACAATATATATTTTTTTTTCTTTTCCAGACCTTGTGGAAGTATGCCGTACACGGAAGAACAGGAGAACTACTTCAAGCTGATCACATTAATATATTGTATAGGCGCAAATGTAAACCGTGAACTATTACAGAAGTTTATTAATTCAAGGAAAATAACGCTAGAACAATTTATAAACGATCATCAACATGAAATATACCATTTTGTCTGCAATGATAAATGCTGTCAATGCAAAACGAAGCCTATACCGCTAAACGAGTCGGGGGTAATTAGCCGACGTCAAATGCAAATAGTTTTTGAATATCCTTCTAATGATCGGGTTGAAAACCACAAAAAAGAGAGAACAGGACACTTGTGTTGTTTGAAGGCAATTAAAAATGTAGAACTTAAAGATTTAGATTTCACTCTCATTAAATTTTTCCTTGTAAATTTTTGTCATCAAATTTTTTGGGATTGCCTTTTAGAAAATGTCGAACAGACATTCTCTGAGTTTCTAGAGGCGAATGTTCACAAGGTGTATCACCTATCAGTGGATAAGATATGTTGTTGTAGATGTAATGATGACAGAGAGATCCCTAAAAAACGTATTGATGAATCACAATTTCGAATAATATATAGAAAAGGGCGTTCACCTTGTCATCATTCTTATTGCTCCTGTCAGTATAGTATTCAAAGTGATTTAACCTTATCTCTTCTGATACAACGAGATAACAATTTGGCCACTGAATTGACGAGGTACTTTTGTTCGTGTCGAAAAAGCCTGGAAAATATCTATAACAATCGAAACAAAATTGCCCATCCTCCGGAAAGTAGCATCAACAATGTCACTTTTTCGGACATTTGGAATGAAACAGCAACCAACATACTTGAAATAGCAAAAGCTTTAAACAAGCAAGAACAATATGATTCACAATTAACAAAATTAAGAGATGAGCCAACCAACAAGGATTCGTTGATAACTCTGTTATTAAACTTGCGTAAAACATCAGATCACGTATGTATATAGTTTATATTTACATGTTATATAAAAATGAATGAAATGTAATTAAAATGTTTTATTAACTAATTCCGATCACACTACAATATAAATTTCAATATTTTTACTAGAATTAATTTCTTTTTGTAGACTTGCATTATACATTTCAAATATTCAAGAATGAAAAGTTAAGACCATAAGCAGATTAAAAAGCAGTCTTCACAAAGAAATACACATTAAAAATGAACCTTTTTATGAACATTTTCATCTTTTTTTTTATAACACAGTTAATTTTGTTTTAATATATATGTCTCTGATTTTAAGAAAATACGCGTATACTTAACTTTCAAATTGGACTTCACTTGTGAATCTCTTATATTCATTTTATAATATGTTTTCCTTGCAATAGCCAGTCCTAATTTTTAGTGAGTGCGTAGAACCATTGTTATTAGTTTGCATGGCTGTGTTCTAAGACATTCTTTTTTAACTGTACCAAGACCGGATTACCCGAAAACTTGTAAACATTTGCCATTATTTGACGCATTCCATCATCAATCCAAATCCTGAGTCTTATTTGGAAGACTCCATAAACATAGTTATTAATTGAAATTATATTATAATATAATGATCAAAAAGATGCTAGTATTACTAGACTTGTAATTGCTTTCATCAATCCTACACTAATTTAGTGTTTCGGCGTTTTTTGTTTCATATACTCAAGATAAATGAATTACATTTATGAATGGGTTTAAACATTGTAGGCCCACCATCGTCAGAGATTCACCTATAATATTTTACCTTCTTTCTGATTAAATCATATATATGACTTGGTTATGTCTATGACATTTATGTACTGTTGGATTTCGATCTCCATATATACTCTTTTGATTAAGTTTAATCTGAACTGTAACAAAAGATGTTGTAAATCATCATCGTTATTTGTTGTTTTGATGTAACTAATGACCTCGTCTTTTATTAAACCAGCAAACACGTGTCGACTTTGACAGCTTGTACCGCGTAGATAAAGGAATGTGTTTGTTGGTTAAAAGTGTGCTTTCACATCTAATATGTTTTCAATACAAAAAAACTGGTTCCTTTGAAAATATAACATCAAGAAATATAATTTCTGTTGATAAAAATTCAACTGTGAATTTTAGGAACGGTTGATGATTATTTGCTTACTCATTAATTTCCTTAATGTCGCCGTGATGTATTGATGTAATATCAGCACGATACCTTCAATACAAAAAGGTACTTTTTCTTCTATGTTCAAAATCACAGACAGTTCTCGACTTGTTAATTCTATATTGTACAAGTTTTATTGTGTTTTTTTTTTCATTTCAACCATGCTAAGTTGGATATTGAAGACAACAAAAAAAAGTTTGGACGAAAATGATATAAACATTTCAAGAATAAACACAATATTTTTCACCTGAAGCATGGTAGACATTGAAAGTTGCTATAACTTAAAAAAGGAATATTGCAGAGTGGAACTGCATAGTCTTCAAAACCGACGTGAACATTGCCGCATCACTAGTTTGTGATGGCTGTCTAGAGTGGTTTCACAAAAAAAGTAAAATAACAAAAATACTGAACTCCGGGGAAAATTCTAAACGGAAAGTCCCTACGCCAACACCAAAAGCTCAAACACATCAAACGAATGAATAACAACTGTGCTTGGGACAAAAATGGGAGTCCTAAAGCACATACTGGATATACAGAAGCTGCCGTTGTACATAAAATAAAACATTTGTATGGAATATTGTAGCATTGCAGTTTTTACGAATAAAAGTTTTTAAGCTGAATTCCAATACATATTACTAGTCCCAGCATACATTGTAGTGCATTACCGTAACAATAACACAACGTAACCATAGATTTCTTTGCGACACTGATCTTTTTGTGCCATTTATGTGCATTTTAATTTTCCAGATACGACTCGAATATAGACTTTAAGTTATGCACTGTCAATTTTAACTGTATCGTTACACATCATTGCAGGAAACTTCAAATACTTTACAAAATATTAGCAGTAAAACGGATTCAATTGATACTAAAATCGCTGATCTTTTTGCACTCTTCGAAGATAAGCAAATTGCAAAAGATAACACCGAGAACAGTGAAAATGGTAAGCAAAAGTTTATTGATTATTTTTGCACCATATGTAATAACAGCGTTACTTTAAAATCAAACAAACATTGAGGTAAATTGAATCATGTTCCAAACCATGTTCCAATCAACCGATGATATTTATAATTATAAAAAGACTCGGTAGGTATTGTGTCCGACTAGGTAGTTGTGCTTCCTTGTTGGTCAAAACATTATAGTATTCAAAATAAGATGGACAGTCATGTAAAAACTATAATTAGAATTAAGAAATAGCAGTTAATTGACCTTATCACATGTTTTATCACTCGAAAAATAGGATCTACGTTCGAAAAAAGTGAAATGATTTACTCGAAATACCACGATCCAAGCCGAACACTATATAAACATACTGCGTTAAACAAAATTGTCGATCAAAGGAATCAACAGATAATCAGTCTACGTTTTTTTCCTTGAAGGAAAACACATGTAAGGACCTGTTGGCGGTATCACCAACCAAGTAGTCACCAAACCAGAAGTCAGCACTTCGGGGTTGATGTGAATATCAATTAATATGGTTATTTTTTTGTTAAATTTACGGTTTACAAATGTATGAAACATTCGAAATACTAAGGATTTTCTTATCCCAGGCCTTGATTACCTTAGCCGTATTTAACACACCTTTTTGAAAATTTGGATCCTCACTTGTTTGGATTTCTAACTGTTGTAATCTGAGCGTCACTAATGAGTCTTATGTAGACTAAATGCGCGTTTTGCGTATCAAATAATAAGCCTAGTACCTTTGATAGCTATTTGCTTACTTGAATTTGAAGCTATAATCAGTCTTTAAGATTCTTTTCAATATCAGATGGGTTTTAGTCGTTGAAAGATCAGCATTTAGGTTTTGTATTACATTGTTGTCGTTGTTTCTTATTTAGTCTAATTAATCTAATTGAAGACTGGATTAAATGTTTGACGTAAAGACTCACAATTGTCAATTTTGCCATAACGACTCCAAAATGTCTTTAACTCAGGTCTTGTAACTAATATTCGAATGAGAGCCTTTAAACGTTTTTATACTTTTTTCGTCTTTTAACCATATCATGAGATGATCATAGATCTTTTTGAGTAACACGTTGGCTTATATTTTATAAGTGTGTGGGTCGTAAGCGCTTTCCTTGATTTCCCAGCATAAGGAACACATAAAATGCAAACAATGGGAAGCTAAAGATGTATGAGACCTGAAAACATGAAAAGTTATATGAAACTAAGCGACCTAAACAGATTAGCCAAATTCATGTGATATCAGATTTGCCTTTGGGTGTAGAACCTTAGTTTCTAACTAAGTAATAAATTCAGTAATGTGATATTTTAGACAAAAGTAATGTTATCATCCTCATTTCTTCTAATTTTGCTTACAAAACCGTCTATTTTTCTATTTTGAGGTTGTACTCGGAGCATTTTAGATAGATTGCAAGATATTGCTATAGCTGTGTGTAAAAGTAGTACAACAGGAAATAATCCAGAATATCTTCGAGAAATGGGTACATATTCATAAAGGCTATACAAAATTAAATACATATTATTAAAAAGTACAAAAACATCAGTTATATTCATATTTTGAAAAAAAGAACTTGATAGTCTTATCCATATTGAAACATACAAATAGACATGATGATTCTGTAATGATAGGCGAAATATAACACAGGGACATCATAAGTCAAACAACAAACTGTCAACGCCATGTCAAAAAATAAAAAAAAGACTAAAAGAAAGACAACAATATACAAAACACAACATAGAAAACTGAAAACTGAACGAACCCCACTAAAATCCTAGGGTTATCTCAGTTGCTTCGAAAGTGTAAGCAGATACTGCTCTGTATGTGGCACCCGTCATGCTGCTTATGTAAATACAAACTATGGTTAGAAACCAGACCTTTTGATATTTTATAGTGTGTTTTTCTATGTTGTGAAGTTATACTAGCTAAAACACAGGTTTAATTCACCTAGAGTACAAATCAGTACAGTTGACTATGCTTGAGATTGTGTTCACTTTTACTTGTTTGAAATGATACATTTTATAGTGTGTACTATTTTTATGTTGTGATGTTATACTATTGTTTCAGAAAAGGGAGAAGGTTTTGTACCATTAAAACGTTTAATCCCGCTGCAAATATTTGCACCTGTCCTAAGTCAGGAGTCTGATATACAGTAGTTGTCGTCTGTTTATGTAGAGAATAGGTGTTTTTCGTTTCTCGTTTTTATATAGAATAGACCGTTGGTTTTCCAGTTTTAATGGTTTTACATTAGTAATTTTTAGGGCCCTTTATAGCTTCCTGTTCGGTGTAAGCCAAGGCTCCGTGTTAAAGGCCGTACCTTGACCTATAATGGTTTACTTTTATAAATTGTTATTTGAATGGAGAGTTTTCCCATTTGCACTCATACCACATTTTCCTATATCTCTTTGTTTAAAATTCATAATCATTTTTATATCTAATAATATGCATTTTCAATATATCCCATCTTCTTGTTAACGGTTTGTGAAATGTAGTTTTTTTTTAAGTAAACATCGGTAACAAGCTTGATTGTCTTAAAATACACTACGAAAATTCATTATGACCAAAAAAATTGAACACTGATAAACCCATCAATCAACCTCTTATCAAAGGTCATCTGCACTTTTACAAATACACTGTTTCCATACCTTAAAATCATCTTCATACTGCCCCGCGTACAGGTGACATTTGACCTTCATCAAGTCATTGTGTAATAAAGCAAGGCGTAAGTTATCTGTGACTGAACGTTGGCAAGCAATTGACATGTCAAATGCCGATAGGATCACTAGGATCATAGATACATTTAACCATTTCAATGTGAATCACACCTTCATTGTCAGACTTTTACAACGTCACACAAGAACTGTAAATGATAAACCAAGGTCCGGGAGAACCCGTTTAACTATCTGTCGTGACAGACTGCCTTTTCGTTGTGCTAAAGCCAACCTTTTTACCCCTGCCCGCAGCTTAGAAACTACTGGAATCAGGGTATTCGAGTTAGTGTTCTAACATTTGTCTTGCAAATTCATTGAAGCAACCTTATAGTACGTCGTGCTGTCAAGAAACCTACATCCAGGCACCGTTTACTAAGGTTTCAATGACCTTATGACCATCGACGCTGGAACATGAGAAGCTGGCAAAGAATACATTGATCAAATTTTTCATTTTCTGTTACGACAGTAAACGGCAAATAACGAATTTGGCGGGGAAATTAGCCTATGACCGAAACAACATTTGCCCAACGACTGCATTCGGTACTGGTGGTGTTACATCATGGCGTTGCTTCCCATACCGGTTAAGCTGGATATGCATATTCTGCAGGGTAACATGAACGGACTGACATACAGGGATTTGGTGCTTAGAAACATTGTAGTCCCTCATTTTGATAATCACCTACTTGCGTCAACACTCTTGAACATGACGACAACTCTAGACCACAAAGGGCAAGAATTGTAACCGAGTACAAAGAGTAAGAAAACATTGACAGTTTATTCTCGCCTTCTGTGTCTCCAGACATGAACCCTATCTAATATGTCTGGAATGCTCTTGGTAGAAATCTCAATCGCAGAGATCCTCTTTTGCAAAATCTCGGAAATTTAAGAGTGGCAATTTTTTATGAATAAAATAGAATTCCTCAACCAAGGCCAGAAAGCTTGTACAGAGTATGCGACGCCGTATTATATAACTGTACCGGGACAGGTTGGTTACACATCCTATTGACTTAATATTGACATCAAGTTTGCCAAACATACGAAAGAATATTTGAAGAAAATTTTAATGATATTGGCTGATTTAAAATAACAGTGAACCTTAAATTCTGTTTCTGATTAGGGTAATTCACACTATTTCTAAGAACGTAAAACTTAAATGCATAGAACCTTCATAAGTGACCAAACCTAAGTTTATGGTTTGTTTATGGCATATGTTAGCAAAATTACCACAAAACTGTTTTCTCCTTTTCGAGGAGTAACTGATATTTTAAAAATGAAAAAAGTGATACAATAAAAATAGGTGGTGCTTAACTTTTGGCGGTTTGTATACATTTGCGTGATTAAGAACTTACCTTTATGTAAAAAACGGATGCTTCAACTTTTCTAATAGTAAACAAAGACACTAATCAGAAGATGTCCGTCCGTCCGCACCAAAGAAAATAGAAAATGTTTTCTATCAATATTATCAAATAAAATGCCATTAATAGAACAAAAGTCGTTTAAAACCAACATTGTCTGAGGTTAAAATATTTGATTAGAATTATATTTTTTCTAAATTTTGCCATTTTAAAGCCTCGTGTAGAGAAAGCGTCTTGTCCTTCGCGCGTTCAAATCAGTGCAACAACTCATTGAGTGGCCTATTCGAAGGGCGAATTTCTGTTTTTATTCAAGTTACATTATTTTTTTATTGCATTTAAAATTTCCTGCCTTTCCTTCTTGTCGACCCCAAATTACAAGAACTCCCTACTGTTATTATGGCTAATTTATTTTAATCCTGAACCAGAATGAAATATTTGCCACTTTACGTTAATCAAAACAAACATCAATCAATCAATCTATTTAAATATACGATCATTCAAGCAACATGCACTTGTCTTTGAAGCATGTAACATGTATAATAAGCAGTTGATACAACACTAAAAAGTCTACACTCCTATCAGACATTTTTTTTTTATTGTAGGCTAAATAGCAAAAAGATTTTGAACGCAGAATGATTCATTACTAACTTGCATAACTAAGACAGGTCTATGAATAAATCAAATTAAGGTCATCACTCAAGAAATTTTACGGTCGCCATCATGAGCTGATTGGCCATTATGACAAAAGTGTGTCAGAAATCATATCTGATATTCTTCCTCAGTCATAATAACCTTCAATCATTACCGAACTGAACAAAGAAATAACATGACGGGTGCCGTATACGGTGCAGGAAATGCCTACCCTTCCGGAGCACCTGATTTCACTCCAGGTTTTTAGTGGAGTTCGTGTTGTTTCTTATTTATTATTTATAACTGTTGATGTAAATGTCCTTTGGTTTTGTGAGTCTCTGTTTACTCCTTGGTTATGATTGTTATTGTCTTGCAATGATCTCTGTGTCACTTTTGCAAAAGGTGACATAATTTTATTTACAGTACCAGAAAGTCTTTCTCACAATTACTTCGTATATTTTCAACTTGTTTAATCCACATTTACTTCCCAAAGTTACTAATTAAATCACCACTAGGGAGTTTCTATAGCATATTCACTGGTTTGTAAAACAAGACAGGGATACAAACTTTGAAATTCAACCGATATATATTAAAAGTGATGACAAAAAGAGGTCAGAAATCCACTTTCGAACTGCAATGACATGCCTTACAAATAAGTTTTTAAGAAAGTAATATACAACCTGTAGCCATAACATGTTATTTTGAACGTAGTTGACCAATAGTTAATCATTGGAATATGCAGCACATTTTATCTGTTATGACACACCAGCCTTTACGCTACAAATTGTGTTGCATTATTCTCATATTTTGTTTTACAGAAGTAATTCTCAGTGTAGAAATCCGAAATACAAGGAAGTCAAGTAAACTCGGTCAAGGTATGGAATATAAAACAAAACGACATTTTAGTATCCTTTATGGTTATCCTCATGATGCGTCGGTCAATTTTGATAACAGTGAGTGAAAAGGGTATTTTCATTATAGGACTCGATGTTGCTATTTGAAAACAATACAAATACGTAATAAGTGACTATAACGTTGAAAATAAATCTCGGGAAAATGTGTAAATCTGTTATACATAATGCATATTTTAAGGTTTTACTCGTCGTATAAGATACAAAGGGGTGTCAGGATAATTCAAATATAGATCGCCCGTAAGGAGTTTACATGCCCTTATGTGTGCTATACCTTAAAATATGCATTAAATGACTGTTAAACCGTCAAAGTTTGATATTCTTTTTAATGCGATTAGTTAATCCAATACATGACGACTCAAAAATACGGTAAATAAAACTTGCTTATCTAACGTTACGGTACCCAAGTTGCACCTATTTTAAAAGTTTTTTCACCTACGTTTTTTCATGATCAAAACAAAAATTTCTATACTGTGTTTATTTTGTAGCCGTATCCTTCTTTATCATATAGGTACACCAATTTGACTTTTAGTCCATATTGAGTCATAGAAAATGAATTTGAATCGACCTTCAAATTATCCATGGTTCCGTAATGAGGAGTACCCAAATTGTGTCCATGCTCAAATTCACATCATTAAAGATCAAATAACAGATGTTTTGTTATATTTTTTCAAATATTTAGAACAATTCGACATAAGTACATGTTTACTCTTTTTAAATGGATGCTTGTAACATATTTTGTTTGTTCATTTTCAATTTTGACTTTTTGTGAACGTTACATGACGGCGTTTTCGAACATTTTTCTTGTCCAGTCAAAGATTCATCTGCTGATATAACCTGTGAATAAACTCATCATAGATACCAGGATTAAAATTTTATATTTACGCCAGATGCGCGTTTCGTCTACTAAAGACTCATCAGTGACGCTCGAATCTAAAAATGTTTAAAAGGCCAAATAAAGTATGAACTTGAAGAGCATTGAGGACCAAAATTTCCTTAAAGTTTTGCCAAATACAGCTAAAGAAATCTATTCCTGAGGTAGAAAAGCCTTAGTATTTCAAAAATTCAAAGTTTTGTTAACAGTTAATTTATATTTATAAACATATCAATGATAACTCTAGTCAACACAGAAGTGCTGACTTCTGGGCTTGTGGTACCATAGGGGAAATTAATCTCCACCAGCAGTTGCATGGACCTAGTGGTTGTAAATAAACTCATCATAGATACCAGGATTAAAATTTTATATTTACGCCAGATGCGCGTTTCGTCTACTAAAGACTCATCAGTGACGCAGAAATCTAAAAATGTTTAAAAGGCCAAATAAAGTATGAAGTTGAAGAGCATTGAGGACCACAAATTTCTACAATTTTTGCCAAATACAGCCAAGGTAATCTATTCCTGAGGTAGAAAAGCCTTAGTATTTCAAAAATTCAAAGTTTTGTTAACAGTTAATTCTCCACCAGCAGTGGCATGATGTTTAGTGTATACATTGTAAGACGTGTTTAATGACAAATAATCAAAATACCAATTTTGTAGTCTCAAAGAAAACTTTTAAGAATTTCTCAACTGTTGAAAAAAGTTAAATCACAAAAATACTGAACTTAGAGGAAAATCAATTCGGAAAGTCTGTAATCACATGGCAAAATCAAATAACAAAAAGCATCAAAAACGAATGGACAAGAACTGTCATATTCCTGACTTGGTACAGACATTTTCAAATGTAGAAAATGGTGGATTAAACCTGGTTTTATAGCGCTAACCGTCTCACTTTGATGACAGTCTCATCAAATTCCGTTATATTTACGGTTGAATAGGTGCAATTCGGGTACTTGGTGCAATTTGGGTACCGTGACGTTAGCTATAAACGTTAATGAACACTATCCAGTTAAATCCAAATTGTACTGCATTGCAAAACCAAGAAACCAAAAAAATGTTTTGGTATATGAAAAAATACAAGTTATTAGGTTATTACTTTATTATGTAAACTTTATAAAAGGGGATGTAATTTTATGTATCTGATTTCTTAATATTTTTACGGCGAAAAAGGAAATGATTTTTCTAAAAACTTAGAAGCAACCAATTCAGTATAATTATTGCCTTAAGGAAGAACATTACATACTTTTATTTTACATACTATTCCTTTATTGAAGCGATAAATTAACATAACTTCCTATTATTTGTGCCGAATGTTTAATTGTGCGTTACCTACCATTTACATCAAAACTGTCAGACGACATCCTATAGGTATCATTTTCATAAAGTGACGAATTCGACCATTTTCCTTTTCCCTTTTTGACCATTATGTTAAAATAAATAAAACATTTAGATAGAAACCTTTAAACAAGATCTACAAATAATGATAAAAGCCAAAATTGTCAGGCAACTCTTTATTGGAGTTAAATTTTACGTTTTTATCTTATATCTTAAAATACTATAAAAGACAAATAGATGTTTTACAAATGTCAGCGAGAAAAGATCTATAAATAGGTCTACATGTCTGAAGTCGTGAGTAAACTCCTTATATTACAACAGTTCTTGAATGACAATTTTTTGGAAATATTATCTTGAAAACTATAAAAAGATAGTCAGACACTTTAAATAAAAATTGAATAGCAACATCATATATACAAATAAGTCAAATTGCTAGTAGACTCTTTATAGGAGTTATTGACATTAACGGACGATTGTTTACCCTTTTTGTGTATTGGGCAAAAACCTATAGAAGATAGAGAAAATCTGTAAACATGAAATGTCTAGCAATACAAGATCAACAAAATGAGTTTTTTGTGATGAATTCTGTTCTATTTTACAATGTTAAAGATGCGCATTAGTGAGCGAAACAGGCTTCTATTTAACGGTGTCATTTGGTCCTGTGCCAATATACAACATTTGCTCAAAGAAGCATTAAAGAATTGTTGACAATCAGATGAACTAAAATACATGACCGACTCAAAGTTAATTTATCAATTTTATTGTAAAATGTTTAACATATGAAAACTAGTTATTATTCAGCAATGAGTTAAACTTTCCTCACCAAACGTTAGCAAACATGTGTTTTCTTCCATATGAATTTACTTACAGATGAGGCAATCGAAGATTCTACTTATGGACAATGTAAAACGAACCGCACAAAACTAGATGAGTTTTGCAAACAGCAGTATAAGGTAAATACGGTTAATACAAACATAAAGTTTATAACTAAATATAACTTATGTTTAGTATGGCATATCGAAGTGTAACTCACATTTAAAACGACATACATATAATGCGTCTGTCTTTAAACATTCATCCCGATCATGTACATCTTTTGCATACTGTTAGTCATGCTAACGATAAAAATTATAACTTTAATATTGAATGTTTTTAAAATCAGTTCCGTGACATATTGTTCTATTCAATTCTTCGTTTCTATTTCCGGAAATTAAACCACGATCTGTGTGACAAAAACTTGACATACTGAACTGATGTTTTAGATTATTATCCAGAAGATGGTGTTGGTCTAGCAATACACTTGTCATCAATATGTGCTGTCTTAACAAAAAAAAAAGAATGCCAGCCAACATGGAAATAAAACATATTGGAAACAATTACTAGCAGGATTTTTTTTTTTAATTACCATGAACGTTATTGCTTTTAGACTATTGTTCTTGATTTTCTGTCTGTAGACCAAATCTTGTTGAGGATAGCAGGCGTATAATTGTTTATGCCAGACGAGCGTTCGTCTGTAAAAAACTCATCAAAAATTGAAAAGGCTAAAACAAGTACGAAGTTGAACAGCAACCCAAAGATATTTGACCTAACATGGATGTCGAAAGAACGACTCATTCTGATAATATGCCAGACTTATCATGATATTACTATCAGTTAATAAAAATCTTTTATGTAGGTTAATGAATGAAAATAACACAATATATATTGGTACATTCAAACCTATCTTTTTCAATAAATCTTCATCTGACCAGGTGAAACTAACAAATATGAACACAATGATTGCGTTGTTTAACTGGTGAAATGAGTTTGAGAACAAATACATGTTGCTACGGCTTAACATTCATTTCATATGCTAAACAGTTGGGTGCAGATCTAGACTAATCAAAACATGTCGATACTAGTACTTATATTGTGCAAAGCAGTTTATGCCGTCTTAACCCTAAATCCTTTGGATATATGTATCAGTTTGATACTGTAAAAATCTTTAAACATTATCTTTTTCGATACTAACATAAAGTGTGTTATTAATGAATTGAAACATAACTAAATATGTATTGCTATACAGTGAGTTATGCACCCTTATGGTCCTACATCCGGTCGATACTTATATTGTACAAAGTCATTTTTTTATTTGGATTATCTATAATGTCTTTACATTTACTAGTAATCCGGAGGATGTGTATACATTGATATTTAAGTCTAGGAGAACATGATTTTTGTTGTTGTCTCTGTACCTGCTCTTAGTAACTGTGACTATTCTCTCATATCGGTGTTTCTTGTCTAATGTGTCTTTTGTTGCGTTTTTTGTTTAATGGCATTTTTCGTGCTTCTAAAATATGATGAGTCGATTCTTTTAAAACTAGTCTTTATAGGTTTTTTAATGGTGTGCTATGTTGTACGATGACTTATAATGACATTCATTTTGTAGTGTTTTAACAATGATTACTTGTGAACTCAACTCTTCAGAATTCGTTTTAGAGAAATCTGTCATACTTTGTATTATGTGTATTGTTAAGCCATTTTCATACGACCGTTTGTAAGAGAGTTATGGGACTGAGACTATTTTTAAGGTATTGTGATAACAACACCTTGTCAACTCCTCTAACACCATTTGACAAAAAGCTTTTATACTTGGTACTATTGTTTACCATCATTTATAATTGACCATACTATACAGTTCTTTTGAGCCAACTATTTTTACTAGAGTTGTCAGATTTTGACTATATTTTAGAGTATTGTTACAATAACACTTAGGAGTTATGGTACTTTTACCATAGTTTGACCTTCGTACCACAATGAAAAATTGTAATACAAAATGTAATGTTTCATTCATACAGCGCAAAAGTCATTTTGCTATTGCGTAGCAATCTTGTTAATTTAAGATAAGAATAAACGTGTGGAATATGCATTAAACGCCCGAAAACTAAACGGTCTCGATATGAGAATTTGATTCTCAATTTCGACCTACGTAATGTAATTGCAGTAAACTTGCGAATAAAATTGCAGACACTTGGTGAAAGGAAGCGAAATAAGAGAGTTATGGGACTGAGACTATTTTTAAGGTATTGTGATAACAACACCTTGTCAACTCCTCTGACACCATTTGACAAAAAGCTTTTATACTTGGTACTATTGTTTACCATCATTTATAATTGACCATACTATACAGTTCTTTTGAGCCAACCATTTTTACTAGAGTTGTCAGATTTTGACTATATTTTAGAGTATTGTTACAATAACACTTAGGAGTTATGGTACTTTTACCATAGTTTGACCTTCGTACCACAATGAAAAATTGTGATACAAAATGTAATGTTTCATTCATACAGCGCAAAAGTCATTTTGCTATTGCGTAGCAATCTTGTTAATTTAAGATAAGAATAAACGTGTGGAATATGCATTAAACGCCCGAAAACTAAACGGTCTCGATATGAGAATTTGATTCTCAATTTCGACCTACGTAATGTAATTGCAGTAAACTTGCGAATAAAATTGCAGACACTTGGTGAAAGGAAGCGAAATAAATGTTATGCTTGGTCTTAATTCAACTGTATAAAGATATCATCCTTTCTTTTTTTTTAGAAACAACTGAAGGCAACAGAATGCAATTCAAGTGAAAGTAAGATTTTAAGAAATACAAATGTATATATAATTAAAAACCAATTGTTCAGAGAACCATTGATGGTCTTTCCACCAGTTAAGACCATTTTTTATACGAAAATATTAAAATTTGGTTTTAAATGTCAATTGTACCGTCAAATGACAGCTTATTGAACGCTAATTCCAAAAATGTATGGTTTCTATGGAAAAAGATATAGATAAGGGAGATAATTGTTTACTTCCGGTTCAAACGATGTTATTTCCGGTATAGTTTGATAGTTTAAGTGACACTGATTTCAAAAATATATGGTTCTATATACTTTTTCATTAATGAAGTACAAAATATAGCTACTTCCGGTTTACAAAAGGTCACTTCCGGTTGTCTTTTTCTAGATCACATTGCTTGCAACCTAATTTAAAAAGTCCCAAGTCTTGATCATGTATACATATGAGGTAAAAGCAAAGGTCAAAATCTAGAACGTTACATTTACCTATGACCTTGAGCTCAATTTCGAGGTCATCAACCAAGGACCTCAAATCAAAAGACTCTAGGCCTCTACTATATATAGTTAATGAGTTGTATTACCTTACAACTAATATTAGATATAAAAGGGGGCTAAACTGGCATCAAATGTCTACGTACTATTTCAACTAAAATCTACGTGTTACCACATGTCGCAACTAACAATTTAGTAAAAATAATTTGTTGAAAAGTTATACGGCTTTTGAAAATGAGTGAAAATAAGCCAAAATCAAAATTTATAATATGACCTTGACCTTTGACCTTGACCTTATTTTAATTTTTTTGGACCAAGGACCTCAAATCAAAAGACCCTAGGTCTCTATCACTTATGGTTTACCAGTTAGAAATGCAAATTCTTATATCAAACATAAAAGGGGGGATAACTCTCATATGGAATCTATATACGGCTTCGGTCAAAATAAAACAGAACATCGTGAGGATATAACGAGCAATTTGGAAAAATAAATTTGTCGGTTTCTTATACGGTTGCGAAGCCTTAGAGATAACAAGAAAAACAGTGTTCGGGGAGATAACTCTTATTTGGGAAAGTATTCGGTTAAAACGAGTTGGTTTCAAAAGCGTATAAACTGTTCGATATCATATTCCAAAAATCTAAGCGACATCTTGCGAAACAAAAAAACAGTGAAGGAAAAAAACTTAGGCGGAAGAAAAAAAAATAAAATAATAATAATTAAAAACCAATTTTCAGAGAACAATTGAAGGTCTTTCCACCAGTAAATATCTATTTTGATATTAAAATATTAAAAATCAGTCTAAAATGTCAGTTCCCATGGCTTTATGATGTATAGATATGAATTTTAACCAAAGGTCATAATCTAAAACGCCAAATTTACCTATGACCTTGACCTCAATTTCAAGGTCACAAACTGAGGATCTCAAATCAAAAGACCCTAGGTCTCTAATATGTATGGTTAATAAGTAATTTCACTTTACGCATAATTTTAGATGTGGTAGGGGCTAAAACTCCCATTTATTGTCTACGCACCCTTTCAACCAAAATTATTATGTTACGACATGTCGCAACTAACAATTTAGTAAAAATAATTTGTCGATATCTGATAAGGTTAATGAAAATGAGTGAAAATAAGCCAAAATCAAAATTTAGAATATGACCTTGACCTTTGACCTTGACCTAATTTTCATTTTTTTGGACCGAGGATCTCAAATCAAAATACCCTAGGTCTCTATCACTTATGGTTTTCCAGTTTAAAATACATTTCAAAATTTCAAATACAAAAGGGGAAATAACTCTCATATGGAGTCTCCGGATAGCTTCGGTCAAAATAAAACAGCACATTCTGAAGATATAATGAGCAATTTGCAAAAATAAATTTGTCGGTTTCTTATACGGTTGTGAAGATTACGCGATAACAAGAAAATCAGTGTTCGGGGAGATAACTCTTATATGGGAAAGATTTTGGTTACGTGGTGTCAGTTACAAAAGCGTAATAACTGTTCGATATCATATACCATATATCTAAGCGACATCTTGCGAAACAAAAAAATTGCGAAGGAACAAAAAGTTGGCGGAAGAAAAAAAATAATAATCAGAAGAAAACCAATAGGTATTTCAACCGAAAAGGTTGAAAGACCTAATTAAAAACCAATTGTTCAGAGAACCATTGATGGTCTTTCCACCACTTACAACATATTTTGATGTGAAAATATTCAAAATTCAGTTGATATGTCAGTTCCTATGACTTTATAATGTCTAAATATGAATTTGGAGCATATTTAGACCAAAGGTCAAAATCTAGAACGTCCAATTAACCTATGACCTTGACCTCAATTTGAAGGTCATAGACTAAGGATCTCAAACCTAAAGACACTAGTTCCTTAATATGTATGGTTCATGAGTAATATCGCTTTACGCATAATTCTAAACATAAGAGGGGCGAAAACTCCCATTTATTGTCTACGCACCCTTTCAACCAAAATTTATAAGTTACGACATGTCGCAACTAACAGTTTAGTAAAAATAATTTGTCGATATCTGATAAGGTTAATGAAAATGAGTGAAAATAAGCCAAAATCAAAATTTAGAATATGACCTTGACCTTTGACCTTGACCTAATTTTCATTTTTTTGGACCGAGGATCTCAAATCAAAATACCCTAGGTCTCTATCACTTATGGTTTTCCAGTTTAAAATACATTTCAAAATTTCAAATACAAAAGGGGAAATAACTCTCATATGGAGTCTCCGGATAGCTTCGGTCAAAATAAAACAGCACATTCTGAAGATATAATGAGCAATTTGCAAAAATAAATTTGTCGGTTTCTTATACGGTTGTGAAGATTACGCGATAACAAGAAAATCAGTGTTCGGGGAGATAACTCTTATATGGGAAAGATTTTGGTTACGTGGTGTCAGTTACAAAAGCGTAATAACTGTTCGATATCATATACCATATATCTAAGCGACATCTTGCGAAACAAAAAAATTGCGAAGGAACAAAAAGTTGGCGGAAGAAAAAAAATAATAATCAGAAGAAAACCAATAGGTATTTCAACCGAAAAGGTTGAAAGACCTAATTAAAAACCAATTGTTCAGAGAACCATTGATGGTCTTTCCACCACTTACAACATATTTTGATGTGAAAATATTCAAAATTCAGTTGATATGTCAGTTCCTATGACTTTATAATGTCTAAATATGAATTTGGAGCATATTTAGACCAAAGGTCAAAATCTAGAACGTCCAATTAACCTATGACCTTGACCTCAATTTGAAGGTCATAGACTAAGGATCTCAAACCTAAAGACACTAGTTCCTTAATATGTATGGTTCATGAGTAATATCGCTTTACGCATAATTCTAAACATAAGAGGGGCGAAAACTCCCATTTATTGTCTACGCACCCTTTCAACCAAAATTTATAAGTTACGACATGTCGCAACTAACAGTTTAGTAAAAATAATTTGTCGATAAGTTATACGGCTTTTGAAAATAAGTGAAAATAAGCCAAAATCAAAATTTATAATATGACCTTGACCTTTGACCTTTGACCTTATTTTTATTTTTTTGGACCAAGGATCTCAAATCAAAAGACCCTAGGTCTCTATCACTTATGGTTTACCAGTTAGAAATGCAAATTCTTATATCAAACATAAAAGGGGGGATAACTCTCATATGGAATCTATATACGGCTTCGGTCAAAATAAAACAGAACATCCTGAGGATATAACGAGCAATTTGGAAAAATAAATTTGTCGGTTTCTTATACGGTTGCGAAGCCTTAGAGATAACAAGAAAAACAGTGTTCGGGGAGATAACTCTTATTTGGGAAAGTATTCGGTTAAAACGAGTTGGTTTCAAAAGCGTATAAACTGTTCGATATCATATTCCAAAAATCTAAGCGACATCTTGCGAAACAAAAAAAAACAGGGAAGGAAAAAAATTAGGCGGAAGAAAAAAAAAAATAATAATAATCAGAAGACATCCAATAGGTCTTTCCACGGAAAAGTGGAAAGACCTAACTATATATTTTCCAAATGTTGTTTATGCTGTATTTAGACATCACTACCGATAAATTTGTTTTGCATGCACACGTATAAAAATTGCCGTTTTTATCCAACGCAATCATAGGTTTGAACGCTGTTTTCAATTTAGACTTGTTTATATGTTTTCGTTTGGGCTTGTATTATATTTGGCTTCGACTTTATATAAACCGGTCATCCTATTTCGACTCTTTAAAATTCAAGAGTCTATCCTAAATTATATGGCCTTTAAAATACCGTTTCGATTCCTAACAATTCTGAAGAGATATCAATCATCGAAATCCGGATACAGTGTACCGATTTTTGCACCTCATGTTTGCGGTATACTATCTTTTCCGCAAGTTTTTAATTTTTCTGTTTGGTATTCAATTAGTAATTAAGATCCATTTCGTAACATCTGGCGATCCTTTTTTTTTTGGCTATCGCAAAACATAAGCTTGATCGCTGTTTTTAATTAAGACTTGTTTATATTTTTTTGTTTGCGATTGTATTATATTTGGCTTCGGGTTTATATAAACCGATCATCCTATTTCGACTCTTTAAAATTCAAGAGTCTATCCTAAATTAGATGGCCTTCAAAATACCGTTTCGATTCCTAACAATACTGAATAGATATCAATTGTCGAAATCCGGATACAGTGTACCGATGTTTGCACATCATGTTTGCGGAATACTATCTTTTCCGCAAGTTTATAATTTTTCTGTTTGGTATTCAATTAATAATTACACCGTGTAGAACGCAACATGCGGGGTGTCGGCTATGTTTGACATGGGGTGGCAATTTTGAAGCGACGAAAAAGTAAGAAGGTAAGTTCAAGCATCAAATTTTTTTATTTCTAGAACTCTCAGTACCATATAATGTATTGCACGGAAGGAACCGCAACATAATCTATTTCCTGAAAGCAGAAGCAGTCGTTTTCAGTGCTCAGTTTTCTCAAACACCTCGCCCTAGTTTTCGGTGTTGCAGATTTTGAGGCTTTATATGCAAATTTCGGTATAAAAAACTACTTTTCACAGCAATCCCCCGTATCATTTATATAGAATTGTATTCCTCTCATAGACTTATACCAAATACCAGTTTCTTAGTTAAAATCAATCGGTTTTAAAACTGTTATTCATCAAAATATAAGAGTCGCTCGGGGTGTCAGATTTTGCGTCGCAAGGGGTAGAGGCTTGTCATAAAAAAAATACATATTTGCTTGTAAATTAGTCTTCATATGATACATTTTATTTCAAACACATCTATTTTACCATGACGAAACAAGGATTTTTCATTTTGCCCATTTTTGGTCTTATAAAATATATGCTTTTGATTTCATTCACATCTACTTTACAATGACAAAATAAGGGTTTTTCATTCTGCCTGTTTTTGGTCTTTTAAAGCATGTGCTTTTGATTTCATTCATAGTAAAAAAAAAATGGCTTAAAATATTTAGTTTTCAGGCTGGTAAACGATTTCTTTTCCTTTTCAGTCACTATCATGTTAAAAAAAGTCAAGGCTATGGCTCAATAAACCAAAACATCACAAAATAGTCCTCAATATAAGATATGCCCGAAGCCTCCACCAACCAAAATGCATCATAGTTCATCAGCAGGTTCATCTAAAAAGCACTCGTGAAAGCCGCAAAAATCCATAATGATTACTCCGAAAAGAATTAGAACACTCTCTCCAACACTCACCGGCATCTTTTTCAGAGAATGACAACACAACTTCAAGTAATCCTGAAGACGATGATACTACAATTGCCACCAGAAAACAACGACTTGTACACAATATACAACGGAACAGGTTTACAAGAAAAAAAGATTCAAGACAGTTATTTTGTTCGTAATCGCCCAGCTAGAACTATCCGTTTTCTGTTACACATCTATCATATCATATCTACTTTGAAGGTCTACTCTGACTATATACATATCTCTAAACGAACCGGAATTGAATACAATTTGAAGAATTTGATGTAACCTGTGTTTTTCTGGGTTGAATTTCTGTTACATTTATGTTCCTATTTGTGTAGGTGTGTTTGAATTAAAAAGTATCAGATAGAGATCGATATACAAGAAAATGTATTCTTTTTTTATGACAAGCCTGTACCCCTTGCGACGCAAAATCTAACACCCCGGGCGACACTTTATATTTTAATAAATAACAGTTTTAAAACCAATTAATTTTAACTAAGAAACTGGTATTTGGTATAAGTCAATGAGAGGAATACAATTCTATATAAATGATACGGAGGGTAGCTGTGTAAAGTAGTTTTTTATACCGAAATTTGTATAAAAAGCCTCAAAATCTGCAACATGGAAAACTAGGGCGAAGTGTTTGAGAAAACTGAGCACTGAAAACGACTGCTTCTGCTTTCAGGAAATAGATTATGTTACGGTTCCTTCCGTGCAATACATTATATGGTACTGAGAGTTCTAGAAATAAGAAATTTTGATGCTTGAACTTACCTTCTTACTTTATCGTCGCTTCAAAATTGCCACCCCATGTCAAACATAGCCGACACCCCGCAAGTGGCGTTCTACACGGTGAATTAAGATCCATTTTGTAACATCTGGCGATCCTTTTTTTGGCTATCGCCAATCATAAGCTTGAACGCTGTTTTCAATTTAGACTTGTTTATATTTTTCTGTTTGCGATTGTATTATATTTGCCTTCGGGTTTATACAATCCGTTCATCTTATTTCGACTCTTCATATTTCAAGAGTATATCTTAAATTGAGATAAAATAGATGGCCTTCCACATACCGTCTCGATTCCTAACATCACTAAGAGAAAATAATTGTCGAAATCTGGATATGGAGTACCAATTTTTGCACCTCATGATTGCGGAATACCATCTTTTCTGCAAGATAATTGTTTTCTGTTTAGGCTTGTTTATATTTTTTCGTTTGGGCTTGTATTATATTTGCATTCGGGTTGATGTAATCCGTTCATCCTATTTCGACTCTTCAAAATTCAAGAGTCTATCCTAAATTGAGGTAAATTATATGGCCTTCAAAATAGCTTTTCGATTCCTATCATCACTGAAGAGAAAATAATTGTCAATATCTGGATATGGTGTACCAATTTTTGCACCTTATGTTTGCAGTATACCATCTTTTTCGCAAGTTTATTGATTTCTGTTAAGACTTGTTTATATTTTTTCGTTTGGGCTTGTATCATATTTGCCTTCGTGTTTAAATAATCCGTTCATCATATTTCGACTCTTCAAAACTCAAGTGTCTATCCTAAATTGAGGTAAAATATATGGTCTATCCCAAATTCATGTAATTTGGTTTTGATGTTATATTTGTTATTCTCGTGGGATTTTGTCTGATGCTTGGGCCGTTTCTGTGTGTGTTAGTTACATTGTAGTGTTGTGTCGTTGTTCTCCTCTTATATTTATGCGTTTCCCTCGGTTTTAGTTTGTTACCCCGATTTTGTTTTTTGTCCATGGATTTATGAGTTTGAACAGCGGTATACTACTGTTGCCTTTATTTATATATGGCCTTCAAAATACAGTTTTGATTCCTAAAATCACTGCAATGAAAATAATTGTCGAAATCCGGATATGGTTTACCAATTTTTGCACCTTATGTTTGTGGTATACCATCTTTTCTGCAAGTTTATTGTTTTTTTTTTTATATCAAATTAATTATTAAGATCCATTTTGTTACATCTGGTGATCCGTTTATTTGGCAATCGTCATTGACGTCCGCAGTCTTAATGCGTTTTGTTAAAATATACTTTTTACTTTTTTGGTCTTTTGGAATATGTTGTTTGTGCTGTATTTAGACCACTCTATCAAGAAATTTGTTTTGCATGCACACGTTTTATAATTCCGGGTTTTATCAAACACAATCATTGGTTTGAACGTTTTTTTCAATTTAGACTTGTTTACATTTTCCATACACATAAATATGAATTTGTTTCAGAGTTATCTTGATTCTTATTTACTGGTCTTCTTTCTTTTTGAAATAAAAACAAGTGACCATATCATATTTAATGGGCACGAGGATATATTATTATGATTGCTTATTTTAGACTTTTAATAGTTTTAATAGAACAGTCGATGTCATGGTCTTATATATATGTGTATACATGTAAAGGTGTTTTCTATTTTTAACTTCAGCCTAAACAGCATTGTTTTGCTCGTTGTTGAAGTGTTAAAACTAGTGGAATCCATGGCCTTATGGATTTGTTTATAGCGATTTCGATTGTTATTTGCAGCCTATTAAATCACTCATTCAATAACCTTTCTTGCAACAAGGTCCATTAAAGACTGTTTTTATTGGAATCATTAATTTCTGGATAAAACAAATTTAGGAGTTCAATGTTTGTTATTGTTTTCTTATACTTGATTATCTAATTTAAAGTTACCGTGACAACTAAAAGCATGAAATCATATTTTCCTGAAATTGTTGTCTCCAATGATAAAAAACTACAAAAGAGGAAACTTTCCTGTATAACAAAAGATAAGGCACATTGTTATGAAAATGTGGAGATTAAAATACTTGAAATTAATATAAATGAATATATTTTTGTTTCAATAGCAACGGTATAAGATTCAGATTCTGTAAAGAAAAATTAAAATAAACAGGTTTTGGAGACACAATTTTCATACATCTGTTTTTTTAATCTTATCAACATGATTCTAAATAAAAGAAATACTGACATTTATTAATACACTGTGACTATAGTATGGGAGTTGTTCTTTGTTGAAGGCTGTATTCAGGCTGGTAAATCTATGTCACTTTGGCTCTGGATGATTGTCTCATTTGCACACCTTTTAATGTTTTGTTTTAATCACTATTTAAGTATTTCATTTGATTTCTGTACATATAAGATTTCTTAAAACTTTTATTAATTGTTATAGAAAGTGCCAACTTCAAATGAATGCCTTAATATAATGAGTTTGCCATCTGTTTGGATATCCAAAATTTAAAATATAGAAATCTGTCTACAATATTCTATATTGATACCCAAAGAAAACTTGAAAACATGTGCGATGTGCATGATTGTTATTGTCATATCAAAAACTTGATCACTGGCGCTATCGGGGGACTAGCAGTTATCGATGATCAATTACACGGTTGCTAGTGCGTTGGTATTAGGCTACCTAAGATATCGTTTCGGTTAATTTCCCGTTAATAAAATAATGTTATTCTGCTAAAACAAAGAATGATACTCCCTCATAAAATTTAGGTAAGAAACTGTGCGTGAACTTGATCTTACTTTTCTTTAAGAAATAACATACAAAATAAAAGCTGCGGAAGTGGGTCAAAGTTGGAAAAGAAAAGCAATGGAAATGTTTCAGAGTGATCCAGACTATTTTGATGCTGGTAAGATAGACATATGTTATCAAAGGCATTTTCATTAATTTGACATGGGAAACGCAGATAAACAACAAAAATTCATTACCAAGAATATGATGAAAAATATCGCTATAAATGTGATTGTCAAGTTTTCAAAAAATCGTCAAAGATTCTTTAGTTAAATTGATTAGTGTACTCTCACTGATACTTTTGATTTTGAGGTAGGATTGTACTAATGTTCTATTATTTACTCTAAACATACAATAATATTTTTTAGAAATTTTGAAATAAAATTTCAAAAGGTTTTGATACATTACTGTTGAATTACATTTCATATTCCCAGGAATGTGACGGATTAGTGTGTAATGCTTTGGAAAATGCCACTTTATCACTAAATCTATACGACTACAACAATATTTGGTATGCTGAAATAAGACGGTAACCAAACGGTACGACAAAATAAAAGCTCTCTAAATTGTAATGTTTATAATTCATCTTCTGATCGGATATTGATAACGAATGCGTAAATTTTACACATAAGAATATAACTTTTTTATTTTAAATGGTCCCAGGAATTAAATTGACTCACAACATGTTTAACCCCATTACGTTTTGTATATGCCTGTCAGTGGGTTTGGTTGCTTGCTGTCTGTAATATTTGTTTTCAATTTATTGGCTTCTATTTAACGGTGTTATTTGGTCCTGTGCCAATATACAACATTTGCTCAAAGAAGCATTAAAGAATTGTTGACAATCAGATGAACTAAAATACATGACCGACTCAAAGTTAATTTATCAATTTTATTGTAAAAATGTTTAACATATGAAAACTAGTTATTATTCAGCAATGAGTTAAACTTTCCTCACCAAACGTTAGCAAACATGTGTTTTCTTCCATATGAATTTACTTACAGATGAGGCAATCGAAGATTCTACTTATGGACAATGTAAAACGAACCGCACAAAACTAGATGAGTTTTGCAAACAGCAGTATAAGGTAAATACGGTTAATACAAACATAAAGTTTATAACTAAATATAACTTATGTTTAGTATGGCATATCGAAGTGTAACTCACATTTAAAACGACATACATATAATGCGTCTGTCTTTAAACATTCACCCCGATCATGTACATCTTTTGCATACTGTTAGTCATGCTAACGATAAAAATTATAACTTTAATATTGAATGTTTTTAAAATCAGTTCCGTGACATATTGTTCTATTCAATTCTTCGTTTCTATTTCCGGAAATTAAACCACGATCTGTGTGACAAAAACTTGACATACTGAACTGATGTTTTAGATTATTATCCAGAAGATGGTGTTGGTCTAGCAATACACTTGTCATCAATATGTGCTGTCTTAACCAAAAAAAAAAGAATGCCAGCCAACATGGAAATAAAACATATTGGAAACAATTACTAGCAGGATTTTTTTTTTAATTACCATGAACGTTATTGCTTTTAGACTATTGTTCTTGATTTTCTGTCTGTAGACCAAATCTTGTTGAGGATAGCAGGCGTATAATTGTTTATGCCAGACGAGCGTTCGTCTGTAAAAAACTCATCAAAAATTGAAAAGGCTAAAACAAGTACGAAGTTGAACAGCAACCCAAAGATATTTGACCTAACATGGATGTCGAAAGAACGACTCATTCTGATAATATGCCAGACTTATCATGATATTACTATCAGTTAATAAAAATCTTTTATGTAGGTTAATGAATGAAAATAACACAATATATATTGGTACATTCAAACCTATCTTTTTCAATAAATCTTCATCTGACCAGGTGAAACTAACAAATATGAACACGATGATTGCGTTGTTTAACTGGTGAAATGAGTTTGAGAACAAATACATGTTGCTACGGCTTAACATTCATTTCATATGCTAAACAGTTGGGTGCAGATCTAGACTAATCAAAACATGTCGATACTAGTACTTATATTGTGCAAAGCAGTTTATGCCGTCTTAACCCTAAATCCTTTGGATATATGTATCAGTTTGATACTGTAAAAATCTTTAAACATTATCTTTTTCGATACTAACATAAAGTGTGTTATTAATGAATTGAAACATAACTAAATATGTATTGCTATACAGTGAGTTATGCACCCTTATGGTCCTACATCCGGTCGATACTTATATTGTACAAAGTCATTTTTTTATTTGGATTATCTATAATGTCTTTACATTTACTAGTAATCCGGAGGATGTGTATACATTGATATTTAAGTCTAGGAGAACATGATTTTTGTTGTTGTCTCTGTACCTGCTCTTAGTAACTGTGACTATTCTCTCATATCGGTGTTTCTTGTCTAATGTGTCTTTTGTTGCGTTTTTTGTTTAATGGCATTTTTCGTGCTTCTAAAATATGATGAGTCGATTCTTTTAAAACTAGTCTTTATAGGTTTTTTAATGGTGTGCTATGTTGTACGATGACTTATAATGACATTCATTTTGTAGTGTTTTAACAATGATTACTTGTGAACTCAACTCTTCAGAATTCGTTTTAGAGAAATCTGTCATACTTTGTATTATGTGTATTGTTAAGCCATTTTCATACGACCGTTTGTAAGAGAGTTATGGGACTGAGACTATTTTTAAGGTATTGTGATAACAACACCTTGTCAACTCCTCTAACACCATTTGACAAAAAGCTTTCATACTTGGTACTATTGTTTACCATCATTTATAATTGACCATACTATACAGTTCTTTTGAGCCAACTATTTTTACTAGAGTTGTCAGATTTTGACTATATTTTAGAGTATTGTTACAATAACACTTAGGAGTTATGGTACTTTTACCATAGTTTGACCTTCGTACCACAATGAAAAATTGTAATACAAAATGTAATGTTTCATTCATACAGCGCAAAAGTCATTTTGCTATTGCGTAGCAATCTTGTTAATTTAAGATAAGAATAAACGTGTGGAATATGCATTAAACGCACGAAAACTAAACGGTCTCGATATGAGAATTTGATTCTCAATTTCGACCTACGTAATGTAATTGCAGTAAACTTGCGAATAAAATTGCAGACACTTGGTGAAAGGAAGCGAAATAAATGTTATGCTTGGTCTTAATTCAACTGTATAAAGATATCATCCTTTCTTTTTTTTAGAAACAACTGAAGGCAACAGAATGCAATTCAAGTGAAAGTAAGATTTTAAGAAATACAAATGTATATATAATTAAAAACCAATTGTTCAGAGAACCATTGATGGTCTTTCCACCAGTTAAGACCATTTTTTATACGAAAATATTAAAATTTGGTTTTAAATGTCAATTGTACCGTCAAATGACAGCTTATTGAACGCTAATTCCAAAAATGTATGGTTTCTATGGAAAAAGATATAGATAAGGGAGATAATTGTTTACTTCCGGTTCAAACGATGTTATTTCCGGTATAGTTTGATAGTTTAAGTGACACTGATTTCAAAAATATATGGTTCTATATACTTTTTCATTAATGAAGTACAAAATATAGCTACTTCCGGTTTACAAAAGGTCACTTCCGGTTGTCTTTTTCTAGATCACATTGCTTGCAACCTAATTTAAAAAGTCCCAAGTCTTGATCATGTATACATATGAGGTAAAAGCAAAGGTCAAAATCTAGAACGTTACATTTACCTATGACCTTGAGCTCAATTTCGAGGTCATCAACCAAGGACATCAAATCAAAAGACTCTAGGCCTCTACTATATATAGTTAATGAGTTGTATTACCTTACAACTAATATTAGATATAAAAGGGGGCAAAACTGGCATCAAATGTCTACGTACTATTTCAACTAAAATCTACGTGTTACCACATGTCGCAACTAACAATTTAGTAAAAATAATTTGTTGAAAAGTTATACGGCTTTTGAAAATGAGTGAAAATAAGCCAAAATCAAAATATATAATATGACCTTGACCTTTGACCTTGACCTTATTTTAATTTTTTTGGACCAAGGACCTCAAATCAAAAGACCCTAGGTCTCTATCACTTATGGTTTACCAGTTAGAAATGCAAATTCTTATATCAAACATAAAAGGGGGGATAACTCTCATATGGAATCTATATACGGCTTCGGTCAAAATAAAACAGAACATCGTGAGGATATAACGAGCAATTTGGAAAAATAAATTTGTCGGTTTCTTATACGGTTGCGAAGCCTTAGAGATAACAAGAAAAACAGTGTTCGGGGAGATAACTCTTATTTGGGAAAGTATTCGGTTAAAACGAGTTGGTTTCAAAAGCGTATAAACTGTTCGATATCATATTCCAAAAATCTAAGCGACATCTTGCGAAACAAAAAAACAGTGAAGGAAAAAAACTTAGGCGGAAGAAAAAAAAATAAAATTAAAAACCAATTGTTCAGAGAACAATTGAAGGTCTTTCCACCAGTAGATATCTATTTTGATATTAAAATATTAAAGATCAGTCTAAAATGTCAGTTCATATGGCTTTATGATGTACAGATATGAATTTTAAGCAAAGGTCATAATCTAGAACGTCAAATTTACCTATGACTTTGACCTCAATTTCAAGGTCACAAACTGAGGATCTCAAATCAAAAGACCCTAGGTCTCTAATATGAATGGTTAATAAGTTATATCACTTTACGCATAATTTTAGATATGATAGGGGCTAAAACTCCTGTTTATTGACTACGCACCCTTTCAACCAAAATTATTAAGTAATGACATGTCACAACTAACAATTTAGTAAAAATAATTTGTTGATATCTTATAAGGTAAATGAAAATTAGTGAAAATAAGCCAAAATCAAAAATTTAGAATATGACCTTGACCTTTGACCTTGACCTAATTTTCAATTTTTTGGACCAAGGATCTCAAATCAAAAGACCCTAGGTCTCTAATATGTATGGTTAATAAGTTATATCACTTTACGCATAGTTTTAGATGTGATAGGGGCTAAAACTCCCATTGATTGTCTACGTATCCTTTCAACCAAAATTATTATGTTACGACATGTCGCAACTAACAATTTAGTAAAAATAATTTGTCGATATCTTATAAGGTTGATGAAAATGAGTGAAAGTAAGCAAAAATAAAAATTTAGAATATGACCTTGACCTTTGACCTTGACCTAATTTTCATTTTTTTGGACCAAGGACCTCAAATCAAAAGACCCTAGGTCTCTATCACTTATGGTTTACCAGTTAGAAATGCAAATTCTTATATCAAACATAAAAGGGGGGATAACTGTCATATGGAATCTATATACGGCTTCGGTCAAAATAAAACAGAACATCCTGAGGATATAACGAGCAATTTGGAAAAATAAATTTGTCGGTTTCTTATACGGTTGCGAAGCCTTAGAGATAACAAGAAAAACAGTGTTCGGGGAGATAACTCTTATTTGGGAAAGTATTCGGTTAAAACGAGTTGGTTTCAAAAGCGTATAAACTGTTCGATATCATATTCCAAAAATCTAAGCGACATCTTGCGAAACAAAAAAACAGTGAAGGAAAAAAACTTAGGCGGAAGAAAAAAAAATAAAATAATAATAATTAAAAACCAATTGTTCAGAGAACAATTGAAGGTCTTTCCACCAGTAAATATCTATTTTGATATTAAAATATTAAAAATCAGTCTAAAATGTCAGTTCCCATGGCTTTATGATGTATAGATATGAATTTTAACCAAAGGTCATAATCTAAAACGCCAAATTTACCTATGACCTTGACCTCAATTTCAAGGTCACAAACTGAGGATCTCAAATCAAAAGACCCTAGGTCTCTAATATGTATGGTTAATAAGTAATTTCACTTTACGCATAATTTTAGATGTGGTAGGGGCTAAAACTCCCATTTATTGTCTACGCACCCTTTCAAACAAAATTATTATGTTACGACATGTCGCAACTAACAATTTAGTAAAAATAATTTGTCGATATCTGATAAGGTTAATGAAAATGAGTGAAAATAAGCCAAAATCAAAATTTAGAATATGACCTTGACCTTTGACCTTGACCTAATTTTCATTTTTTTGGACCGAGGATCTCAAATCAAAATACCCTAGGTCTCTATCACTTATGGTTTTCCAGTTTAAAATACATTTCAAAATTTCAAATACAAAAGGGGAAATAACTCTCATATGGAGTCTCCGGATAGCTTCGGTCAAAATAAAACAGCACATTCTGAAGATATAATGAGCAATTTGCAAAAATAAATTTGTCGGTTTCTTATACGGTTGTGAAGATTACGCGATAACAAGAAAATCAGTGTTCGGGGAGATAACTCTTATATGGGAAAGATTTTGGTTACGTGGTGTCAGTTACAAAAGCGTAATAACTGTTCGATATCATATACCATATATCTAAGCGACATCTTGCGAAACAAAAAAATTGCGAAGGAACAAAAAGTTGGCGGAAGAAAAAAAATAATAATCAGAAGAAAACCAATAGGTATTTCAACCGAAAAGGTTGAAAGACCTAATTAAAAACCAATTGTTCAGAGAACCATTGATGGTCTTTCCACCACTTACAACATATTTTGATGTGAAAATATTCAAAATTCAGTTGATATGTCAGTTCCTATGACTTTATAATGTCTAAATATGAATTTGGAGCATATTTAGACCAAAGGTCAAAATCTAGAACGTCCAATTAACCTATGACCTTGACCTCAATTTGAAGGTCATAGACTAAGGATCTCAAACCTAAAGACACTAGTTCCTTAATATGTATGGTTCATGAGTAATATCGCTTTACGCATAATTCTAAACATAAGAGGGGCGAAAACTCCCATTTATTGTCTACGCACCCTTTCAACCAAAATTTATAAGTTACGACATGTCGCAACTAACAGTTTAGTAAAAATAATTTGTCGATAAGTTATACGGCTTTTGAAAATAAGTGAAAATAAGCCAAAATCAAAATTTATAATATGACCTTGACCTTTGACCTTTGTCCTTATTTTTATTTTTTTGGACCAAGGATCTCAAATCAAAAGACCCTAGGTCTCTATCACTTATGGTTTACCAGTTAGAAATGCAAATTCTTATATCAAACATAAAAGGGGGGATAACTCTCATATGGAATCTATATACGGCTTCGGTCAAAATAAAACAGAACATCCTGAGGATATAACGAGCAATTTGGAAAAATAAATTTGTCGGTTTCTTATACGGTTGCGAAGCCTTAGAGATAACAAGAAAAACAGTGTTCGGGGAGATAACTCTTATTTGGGAAAGTATTCGGTTAAAACGAGTTGGTTTCAAAAGCGTATAAACTGTTCGATATCATATTCCAAAAATCTAAGCGACATCTTGCGAAACAAAAAAAACAGCGAAGGAAAAAAATTAGGCGGAAGAAAAAAAAAAAAAAAAATAATAATCAGAAGAAATCCAATAGGTCTTTCCACGGAAAAGTGGAAAGACCTAACTATATATTTTCCAAATGTTGTTTATGCTGTATTTAGACATTACTACCGATAAATTTGTTTTGCATGCACACGTATAAAAATTGCCGTTTTTATCCAACGCAATCATAGGTTTGAACGCTGTTTTCAATTTAGACTTGTTTATATGTTTTCGTTTGGGCTTGTATTATATTTGGCTTCGAGTTTATATAAACCGGTCATCCTATTTCGACTCTTTAAAATTCAAGAGTCTATCCTAAATTATATGGCCTTTAAAATACCGTTTCGATTCCTAACAATTCTGAAGAGATATCAATCATCGAAATCCGGATACAGTGTACCGATTTTTGCACCTCATGTTTGCGGTATACTATCTTTTCCGCAAGTTTTTAATTTTTCTGTTTGGTATTCAATTAGTAATTAAGATCCATTTCGTAACATCTGGCGATCCTTTTTTTTTGGCTATCGCAAATCATAAGCTTGATCGCTGTTTTTAATTAAGACTTGTTTATATTTTTTTGTTTGCGATTGTATTATATTTGGCTTCGGGTTTATATAAACCGATCATCCTATTTCGACTCTTTAAAATTCAAGAGTCTATCCTAAATTAGATGGCCTTCAAAATACCGTTTCGATTCCTAACAATACTGAATAGATATCAATTGTCGAAATCCGGATACAGTGTACCGATGTTTGCACATCATGTTTGCGGAATACTATCTTTTCCGCAAGTTTATAATTTTTCTGTTTGGTATTCAATTAATAATTACACCGTGTAGAACGCCACATGCGGGGTGTCGGCTATGTTTGACATGGGGTGGCAATTTTGAAGCGACGAAAAAGTAAGAAGGTAAGTTCAAGCATCAAAATTTTTTATTTCTAGAACTCTCAGTACCATATAATGTATTGCACGGAAGGAACCGCAACATAATCTATTTCCTGAAAGCAGAAGCAGTCGTTTTCAGTGCTCAGTTTTCTCAAACACCTCGCCCTAGTTTTCGGTGTTGCAGATTTTGAGGCTTTATATGCAAATTTCGGTATAAAAAACTACTTTTCACAGCAATCCCCCGTATCATTTATATAGAATTGTATTCCTCTCATAGACTTATACCAAATACCAGTTTCTTAGTTAAAATCAATCGGTTTTAAAACTGTTATTCATCAAAATATAAGAGTCGCTCGGGGTGTCAGATTTTGCGTCGCAAGGGGTAGAGGCTTGTCATAAAAAAAATACATATTTGCTTGTAAATTAGTCTTCATATGATACATTTTATTTCAAACACATCTATTTTACCATGACGAAACAAGGATTTTTCATTTTGCCCATTTTTGGTCTTATAAAATATATGCTTTTGATTTCATTCACATCTACTTTACAATGACAAAATAAGGGTTTTTCATTCTGCCTGTTTTTGGTCTTTTAAAGCATGTGCTTTTGATTTCATTCATAGTAAAAAAAAAATGGCTTAAAATATTTAGTTTTCAGGCTGGTAAACGATTTCTTTTCCTTTTCAGTCACTATCATGTTAAAAAAAGTCAAGGCTATGGCTCAATAAACCAAAACATCACAAAATAGTCCTCAATATAAGATATGCCCGAAGCCTCCACCAACCAAAATGCATCATAGTTCATCAGCAGGTTCATCTAAAAAGCACTCGTGAAAGCCGCAAAAATCCATAATGATTACTCCGAAAAGAATTAGAACACTCTCTCCAACACTCACCGGCATCTTTTTCAGAGAATGACAACACAACTTCAAGTAATCCTGAAGACGATGATACTACAATTGCCACCAGAAAACAACGACTTGTACACAATATACAACGGAACAGGTTTACAAGAAAAAAAGATTCAAGACAGTTATTTTGTTCGTAATCGCCCAGCTAGAACTATCCGTTTTCTGTTACACATCTATCATATCATATCTACTTTGAAGGTCTACTCTGACTATATACATATCTCTAAACGAACCGGAATTGAATACAATTTGAAGAATTTGATGTAACCTGTGTTTTTCTGGGTTGAATTTCTGTTACATTTATGTTCCTATTTGTGTAGGTGTGTTTGAATTAAAAAGTATCAGATAGAGATCGATATACAAGAAAATGTATTCTTTTTTTATGACAAGCCTGTACCCCTTGCGACGCAAAATCTAACACCCCGGGCGACACTTTATATTTTAATAAATAACAGTTTTAAAACCAATTAATTTTAACTAAGAAACTGGTATTTGGTATAAGTCAATGAGAGGAATACAATTCTATATAAATGATACGGAGGGTAGCTGTGTAAAGTAGTTTTTTATACCGAAATTTGTATAAAAAGCCTCAAAATCTGCAACATGGAAAACTAGGGCGAAGTGTTTGAGAAAACTGAGCACTGAAAACGACTGCTTCTGCTTTCAGGAAATAGATTATGTTACGGTTCCTTCCGTGCAATACATTATATGGTACTGAGAGTTCTAGAAATAAGAAATTTTGATGCTTGAACTTACCTTCTTACTTTATCGTCGCTTCAAAATTGCCACCCCATGTCAAACATAGCCGACACCCCGCAAGTGGCGTTCTACACGGTGAATTAAGATCCATTTTGTAACATCTGGCGATCCTTTTTTTGGCTATCGCCAATCATAAGCTTGAACGCTGTTTTTTAATTTAGACTTGTTTATATTTTTCTGTTTGCGATTGTATTATATTTGCCTTCGGGTTTATATAATCCGTTCATCTTATTTCGACTCTTCATATTTCAAGAGTATATCTTAAATTGAGATAAAATAGATGGCCTTCCACATACCGTCTCGATTCCTAACATCACTAAGAGAAAATAATTGTCGAAATCTGGATATGGAGTACCAATTTTTGCACCTCATGTTTGCGGAATACCATCTTTTCTGCAAGATAATTGTTTTCTGTTTAGGCTTGTTTATATTTTTTCGTTTGGGCTTGTATTGTATTTGCATTCGGGTTGATGTAATCCGTTCATCCTATTTCGACTCTTCAAAATTCAAGAGTCTATCCTAAATTGAGGTAAATTATATGGCCTTCAAAATAGCTTTTCGATTCCTATCATCACTGAAGAGAAAATAATTGTCAATATCTGGATATGGTGTACCAATTTTTGCACCTTATGTTTGCAGTATACCATCTTTTCCGCAAGTTTATTGATTTCTGTTAAGACTTGTTTATATTTTTTCGTTTGGGCTTGTATCATATTTGCCTTCGTGTTTAAATAATCCGTTCATCATATTTCGACTCTTCAAAACTCAAGTGTCTATCCTAAATTGAGGTAAAATATATGGTCTATCCCAAATTCATGTAATTTGGTTTTGATGTTATATTTGTTATTCTCGTGGGATTTTGTCTGATGCTTGGGCCGTTTCTGTGTGTGTTAGTTACATTGTAGTGTTGTGTCGTTGTTCTCCTCTTATATTTATGCGTTTCCCTCAGTTTTCGTTTGTTACCCCGATTTTGTTTTTTGTCCATGGATTTATGAGTTTGAACAGGGTATACTACTGTTGCCTTTATTTATATATGGCCTTCAAAATACAGTTTTGATTCCTAAAATCACTGCAATGAAAATAATTGTCGAAATCCGGATATGGTTTACCAATTTTTGCACCTTATGTTTGTGGTATACCATCTTTTCTGCAAGTTTATTGTTTTTTTTTTTATATCAAATTAATTATTAAGATCCATTTTGTTACATCTGGTGATCCGTTTATTTGGCAATCGTCATTGACGTCCGCAGTCTTAATGCGTTTTGTTAAAATATACTTTTTACTTTTTTGGTCTTTTGGAATATGTTGTTTGTGCTGTATTTAGACCACTCTATCAAGAAATTTGTTTTGCATGCACACGTTTTATAATTCCGGGTTTTATCAAACACAATCATTGGTTTGAACGTTTTTTTCAATTTAGACTTGTTTACATTTTCCATACACATAAATATGAATTTGTTTCAGAGTTATCTTGATTCTTATTTACTGGTCTTCTTTCTTTTTGAAATAAAAACAAGTGACCATATCATATTTAATGGGCACGAGGATATATTATTATGATTGCTTATTTTAGACTTTTAATAGTTTTAATAGAACAGTCGATGTCATTGTCTTATATATATGTGTATACATGTAAAGGTGTTTTCTATTTTTAACTTCAGCCTAAACAACATTGTTTTGCTCGTTGTTGAAGTGTTAAAACTAGTGGAATCCATGGCCTTATGGATTTGTTTATAGCGATTTCGATTGTTATTTGCAGCCTATTAAATCACTCATTCAATAACCTTTCTTGCAACAAGGTCCATTAAAGACTGTTTTTATTGGAATCATTAATTTCTGGATAAAACAAATTTAGGAGTTCAATGTTTGTTATTGTTTTCTTATACTTGATTATCTAATTTAAAGTTACCGTGACAACTAAAAGCATGAAATCATATTTTCCTGAAATTGTTGTCTCCAATGATAAAAAACTACAAAAGAGGAAACTTTCCTGTATAACAAAAGATAAGGCACATTGTTATGAAAATGTGGAGATTAAAATACTTGAAATTAATATAAATGAATATATTTTTGTTTCAATAGCAACGGTATAAGATTCAGATTCTGTAAAGAAAAATTAAAATAAACAGGTTTTGGAGACACAATTTTCATACATCTGTTTTTTTAATCTTATCAACATGATTCTAAATAAAAGAAATACTGACATTTATTAATACACTGTGACTATAGTATGGGAGTTGTTCTTTGTTGAAGGCTGTATTCAGGCTGGTAAATCTATGTCACTTTGGCTCTGGATGATTGTCTCATTTGCACACCTTTTAATGTTTTGTTTTAATCACTATTTAAGTATTTCATTTGATTTCTGTACATATAAGATTTCTTAAAACTTTTATTAATTGTTATAGAAAGTGCCAACTTCAAATGAATGCCTTAATATAATGAGTTTGCCATCTGTTTGGATATCCAAAATTTAAAATATAGAAATCTGTCTACAATATTCTATATTGATACCCAAAGAAAACTTGAAAACATGTGCGATGTGCATGATTGTTATTGTCATATCAAAAACTTGATCACTGGCGCTATCGGGGGACTAGCAGTTATCGATGATCAATTACACGGTTGCTAGTGCGTTGGTATTTGGCTACCTAAGATATCGTTTCGGTTAATTTCCCGTTAATAAAATAATGTTATTCTGCTAAAACAAAGAATGATACTCCCTCATAAAATTTAGGTAAGAAACTGTGCGTGAACTTGATCTTACTTTTCTTTAAGAAATAACATACAAAATAAAAGCTGCGGAAGTGGGTCAAAGTTGGAAAAGAAAAGCAATGGAAATGTTTCAGAGTGATCCAGACTATTTTGATGCTGGTAAGATAGACATATGTTATCAAAGGCATTTTCATTAATTTGACATGGGAAACGCAGATAAACAACAAAAATTCATTACCAAGAATATGATGAAAAATATCGCTATAAATGTGATTGTCAAGTTTTCAAAAAATCGTCAAAGATTCTTTAGTTAAATTGATTAGTGTACTCTCACTGATACTTTTGATTTTGAGGTAGGATTGTACTAATGTTCTATTATTTAACTCTAAACATACAATAATATTTTTTAGAAATTTTGAAATAAAATTTCAAAAGGTTTTGATACATTACTGTTGAATTACATTTCATATTCCCAGGAATGTGACGGATTAGTGTGTAATGCTTTGGAAAATGCCACTTTATCACTAAATCTATACGACTACAACAATATTTGGTATGCTGAAATAAGACGGTAACCAAACGGTACGACAAAATAAAAGCTCTCTAAATTGTAATGTTTATAATTCATCTTCTGATCGGATATTGATAACGAATGCGTAAATTTTACACAAAAGAATATAACTTTTTATTTTAAATGGTCCCAGGAATTAAATTGACTCACAACATGTTTAACCCCATTACGTTTTGTATATGCCTGTCAGTGGGTTTGGTTGCTTGCTGTCTGTAATATTTGTTTTCAATTTATTGTGTTGTCATTAATCAAAATTGTTCCACATTTTGTCATGTCTGGGACCTTCAAAGCTGCCTACGGAATTAGTGTTGCTCATTGTTAAAGGCGTTACGGGTATCTATAATTCCTTCAGTCTACGTCATTTGCAGTCTGTTGGATAGTTGCTGTGTAGTAAGTTATACCAAATCTGCTTATTTTATATTAACACATTTTTCACTTTCTTAGATTCATTAGATACTAAAGGTGACGACTCGGTATATTTAAAGTGTGGAAGATGTGGACAGGTATTTCACAACATCAACTCTTTCATTCTTCACAAAAAAGAATGTATACGATTTCGAAAGAAAAGAAGAAGTAGAAATGACCAAGGCATTACAATGGTATACATTTGCTATTTTATTCAGTCTCAAGTTGTTATGACTAATACATTATTTAAAGATAACTTGTGGAAAAATACGTTATTTTCTTTCCAAAACATAGCGAAGTATTATTTTACCTATTTTGGAAGTTTCAAGTCCATATTTTTCATCCTAACCTGATACATTGTAACCTTTGTATTGCAGTAGTGAATTTGTGATTGAATTCCCTATTATTATTTTTCGATCTATCGAATTAAAAACGCAAAATTGACATCGAAATCACCGACTACTCTTTTCAATGTCTAAACAGTGTACTTATATATATGGCAAAGCTAAAATGTACTTGTTTGTTCTACGAATAGTTAAGACATTTCATTATTTACAATGCCCAAAAAGAAGATTCATCGAAGGAGCCAAAAGGGTCCCACTTTTGGGTGCATATTTAAAACAGTATTTTAATACTAAATCAAAATATAGGAATAATACTTCATCATTTTGGTTCGTCCAAAAACAAAAAAACATTATAAAAAACGCTAAAAAACAATAATTTTAAAGCCAGTGATATTTACAATCTAAGGAGTTAACTAGCTTACTAGCCAAATGGAACAACCAAAATCATAGGGAGTCAACTTTACATTCGTGAGTAAAGTAATATTTGAGAACAAACGTAAATTGAAAGAAATAAAAAAAAACACTTTATAAATAATGTTGGTTTGTTTTGTGTATTTACATGTTATAATCCTGCCTTCATTTTATTTATTTACATTTTCGTGGAAAATACATGTAATCAAACCTCATACTGACACTTTGCATATAATTAAATGGCAACAATTTATTTCCGGTAACACAAATCAGGATTAAAAACTGAGACAATTAAATCAAGATCGGAGCTTACGGTCATTAAACTTTATTCAGTGCTCGGAGTAGACAAATAGTGACCGAAACACCAAAATCGAGTATTTTGTTTGGTTTATTTCTGAGTCTGAGTACGATAATCGTACCCAAAAGTTTTATGACTCTAAACCCGGTGCATCGGCATGGTTAGGGTACTTCATGCGAGTCAATATTCCGTGAAAATTTTACAAAAGGAAATATCACTCGATCGGTAAATATACAAATCGCACGATTTATCTGGTAATCTAAAGTCTAAAACCAGACAAACATCTCTAAATAGATTTGAGACATAGACACGTCATATCGGTTGACCATTTCGTGATTTTGACTGTTAAACTTGTTAAAGGTATTGTTAACTGTCGGGTTTTGTCGTTCTTCTGCAGATACGTTGTGAATCAGTGCATGTGTGTGTTTTAAACAACTTTTTTTCTAAAGATAAAACTTGTCCATTAATCATTGTGCAAAGTAGGAGAAATTCGTTTTGTAAAATTTGTCGAGCAAAGATGATTGAACTGATACATCTGATAATGTGCAAAAACAGAGAAGATTTTGGTGTTTAATTTTGTTTTGTCCAATAAAATAAGTTGTCATTGTTGAATCTGATATTCTGTAAATTCAGTAGAGATCCTATAGTGTGTGCAAAGTTTAATATCAACATGTCCTAATGTAGTATATTTCCAGAATGATTCAATAATTTTAAATGAGTAATGTCCCTCAGAAATACTAGTGGACATTGAATAAATATTGTGTATATCTGGTATTTTGATGAGTTTATTTTTATATTTCATTTCAGTTGTACCAGCGGTCTGAAAATCCTTTACAAACAAATTCCATAACTCAAGACGCCAGTGAAAACCTTACAATGTCCAAACATTTGACACATTTAAAAGGCTTGGTAAGACTACATATGTAACTATCTTGAGCATATAAACGATACAAAAAATTCTTTTACGGAAAATTCGATTAAAAAACACACTTAATTGTTTCACGTAAATAAACGCAACAACAGATTTCCTATGTTAAATTGTCATAAAACGATTAGAAGGATTAATGTAGGTAACAAACAAACACTGAGGGATTCGTATGATACCCAAAAGGAGTGATGTCGGGTGCGTTGATATGATCAGCGTTCTTTACGCATGCATCCTTTACCATAAAAATCAGGGCTCAAGTCTAGTTAGACGCTGTCAATATCAAGGAAAGGATAGCCATGAAGATTAAAATCACTGATGCAACTAGAACAATACTAACTTGTGTATTATTATATTTTCAAACTTGTAGAACAAACCTGCATGCTGATAAAGACATCTTATTCACACTGTAATTACTTTCAATTTGCACATATTGTGGATACGTTGTCTGATCTTATTATTATATGTTGCATAGTTAGATAAGTTATCATTGTCAGAACTTGTTTCTGTAAAACAAATATAATTTGTAATCATATATCTGATATGTTGTAAAATGAAAGTTAATCTTATAGTTGCATCTTGTATTTCTGTTAATCAGGGGAATATAATAGTTAAATCTTATATTTATCAAATCAGAGGATTTTTTTTTTGTGGAAAGCTTTATTTGTTTTTAATGTAGTAAATTTCAATATTGATTTAAATAATTGCAACGAAATAAGTTCCTTACTGATTGTTGGGGCTATTATAATGCTATTAATAACTTGTTTTTTTATCCCAGAATTCTGAAGAGTCAGTAGAAGGAAATTTCCGAACAACAACAACAGAGGTAAAAAGCGATTATAGACTGGTGAATACATACAATTTTTGAATTATTTTATATTCTTTACCAAACAGGGGTTCTTGCTTAATGAGATGGGGTGTCAAAGATTTCAGTGGAATATATTAATAGGTGTTCAGTATTTATTATAAGTATTACTAATTGTCCCTTTCTGATCAATAAGATCAATTACATACATTTATGATATGGATTTTTGTGGGCACAACAATGCTATGGACTAACATTAATCAGGATGGCTAGAGAGTAAAAGGTTTGCATCACAACAATGTGAAATATTTGACAGCCTAGTATCATAGGCTTCAACAGCACTGTCTAAGGTTATAAGAACCATTAAAAGTTATTTATTTCTGAGGAAAAAAATTTCATAATCAAGATTCACATAACAACTTTGATTTCAAGAATGACAATTTACCAAAAAAAGGTTACTAGATCAAAGTCTTAACGATTGCTTGACTTTTGTATACATGTACATAGTTATCAATCGAAAAAGTGAAATGTATCACATTTCACTTAGAAGAGTATAAATATTGGTGAGTACCGATTGGTTTTCTTTTCTCAAGAAACAACATGTTCTAGTTATACCTAATTTTAAATTATCACAGCTGAGTTTGGTTTCTAATAACCAAGCATTCCTTTTGAGAAAAATGCTGCTGTCCGCTCTATTGGTCGTGTTGTTGTCGCTTTGATACATTCCCCATTTCCATTCTCAATTTTTCTCTTGAGAAAAAACAAAGAGATACATTATTGTAAATCAGATAGTCCGATATTACTCTGACGTCTGACGGCCTTGTTGTGAACATGTTGTGGTCTTAGGACGTCGAAGCTATGTCTTTATAGAAAACATGGGGCTGAAGGTTTTTGTCTCGAACCTTAGCATTTCAAGCTCTAATTACTGTTTATATTACGAAAAATGTCAAACAACTCCTCAATAGATTTGAGACATAGACACGTCATATCGGTCAGCCATTTCGTGATTTCGACTGTTAAACTTGTTATTGATATTGTTAACTGTCGGTTTTTGTCGGTCTTCTGCAGATACGTTGTGAATCAGTGCGTGTGTGTGTTTGAAACAACTTTTTTTCTAAAGATAAAACTTGTCCATTTATCATTATGCAAAGTAAGAGAAATTCCTTTTGTAAAATTTGTCGAGCATAGATGATTGAACTGATACGTCTGAAAATGTGCAAAAACACAGAAGAGTTTGGTGTTTAATTTTGTTTTGTCCAATAAAATAAGTTGTCATTGTTGAATCTGATATTCTGTAAATTCAGTAGAGATCTTATAGTGTGTGCAAAGTTTAATATCAACATGTCCTAATGTAGTATATTTCCAGAATGATTCAATAATTTTAAATGAGTAATGTCCCTTAGAAATACTAGTGGACATTGAATAAATATTGTGTATATCTGGTATTTTGATGAGATTATTTTTATATTTCATTTCAGTTGTACCAGCGGTCCAAATACGTGGAGGAAATTGCAAAACGCATGGTAAGACTACATATGTAACTATTTTGAGCATATAAACGATACAATTTTTTTTTACAGAAAATTCGATTAAAAAAGACACTTAATTGTTTCACGTAAATAAAGGCAACAACAGATTTCCGATGTTAAATTGTCATAAAACGATTAGAAGGATTACTGTAGGTAACAAACAAACACTGAGGGATTCGTATGATACCCAAATGGAGTGATGTCGGGTGCGTTGATATGATCAGCGTTCTTCACGCATGCATCCTTTACCATAAAAATCAGGGCTCAAGTCTAGTTAGACGCTGTCAATAGCAAGGAAAGGATAGCCATGAAGATTAAAATCTTATTATTATATGTTGCATAGTAAGTTAAGCTATCATTGTCAGAACTTGTTTTTGTAAAACAAATATAATTTGTATTCATATATCTGATATGTTGTAAAATGAAAGTAAATCTTATAGTTGCATCTTTTATTTCTGTTAATCAGGGGAATATAATAGTTAAATCTTATATTTATCAAATCAGAGGATCTTTCTTGTGGAAAGCTTTATTTGTTTTTATTGTAGTAAATTTCAATATTGATTTAAATAATTGCAACGAAATAAGTTCCTTACTGATTGTTGGGGCTATTATAATGCTATTAATAACTTGAATTTACCTTGAAACTGTCATAGGTAGAGTAACTTGAAATAACGGAAATAGTTATTAAAACAAGGTTTTTAAAAAACTATAAATCATCGTCGCCAACTCCTTATATGAGGAACGACGACTTTTACACACCTTTGCATAGAGTATATAATAGACAGAAAGAATCTGAAAATATCAGCAAAACAAAATTTATAAAAATGAAAAATCATCTCTCTATTCATTATAGGAGACAGTACCCTTATTTGATTATTTTAGGCCAAAATCGAGTATTTTGTTTGGTTGATTTCTGAGTCTGAGTACGATAATCGTACCCAAAAGTTTTATGACTCTAAACACGGGTGCATTGGCATGGTTAGGGTACTTCATGCGAGTCAATATTCCGTGAAAATTTCACGATAGGAAATATCACTTGATCGGTAAATATACAAATCGGACGATTTATCTGGTAATCTAAAGTCTAAAACCAGACAACCATGTCTAAATAGATTTGAGACATAGACACGTCATATCGGTCAGCCATTTCGTGATTTCGACTGTTAAACTTGTTATTGATATTGTTAACTGTCGGTTTTTGTCGTTCTTCTGCATATACGTTGTGAATCAGTGCGTGTGTGTGTTTGAAACAACTTTTTTCTAAAGATAAAACTTGTCCATTTATCATTGTGCAAAGTAAGAGAAATTCCTTATGTAAAATTTGTCGAACATAGATGATTGAACTGATACGTCTGATAATGTGCAAAAACACAGAAGAGTTTGGTGTTTAATTTTGTTTTTGTCCAATAAAATAAGTTGTCATTGTTGAATCTGATATTCTGTAAATTCAGTAGAGATCTTATAGTGTGTGCAAAGTTTAATATCAACATGTCCTAATGTAGTATACTTCCAGAATGATTCAATAATTTTAAATGAGTAATGTCCCTTAGAAATACTATTGGACATTGAATAAATATTGTGTATATCTGGTATTTTGATGAGATTATTTTTATATTTTATTTCAGATGTACCAGCGGTCCAAATACTTTTTAAAACGCTTGGTAAGACTACATATGTAACTATCTTGAGCATATAAACGATACAAATTTTTTTTTTACAGAAAATTCGATTAAAAAAGACACTTAATTGTTTCACGTAAATAAAGGCAACAACAGATTTCCGATGTTAAATTGTCATAAAACGATTAGAAGGATTAATGTAGGTAACAAACAAACACTGAGGGATTCGTGTGATACCCAAAAGGAGTGATGTCGGGTGCGTTGATATGATCAGCGTTCTTTACGCATGCATCCTTTACCATAAAAATCAGGGCTCAAGTCTAGTTAGACGCTGTCAATATCAAGGAAAGGATAGCCATGAAGATTAAAATCACTGATGCAACTAGAACAATACTTACTTGTGTATTATTATATTTTCAAACTTGTAGAACAAACATGCATGCTGATAAAAACATCTTATCCATATTGTAATTACCTTCAATTTGCACATATTGTGGATACGTTGTCTGATCTTATTATTATATGTTGCATAGTTAGATAAGTTATCATTGTCAGAACTTGTTTTTGTAAAACAAACATAATTTGTATTCATATATCTGATATGTTGTAAAATGAAAGGAAATCTTATAGTTGCATCTTGTATTTCTGTTAATCAGGGGAATATAATAGTTAAATCTTATATTTATCAAATCAGAGGATCTTTCTTGTGGAAAGCTTTATTTGTTTTTATTGTAGTAAATTTCAATATTGATTTAAATAATTGCAACGAAATAAGTTCCTTACTGATTGTTGGGGCTATTATAATGCTATTAATAACTTGTTTTTTTTTTGTCCCAGGATTCTGTAGAGACGTCACCAGAAGCAAATTTCATAGCAAGAATAAAAAAGGTACCAAGCTATTATAGACTGGTGTGCACATACAATTTTTGAATTATTTTATATTCTATACCAAACAGGGGTTCTTGCTTAATGAGATGTGGTGTCAAAGATTTCAGTGGAATATATTAAAGGGTGTTTAGTATTTATTATAAGTATTACTAATTGTCCCTTTCTGATCAATAAGATCAATTACATACATTTATGATATGGATTTTTGTGGGCACAACAATGCTATGGACTAACATTAATCAAGATGGCTAGAGAGTAAAAGGTCTTCATGACAATGCGAACTATTTGACAGCCTAATATCATAGGCTCCAACAGAACTGTCTAAGATTATAAGAACTATTAAAAGTTATTTATTTCTGAGGCAACGGCAAAAATTTTCATAATCAAGATGCACATAACAATTGTGATTTCAAGAATGACAATTTACCAAAAAAGGTTACTAGATAAAGGTCTTAACGATTGCTTGACTTGTGTATACATGTACTACATAGTTATCAATCGAAAAAGTGAAATGTATCACATTTGACTTAGAACAGTATAAATATTGTTCAGAACCGATTGGTTTTCTTTTAGTTTTCTTTTCTCAAGAAATAACATGTTCTAGTTAAACCTAATTTTAAATTATCACAGCTAAGTTTGATTTCAATAGATCTAATAATCAAGAATTTCTCTTAATAATCAAGAATTTCTCTTAATAATCAAGAATTTCTCTTAAGAAAAAGACTGTTGTCTTTTCTATGGTCGGGTTGTTGTCGCTTTGATACATTCCCCATTTCCATTCTCAATTTCTTCTTGAGAACAAACATAGTTATACATTACTGTAACTCAGATAATCCGATATTACTCTGACGTCAGACGGCCTTGTTGTGAACATGCAGTGGTCTTAGGACGTCGAAGCTATGTCTATATAGAAAACATGGGGCTGAAGGTTTTTGTCTCGAACCTTAGCATTTCAAGCTCTAATTACTGTTTATATTACAAAAAATGTCAAAAAACTCCTTGTATGGCATGAAGAGTTATTGGCCTGTTTGCGTTTTTGAATTTACCTTGAAACTGTCATAGGTAGAGAAACTTGAAATAACGGAAATAGTTATTAAAACAAGGTTTTCAAAAAACTATAAATCATCATTTGGACTGAAACTAGCAGTCGCCAACTCCTTATATGAGGAACGACGACTTTAAGAAACCTTTGTATAGAGTATATAATAGACAGAGAGAATCTGAAAATATCATTTTGCTACTCATTATAGGAGACAGTACCCTTATTTGATTATTTAAGGCCAAGCTAGTGCTTATACCCAAAACTTAAAAAACTTAGATTGATTATATCTAAGAACAGCAAACATTGTCATAAACATAGTATCTACAAATAATTGAATATGTACAAAAAGGTCCATGGAATACTCACATGAGTTATTACAGTTTGAGTTTATCATTTCAATTTTGCCTATTAACTTAGGACACAATAAAAATCGGGACGACAAGATTTTAGTCCACACAGCTTACATTCAACACAAATATTCTTGTTGCATTGTATCGACTGTGTGGGAAAAAATCAAGGTGTGTCTCTAGTTAAATGTGTGCTTTCAATTTGAACAAGTTGTCACTTAAATCCGCAAAATCAATCCGTGTTCATATAATGATGAGTTAATTTATGCATGTGATCCCTGCGACCTACAAATATCCATATTGTGTGTCAATTTATCTAATGTATCATATAACATTTAGCGCTTGTTTTCCTACTTGATTAATTTGCTCTCATCATTATAAGTTCTGTGACATTCTGTGGAATAATGCGAAATATGAAGGTACGTCTTTCAAAAGGACAGGTAAAGGGGATTAGAGCATTCGTATATGCTACAGTTAGAAAGACGTCGTCGTTGGAATTATAAAAAAAAAAATACGAATGATGTATGAATTTTTCTGTTAGGCAATGGATCTGTTAGATTTTCATAACACAACCTTGGCATTCGCAGACTAGGTCGGATGTTTACATGTTTTCAATATTGACTGCCCTCTGACGTCATACGGCCACATGAGACTCAAAACACAGCCTTTTAATAAAATCTAACCTTTGTAAGTGCAAAGGTGAGCTTTGATAGAAATATCTGTTTTCTGTTTATTTTTCAATAGTACGCCAACAAATAAAACAGTCCAAACTCTCATCATTTAGTTATAACCCTGATGTTTTAATTACATAAAAAAACATATTTTGTAGGTGTACGCCGGTGTGCTAGTGGATAAACCATCATTTTTAATAGTACCTGAAGAGTCAACTAGACCATGGAGTTTGCGAAAGGTATGTTATGACAATAAAGATTTAAAGTTATTAAGAAATTTCAGTCAGCAATAACTGTTTAATCTAATAATAAGCTTCTTATGTCAAGACGCTATTGAACTCATAGTTCTCAACGGTTATATATTCGAAAATTATTTTATGCCATCATGATATGGTAGAAAGTTACAGACCGGCTTTATCACTAAAATTAAACTTGGCCATGATTGTAATTTTTTTTTAGCGAAAATACCCTTTTCTGCACTCGATTAATGCATTATGACAAGAATGTAATATTTGTTAGATTTTTACTTATAAGCAATACGACAGGGGTAAACCCTTTACACATACATCTGATGTTGTAAATGCTAATGCAATTTGATATCTGTTGTTTGTGTGTTGTTGTGTAACTGTTTTTGTTTGATATATATTTTGTGAACTGTTTATGCAATAGTGAGACATATCAAAATGAAATCCAAATCTGGCAATAGTAGAACAGAAACACTGTTAACCTTGTTATTGAACTTAAGTTGCCAACAAGATGTTTGTAGAGGGTTCAATGTGCTCACTTTTTGTTGTTTATGTGATGTGCTATAAACCGTCTTTGTATTCATTTTTTTTTAATATTTCAACAGTAGTTAATTCTAAACGCACCATGATATTTTTTTATTCATTTTTTTCAATCCTTTTTCATTTCATCTTGGACGTTTTATTTTCATGACAGAGTTGATAGCATGTGGCGTTTTATTCTGTGACGCTTTCAATATTGCTTCAGTTCTACTTTAATCTTTTCTTTTAAATGAAACCATATCTTAACATATTCTCTGCCTTGTCTTGCCTTGTATCGTTTTTTTATTTTACTTTTCAGTTTACAAATGAGAAGTTTAACTTTGCAAAAATGGGGATGATTGTGCTGAATGTTCTTACTGATGTTTTATTTGATCTGATAAAACAAGATAAAGCATTCTTTCGTCCTAGAAAGTATTGTGATATAACATGTTTGTACAGTGTGCACAGAAAAAATAATAAACATATTCCAAGTTCTGGATGGGGAGGCACATGGCAAACAGTTCAGTCTACAGACATAGCTATTGGCGATGACATTGAGCGTATACGACTTACACGTAATGAAATACTCCATTCAGAGACATTTAAAGTTAACGAAAAACGCTTTAGTGACTTACGTAAAATACTATTCGACCTTTTAACACGGTTTGATGAATATAGCAAACCTACCAGGTTGTATATGGATGATTTTAACGACATCGTTGCCAAAACTATTTCTGAAAAGGAAGTGCAAGTTGTTCATCAACGGATTGAAAATAATCTCAAAACAGTAAAATTGAGAAAGGAAATGGTGAATATGTCAAAGTCAGGTATATTTAGTTCAAACTGACATTTAGATAATTGTACATAATAAGACCGTCTTATGAGTAGCAAATGAAGGATATACGGATTTTACTGTTCTATGTCTGAGTTTGTCATGAAATTTTCAAGTACTAAGAAGTAAAATCACACAAATACTGAACTCCGAGGAAAATTCAATCGGATAGTCCGTAATCACATGGCAAAATCAATGCCAAAACACATCAACAACGAATGGACAACAAATGTCATATTCCTGACTTGGTAAGGCATTTGTAAATGTAGAAAATGGTGGATTGAACCTGGTTTTATAGCACTTTACCTCTCACTTGTACGACAGTCTAATCAAATTCCATTATGTTTACAATCACTGATGAAATATGACATTTTGTACTCAGATTCTAATTCCTCCTTCAATCATGTTAAATGGCAAAATTAATCTGAAAATGTCAAATCATATGCGACACACGTTTTCTTAAGAATTGCAGATATATAGATTCGATATATAACTTAAGATCAGGCTGTAAAAAAGAACAAATACAATGATATTCGGCTTTGAGCGTTCTTGATGAAGGTAAATCAAGAAATGTTCTTCCGATGCATGAAATTATTGAACGTGTTGTTTTCATTTAAAAGTCAAATTTTATGAACTCGTCTTCAACTGGTTTTAATTCCAGCACATTAATGATTTACTCTATTTGTAGAAATGACTATTGAAGTTGAAATTGAACACCAATTGAATGTTGCACCTCTATAACATGATAAAAGAAAGAACTTGACTGAATACTCGTAATTTCCAGCAATTATAACAGAATGTCAGAATAACTGATTTGCAGAGTACAAATCTCCAACCTTTAAAAGACCATTTTCATGGTTAAAGATGATATGTCAGGTTGATGCAAAATCACATAAATACGCGTACTTAACAAACTGTCTAGTAACATGATCAAGTTTTAAAAGAAGACGGAATAGACACAATGAACTAGAATTTAGATAGTTGCTTATATGAATATACAAGTAAAAGTTAAACTGAAATGTTTATATTGATTTAGGGATGTACGTTAACAAATGGTTTAGATATTGAAACATTTTTTAGATGTCTATTTGTAAAATACCATTAAATCAGTTTATGCGAATCACGAAACATTTAAGTTAGGTTTATATTCACAAAACATCATTTAAATGTTAAAAGAAAATGAACATTGTGATTTTATAGCAATGCTGAAAAATCATTTTTCAGTGTAAAGAAAACAGCTGAAATCCTTAGGATCCGTACTTCTCTTACATTTAGTAGTTTATGTTATATTTCACATGGCAATAAAAGAGGGAGGTTTGGCATGCCACATAACCAGGTTCAACCCACCATTTTTTCCTTTAAGAATGTCCTGTACCAAGTCAGGAATATGGCCACTGTTATATTATAGCTCGTTTCTGTGTGTGTTACATTTTAACGATGTGTTTCCGTTGTGTCGTTTGTTTTCTCTTATTATTGAGTGTGAGTTCGCGTTGCTATAGGACGTGTCACGGTGCTTATCTATCCCAAATTCATGTATTTGGTTTTGATGTTATATTTGTTATTCTCATAGGATTTTCTCTAATGCTTATTCTGTTTCTGTGTGTGTGTGTGTGTGTGTGTGTGTGTGTGTGTGTTACATTTTAATGTTGTGTCGTTGTTCTCCTCTTATATTTAATTCGTTTCCCTCAGTTTTAGTTTGTTACCCCGATTTTGTTTTTTGTCCATGGATTTATGAGTTTTGAACAGCGGTATGCTGTACTACTGTTGCCTTTATTTACTTGGTCAGTTAAATATTTTGATTCGAGCGTCAATCGCGCGTCTGGAGAACACTTTTATTATCCTGATGTCTAAAATAAGTTCACTAGTAACATATTCTCAGCAACTTGTTTTACACTTGTATAATATTGAAGACTTATATTCTAAATATTTATATTTTTATTATAGAGTTGAATCTCATTACCATGTACCCAATAGTTTCTTTATTCAAAATATTGTTTTCATGTAGACTTTGAAATTTTGTAAATGTAATGCTAGTTTTCCTTTAAAATAAATATCTATAAAACTGAACGATTTGAGAGTGTTTCCTTATAGCTCATCGATTTTCTCTCAGATTTTGAATATTCATACCCATTCAAAACCTCTGGTGTTCTGTCTCTCTTGTTTTCTATTGTTAAATCATGTCAAGCTCCGAACAGTTTTCTAAAACTTTTTTTACAGCTGTAAGATTGAAAACAATGCAGGAAAACATAAGTATGAAGTAGAAAATAATAAGTTCTATTGTATTATTCTTCATTAAGCATATCATTTGTTGGTTTCTTTAACCAAACATGAAGTGATATTGGTATTGCCTCTGAATGATGACACTAGAAAAGTTTCCCCAATTTATTACCAACATAACCTCTTTTTCAAGAAAATCCAGAAATTATCTACATTACAAATGTCTAAATGTGACTTCCATTCAGGTTTACAATAATCAATAATACATGTCAGATATTGTTTACAACTGGAATGTATTAGGCCGTGTTCACACCAAACGCCATGTACAGTAAACATAATTGCAATTAGTTTAATGTAAGGTACACTTGTTTCACATTACATTTATTCAGTCTTTACAAATTGTTTAATTACCTGTACATAAGATTTGTTCACATTTGTAAACTATATGTCATTTAAATGTTTTTTATGTAGAACCGAATGCAAATTTTTATGACAACTTTTCTAGCGGTTAGGGAACCACCATTTGACTTTAAAATTGGGGGAAATGGATTTGTGCTTGAAAATTCTTCCCCAATTTGATAAAACGAAATAATCAGGTCATACAAATAATAAGAAAAAATATTCTGAATCCAGAGTTTCTCCATACATTGTTGTAATAAATATTACAAACACTTGAAATCATTTTAATTGGTAGCATAAAAAAAAGGACTGAATAAAAACGTTCGCGCGAAAAAAATTCTGACTCAGACTCAAAAATCGTTTCTCTCTTAAATATACATGGTAAAAATAATGTTCTAAATACCTAGTTTTGTGTACACTAAACCTACACATGGCATACATTGACTACCAACTGCATGTAGGCAAATATAATTTACACTACATGTAAACCTTGAGTTTTATCAATGGGAACGTAATTGTGTTTAGTTTACGTGGGAGATACACTAACACAACACCGAGTTTTGGTTAATGTGAACACGGCCTTATTGTCTTGGTGTTACAGAACAACAATTAATTTGTCTATAACTGTAGCAAATGTGGAGCACCTTATAACATCCCCGGCTTTCTTTGCTCAGTCTTCCATTTTCTTTGCTGTGTTTGTTTACTGGTATTTGTCTTAGTTGCTTTTTTCGGGGTTTTTTTTCGTTGTTTTTTTTTTTTATGGCGTTTTCGGATTATTCTTTACTTAGAATATCCTTGAAGTTTCACATGAGTCTGGAACGGTAAATTACACTTGTCTAAAAAAACAAAAAGAGTGTATTGTTCTATATTTATGACTGATGGTTGGAATATTCTCTTTTGTTGTTCTTACAATGCCATCGTTAGTCCATTTATATTGTATATTTGAAGACATACATCATAAACTGACTGTAAACAAATATAAACGCTTACAAACGAACACTGGTCGATCTTAAAAGTATGAAAATTTTATTTAAAATTCAGCAGAATAGAATATATTTCTAAAAGCTAAATGCTTGGTAAAACAAAATGCGTATTCGATCGAGTACATTACATGTTGTAAATATATGGTCTTTACTTTTTGTGGAAATGAAAGCTTCAGAAAAACCTTGACTGCAACCTACGATTCAAAATTGTCTTTAATTTTAAAATGTAAAGATATGTATGTTTGTCAGGGGTTGCAGCCGAAATTAATTGTCCTAAAACCTATAATACTTTTTTGAAAGATTAAATCAAAACTCACGTTGCAACTAAAAAAAATCAAAATTAACTGTTCATAACTTCGAAACCTTCAATTTGGTGTGCCAATAAGAATTTGTTTTGTGATAAATAAATTGATGTTACAATAATATTTTTGTGATTTTTTTCAGTAAACATTGGACCTTATTAAAAGCATTAAAATGTAAAGACCAATTGTTACCCTCTTTGAACCAAGTCCCTTGCTACTATATGGTGGTTTAGAGACTTTGGAAGGACTTCTGCTACTTCAGAGTCCCTTTCCGCCAAAAAATGTATCCCATGGGTTTATCTAAAATTATAGGCTTCATAGAACTTGAATTGCTCATATTGAATGAGAAAAATGCCTTATTTTTTGTACATAAAATACATAAAATAAGACCGTTAGTTTTCTCGTTTGAATTGTTTTACACGGTCATTTCGGGACCTTTTATATTTTACTGTGTCGTATGGGCTTGGCCTATTGTTGAAGGCCGGACGGTGACCTATAGTTGTTAATTTCTGTGTCTTTTTGTCTCTTGTAGAGAGTGGTCTCATTGACAATATTACCAAAACTTATTTTTATATATTGTATTTTCCCTAATTGAGTTCAAGAGCTGTTCTTAACTAAATGAGAATTCCGATAAGGATTCCGCATGTTGTTTTCTATATCTTTTATGGTTTTCAAAATACTAGATATTCATACTTTAATTTAACTAAATAAATTATGTTTTTAGTTAAATTATGTCAATGGTCATTGATATACTTACCAGGACTGCAAAAGTAAAAAATAACATAAATACAAAACTCTAGGGACTTGATACAGTCATTTCCATGTGCAGAAGATTGTGGTCAATTCCTGTTTTGTTAAATTGGTCCTGTGGTTTCAGACAAAAAGATTGTTTAAAAAGTGAACGACGACGGATGCCATGTGGTGGCAATAACTCACATAACGGTGAGCTGGAAATATTCACATTGAATTATCTTTTAATTTTTTTTCTTTAGATGTTTTATATTAGATTTGATTTAAAATGACCTCTATTACGACGATGGTGTAAGTGTGAAATCCCAAAGCTAATTTGTAGGTAAAAAAGTATATAACCCTCTACAAAGTAGGTTAATGCCACTAAAAAGAAGTAATTTTCCAAAAAAAATTATTGGTGCAGCTGTGTCATATTACAAATGTATCAACCATGAAAAAAACATCCTACAATTGTATTGACTTGTTCAAGAGATCAAAGTTAGAAACATATTTCTTTATATGAGAATTCAGCTTTATGTATTGATATTAATGAATAAAGGACTAAACATAATAAAATAAACACAGATAATATTTTTTGTATGATTTCAACCTACTTAGACAACATATTTGTTCCAATTGTTTAAATTTCCAAGTTAGGTTTCGTCATTATTTTTGTCTTTCTCAGCCCTTTTCTGACATCAAAAGTATACCAGTGATTGCTGTCTGCAGATTCCTCCTCTTTGTAAATTCCGTTTATATTGGAATAAGTGCAGGATGCGTACCACCATCCTCCCTTCTTTCGAGTAGCACAATTAGTACCGTGATATTCAATATCGTTGTCCTTATCTCGTGTGGTAAATTTCATACCGTTCATCGGCTGACCCGCTGAATCTTTCATGGAATCACCTGTAAAGCGAAATGGAATGACTAAAGAAATATGAACACTAACGAGTTTGATCTGTGAGCTAATCACCTGTAAAGCGAAATGGAATGACTAAAGAAATATGAACACTAACGAGTTTGATGGAGAGTTGTCTCATATGCACTCATACCACATCTTCTTATAACTACTAACGGAAATTATCAAACTTAAAATTTGCTACTGCAAGGATCTGTACGTAGTCCTCTATGTCTTTTCTTTCTTAATATTAAAAACATTTGTTCTCTATTCTTTTTTTCCATTTCCCCATCATTCACTTTTCATCTTGATATTACAACCAATTATTCTCTATCCTGTTCTTTTTTGTCATTTTTTGTCATTTTTTTTTTTATTCGAGCGTCACTGATGAGTCTTTCGTAGAGCAAAAGCGCGTCTGGCGTAAATTTAAAATTGTAATCCTGGTATCTATGATGAGTTTATTTGCAACCACTGGGTCGATGCCACTGCTGGCGGATATTTATTTCCCCGAGGGTATCACCAGCCCAGTAGTCAGCACTTCTGTGTTGTTTTTTTGTAAAACTAAGGCTTTTCTACCTCAGGAATAGACAATCTTAGCTGTATTTGGCAAAACATTTAGGAATTTGTGGTCCTCAATGCTCTTCAACTTCGTACTTTATTTGGCCTTTTAGACATTTTTTTATTCGAGCGTCACTGATGAGTCTTTTGTACACGAAACGCGTCTGGCGTAAATATAAAAAAAAATGATCATGGTGTCTATAATGAGTTTATTATTACATTTAGCGATATTCTGCACTTTTTACCCATTAATTTCTATTCTGTTAACCTCATGCAGGCCATCCTTAATTAGTTACGCTTATCACAAAAGGATATAAAAGTCATCCGTATAGACAGCATTAAACAAAAAAGTCCTTAATAATTTAAGGAAAACTATGCTTAAGAGAGTTGGACCTTAAGGACAATTACACAACTTTATGAACTGGACTCAAGAAATCCTAGATGTATTCATACAGAACCAAAAGCTAAAAACCAAAAAAATACGTTTGTTGTATACATGAATATAAAAAACTTCAAAAATACATTTATAGGGAAATTAATATTTAGTTCCAAAAAGGGACTTAAGAGAAAGGATGAGGATATACATTTGACCGTATAATGGATATATAATCAAAAAGAGACATGTATAGTCGTCACCTACCGTTAAGGGGAAATAAAGTGATACTACGTCTGCTAGATTCTAGGACTTATTTGAATTAATAAAAGACTGTGTATAATAGTAGGGTTATGCATATATTTTATATCCTTAGTGAAGTTGATAATAAACTTAGTACCTTTGTACAGCTATATATAAAATTAGTACTTAAGTAGGCAATGTATACTAATTGCAGGGATAGAAAATATCGCTAATGTGGAAAAACATTTCGTATTTAGGGTAGAAAGTATAAACAATAAAAATACTGATCTCCGAGGAATTTCAAAACGGTAAGTCCCCAATCAAATGGCAAAATCAAAAGCTTAAACACGTCAAACAAATGGACAAAAAACAGTCACATTCCTGACTCGGAACAGGCACCCTCTCATGTTGAAAATTGTAGACCAAACCTGATTTCACAGCTAGCTCAATCTCTCACGGGCACGACAGTCGCACTAAATTCAATGATATTGACAACGATGCGTGAACAAAACAGACAGACATAATAGGTAAAATTGTAAATCCCAAGGAGGGCTGTATATATATACAGCAGTCAACATTGTGTTGTAATATTAATCACTAAAAAAAGGAAATATGTAACAAAGAAGCACAAAATTGCATTTAGACCAAGCAAATTAGTGAATGATATAGTACCTGCTGTTCCATGATAGTCAGAAATGCTCAATAGGTACTCTGTACCCTCGACACCAACGTTAAATTTGTCGTAGATAGTATATGCTGTATTTCCGGAATAATCTTCAAAGTCAAACCGGACTTTGTAAAGTCCTTGATCAGTAATATAGTGAAGATTATCATTTCCTGAAGTGACAAAACATTTTTTAATCATCCTTGAAAGCAAATACTGTGGATTCATTAATTTTCGTTGGATGTCAATTTTCGTGGATTTCGTGGGAACAGAGGAACCACGAATTGGAATTTTGAACGAAATACAAGTTTTCTAAAAGAACTTTGCAAAAAGTAAGAATTTAAATATTCACGAATATGCAACTTTTCATCAATCCACGAAAATTGGTACACACAAAAATAAATGAATCCACAGTAACGAAGATAAATGAAGACTTTCTTATTGGAATGTGTTATACATGTTCGTGCAAGATCAATCTTTTTAACCATTTTATATGTTTCTCTTTATTATTTGTTGTTTTTCAAGTGTATCACTAATTTGTCAATTACTGCTATCTGAAATAGAAAAGAATTGTGGGTTTGATGATAAAAGCATGAAACTTTGCACAATGGTAGATCTATATATGGTTGTCAATTTAAGCTATGGACCCACCCTGAAAAATCCAATATGGCGGCCATTTTCAAGATGGCTGCCAATCAATCAAAATATCAGTTACCAGTTTTAAATTACAGCAAATAATATTCAAATCCAATATTTTTAAAGCATAACAAATGTGATTCAACGTTTAAAGTAAGTCGTGGCGGTATTTAAAACTTTAAAAATAAAATTAAATGGCGGACATTTCAAAATGGTCGCCAAAAATGTAAGAAAACAATTTATCCAAAATAAACTAAAACATGGCTCTGTTGATATTCATTTCATTCTTCGAATTGCTATTTGCAGTTGATACTACGTTCTAAGGATTGTGTTTCCATAATACATGTCTTGCACGATATTTTAATCAAATATCCCTTAAATGGGAACATTCGAACGTTTTCATGACGCCTTTATGATTTGTTTGACTGTGTACCATCTAAATCACACATTATGATTTTAAATAAAGGCGAAGTGGTATGATTGCTTATGTGACAAATCACAACAAGAGACCAAATGTCACAAAAAATAACAGTTATAGACGGCCTTCAACTATGAGTAAAGCCCATACCACATGTTCTAACTCACCTTGTCCGATTCATAGTACATGCTTTTTTTTCCCAAAGGAAATTTGTCAATGCAATGTAATTTGATCCTTATTATTTCATATCATAAGTTTTTAAAGCAGTAGTATCCATCATACAGAAATGGCAAACCTGATTTCATTTCAAACTTTCACATTTGGTGAAATATAAGATAACAGAATTAAAGAATGTTGGTATACCTAACATATTAAAATTGAGAATGGAAATGGGGAATGTGCCAAAGAGACAACAACCCGACCATAGAAAAAACAACAGCAGAAGGTCACCAACAGGTCTTCAATGTAGCGAGAAATATATATACCAACATGTTTCTAATTTGATTATACTGGATATGACTCATCAAGCTATTTAACCAATAACACCTGCTGACCCTCCTTGAACACCTTAGATCATTCCCTAGTTTTATGAGAGGGTTCATGTTGCTCATGGTGTCTTCCTCGTCTTCTTTAACATTTAAACAACAACATATTTTCACAGCAGTTTTAAAAATGTGTACCCTCAAGTATCACCCATTTAGTCTTCGCACAACTCTTCACCACATTTGAAAAAGAAATGTACATAAAATCATAATCCTCCCACATTTTTATCTACCGCTATAGTATCTTTCAACCATATTTTATGAGCTCATGCAAAATGCTGATACCTTTGTGATAAGGATTCAATAGGGTATATATCCATTTCTGTAAAAGACTTCCTATGTATGTGCTGTATTTGTGCGGTATTATTAATAACATTCAACACAATAGCCCGGTCTTCTTATTTTACAAGTGTTTAATTATATTCATTGCTTGATCTACATATACCATTTTTAAATCACGTTTACAACAATAGAACTGTATAGTTAATGATACATCACATACTATAGCACGCATATACTATGATAAATGGGATAAACATGCTAAGAACCACAGAATAAGCAGCATAATAACACCTTTATACATTAGAAGGAACCTTATCTTAATCTTCTAACATACAAATATCTACTTCAATCATTAATGTAACAAATCAGTAGAGGTTACTTGGACTCAATTTATCTTAATTAATTCTTTATTTGACTGTAACATAGTTTAACACTGTCTCGTTCCGCAGTTAAAATCATTTTAGGATCTTTGTATCAGAATGAGAAGAAAACATGCTATAACTTCATGGATATATCTTGTTCATGATGCACGAGAGCCTGTGAAATAATCTGCTGTTCACGAAAAACTTTGTTCAATTACAGCTTTCTAACCAATCACGTAAGCTTCTCAATAATGCCATTACTATAAATATATATATATCTAAAGCAAAATGTTCACCATGTTCCACTGTTCCAAACTGACATCAGCACTTACAAAGGAAGATTGATCACAATTAATAATTGATACATGTCAAGGACAACAATTGACACATTGCTGGATTGTTCAATGCGGATGGCCATTTGTCTTGTAGGCTTTAATGCGTGGAATGATGTCAAGACATACTTAATAGTTTCATTGTCTTCTGATTCAACCCATCTTTGTTATCATTTTGTTGACTTGTGTATATATACCAAGTACAGAGAGAGTTGAACAATTGACTAGTTTTACCAAATTAGCATACATGTTTTTTTTCTGGCCAGACAATTGACAGAGTGCTATTCATATAAAAACAGTTTTACTAGATGCAAGTATGAAACGCATAGTTATATTTGGTTAGTACTAGGATAATTCTTACTCTATACTAATATTTCTTGTTAATATGTCATAGCAATAGTACAATCAGTTGTGCTGGCACCTTATATATTGGTCAAAGTATCAGAGAATATAAGAGAAATACAAACATTTCGAACCATTTGGAAAAGACGAATTAAAGTTCGACAGAAAAAAATGCTGAAATAAGGCCATGTTTATCCTACGTGTGTGTAACGATTTCCTAGCTGTAGTTGTTGGCAACAATGTCCATGGCTGGTGTTGTAAAAACACCAGAATTCGAGACAGGTTACACATATTAAATAATGAATAGATGGAATCTTCTAGTTCAGTAACTTTAGATAAATGAATAATTGGATCAAACTAATACATAAACGACATCATGACTACATCATGTCTTTGTGAACTATCTGTATGTGCAGCTTATTCATGTATCAGTCATACAAATATGTTGTAGTTGCCCTGTTTAATTGCATCAACAAAATGATATTTGACTAGATCAAGTAACTGCATTGCTAATGGCATGCCCTGAGGTCATGCCAAGCATCATATAACTTCAATTATGTTAAGATTATTACTATGTCCTCTTCCACCTAATCATAAAGGAGATGTTTGAGTCGAGAAGTTTTCATTCTAGTTTAGATATTTGAAAAACGCCAGTATCTACACGTCATTCCTGTTGTAGGCTTCATTTCTGCAAGAAGGGTATCACAGTTACGATTTTCTATGTTTTCTTCGCAAATCTTTTAATGTTGAAAGAGTCAATGTTGCTCTGCTTAAGTATAACATGTATAAAAATGTGGCATGTAGCAAAGGACACTTAGTGTTACTGATGGTACGTCAAAACAAAACTCTTTGTAACTATATGTAATGTATATGTGTTGATTTTGATACCATATGGCGGCCATCTTGGAAAAAGCCGCCATTTTGAAATTTAAACTTTGTACATAGGTATTATTGTACCAATGATCCAGGACTTCTCACATCCAAAATTTCTACATGTATTAGTGATATTTGCTGATTTTGATTTTTAATGGCGGCCATTTTGGGAAAAAAAAACGCCAAATTGAAATTGCAAGATGTATCCATAGTCTATACTTTTTGAAACACCTCTCACTACTGTCACGCCAAATTCGGACATGAAACTGACCTTATATAAGTTATATATGCAGATTTTGATATTTTATGGCGGCCATCTTGAAAAAAGCCGCCATATTGAAATTACAAGGTGGGTCCATAGCTAATATATTTTGAAATACCTAGAACTACTACCATGCAAAATTTGGTGCTTTATTCATCAAACCCACAATTTGTTCACCAATCGTCCGGACTAAAAGGCATTTAAATCATTGCTTACATTTTTTACAAATTTACAGCTTAATTAATGTTTTTTTTTTAACGCCACATTTAAGAACAGCATTTAGACTTTTTTGTGGCGGCCAGTATTGATTGGTGGAGGAAGCCGGAGAGCCCGGAGAAAACCACTGACATTCGATAGGAAAACTGACAATCCTTGTCAATTAAGATTGAAGTCGATTGCACCCGAATCAAGTGTTGGCTAGTGAGTACAGTAGTAACTACTTAGATCACTCGGCCACCGAGGCCCCCAAATTTACAGATATTATTGGTTTAACTTTATAACTTACTATGTTAGTTTGTTATGAATAATAAAAAATGTGTATGACTCAGCAACCAAACAACTGTACAAAAAAGATATTAAGAAGCATTCAACAACAAACAGGAGTCTTTGTTGAAATGAAATATCATTGATATGGTCATAATTATAAATTAAATGTTTACAAATTTTTAATTTTTTCGCTAGATAACAGAAACCAGATTGTCATAAATATGTTCATTAGTTTATAGTTTTAGTGTATTTAAATTTTGAGGATTTTGGTTTTGTGGATATATCAACTATTTTATAACTCCCGTGAATATCTAATTATATCTACCCAGCCAATGTTCTCCTATGATGTCACCAAATCCAGATTTGTAATTACTCCAAATCCTGTCAAAACTTACTGTACCATTAAACCGTCTTTGAATAACCTATAACGGAAATATGATTTAAATAATAAAATTTAGAATGGAATGTGTCAAAGAAACAACAACCCAACCATAGAACAGACAACAGCAGAATATCACCAATAGGTCTTCAATGCAACGAGAAACTGCGTCACACGGAGGCGTTCTTCTTTTATTTTTGTTGGCCTTTTTGACTTTTTTTTTATTCGAGCGTCACTGATGAGTCTTTTGTAGACGAAACGCGCGTCTGGCGTAAAAACAAAAAGTAATTCTGGTATCTATGATGAGTTTATTTACACTAATTGCCTGTCATCACCAAGTATGTCGTCAGAAATAATTATTTTAAACACACTAGAACAACTTAAAGAACTTGTATATATTTTTCATAGTACGATATGTCTTATAGGTCGGGACAAAAACCGTGAATTCGTTTCACCATATGTACGTTTTATATGAATCCCGAAACAAAATTGTCTGTTAGTAATATTGATACTATCAAGAATCTTGCATTGGACTACTAACACAAAGATTCCTGGTACGATCCCCGCTCCGGTAAGAAAATTTCAGTGACTCGATTTTCTGCTCTCTTTTGACACCATTTGCGAGTATGGTCTTGAGTAAAACGATGATAGTCTGTCGGAAGAGGACGATAAATAACTGACCCGCCATATATTTTGCACGTTAAAGACACCCTTGAAGATTTCGAAAAACAGCAGATTAATGCCGCTACAAGGCAGCGCTCGCACCTGCAAATTGGAAAGGGCTTAATATCACTTGCAAAAACTAATTTCCCAATCCACTGTAAATAAATATGTTTAAACTAAGAATCTTGCTGTAAATTAAGCGGAAAAGATGCGACAGACACTATTCGTAATGAATTGATTTTGGGATGTTTTATCCTAGTTGCAACTTCCTTATAATCAAGTGTGCACAAATATAAAAGCTACTGTTGAATTGCAAGTAAATTTGAAAACAAATAAAGTTCGGAAGTATCTTGTTGAACTATTTTGGCCATTGCATACGTTCTCACGAATTTCAAAAAGAACTGCACATATCTATCTTGATGGAAAAATTTGGAAATTAGCATTATATTATTAATCTCATAGAATATAAACCGGAAATCATGAATAATGTATGAATATATTAGATGTGTATTAGAAGATTAATGTTCGTGTATCTTCAATAAATGCCTTAATAAAAAAAAAGAAGATTTGGTATGATTACCAATGAGACAACTCTTAACAAGAGACCAAATGACATAGACATTAACAACTTGTTTAATATGAAAGTGTACAGCGAGACAAATCTTCTCTAATATACTCAAGGTGCAAAGGGTGTAATACACTGTCACGAAATACGGTTGACAAACTGCCTATTTATCCGTTTTTCGTAAAAAAAAAAAAAAAAAAAAAGAGCCTAAAAATAACAAAAGAATACTCAAACTCAAAAGTCGACAAACAAACTGACAATGTGATGGTAAAAAATGAAAAAACATAGTAAACTAATGACTGAGCAACAAGAACTCCACTAAAAACCGGTGCTTATCTAGAGTTCTTCGGAAGGGTAGGCAGATCCTGCTCCACATGTGTTAAATGGTTGGTTATTCTATTTAGATCACAGTTGCAATTATAGTAAAAATTAAGTTTCTTAAAAAATACCATTGCATTTTTACTTCATAATTTATTTGCTATAATCGAGTAGACCATCTGTAACATCGGAGCGTGGGTACATGGCACTGCATCACCTAGTTGGACGATTGCCATTTGAAACTAGTCCTGTTCTGACAATGATTACGTAAAAGACGTCTATCAACCAGAACAGTGAGAAACAGGTTAAAATCACAAGGACTGAAGAGTTATTAGACGTTCCATGTTATCTTGTCAACATCCACGATTGCGTTTGGCATGGTGTTTATCGCACGGTGGATTGAACTTGTGACCTGCATGGCACAGGATCCATTGGTCGGACGACAGCCGGTTTCTACGGCTTGAAACAGATTGGCGAATGGGAAATTGGAGACAGAAAAATACGGCACATACGATTAAGAAAATTCTTTGTAATGATATGAGGTTGCATCCCTTTTGAAAACAAGTTGGACTTGGTGAAAAAAATTGAACACAACACTTTTAATAATTTCATGCGTCCGTTGCGCTTTTCTGGATGAATCTGCATCAGGAACGCTCATAGCCAATATTTGAAATCCGAGGATGTAGCAGTAAACGAAACCATTGAAAAGCTATATGACAAAACTACCTAAAACAAGTGGCCAAATTCATCTAAGGTTAACTTTGACTGGTGAGGGTTTTTTTTAAATTTCAAAATTTATAAACGGAAATTTTAGAAAGTTTTGTTATTAATCATGTCAGTACCGATGTAATGACTATTGAGCTGATGATACCCGACATACGAGGAAACCTTACAGGTGATCAATACACTAGGGAAATTCTTCAGCCGTTTGTTATCTCCATTTTAACAACCATCCACTAGCGGCAAGACCTGTGTTTACGAATGCCGATGACAGGCCGCATCGTACAAAGTTGAAAGCGTTACTTATCTTCAATTTCAAGCCATGAGTCAACAATGGAATCCGGTAGAGTATGTTGGGACACATTAGTCAGTTTGAATCAGACTTGCACCGAGAATGGCGACAGCTATATAAGAATAGGGAGATAAGGAATGATTGACAATGAGAAAACTATCCACCATAGAAGAAATCCACTGACATACTGGAGTGATCAGATCTAGAGTTGAGGCCGTCATCCAAGCACTTTTCGCCTCGGTAATACGCGTTACACAATGGATGTCGTTACGTAAGACGATCTCATCGGTCATTATGAGCTCACAATGACAATACTTACATGTACATGTTTTAGTTTTGGGTTGTGATTTTGTGATACTTTATTCATGAAATCATCGTTTCTGTTTAATTCTAATGCTTATGTAAAGTATTAACAGGCAACATTTATATGTTTACGATCATTTGGCAGGTCATAGCATAGCTCTAATAGTTTCATTTTCATTTCGAAACGCGTTTCGGTGCCTATATTTTTTCTGTGTGTATAAATTGTTCCTAAGATATATTTTTAATTTTAGTTCTTGTGTATAATTTGGATTTTAGTATGAGGTCCATTTTCACTGAACTAGCATATATATATGGTTATTGGTTATGAGGCAAGCTGAAGGACGCCTCCGGGTGCGGGAATTTCTCGCTACATTGAAGACCTATAGGTTACCTTCTACTGTTCTATGGTTGGGTTGACACATTCCCCATTTCCATTCTCAATTTTATTTGAAAGAGTAATCATTGCAAGATGTGCTTTTTCGCAAAAAACACAAAATAATTAGAAACGAATCAGATGCAATTCGAAATATTTTTCAAATACTTCAATTGAAATGAAATGAACCAGTGTTTTAACTTACTTGATTGTGTATTTTACTGTGTATCATTAAAGTTCGTTTCCACTGTTGGATTTCGTTTTTCGGGACGTTATAAACTGGATAAGCATTAAGCATTGTGTAACAATAATATTCATCGACTCATCTTCATGGTTACTAGGTCAAACAATACACTGTGGATTTATTATTATTCGTAGAATACCAATTTTCGTGGATTTAGTGGGTACAGCTGCAACACGAAATCAAATGTTCGACGAATTTCAAAGGAGTAGGTCCGGAAAGGACCGATTTTGGCCTCAAATTTCAGGTTCATCTGACGAAAGATTTTGACCACTTAAGTGCTATTTCATTTGAATCAATTAGTGTATGAGAAAGATTTTAACTGATTTAGTCATTAAACTCGATCTGATTCAAGCTCAAATATAAAAGATCTACCAAATATGCCGAAAAATGTAACTTTTCTAATGTTTTTTGTCAAAAATGAAAGTTGCCGCATCCGTGTTCATCCTTAACCTTTATATATGTTATTTCTTATCATAACATACAACTTACATTTCAATATTAAGGATGAACACGAATGCGGCCACTTTCGTTTAACCAGAAAACCGTCTAAATTTACACTAAAATGATGGAATTGTGAAGATTTCAGTAATTTAGCACGACTTAATGGTGCTAGTACCCGATATATGTGCATTGTATTGTCAAAAACAGCCCATATTTATATAGCAGAAGCATTCTACTGTCCAGTAAATAACTAAAAGTTTACATTTTAACAATTTTGTAAAACTGCTATATTTTGGGGCCAAAAAGAGGTCTTACCGGACCTACTCCTTTAGCAAGTTTTGTATGCAAACTTCTACCAAACCACGTAAATTAAATACCAACAAACATGTGATTTTTCTATGGCCCACAGTATAAACTATATTTAAATGCAATCAGAGATCGGTGGCAAATATTTAAACGCATTGCAAAATATCCTAACAGCATTTTATGTTTATTGCCTACATGTTTCCAATCGTTAAAGCGGTTTTATATTGATACACCCTGCACGGCATGTGTAAGTTATCATATACAGCATGTACAGTGTAACTTACGTTATCCGACACACTGGGGGACCAGGAAAAAAAATTCGGATTAAGCAAGGTGTCGGATTGCAAGGATATTCATATTTTGGGACAATCGGTTAAAGCGGGATGTTGGAATACTCAGGTGTCAGATTAGGCAAGATGCACTGTTTCTCTTAAGCTTAAAACTAAATGGAGCTTACCGTCCAACCTCCATCATCAGTCACCATATCACAGAAAACAGATATATCAACACCATTTTGTGGTCGTATGGTATAAACTCCACTGCACGTTCCTGGTGACAGATCACTACAATCCGTAGGCGTAGGGCCGATAACTCTTTCTGAAAATTAGAAGATGTTAATAATGTCATCATTTTAAGAAGATAAGGTGAAATATACCATAAGAATATTCGACTCATGATTACGACAAGCTGACAAGGCCATGGCAAAAAATCGAAAAACGTCAAAATACGAACACAACAAATAAAAAAACAATAAAGACTACACGAATCCCAACATAATAACTGATGGATTTTATGTTCCCAGAAGAGTAAGCAGATCCTTCTCAAATATTTGCACCTATTTGTGATGTCACATTTTCGAAAAATAGGACGTGAATTTTGTTACGGCAGTTGAAACATAGCCGTAACAATTTCTGAAACAGATATTCCATACCGGTAAACCAATAAGGTATTGCGTCCCTAGAATTTTCGAAGGGTTGGCTTCAACAATACTTCATTATCTTCCTTGAAATAATCAACTGGGAAGGAGTCGGTGCAGTAAGAACATAATTTGGCCTCAAATATTTTCTGAATGATTTTGGACACTTTTTAAACACTTAAATGTCTAATTAGGTCGATTCAATTAGTTTATGTGAAAGATTTGAACTGATTTTATCATTAAAGACGCTCAAAGGCAAGCTTAAATATGTCACTTTTCAGATGATTTTTTGTCAAAAATGAAAGCGGCCGCATCCGTGTTCACTCTCAACCTTTATATATGTTATTTATTGTGATTAAATACAACTTATATTTAAATGTTAAGAATAAATACTGATGCGGCCACATCCATTTAAGACGACAACCGTCTGAAATTTAAGTAAAATTCTAAAATTGTGAAGATTTCAGAAATTAAGCATGACTTAATGATGCTAGTAACCGATATGTATGCATTTTCTTGTAAAAAACAGCCCATATTTATGTAGCAGAAGTATTCTACTTTCCAATGAATAGCTAAAAGTTTACATTTTAATAATTTTGCAACACTACAGTATATAGGGGCCAAAGAGGGGTCTTACTGAACCTACAGCTTTAAAATTTACAATAAAACTACAATAACTTATAAATATAGTGTTAAAACTAGGAACACGAATACACAAAAATTTAACAAAATTTCTAGTATTTTGTCACCTAAAAGTATTCGCAGGCATCATTATCAAGTTATATTATGCAGTAAAAAACACTACTTACGGAGTTAGTGTTACCCATGAAGAAATAAAGATCAGCAACAAATGTACCACTTTAGATGAAATAAAAAAGGTATCGAACTGAATTAATAAAAATTTCCCTTTCAATTGTCCCTGATGTTATGAGACAAAATATTTTAGAAGTATAAGAACATTCCGTTTTACCTATTTTTTACCAAAGATGGTAAAAAGAAAGTATAACTTGAAAAGAAGTCTTCTTTGAAATGTTGTACAATTAAAAATTAAACATTCTAAGTATTGATTGTTTGATAAGCTATACCACATAACCTGTTTTATTTTAACAGCCATTAACAGTATCACTTTGTTGTATGCATTGATGTTTGCGATTTGAGAAGCAGCACTTAATGTATTTTTATATTTTCATTTCTTTTATTGAAATTATATACAAAAGATATTTATTGAAATACAAAGCTTCTACAAAATTTAAAAGGTTTGCAACAGTATCAATTACGAAAAGTAAAATCACAACAATACTGAACTCCGAGGAAACTTCAAAACGGAAAGTGTCTTATCAAATGGCAAAATCAAAATCTCACATAACACGAAAGGATAACAACTGTCATATTCTATCTTAGGAAGAAAAATGAAGAAAGATAAGAAGTTACCAATTTCCTTGAACTTTACGTTCCACTATATAGATGATGTTATCTCACTAAATAATACAAAATTTTGTGACTTTGTTGAACGAATCTATCCCATCGAACTGGAGATAAAGGATATTACAGATACAGCTAAGTCTGCCGCATATCGGAGTTCAGTTCTTATAGTATTTTTTTAGTGATTTTACTTTTTTTTCACACAAAAAATACTTCGGATGAACTAACTGTATTAATTGTTATTTTCATTTTTAGGCTAAATACATTCCAATTTTCATGGACTATCGTTTTTTTCTCTCTCACTATATCTGAAGATTAAATTGACAGGGGCCAAATAAAAATTCACCAATCATTTTTCAATTCATAATAAGACTAGCGATACCAAAACTTACAAGCTTTTTTTATATCATTTCTGACCTGATACCAAACCCAACGGCTGTTGTGTTAAATGCAATAACATCTTTACAGCAGACTGATCTCAAATTATGCTATGAAAATTGGAGGACAATCGATTTGTTGCTTATTGTCTAGCTTGACGGAGTAAAAGAGCGAGACATAGGTGTTCTGTTTACGGCGTCGGCTTTATGGGGAACAACTAGTGGGTAGGTTTATGATAATTGATATGCAGTTGTATAAGCATTGACATATCTCATACAATTCAATGAACATTATGTGGGCCCACCCCTTAGTCATGGTATATTTATTTTAAAAACTTTTGCTTAGTTTTCATGTATTATTTTTGATTGGGTTGGTGTATGAGGAACCGCTAGTGTTAGGTCAATGATAATTGGTATGCAATTGTATTAGTATTGGCACATCTCATTACCATGGAGATTATTTGAACCCCTCCGCCTCAGTTATGGTTTATTGTCTTTGAAATTTTGCTAAGTTTATATGTATTAGTTTGTGCTTAGGTTTGCTGAAAGGGAATTACTTAACGTCAATATTTTTTGGTATGCGTTATATAAGCATTGACACAATTCATTCCAAAGGAGATTGTTTAGCCATGTACCTTCAGTCAAGGCTCATTGACAATATTTACAAATTTTACATGTTAAAGTGTTACTATTTTAATTTCAACATTACTCATTGTCAAACTCATAGATAGAAAATAAACTGACAACGCCATGGCTAAAAATAAAAAGACAAACAGGCAAATAATAGTACAGAAGACACAACATAGAAAACTCAAGACTACGCAACACGAACCCCACCAAAAACTTGGGGTGATCTCATGTGCTCCGGAAGGGTAAGCAAATCCTGCTCCACGCGTGGCACCCGTCGCGTTGCTTATGTTATTACAAATCCGGTAAATAGTCTAATTAAGTAGGTTACATTCGTGGTGAAAAGGGAAATGGTATTGTAGTTGCGACATAAGGAACATATCCGATATCATCTGTGAAATGGTTATTCCATAACGGTCAACCAACTCGTGATGGCGTCCGTAAAATTGACGAAGGGATGATTTCAACTCTCTTGGTTTAATAGTTTTCTTGTGAGTAACAATCCTCTATCAAGGAAATCATGATAGGAAACACAAGCTCGGGAATATCGTATCAATTGGGAGATATATATATTCCGTATGCAGGCGCTGCTGGAATGTTGCTACATAGAAATAAACTCATCATAGATAGCAGGATTAAAGTTATATTACGCCAGACGCGCGTTTCGTCTTCAAAAGACTCATCAGTGACGCTCGAATAAAAAATGTTAAAAAGGCCAAATAAAGTACGAAATTGAAAAGCATTGAGGACCAAAATTCCTAAACGTTTTGCCAATTACTACTAATGTAATCTATCCCTGAGGTAGAAAAGCCTTAGTATTTCAAAAAATCAAGTTTTGTAAACAGTTAATTTATAAATATGACCATATCAATGATAATTCATGTCAGCACAGAAGAGCTGACTACTGGGTTGGTAATATTCTCTGGGTTAAACTCCAGCAGCAGTGGCATCGACTTAACTTGAAATAAACGATACAACAGATGCAATTTAGTTTGCTTCTTATCTTGACTTACATATAGAAATAAACAATCAGAGTCGGTTGAGAAAAACACTTTGCGACAAAAGAAATGATTCCAGCTTTCCAACTGAGATCTTTCCACGAGGTGGTGAAGTTCCCTTCGATAGTTTTTCGGAGCACCTGATATCACCCCCAGATTTATGTGGGGTTCGTGTTGCTTTCGTGTTGCTTATTCCTTAGTTTTCTATGTTGTGTCATATGTACTATTGTGTGTCTGTTTGTCTTTTTCATTTTTAGCCATGGCGTTGTCAGTTTATTTTTCGATTTATGAGTTTGGCTGTCCCTCTGGTATCTTTCGTCCCTCTTTTACGAACACCATGACGAATTGTTTGACGCTTACAGAATATCTGTTTCACAGACGTCGGTTATGTTCCAATTGCCATTACCACAATCCCGTCCTCCTTTTCCTCGAATATGACATACCGCAATAAGATTATAACTGGGTAGGTGCAATATGTTGCACAGGATCTCTATACCCTTCTGGGGCAGATTTTTTTTCGTTTTTCGTTTACTTGCCGTGGCATTGTTAGTTTGTTTTGAATATATGAGTTTGAATATCTCGTTGGTATGTTTGGCATAGTTAAGTGTTTTTTTCTAACCTTGTAGGGTATCGGTGGCCGAGTGGTCTAAGTAGTTACTACTGTAATCACTAGCCAGTCATCACTGAGGTTTTCAGTTCGAACCCCGCTCGTGTTGTTGTACTCGACTCCAATCTTAATTGACTAGGATTTTCAGTTTTCCTAGTATAGGTCAGTGTTTTTCTCCGAGCACTCCGGCTTCCTCACCCAATAAAAACTAGCCTCCACGAAATAACCCTAAAGCGTTGTTTAAAAGTGACGTTAAAACACCAAAAATCAAATCAAATCTTTAAAGTGTCATACTTTCTATTAACCTTTCATTATTCCATTGACATTGTTTAGAAAAGGGGAAGGGTGAGTGCTAAACAAAAGCCCTATCTTGTCACATGTTCCAGTTCTAGACCACCAAAGTCGAAAACATCGGCAGTTGTTAAAATACACTGTGTGCTTAGGGGAACGTTGGTAAACATGAGCCGTTTGCCTTTGGTAGTCTTGTATGATTTTTAATTTTAGTTTCTTGTGTATAATTCGGAGTTTAGTATGACGTCCATTATCACTGAACTAGTATAGATATTTGTTAAGGGGCCAGCTAAAGGATGCCTCTGGGTGCGAGAGTTTCTCGCTTCATTGAAGACCTATTTTTGACCTTCTGCTGTTTTCTGTTTTTGGTCGGGTTGTTGCCTCTTTGACACATTCCCCATTTCCATTTTCAATTTTATGGTAGGTCTATGATTCATTCCACTATTCTCTCGACGTGGGTCGACCCTTGTCTGCCACGACCGCGTGGTAATTTTTATGCTGTTATATTGCCGTCTCATTGGTGTAGTATACAACAACGTTATCATTGGTAACAAGGAAAATAATCAAATCATTTAATTAAAAGCAAAGATACCAGGCTTATAATTTGTAACACTATCTATATATAAGACTCATCTGTGACACTCAGATCAAAATACTCTTAGTTAGAAAGCCAAAACAAGTATTAGGTTGAAGAGCATTGATGACCCAAACTGAAGATATTCTTAAAGTCTAACTACACAATATGTGTGAGACAAATATATTCAGGACCTACCTGGTATTGAATTCCTTATAAGTGTTGTTGATCCAACCATATGTTCATTTTTAGGACAACAAGCGTAAAATAATGAACATTGTTCTATAGAGATATCATACATGCTCGAGCAGCAGTCTTTCACGTTTGTGCACTGCATTGCACATTCCATTTCCGATTCGATTTGCTTACTATATATTAACGCCTCACATAAAACTATTTGTGAATCTTTTTCTTTAGCAAACATTTGTGACAAAGCAGCACAGAGTGATGTTAGTTCTAGAATATATACTATTCTGTAATAAAACATACTTTATTGTCATCAACTAGATAAACTAATCGAGATATAAGTTTTACAGTGATATAGATTACTTGATTTATTTCACTTGACTGGGCGGAGTTTAATCCGTTCGCTCATATATATGTTATAGACACGTCTATCTATAGACATGTGTGTTGGGAGAAACGCATCTTTGAACTTTCCAGTTATGGTTAATTGATCCGGTTTTTATGTTAACATTATACGGGTATTTGCAAATTAAATAATGAGACACAGTGGTTATTTTTCTTGTAAAGCCGATTTTAAAAACATGTTAAAAATGTCAAACTTTGAAATTTGTGGATATGAAAGTAACACTATAACGACAGCAGTTGCAAAATCTGTATATGTCGCTATATTATAATGTGTTGGTGACACTGAAAGTTGATTAGAAATCAGTAATAATTATAACGGCAATCATCCTTATTAAATAGACTGTCCTTATCCAGATTGAAAAGAAAACGTCGCCTGATCAGTTGAAAATACATTGGTAATATCAATGAAGAAACTGTTTTGTATAGTTTTAATGTCATCAATATAACTGTTGTTGAAATATTTAAATTAATAATGAATAACTGAACTGATCATCAAAAACATTGTTTGATACAAAAAGTAAAATCACAAAAATATTGATCTCCGAGAAAATTCAAAACGGAAAGTCCCTTATCAAATTGAAAAATCAAATTACAAATGACATCAAACGAATGGACAACAACTGTCATATTTCCTGAGTTGGTACAGGCATTTTCAAATGTAGAAATGTTGGATTGAATCTGGTTTTATAGCTCTAAACCTCTCACTTGTTTTACAGCTGAATCAAATTGCATTTTATTTACAACGATGCGTGAACAAAACAGACATAATAGGTAAAATTTTCAAAATAGGGGTACTGCAGTCATCACTGTGCCATAATCTCAATTAGAACAAAGAAACGAAAAAATATTCAACCAAGAAGCACAATAAGCATTTATCAAGTTTAACAACAACATTCATTAATGCAATCTATATATTCAATATAAAAATACGGAGTTTTGGTATGATTGAGAAGGAGAAAACTAACCATAAGAACACAGGACAAAGATTGTCTGATGAAAGGTATGAACTTCAACAATGAGTAAACCAACAGCAGAAAGCTTTTAAATTATTATATGTTTTACCTTATTCAAAAGAGAAAACAAAGGCTCTGATTTGTATTACAACACTACTTGTAAACAGTGAACGAAAACAAATAGGACAACCAACAGAAACCACTAGATTACATTTTATGACTTGTTATAGGCATGTACAGAATGTAGTGGAGTTTAACGTTTTCGTGATTTCTTAACCGACTCCTAATAGACCATTTTGAGTTCATCCGTCACCGGAAAAAAAATCGTCAATTATGCGCGCCTTTCTGCCGTCATTTACCAGATAAAGAGGATCGCCTGTATCCCTGGACTATTGACGTTCATCCAGTATCTTAGTTTTCGTCATTGTGCAGGATAAACCAGAAATAATGTATATTTTGTAAGTACTTAATCACAATTCCTTAATGACAGCATTGCTGATTGTCAATTATGAGAATTTAATTTTGCCGAATAATTCGTGCAACATGATATGTGACCAGCCACGACATATCCAGGCTTATGGAGGTAGAACGTCAATGTGAGAAAAACGCCTTTTAAACTATATGACTAGCCATTTCCAGGCTTAGGAGGGTACATTGTCTAAAATATGATTTTTGTATATTTATCTAGAATAGTCCGAAACAAAACTCTCTGTCATGTTATTATGACATATTTGTTGTAATGAAACGAGTCATTTCGAATACCGGTATGAAAATGAGACTGTTTTATGACGACGTTTATTTATTGAAGGCACTAATTTATAAAACACAAAATTATTGTATTTCTTGGCTTTTAGTGATGTTCAATAGCGTATTTGAATAAAATTTCAAAGACTTAAATTTACTCCAATGCAAACAATTCTTAGCTCTATTTTAGAACATGTAATTTAAACTTGTTAAAATGAAGTTAGTTTAAAATTTGTCAAAGTACACTTAATTCCTTTTTTTTAATTTAGATTTATTATGCGTGTCTCTATACATAGTATGCGACGCGTAACAGTTTATAAGAAGGTGTTCTCATATATTAATTTGATACGGTGAATTTATTATGGATATATTTCAAACTTCATTTATGAAAGAAAAACTTTAGAGCAGAGCATTCTTTGTTTGATTGTAGCTCAATTGAAGAACATGTAATTATACCCCCGCTTTGAAAAAAGGGGGGTATACTGTTTTACCTCTGTCTGTCCTTCCGTCAGTCCGTCAGTCCGTCCGTCCCATGAATATTTTTCGTCGCATTTTTCTCAGGAACTACAATATAAGGATTTCTGAAATTTGGTTTCAGGGTTTATATAAGTCTGCTACACCGTTTGATGCCTTTTCAGATTCACCACTCGACAACTTCCTGTTTACCGAACACTTGTATTATTTTACACATGATAACCAAGTTGAAAATTTTCGTTACATTTTTCTCCGGAACTACAATACAAGGATTTCTGAAATTTGGTTTCAGGATTTATACAAGTCAGTTATACCGTGTGATGCGTTTTCAGATTCATCACTCGACAACTTCCTGTTTACCGAACACTTGTATTATTTTACACATGATAACCAAGTTGAAAATTTCCGTCACATTTTTCTCAGGAACTACAATACAAGGATTTCTGAAATTTTGTTTCAAGGTTTATATAAGTATGCTATACCGTGTGATGCGTTTTCAGATTCATCACTCGACAACTTCCTGTTTACCGAACACTTGTATTATTTTACACATGATAACCAAGTTGAAAATTTCCGTCACATTTTTCTCAGGAACTACAATACAAGGATTTCTGAAATTTTGTTTCAAGGTTTATATAAGTATGCTATACCGTGTGATGCGTTTTCAGATTCATCAAACAACAATTTTCTGTTTACCGAAAACTTGTACTATTTTACACATGATAACCAAGTTGAAAATTTCCGTCACATTTTTCTCAGGAACAACATTACAAGGATTTCTGAAATTTGGTTTCAGGATTTATACAAGTCAGCTATACCGTGTGATGCGTTTTCTGATTCATCACTCAACAACTTCTTGTTTACCGAACACTTGCATATTTTTACACTATTAAAATTATCCGCTTGCGGCGGGGTATCATCAGTGAGCAGTAGCTCAAAGTTTCACTTGTTTAAAATTGTTAAAATGAAGTTAGTTTAAAATTTGACAAAATAAGCTTTAAGAATTCCTTTTTTTTAATTTAGATTTATTATGCATGTCTCTATACATAGTATGCGACGCGTAACAGTTTATAAGTAGGTGTTCTCTTATATGCATTTGATACGGTGCATTTATTATGGATATATTTCAGACTTCATTTATGAAAGGAAATCTATAGAGCAGAAATTTGAGGTCAAAGACGCTAAAATTGTTTATAACATTAAACATTTCAACATCGACGGTAAAGGAATCTGTAAGGTATTTATCTTCTCATTTTAATTATTTTGATTTGGAATTTTTTTTTGTATCAATTTAAAATGTAGATTCAAATATTTTTCACCTCAAACGATAAAGTAAAACTTCTTCAAACTTATATATGATGTACAGTTCGGCGTCCGCAAAAAAGAAGCCAAGGAAAGTGTTTATCTCTTCTTCACAAATACGTATTTCATTGAATCTCGATATTTATCATGTTTATGATTTTTCTAACAATGACGTTCTACCTCCATAAGCCTGCAAATGTCATGGCGGGTCACATATTAGTTTTCCAACCACTCGCTCAACATTGGAACGGAAGTGACGTAGTCCAAATAATTATGACGTCTGGCATGGCTATTTTAATTGTAAGAAGTCGTCACAGAAAAAAAAAGCCTTGCCAGACGTCATAATTATTTGGACTAGAAGTGACGATGCCCCTAAACGCATGAATGATGTTCACTAAAACCAGAGTTTTTGACGGAAATGCATCCAACTCGAAAGTTGTCTATTTGGACAATTGTGTAACAACCAAACATAAGAACACACTGTAAAAATGCGCTGAAAAGGAACAAATTAAAATAAAATTATAGCACAAAACAAAAGCTTATAACAAAAAGACAACAAAACACAAGTTACCGATCTAACAATATTCGCAGTTATCAAAACTTCTAAGTTATATTTCAACTACTAGTACTTAAAACAGTGTAACCTGTGTAACCCGACATACTGGGGGACCAGACAAAAATGTCGGATTAAGCTGGTTGTCGGAATCCTTTGGTTTTTATGCAAGGACAGGCATATTTTCGGACGATGAAAATGTGTCGGTTGAAGCAGGATGTTTGCATACTCAGGTGTCGGATGAGGCATGTGTCATTGTATGACAGATTCTACAAAATTGATGAAAAAAATGTTAACACATAAATATACCTAAATTAATTTAATAAGAAAAAATAAGTATATAAAGATTACTAGTCAATTGGAACCATATATATATAATTGACTAGTAATCTTTATATGCTTATTTTTATGTATATTTTATATATATATATGTTGTGTACAAAAATATTGTACACATTACAATTTGTATTTTGGCTTTGTACAAATTGTAATTTGTACAAAAAGTGCTTGTACAAATAACATATTGTACAGAAATTGATAAAAAAAAATCACTTATAACTTGTACAATAATTCATAATATGGATTTTAATGAAAAACAGCATTGATACATATTATAGATTGCTATTAAATGACCACACAGTACACCCTTAAGTTACAAAATTCAAAAAGTAGTTCTTGATCATTTGTTTGAACAGGTGATCCAATAAGGTTATACAATAAATCACCAAGTTTTCTTCATATAAATAATCTGTCTAACCAATAAATATGCCTATGCCAGATCAGGAATATATGTCAGTTGTTTTTCTGCTTTTTATGTTGTAGCAATGATCTTTGTTTTATAGATATGACTATGCATAAAACTAAATGGAAATCAGATGAGACTATCTAAACTTTAAAAATTACATAAAACTTATACAGAATGGACAACGGATGTGTATTGGTATATGGAAACTAGTCGGTTTAGTATTAATATCAAATAATCAGACCCGATGGCATTGAACCAACAACCTTGCTATTAACAAACAAATGTGAAGCGGAATAAGTCATGTAAATCCAATATTTTTTCGTTTAGATAATCTCATCTGATTTCCATTTAGTTTTATGCATAGTCATATCTATAAAACGTTATGGAATAACCGTTTCACAAATGATATCGGATATGTTCCTTACGTCGTAACTAAAATCCCCTTCCCTTTCATGAATGTGACCTACCGAATTAGACTATTTACCGGATTTGTAATTACATAAGCAACACGACGGGTGCCACATGTGGAGCAGGATCTGCTTACTCTTCCGGAGCATCTGAGATCACCCCAAGTTTTTGGTGGGGTTCGTGTTGTTTATTCTTTAGTTTTCTATGTTGTGTCATGTGTACTATTGTTTTTCTGTTTGTCTTTTTCATTTTTAGCCATGACGTTGTCAGTTTGTTTTAGATTTATGAGTTTGACTGTCCCTTTGGTATCTTTCGTCCCTGTTTTGATATATCGATCTCAATTGTAAACCACCACAGTGAATTTTGGTCATATATTGTGTAAATTGTAATTTGTACAAGCACGTTTTGAGCAAATTGTAATTTGTACAAAGTCAAAATACAAATTATAATTTGTACAATATTTTTGTACAAATTACAATTTGTTTCTTAATAATATTGATATAATATATAACAGTATCCCGACTAAACTTCATTATCAAATCAAACATTTTCTTAATCTGTTTATTTCATTTAAAAATGTTAGAATTCAATCAACATGTTTTAAATTATGGATATACTTAGGTAAACAATCTAGAATTGAGATTAGAGTCGATTGCAACTGTGACATGCAAAATTGGAACTCACAAAGTGAGTGTTGACATACTAATGATACAGTAGAACTATTTAGACCACTTGACTACTGAGGCCCCCAATCTGAAATTGAAACTTTACAAGATCACTAAACCCACAAATTGACAGGGTAATAAGACATGGGACATTTACAGACTGACTGTCAGATTTCTCCTACCAAAAAATCTAAAATTTAAATCTTTGAATTTAGAAATTAACCAGATGACAAGTTTCTTAAAATATTCCAAAGACAGGCATAATTCTTGCCTCTAAGAAACATGTATCTTCTGACATTTCCTTAAAAAGTATCACTTCATATTTAGTAAAATCTTTGTTATAACATTTTATATGTTAATTAGATGATTGAATTCAAAAGTGTTTGTAAATTATGTAAATCTCCTGTTTACTTTGTCGTATTCCACATCGATTTGACCTTCTCAATTGCAATCTGATTGGTCTTCTCAAAGGTCAATAATGGATTCTCATTGATGTTGTCATGGGTGATTTGCTTCAGATTTGTCTTTTTCAAGGAACCTGTCCATTGCTTTTGTGTAAGGATTTTTGATCTTTGACCTTTTGGTGGAATCTTAAAACAGCCAAGTTCGTAGTCTGCTATAGAAACGTATGCCAGATCTATGATGATTTTGGCACATCTATTAAATGTCGAGTTAGAAAGGTCAAGGTTAAAGAATTTCAGGCAAATACTGGCTATTTTTTTTTTGGTGTATGGTACATAATGCTGGAGGATTCTTAGCTAAAAATATAGAATGAGTCAAAATCTGAAACAAACACTTGGTGTTTGTGTGTAAATTTATGTTTTGCTTAATACATATGTATAGGAAGATCATGGTATAGGTGCCAATGAAAAAACTCTCCATCCAAATAACAATTTATAATAGTTAACCATTATATGTCAATGTACGGCCTTCAACATAAAGCCTTGGCTCACACCGAAGTAACAAGCTATAAAGGGCCCCAAAATTACAAGTGTAAAACCATTCAAACGGGAAAACCAACGGTCTTGTCTATATAAAACTAAAGGCTCTAAAGAGCCTGTGTCGCTCACCTTGGTCTTTGTGCATATTAAACAAAGGACACATGAAAAAATTGTGTTTTGGTGTTGGTGATGTGTTTGTGACAGTTGAAAATAAATTGTAAAAATTTACACAAAAAATTACAAAACTTACAAAAATTGAAAAAAAAACATATTATAAAGGGCAATGACTCCTTGCAATTATTGCGTCTATGATAAGTTCACTAACATATAGTCAGCATTTCATGTTACATTTGTATATTGTTGAAGACTTATAATCTAAATATCTATATGTGTAGTATCTTCATGTTGAATCTCATTGCCATGTACCTAATATTTTCCTTATTCAAATCAATGTTTTCATGTAGATTTTGAAATTTTGTAAATGTCTAGTTTTCCTTTGAAATTAAAACAATTGATACAAAATGATGTAAGAGTGTTTTCTTACAGCGCTTATTCATTTTTATACAGATTTAAATATTTCTACACATCCAAAACAACTTGTGTTCTGTCTTTCTAGGTATATTTTGTTGGATCATGTCTACCTCCTCATATGTTTTCTTAGAAGGTTTTCTTGAACTGTTTTTTAAGCTGTAGTGTTATACATAATGCAAGTAAACAACAATAAAAAGTGAAAACATAAATTTAAATTGTTTAATAATTTCATCATATACTATCATTTTTGGTTTCATCTGTTAATATTAGTAAAAAAAAAATGAAATCATTATTGTTTCCGAATGCTGAAACGAGAGTAAATTCCTCCATGGCAATTAATTACCAAAATAACCTACAGAACTGTTTTTAGATAAGTCCAGTAGTAGACATCTTCAACATCTGTCGACACCTACAGTTGAGAACGACTACGACAGGTAAAATGTGAAGGGTCGTCTCAAAAATAAAAAAAAATTGAGATCATTATTGATTTTATTGCTTTCAATCATTGACAATGACAAAACTTTCCTACAGAGTCCAAATGACATGTTTTTGTTTTAAATTTATTATAAAGAAAATGATAGACTTTAAGTCACATTTCATCTTTTAGACCTTTAGCTTCTAGCTGTCCTGGTTGAATTTGGAAAACGAAAAGAACAAATCATGTTTTATTGTAGTTGATATTTAATTAAACAACGATTATATCGGTTGACAAGGGCGTCACATGTCTGTTAGTTTTGGCCTTGGATGCCTCCATAATGTACTCAATACTTTGTATCATTTCAATTCACCAATTTGGTGTTCCACTTGAATTCTGGATTTACCAATCACTGCTTAAATGTTGTAACATTGAAACGAGGGGTCAATTATTTTTTTTTTTCAAAATTCATCAAGGAGAAACTTTACCTCGAACAAGATATCTTGAAGCGAAGAAGACCGTCGTTGATAAAACAAAAAAAAACGTGATATATTCCTTCGACCTATCAATATGTAATTATGGAAAAATTGAATATGTACATCAACTAAGGTGAAGATCAGTGGAAAAACACAAAGTTGGCCATGTTCACAAGTGTGATACGGACGGACGGTCCAGTATTCTTTTTCATTTTTGAAAAAAATCATAAAAGCTTTTACACCAACAAATTAAATCGTTATTGGCATGCGGCAAATGTTTGGCGTAAGACTCACATAATCACAAAAGTGAAGAGAAAATGGGTTAGGATTCTGAATGATTGGAATATTTGTTTAATCAATTCAACATGAAATGTCGTCAGATACATACGAAATATGGTGGACGGATGCGGACTTTTCCCCTTTTCGTGTTTTCGGGGAAATCGAGAAATCGGGAAATTAAGAAATCAGGAAATCAAAAAATATCAAGAAATTGGGAAATAGAGAAATGGAGAAAGCAAAAACTCAAAATCGAGAATTCATTTCGCGTTTTCGCGTTTTCGTGTTTTCTCTTTCGTGTTTTAGCGTTTTTGCTTTCTTGATTTCTCGATTTCTCGATTTCCCTATTACTCGATTTCCCGATTTCCCTATTACTCGATTTCCCGATTTCCCGATTTCTCAATTTCTCGATTTTGCTTTCTCGATTTCTCGAATTCCCAATTTCGCGTTTGCAAAATGAAAGGAGAAGTCACGAAAACGCGAAAAGGCGAAAATAAATGACCGCATCCGGCAACCATACATATATTTATTTATTAATTTGGTTGATATATATATTCTTAAATTATATAGTCAAAACAGTATAAAACCGCCAATCCAATATGCTGCATAATGATAATCATGATGGTTTTTGTCTTTGAGACGACCCATCAATTTTACCTGTAAACTGTAGGTGTCATTAGTCGGTGTCGAGAGATGTTGAAAAGGTCTAATTATCGACATCAATATATCAAAAAATGATATCCAGTTAGGTGCACTCGAAACAACAGTGTTAGCTTTTAAATACAACTGAGATGTATTATCATCACATGTCACTGGACGAAACCAAAACAAACAATTACTCCGTCTATAATTGTATCATATGTGGAAAAGTATCTGCTTACCCTTCATGAGCACATGTGAACATCCCCGGTTTGAAGTGAAGTTTGCGCCCATAGTACGATTCTAGCACGCCCTTGCCGTCCTCATCACGCTCCTCTTACGACCTGACTACGTTCATACTACGACCATCATTCTCATTGTCATTTTCACATAAAATATATTAAATCTCTCAAGGTTTTGTTTGTTTGTATGTAATTAGAACTTCTTTTTCATTTTCTCTAATAGCTTAACCATGATTCTCTATTTTTTTATATAGATTATACTGTTGGTTTTCCCATTTGAATGATTTTACATTAGTAATTTTTGGTGCCCTTTGTAGCTTGCTGTTCGGTGTTGAAGCCGGTACCTGGGCCTATATTGGTTTACTTTTATAGATTGTTTCTTGGATGGAGAGTTGTCTCATTGGCACTCATACCACATCTTCCTATATCTATTGACACATCTGTGTCATCTCTGCTATCGTTCACTAAAATATCGTCATTTGAGCTTTATGGACTAGCATCAGGTTGTAATTTATGTTGTATTGTTCGGTCCGACATGATCATCTCTGCTTGATCAGGCCTTGAAGTCATAAAACTTTTGAGTCAGTTTTTTGTACTAAAAATTCAACCAATCAAAATACTGGATTTCATGTTTCGAGCATGATTTTTGTGCTCCGAGCAGTGAGCAATTTTTTATCACTTTAGCCCAAGGATTCGTTACTATCAGATCTCCCTCTGACTCTACATCAACCCCTACCTCCACGCCCACGTGTTCTAGTAGATTTTGGTGGAATGACTGTATTGTTTCCGAGAAATCTAAGTATTAATCAGAAATAGAAGGAATAGAACTGTATTGGTATTGACGTTATTGCTGAAAAGGTAGTAAGATCGCGGTATGAACGTAGTATAATCGTGATAAGAACGTGCTATAATCGCAGTAGAAGCGTGGTAAGATCGTGTTGCAATCGGATAACTCGTGGAATGATCGTAGTGAGAACGTGATGAGCGTAGAAAGATCTTGACAAGCGTAGTGAGGTCGCAGAATAAGCGCGGTGAGAACGTGGTATAATCGTAGTGGGATTGTTGTAGAAGCGTAATTAGAACGTAGCAGGATCGTGAAAGCAACGAAAATTTACATTTTCATGCCGCTCATACCGCGACCTCACCACGATCTAAATCTATTTTAGATCGCGGTGAGCATGGTGCGATCGTGGTCTAGTGGGAATGGGGCTTAACTGATCTTACAAAGCTGTATTGAACCTGTAGTGTATTTGTGAAGACAAATATCATAAACTGAGAATATTTAAGAAAACAACGTTTACAAAAAAAGTGAAATAAAAAAATACAGTTCCTTATCAAATGGCAAAATCAAAAGCTTAAACACATCAAACGAATGGAAAACAACTGTAATATGCCTGACTTAGTACAGGCATTTCTTAATGTAGAAAATAGTGAATTAAACCTGTTTTTAAACATCTCACTTGACTATAACAGTCGCATAAAATTCCAAAATATCTTGAATATCGAATGAGTTGGGAAATGTATATTCCATATGTAGGTTAAACTGGTATATTTCTACCACAGGTGGAAATTTATAATTTAAAATTAAAATCGTCGCGTTTTTCATAAATTCTGGTACTGAGATGACCACTTATGTCAAATTCGAGGTAATACTCTACATACGAGGCAAGGAAGGCGTATTTGTTGTTTCTTTAATTTTTAGTCGGGTACCCAATCTGAAAAGTTTGGATTGTTAATGGAAAAAACATCATCAATATATATGAATGTGAAATTAAATAATCTAGCTTCTTTAATATTCTTGTTTTAACAAGTGTCTGAAGGAACTCCGATTCATATGAAAATAAGAATAGGTTGGTCGGGAGAGGCGCACAGTTTGTTCCCAGAGTAACGCCGACAATTTGTTGAAAAATTCTAGCTCCTATAACAAATATGTTATCCATAAAAAAAACTCTAGAATACTGATCACTTGTTCCTCTTTGCAGCATGTTTAATCTTTTTGTTCACTATTAATTTAATATGCCGTATGGTATACACTCGTAATAGTATGATTTACATACAAAGACAATAAAATTTGAAGCTTTGTCCTCTTTGAACGACAAGGTTCACTCTTACAAATATGTCAATTTGATTTCAACTTTATCATAATGGAATCTTTTTGAAGAAAAAAAAAACGTAATGCTTGGTAAAACAAATTACTTATTCCAGTACATTATATGTTGTCAATATATGTTTGTTGGTTTTTCGGTTTTTTATGAACTCAAAGCTTGAAAAAAAAACTTCTTTTTTTCTTCAATGGAAGTATTACATTATTTAGTTTGTCAAAAACAATGTTCGTCTATTATATAATTCAAGATAATAGGCAAAACCACTCACATTCGTTTTTATTGACAATACATAAAGGCAACAGTAGTATACCGCTATTCAGTAGTCATAATTCGATTAAGCGAAAACAAATCCGGGTGATAACTAATATCAGGATCCAGTCGGTGGTTTTGGTCATGTAATATAAAAAAGAAGATGTGGTAGGATTGCCAATGAGACAACTATCCACAAAAGACCAAAATGACACAGACATTAACAACTATAGGTTACATTTTTGTAAATCTTTTATCGCTTATCAGTCTTGGTTTTTTTTCAGTTTCTGTCTATCTATTTCAGCTTTTAAGTAAAAATGCAGAAATGCTAAAATAAGTCCAAAAAATGATTTAAGGTGGTATGGAAGTATAAATTAAAAATGAAAGAATTTGTTCATACTATGCCAAAAAGTAGTTTATATTGATATATGTTCAAACATATAATAAAAATGATAGGCCACCGAATATTTTCTCAGGCTACCGGTTGTAACAAAATGACCTATTTTGTGTGGATTATACAAGAAAAAAACATCATAATGTGATTAGAAGTAAAACTAAATGATAGAATTGTGAAACAAAATACGAAAAGATAGCTTTTATAAAATGCTTTGAGAATATCAATAGAAAAGATAGGGTCATCGTACGTTTTTTTCCGGCTTAAGTACAAAATTGCAAAATTCCATGTAGATTCCTTCAGAAAATGTACTATTTCAGAGTTACCTCCCCTTAAACTGCCAATTTAAAACCTTAAAAATTAAGCAAAAATATTCTACACTTATAAATAAATGATATTTATAAGTTAAAATCTTATAGATTTGTTCTTTAAAATGAAAATTCAAATTACTTATCTGTATTCCTGCGTCACATTTCGATTAACTGATTGAAAATCTGGACCTTAGGTTCTCTGTTTTTTAGAACCCAAGATTGGGAAAGTCACACATACTACCTTAAGTGCACAATAAACACAACAAATAATGGAAAATCGCAATATTAAAGACACTAACAACTGTCAATAAACTCATTATAGATTTAAGGATTAAAATTTTATATTTGCGTCAGTTGCGCGTTTCGTCTACAAAAGACTCATCAGTGACGCTAGAATCAAAAAATGTTAAAAAGGCAAAATAAAGTACGAAGTTGAGGAGCATTGAGGACCAAAATTTTTTTAAAGTTTTGCCAAATAGAGCTAAGGAAGTCTATTCCTGAGGTAGAAAAGCCCTAATATTTGAAAAAATCAAAGCTTTGTAAACAGTTAATTTATAATTATGACCATGATAATTCATGTCAACAAAGAAGTGCTGAGTACTGGGATGGTGATACCCTCGGGGAATAAAACTCCACCGGCAGTGGCATCGACCAAGTGGTTGTAAATAAACTCATCATAGATATCAGGATTGAAATTTTATATTTGCGCCAGACGCGCAATTTGTCTTCAAAAGACTCATCAGTGTCGCTCGAATAAAAAATGTTAAAAAGGCCAAATGAAGTACGAAGTTGAAGAGCATTGAAGACCAACAATTCCTAAAAGTTTTGTCAAATACAGCTTAGGTAATTTATTGTTGTCCCCGCAGATAAAGCCCCAAACAACATCGTTTTTGTGTGTCAAACTCATTACATTAACTGCTTGATAAACGAATTAGGTATTGACAATTCACTTGGAAACTCAACATATACCCTCACGACACTTACCAAAGAGGAAATCCTGGATAATCATAGGTCTGTTCTGTATTCCTTTGGAATTTCAACCAAAGATGAAGAACTGGATCTTCCATCACTGTATTGGATACCTAAACTACATAAGTGTCCTTACAAACAATGGTATATGGCTGGGTCTTCCAAGTGCTCCACAAAACCTCTTTCTAAATTATTAACATCTATTTTATCAGCAATCAAAGACGGGCTTCAAATAATTGTGAAACTGTCTATTCTAGAGGGGGCGTGAATCAGATGTGGATACTTAAAAATTCCAAAGATCTTTTAGAGTACATACAATCTAACTCTCTTTCATCTTGTAACAGTATTAAAACATTTGACTCTACTACTTCTACTCTTTACACAAGTATTCCACATTCCAAACTAAGAGACAAATTGAAAGAGTTGGTATTGCTTTGCTTCATAAAAAAGAATGGCCAACGTAGATACAAGTATCCTGTCTTAGGGAGGGATAAATCCTACTTTGTAAAGGATCACTCTGATTCAAACAAAAAATTCTCTGAAACTGATGCTATCAAGATGCTTGATTTCTTGATTGACAACATATTTGTTACGTTCGGAGGACGTGTTTATCAACAGACTGTCGGCATTCAAATGGGAACAAACTGTGCCCCTCTACTTGCCGACTTGTTTCTTTATTATTATGAGGCTGACTTCATGCAGAAACTTCTTAGGAAGAAAGATAAGAAGTTAGCAATATCCTTTAACTCTACTTTCCGCTACATAGATGATGTTGTTTCACTAAATAATTCAAAATGTGGTGACTATGTGGAACGCATCTATCCCATCGAGCTAGAGATAAAGGATACTACATATACAGTTAAGTCGGCCTCATATCTTGACTTACATCTAGAAATTGACAATGAAGGTCGGTTGAAAACAAAACTTTACGACAAAAGAGATGATTTCAGCTTTCCAATTGTGAACTTTCCATTTCTAAGTAACAATATTCCAGCAGCACCTGCATACGGGGTATATATCTCCCAATTGATACGATATTCCCGTGCTTGCATTTCCTATCATGATTTTCTTGATAGAGGGTTGCTGCTCACAAGGAAGCTATTAAACCAAGAGTTCCAAATGGAGAAGTTGAAATTATCCCATCGTAAATTTTACGGAGTTGGTTGACCGTTTTGGAATAACCGTTTCACAAATGATATCGGATATGTTCCTTACGTCGTAACTACAATCTCCTTCCCTTTCATGAATGTGACCTACCGAATTAGACTATTTACCGGATTTGTTATCGCATAAGCAACACGACGGGTGCCACATATGGAGCAGTATTTGCTTACCCTTCCGGAGCACCTGAGATCACCCCTAGTTGTTTGGTGGGGTTCGTGTTGTTTATTCTTTAGTTTTTTATGTTGTGCCATGTGTGCTGTTGTTTGTTTGCCTTTTTACATTTTTAGCCATGCGTGCCATGGCGTTGTCAGTTTGTTTTAGATTTATGAGTTTGACTGTCCCTTTGGTATCTTTCGTCCCTCTTCTAGTCCTGAGGTAGGAAATACTGGATAAATATTTTAATTTCAGAATTATGTTTTATTTTTAGCAATGTCTGCTATGAGGATTGATTGACAGGAACAAAAAAAATTCACCTTATTTTAAATTCTTACGGATAATTAAAATTTTAGCAATGTCGGCTATGAGGATTGATTGACAGGAACAAAATAAAATCACCTTATTTTAAATTCTTACGGATAATTAAAATTTTAGCAATGTCGGCTATGAGGATTGATTGACAGGAACAAAAAAAATTCACCTTATTTTAAATTCTTACGGATAATTAAAATTTTAGCAATGTCGGCTATGAGGATTGATTGACAGGAACAAAAAAAAATCACCTTATTTTAAATTCTTACGGATAATTAAAATTTTAGCAATGTCGGCTATGAGGATTGATTGACAGGAACAAAAAAAATTCACCTTATTTTAAATTCTTACGGATAATTAAAATTTTAGCAATGTCGGCTATGAGGATTGATTGACAGGAACAAAAAACATTCACCTTATTTTAAATGTTTACGGATAATTAAAATTTTAGCAATGTCGGCTATGAGGATTGATTGACAGGAACAAAAAACATTCACCTTATTTTAAATTCTTACGGATAATTAAAATTTTAGCAATGTCGGCTATGAGGATTGATTGACAGGAACAAAAAACATTCACCTTATTTTAAATTCTTACGGATAATTAAAATTTTAGCAATGTCGGCTATGAGGATTGATTGACAGGAACAAAAAACATTCACCTTATTTTAAATGTTTACGGATAATTAAAATTTTAGCAATGTCGGCTATGAGGATTGATTGACAGGAACAAAAAACATTCACCTTTTTTTAAATGTTTACGGATAATTAAAATTTTAGCAATGTCGGCTATGAGGATTGATTGACAGGAACAAAAAACATTCACCTTATTTTAAATGTTTACGGATAATTAAAAGAGAATAACATAAATATCAAACCCCAAAGGAAAATACAAAACAGAAATAAAGGCAACAGTAGTATACCGCTGTTCCAACTCATAAATCCATGGACAAAAACAAAATCGGGGTAACAAACTGAAACTGACGGAAACGCATAAATATAAGAGGAGAACAACGACACAACACTACAATGTAACTAACACACACAGAAACGGACCAAGCATCAGTCAAATCCCACGAGAATAACAAATATAACATCAAAACCAAATACATGAATTTGGGATAGGCAAGTACCGTGACACGTCTTATCGCAATGTCAATTTACACTCAAAAATAAGAGAAAACACAAACGACGCAACGTTAAAAAAGTGTTTTATCAAATGTCAAAATCAAAAGCTCAAACACGTTAAACGAATGGAAAACAACTATTATATCCCTGAATTGATACAGGCATTTCCTTGTGTAAAATGATGTGGTCAATTCATCTTTTTTTTTAAATTGGATTTGCAAATTCAGACAAAAGAGTGTTTACAAAGTTAGCGACGACGACGGACGCTAGATGGTGGCAATAACACACATTAAGGTGAGCTTTAAATATTCACATTGAACACTCTTTTTCATTTTTTATTAAGATGTTTTATATTAAATTTAATTGAAAAAGACGTCTATTACGACAATGGTGTAAGCGTGAAATTCAAAAGCTAATCTGTTAGATACAAAAATATAAAATTATCTCTCCGTCCTCTACAAATTATGTTAATGCTAATAAAAAGAAGTATTTTTCAAAATTTATATTGGTGCAGTTGTGTCATATTAGAAATGTATCAACCATGATTAAAACATCCTACAATATGATGGGCGTATTAGCACCAAAATATTACCATAATTTAAATGCCCCGTTCCTAGGCTTAAGTTACAGCAATTATGGATTATTTTCAAGAGGGGGGCAACAATGGCCCTTATCACAACTTGTACTTAACAATGAGTTTTATGATTACTTGTCAATGGGATCAAAGTTAGAAACATATCTCTTTATATGTGAATTAAGCTTTATATATTTATATTAATGAATAAAGGGCTAAACATAATGAACTAAACACAGATAATAATTGTTGTATGATTTCAAACTACTAAGACAACATATTTGTTCAGGACCTATTCCATTGTTTAGATTTCCAAGTTAGGTTTCATCATTATTTTTGTTTTTCTCAGCCCATTTCTGACATCAAAAGCAACCCAGTGATTGCTGTCTTTAGATGATGAATCTGTGTAAATTCCGTTAATATTGGAATAGGTGCAGGATGCATGCCACCATCCACTCTTCTTACGAACAGCACAATTATCATTGCGATAATCAATATCATTGTCCTTATCTCGTGTGGAAAATTTCATACCGTTCAACGACTGACTGGATGCATCTATCATCGAATCACCTGTAAAGCGAAAAGGGTTGACTAAAGAATAATGAACACTAACGTAAAGTATTTTACTTAAATTTTTAACGTTTTTTTTAAACCATTAAACTGGCATAAAAGTTGCACAATCTCATAGATTGAAACAAATCTTTTCAAATTACCAAGACAATTATATATATATATATATAGGTATGTGTGTGTTTGGGTGTCTGTGTGCGTGTTTTAATGAAAATTAATCCAAAACTTTGTTGAACGCATTTGATATTTAATTTAGAAGGTGAAAAGTGTCCTATTTGATCAAACAATCATTTAAATGGTGATAAAGAGAAGCGGAAGATACCAATGGGATTCAAACTCATAACTCGATAACAAACTGACACGTCATGGCAAACTCATAACTCGATAACAAACTGACACGCCATGGTCAAACTCGTAACTCGATAACAAACTGACACGCCATGGTCAAACTCATAACTCGATAACAAACTGACACGTCATGGCAAACTCATAACTCGATAACAAACTGACACGCCATGGTCAAACTCGTAGCTCGATAACAAACTGACACGCCATGATCAAACTCATAACTCGATAACAAACTGACATGCCATGGTCAAACTCGTAACTCGATAACAAACTGACACGCCATGGTCAAACTCATAACTCGATAACAAACTGACACGCCATGGCAAACTCATTACTCGATAACAAACTGACACGCCATGGTCAAACTCGTAACTCGATAACAAACTGACACGCCATGGTCAAACTCATAACTCGATAACAAACTGACACGTCATGGTAAACTCATAACTCGATAACAAACTGACACGCCATGGTCAAACTCGTAACTCGATAACAAACTGACACGCCATGGTCAAACTCATAACTCGATAACAAACTGACACGCCATGGCAAACTCATAAGTCGATAACAAACTGACACGCCATGGCAAACTCATAACTCGATAACAAACTGACACGCCATGGTCAAACTCATAACTCGAAAACAAACTGACACGCCATGGTCAAACTCAGTCAAACTCATAAGTCGATAACAAACTGACACGCCATGGTCAAACTCATAAGTCGATAACAAACTGACATGCCATGGTCAAACTCATAAGTCGATAACAAACTGACACGCCATGGTCAAACTCATAAGTCGATAACAAACTGACACGCCATGGTCAAACTCATAACTCGATAACAAACTGACACGCCATGGCAAACTCATAAGTCGATAACAAACTGACACGCCATGGCAAACTCATAACTCGATAACAAACTGACACGCCATGGTCAAACTCATAACTCGAAAACAAACTGACACGCCATGGTCAAACTCAGTCAAACTCATAAGTCGATAACAAACTGACACGCCATGGTCAAACTCATAAGTCGATAACAAACTGACACGCCATGGTCAAACTCATAAGTCGATAACAAACTGACACGCCATGGTCAAACTCATAAGTCGATAACAAACTGACACGCCATGGTCAAACTCATAAGTCGATAACAAACTGACACGCCATGGTCAAACTCATAAGTCGATAACAAACTGACACGCCATAGCAAACTCATAAGTCGATAACAAACTGACACGCCATGGTCAAACTCATAAGTCGATAACAAACTGACACGCCATGGTCAAACTCATATAACTCGATAACAAACTGACACGCCATGGCAAACCGAAAAACAAGAATAGACACTACAAACCACCATAGAAAAAACTTTAGACTGAGTTACACGAACACCAGCAAAAAACAAGTATATCTCACAGAATAGTCACATAAATTCATGGGTTGATAATAAGCCGTAATTGGTTATTTTTAATATGAGGCAGGCATTACCTGTAAATGGGGACGAAGTCTGTATAAATTATTGTTTTGTAACTTAAATTTTTGTTAAAAAAAAGAAACGGAAATACCGTAACGTTTCCGATTTTGGTTCTGTTGTTAGGGATTTTAGTTGTGACGTTATTTAAATTATGACGTCATGTGCAATGTAAACAAAGAAACGCTATCATCAGGTAACGTTTTTTCATATCAAGGAATTATTAAAAATGAAATTGGTATTGCACGTTCCTTCCTATTTTATACTAGACTGATAAATATATATTTTACTCAAAGTTTCATACAAACGAGACCGGAAAAAGGAAGTACATTGTACATTTCTGCGCAGTTCTGGGATTTCAAAACACGACAAAAAAAAATTGAACGATTTTGAGTTCATTAGTACAATGAAAAAATTATTTTTTTTTATTGAATTTTCTACTGTTATTGGGGACTTCGTCCCCATATAAAATCATTTAAAAACTATAACTATGAGTTGAACGTCTATAAAAACAAATGATACCATTACGAGCACACGAATCATGCTACTGCAATACCTGCACGAGGATCTGGGTGAAGTTTTCCGTATCTTTTTTTTTTAATGTTTAAGACTTTTTGTCTGTATATTCCTTTTTATATCCCAATTCTTCACTTTTCATCTTATTATTACACATAATGATTATCTACTCTGTATTTGTTTTTCTGTTTTGTTGTATTCTTTATTACTGTTGCCGATTTTTTTTGCACTTTTTTGTGCTTCTTTGTTAAATATTTGTTTGTTTCTGTTGTGATTAAGATTGTAACACGGTGTTGACTGCTGTACCCTTACTTTGACATGTTTACGTTATTATGTCTGTTTGTTTTATTCACTCATCGTTGTCAATATAATTGAATTTGATGCGACTGTCATACAAGTAATAGGTTTAGCGCTATAAAACCAGGTTCAATCCATCATTTTCTACATAAGAAAATGCCTGTACCAAGTCAGGAATATGATAGTTGTTGTCCATTTGTTTCATGTGTTTGTGCCTTTGATTTTGCCATTTGATTAGGGACTTTCCGTTTTGAATTTTCCTCGGAGTTCAGTTCTTTTGTGATTTTACTTTTTTATGCCCATTATTCGCTATTCTGTTAAACACATACAGTCCATCCTAAATAAGGTATGCTCATTACAAAAAAATACGAGAGCGTTCCGTATGGACCGTTTGTGAGCATAAAGCAAAAACTCCTCGATAATTTAAAGACAATTTTGCTTTAGGGAGTTATAACTTTAGCTCAATTACACAATTATATAAACTGGACTCAAGTTCCAAATTATATTCAATTTATATATACAAAACTTCACAAATGCATATATAGGGAAATACATATTCAGTTCCAATAGAATATAGTAGATGTGTGACGTTTTGGCCAAAACAAAGCTTAAGAGAAAAGATTAGGATATCCATGTGACCTTATAATGGATATACAATCATAAAAAGACACATGTTGAGTCGTCATCTACCGTTAAGTGGAAATAAAGAGATACTACGTCTGCAAGAATGCCCGGTCTTATTTGATTTAATATAAAAGGCTGTGTATAATAGTAGGGTTATGTATAACCTAAGAAGGACTGTGTATAGCCTTAGTGGAGTTAATAATAAACTTAGTACCTTAGTATATCTATAAATAACCTAATTACCTAATATAAATAGGGTTATGTATCCATAGTACCTTAGAATGGCAATGTAAAACCTAAGTTGGTATTTGTATAATATTTGTACTGTGACGTATAACCGAAGTAGGGTTATGTTACTATAACCTTTAAAGCTATGTATAAAAAGAGGGACGAAAGATACCAAAGGAACAGTCAAACTCATAAATATAAAACAAACTGACAACGCCATGGCTAAAAATGAAAAAGACAAACAGAAAAACAACAGTACACATGACACAACATAGAAAACTAAAGAATAAACAACACGAACCCCACCAAAAACTAGGGGTGATCTCAGGTGCTCCGGAAGGGTAAGCAGATCCTGCTCCACATGCGGCACCCGTCGTGTTGCTTATGTGATAACAAATCCGGTAAATACTGTGAAAGTACTTTTATTCGTGGGGTACCAATTTTCGTGGTTTTCGTGGATGAATTGATCCACGAATTAAGGTGTCCAACGAAATAAAACAACCAGTGTCCAAATCAAGACATGGAAAGATCCCCATTGGTAGGTTTGACTGCTGATATGATCTAGAGAATATATTGAATAACGCCAAATCTGAGAATACTTTGATAGCAGTCACAGAACTACAACCGCATGCAGGATTATACTCATTTAATCTTTAATAAACTAAACTGTACAACTTTTGATCTTTTAATTTCATATAAAATGTTTTTGATCTATGACAGTCAGATTTCCGGTATTAGTATTCTAGCATATAAGTGTAAATTTTATATCCTAATAGTTTTCGTACATAAGGGAAATAATCATTTCATGCTGGGCTTGATTTTGAAAATAATTATTTGACAATTCAAGACACGTTTAAAGCATTTTTTATGTTACTGTTTTCTTTAGGTTACATGTTTATGACCTAATTGACTAATTCGATGGTCTTTAATCTGTTGTTCACTTTATCATGGGTTAATTACTGTTATCACTAAGATTTGCACAGGTTAATGTTTACTTTGCAATTTCCTTTAATCCAGACTGTTTGTAACCTTCGTTTTCTAAAGGCTTTGATTTTTCAATTATTTTTCTTTTATTAGAAAACTAAAATCCACGAATTTTAAAATCCACGAGCATGTTAGTATTACTCAAACCACGAAAATTGATACCCACGAATTAAAGTACTTTCACAGTAGTCTAATTCGGTATTAAATATATAAACTATAAGAAGGTTAATTAATAAACTTTGTATGGCTATGTATAAATTATAAGTAGTGTTATGTATAATATGTCAGCGATATGTATATCCCAAGTAGGGCTGTATATAGCCTCAATACCTTAGTAGAGTTATGTATGAACATAGTACCTTAGTAGTGCTATGTATAACCTGATTACTGTAAACCAACTTATTTTCGCGGATACTTTATTTCGCGTTTTACCAATTCTAGTCCATTTCACGCCTTTCAAAATTCGCGATTTTCTTATTTACTTGATGTAGATTAATAGCGATTTACTTCTTCGCGACGATTTATATTCGCGTTATTTTTCTCCTCGCGAAAGTCGCGAAAATAAATCGCTCGCGAAAATAAGTTGGTTTACAGTAATCATAGTAGGGATAGGAATATCGTTAATGTGGAAGATATTATCGTATTTAGGGTAGAATTTAGTACCTGCTGTTCCATGGTACCCAGAAATGCTCAATAGGTAGTTTGTTCCCTCGTCACCAACGCTAAATCTGTTGTAGATAGCATAGGCTGTATTTCCTGAATAATCTTCAAAGTCAAATCGGACTTTGTAAGGTCCTTGATCGGTAATATAGTGAAGATTATCATTTCCTGAAGTTACAAAACTTTTTTTAATTAAGAATTGAATGCTTCTTTTTGTAAATTCATTGGGGTGTAAAAGCGTTGACTGAAGCACAATTTGTATGAAGCGCTTCCTCTAAAAATGTGCGCACGATCAATGCTTTTACAATCCTATGAAATTACTTAAAGAAGCATTCAATACTTATAATTACATTTTTTCGCTATGATCATGAAAAATCGATTTTTATTATTTATTTCTTTACAGCATAACCTGTGCACTTTTTTGTGATAACACGTGTCATCTTGAATGTTAAACTTCATTGGGATATGAAGGTGAATTTTAGTATGACGGATTCTTCTGAAACATACATGTAATGTAATTATTCATCCTTGAAAGCAAATAACGAAGATAAATGAGGACTTTCTTATCGGAATATGTTATGTATGGTTTTTATCGTGTCCTGTTCAAGCAAGGGCAATTTGTTAACCATTTTACATGTTTCTCTTTATTATTTGTTGTTTTTTTTTTTGTATATCACGAATAATGTATCAATAAGGGTTATCTAACAGGCATATATTTAAATCATTACTTAAATTGTTACAAATTTATACATGTTACTGAACTTACAGTTTTAGTTTGTTATGAATAATTTAAACAGTGCATGACTTAGCAACCAAACGACAGAAATATAAAAAAAAATATCAAGCATTCAACAATACACAGGAGTCTTTGTTGAAATGAAATATCATTGATATGATCATAATTATAAATTAACTGTTTACAAATCTTTGATATTTTCGAAATACTCAGGATGTTCCACCTCTTGAATAAATTACCTAAGCTGTTTTCAGAAAAAAAAAATGTCGGAATTTCGGGTCCTTAATGCTCTTCAATTTTGTGATTTATTTCTTTCTCTTAACCATGTTAACCTTTTTCATTCGAGCGTCACTGATAAGTCTTTTGTAGGTCGAAACGCGCGACTGGCGTGCACAATTCTAATCCTTGTATCTATGATGAGTTTCTTTACAGTGTAGCAAGGATTAAGTTGCCTAAATTCCTTAACAGGTAAAAATAATCTTATCAGAAACTATGGAAAATTTGCTATCAACATCAAATCTTTTAATATACAAATAAATATCTTTACTATCATATATATCTTTCAGTTTCACTCTGAAAATCTATACAAAACTTGAAAACAAAACAGACGACGTTTCCAACTGTTAATTTTTTTGAACAGTGAAGTACCTTCTTACGATGTGTACATTTCCAAGATCGTTCGCTAATTGACGTTTTAGATTTCAATGAGCGTAATCTATGAATAACTGGTGAATTATTAAGGCACGAATTTCGCTACGACAATTAACTTAATACATTAACCGAATTATTTCATAGATACAAATATTTGGTTTGGAATTTTCACTGCAGCTGTAAATGCCTTATAATTGCACATGAGACAACCATATATCCACCAAAGTTCAAATGAAGTGGAGTTAAATAAATACAGCAAACCGGACGGCCTTCAACAATGAGAAAAACTCATACTGTAAAGTCGTTAACATAACAAATAGGAGTACAATTTGATTAAGACTCGCACAATTTGCTAGAAAACAGAAACCACATTGTCATAAATATGTTCATTAGTTTATAGTGTCAGTGTATTTAATTCTTGAAGATTTTGGTTTTGTAGATTTATTTACTCTTTGATAACTCCCGTTAACATCCAATTTTATCTGACATCCTATACATTTCTAGCAATATGATTGGTTAAAAGCGTCCGCGTGGAAACCGTGTATATCCCATGTTAGGTTAGTAAGGAGGCGGGGCTTTTTTAAATACACGGTTAGTAGTGGATTTACGACTTTGGCACTATTTGATTATTTAAATGTATTGTTCTGTTTAATATTTTTATATCTAGGTTGTTGATATTAAATTTTTATTGTTGACATTAGTTTTTTTGTGCAGACCAATGGAATTATGTTCTTATCATTTAACACTTGAACACTTTAATGTTAAAATAAGAAGATGTAATATGATTGCAAATGAGACAACTCTAGTCTAAATTCAACAAATAAAGATAGTCTGTAAGACAAATTCGTTACATAGTGTGCTAGTGACATATCAAACTATGTAACTAATAATATCTACCCAGCCGATGTTCTCGATATATTAACTCACGATACAACATCTAATTATATCTACCCAGCCAATGTTCTCCTGTAATATCACCAAATCCAGTTTTGTAATAACTCCAAAACCTGTCAAAACTTACTGTTCCATCAAACCGTTTTTGAATAACCTACAACAGAAATATGATTTGAATGAGACTATGTCACTATGTGCTAGTCAACACCAAGTGCGTCGTTAAAAAAAATTATTTTACACACTAGAACAACTGAAAGAACTTGTACACCTTTGTCAACAATGAGGGTAGGTTGAAAATAAAACTTTAGGACAAAAGAGATGATTTCAGCTTCCCGATTGTGAACTATCCATATCTATGTAGCAACATTCCAGCAGCGCCTGCATACGGAGTATATATCTCCCAATTGATACCATATTCCCGGGCTTGTATTTCTTATCATGATTTCCAAGAGCAGACAACAGCCGAAGTCCACCAATGGGTCTCTAATGCAGCGAGAAACTCCCGCACCCGTAGGCGTCCCTCAACCCCCCCCCCCCCCAAAAAAATATGTATACCAGCACAGTTACAACGGACGTCATACTAAACTCCGAACTACAAACAAGAAACCAAAACTAAAAATCATACAAGACTAACAAAGGCCCCTGACTTAGGACAGGCGCAAAATTGCGGCGGGGTTAAACATGTTTATGAGATCTCAACCCTCCCCCTATACCTCTAGCCAATTTTGAAAAGTAAACGCATAACAATACGCACATTAAGTTCAAGTTCAAGAGAAGTCCGAGTCCGATGTCACAAGATGAAACAAAAGAAAAAAAATAAAATGACAATAATACATAAATAACAACAGACTTCTAGCAGTTAACTGACATGCCAGCTCAATTAAACTGATTGAAAGATTATGTCTTCATCATATGAATATCAGGCACAATCCCTCCCATTAGGGCTTTAGTATCATACTATCATAAAATATAGAAGAAAAAAATAACCCGTATCATGCCAACAACTGTGTTTAGTTCCGATGCAAAGACCCTATGAGTGAATCAATATTAAAGCCAAAATATGCAATCTTTAATGATCTGACAACAGTATCGTAACTATATCCCTTCTAAATAAGTTTGTTTAAAGGTTTTGTAAGCTTCTGAGGTGAATACTGACATTTTCGTGCTTTGTAAAGAATATTATCATAAAAGATTGGATGTGAAATACCTGAACGTATAAGATGTCTGCATGTTGAGTTATATTTACGAATTATTTCCTTATACCGACGATAAAATTTAGTAAATGTTTTGACTAGTTTGTGATATTGAAAACCCTGGTGTAATAATTTTTCAGTAAAACATAAATTTTTCTCGCTAAAATCTAATACGTTGTTACAATCGTACATGTTGAGATATATAAACACCATAAGATGGTGACAAGGGAACGTCACCATCTAAAAATGGATAATTAACGATAGGAAATGAAAAATCATCTCTTTTATCATAAATTTTTGTATTAAGCTTCCCGTTAATGATATAGATATCAAGATCGAGTAAAGGGCAGTGGTCATTGTTAGTATTAGCTTTATTTAAAGTAAGTTAGACTATTTACCGGATTTGTAATAACATGAGCAACACCACGGGTGCCACATGTATAGCAGGATCTGCTTACCCCTCCGGAGCACAAGAGATGACCCCCAGTTTTTGTTGGGGTTCGTGTTGCTTAGTCTTTAGTTTTCTATGTTGTTTCTTGTGTACTTCTTTTTGACTGTTTGTCTTTTCCTCTTTTAGCCATGGCTTTGTCAGTTTATTTTCGATCTATTTTGATTGTCCCTCTGGTATCTTTCGCCCCTCTTTTGTCAAAGTACGATGTTTCTTATACGTCGGGGAAAACCTTGAATTCGTTCCACCATGATATACATTTTACATGAATCCCAGAACAAAAAAGTCTGTTACTGATATTGATACTTATAAGAATCTTGCTGCAGATTAAGCGGAAAAGATGCTAGAGGAAATATTGATAATGAATTGATTTGGGATATTCCAAAGTAGCTACATCTTCCTTATAAACAAGTGTGCACAAATATCAAAGCTTTTGTAAAATTGCAAGTAAATTTGAAAACAAAGAAAGTTTGCAAGTATCTTGTTGAACTATCTGGCCATTGCATACGTTCTCATGAACTCAAAAAGAACTGAACTAGCCGGCAAACATCTATCTTGATGGCAAAATTTGTAAATTTGCATTATAGAATTCGTCTCATAGAATATATACAGGGAATCATGAATAATGTATGAATATGTTTGATGTGGAGTAGTAGATTAATGTTCGTGTATCTTCAGTACATGCCTTGATATACTGTGGATTCATTATTATTCGTTGGTACCAATTTTCGTGGAATTCGTGGGTAAAGGTGAACCACGAAATTAAATGTTCAACGAATGACAAATTTCCTATAGGCTTGTATGCCAACTACGGAAAAACCACGAAATTAAACATCCACGAACATGTGAGTTTTCCTTAATCCACGAAAATTGGTAGCCACGAAAATAAGTGAATCCACAGTACAAGAAAATGGAGATTTGGTATGAATGCCAATGCGACAACTCTTTACAAACCAAATGACATAGACAACTTGCTTAATATGAATCTTCTCCGATATACTCAAGGTTCAAAAGGTTTAATACACTCGAACGAAATACGGTTGACAAACTGCCTATTTATCCGTATTTAGTTTAAAAAAAAGGCTAAAAATTAAAAAAAAATAATTAAACTCAAAAGTCGACAAACAAACTGACGATGTCATGGCAAAAAATAAAAAAAAAAAACATAGAAAACTAATGACTGAGCGATGCAAACTCCACCAAAAACCGGGGCTTATCTCGGATTCTCCGGAAGGATATGCAGATCCTGCTCCACATGTATTAACTGGTTGATTATTCTATTCGGATCACAGTAACATTTATAGTAAAAATTAAGTTTCTTAAAACAAATCATTGCATTTTTACTTCATAATCTATTTGTTTTTCCCGTTTGTTCGATGGGCTATCACTATACTATATTAACCCGGCTTGTGAGAACACACATCCAATTCACCTCTGGGAAAGACTTGCTATGATCCGGTAGACCATCTTCAATATCGGAGCGTGAAGACAGAGCACTGCATCACCTAGTTAAACGATTGCCACTAGAAACTAGTCCTGTTCTGACAATGATTACGTAAAAGACGTCTATCCATCAGAACAGTGAGAAACAGATATAAATCACAAGGACTGAAGTGTGTTAGACGTTCCATGTTATCTGATCAACATCCACGATTCCGTTTGGCACGGTGTTTATCGCAAACTGGATGGAACTTGTGACCTGCATGTCACAGGATCCATTGGTCGGACGAAAGCCGGTTTCTACTGCTTGAAACATTGAGTTTGGAGACAGAAAAATACTGCACATACCACAAGTAAAAGCGAACCAACTGTCCTTTATAGTTGATTCTCTGTAATGATATAGGGTTGAATCCCTTGGGATAACAAGTTGGACTTGGTGAACATACGAGGAAACCTAACAGGTGATCAATACATCAGAGAAGTTCTTCAGCCAGTTGTAATCCCCATTTTAACAACCATCAACTAGCTGCAAGACCTTTGTTAACGAATGCCAATGACAGGTCGCATCGTACGAAGTTCAAGGCGTTACTTATATTCCATTGCAGGCCATGAGCCAGCATTTGAATCCGGAAGAGCATGTTAAATGGGACATGTTAGTCAGTTTGAATCAGACTTGCACCGGTAATGGCGTCAACTATATAACAATAAGAAGATAAGGAATGATTGACAATGAGAAACTATACACCATAGTAGAAAATCCAACGCCTGACTGGAGGGATCATATCCAGGGTTGAGACCGTCATCCAAGCACGTGTCACTTGATAATAAACTTTTCATCATGGATGTTGTTAAGTAATTTAAAATGGACGTTTTCAAAATGAAATGACGATTTCATCTGTCATTATGAACTCAGAATGTCAATACTTAAATGGACATAACAGGGGTTGTGATTTTGTTATGATTTATTCATTATTAAATCATCGTTTCTGTTTAATTATTATGCTAATGTAACGTACTAACATTTATATTTTTACGATTATTTGGTTGGTCATATCATAGCACTAATCGTTTCATTTTCTTTTCAAAAAGCGTGTCGGTGCTTAAATTTTTTCTGTGCGTATAAATTAAATTTTACGGACGCCATCACGAGTTGGTTGACCGTTATGGAATAACCGTTTCACAAATGATATCGGATATCTTCCTTACGTCGTAACTACAATCCCCTTCCCTTTCATGAATGTGACCTACCGAATTAGACTATTTACCGGATTTGTAATCACATAAGCAACACGACGGGTGCCACATGTGGAGCAGGATCTGCTTACCCTTCCGGAGCACCTGAGATCACCCCTAGTTTTTGGTGGGGTTCGTGTTGTTTGTTCTTTAGTTTTCTATGTTGTGTCATGTGTACTATTGTTTTTCTGTTTGTCTTTTTCATTTTTAGCCATGACGTTGTCAGTTTGTTTTAGATTTATGAGTTTGACTGTCCCTTTGGTATCTTTCGTCCCTCTTTTTTTGTTCCCAAGATAGATTTTGCAAGAGTAATCATTGCAAGGTCTTCGGAATCTTTTCCTCAAAAAACAGAAAGAAGGCTCAGACAAAATACATAATATTTGTCTAATGTTTAAATTTAAATCAAATGAACCAGTGTTTTAACTTACCCAATGGTGCATTTTACAAAATGTGTACCATTAAGTTCGTTTCCACACTTGGATTTCGTTTTTTTTTTTGTGACGGCATAAACTTGATAAACCATAAAATTTAACGACTCATCTTATTATGGTTACTAAGGCAAACAATAGATGAACAATGTTTAAATGCAATCAGAAGATTTGTGTCAAATATTTAACGCATTGCAAAATTTCTTAATAGTATTTTTTTGTTTATTGCCTACATGTATGCAATCGTTAAAGTGGTTTTATATTGATACAATTTAAAAATATTAGACCCTGCACAGCATGTATACGTTAACTATATCTCTTAAGCTTACAATTAAATGGAGCTTACCGTCCAACCTCCATCATCAGTCGCCATATCACAGAAAACAGATATATCAACACCGTTTTGTGGTCGTATAGTATAAACTCCACTGCACGTTCCTGGTGACAGATCACTACAATCCTGAGGCGTAGGGTCGATAACTCTTTCTGAAAATTAGAAGATGCTAATAATGTCATCATTTCAAAAAGGAAAGGCAAAATATACCAAGGGAATATTCCGACTCATGAGTGAAGACAAGCTGACTACGACATGGCAAAACGTCAAAAAATAAACACAACAAATAAAAAAGACTAAAAACTGTGCTACACGAACCCAATCATAATAATGGGAGGGATCTTATGTGTTCCGGAAGGGTAAGCAGATTCTGCTAAAAAATTTGCATCCATCTGTGATGTCAAATTTTCAAAAAGAGGACGTGATTCCTGAAACAGATATTCCATACCGGTTAACCAATTAGTGATTGCGTCCCTAGAATTTTCGAAATATGACTTCAACAGCATTTCACTAGTTTCCTTGAAAGCATCAACTGGAAATTTGAAATTTACAATAAACCTATAATAACTTATACATCTAGTGATAAGACTAGGAACATGAATACACTAAAATTTAACAAAATCTCTAGATATTTTGTAACCTAAAAGTATTTGCAGGCATCCTTATCAAATTATATTATGCAGTAAAGAACACTACTTATAGGGTTAGTGTTGCCAATGGAGAAATAAAGATCAGCAACAAATTTACCCCCTTTAGATGGAATAAAAATGGTATCGAACTGAATTAATCAAAATTTCCCTTTCAAATTGTTTAATTGTCCATGATGTTAGGGGACAAAACCTTTTTTTAAGCACAAGAACATCTCATTTTACCCATTTTTGGAGAGCTACCAAAAATGGTAAAAAAGTAGAAATTAAAAACAAGCAGAGAGTTATATGATTGTTGTTTTTCTATCGTTTTCATCATTTCTTTGAAATGTTGTACAATTAAAAATTCAACATATTAAGTATCGATTGATAGTTAAGCTATACCATAGAACCTGTATTATTTTAAGTATCAATTGATAGTTAAGGTATACCATAGAACCTGTATTGTTTTAACAGCCATTAACAGTATCACGGTGTTGTATACATTGATGTTTGCAATTCAAGAAGCAGCAGTCAATACTTTTTTATCGTTTTATTTCTTTTATTGAAATAATATACAAAAGATATTTATTAAAATGCAAAGCTGTTACACAATTTAAAAGGTTTGCAACGGTATCAATAACGGAAAGTAAAATCACAAAAATACTGAACTCCGAGGAAAATTCAAAACAGAAAGTGCCTAATTAAATAGCAAAATCAAAAGCTCATACACTTCAAACGAAGAATAACAATTGTTACATTCCTGACTTGGTACAGGCATTTTCTTTAATATGTAGAAAATGATTGATTGAACCTGGTTTTATAGCTAGCTGAACCTTTCACTTGTATGACAGTCGCATCAAATTCCATTACATTGAGCACAATGCGTTATCAAAACAAACATGCTCTTCGTGGTTGCAATAAACTGTTATCACAGAGATATGTCTCGCTTTTTTGTAATTTCTATAATGCCAACGTTGAAATAAAAATTGCAACACTTAAAGATTTGCAAAAATTGTCAATAAACCTTGACTGAAGGTACATGGCTAAACATCTCCATGGAAATGAGATGTGCCAATGTTAATACAACGCATACCAAATACCATTGACTTATCATAAGTAGTCCCTTTTCAACAAACCTAAACACAAATTAATACATTTAAACTTATCAAAATTTCAAAGTCAATAAATCATAACTTAGGGGGCGGGGTCAAATAATCGCCATGGAAATGAGATATGTCAATGCTTATACAACTGCATACCAATTATCATTAACTAAGTAGTTCCCCATAAAAGAGGGAGAAAGATACCAGAGGGACCATCAAACTTTACCTGAGGAAGTTGGAACTTTAGTTTCTTAATCATTTCTTAGTGCTTCATATACTTCAACTTCATATGTGTTGTAACCTTTCAACTGTTTCGATTAAAGCGCTACTGATGAGTCAATTGTAGACAAGACACATGTTTCGATGCTGATGGACGTGTCGTCCCTGATGGTATCACCAACCCAGTAATCAGCACTTCAGTGTTGACATGAAAATCAATTATATGATTATTTTTATAAATTTCCTGTTTACAAAACATTGAATTTTTCGAAAAACTAAGGATGTTCTTATTCCAGGCATAGATTACCTTAGCTGTATTTGGATTTTTTTTGGAATTTTGGATCCTCAATGCTCCTCAACTAAGTACTTTTTTGGCTTCATAACTATTTTGATCTGAGCGTCAATCATGAGTCTTATGTAGACGAAACGCACGTCTGGATTCATTAAATTATAATCCTGGTACCTTTGATAACCATGATAACTATATAATATGAACTATATAGTATAAGAATGAACTACTGGAAATTTACTACATGGAAATGGACAGTTCCCAATTAGAAAGCTGAAATTATCACTTTTGTCGTAAAGTTTTGTATCAAACGACTCCTATTGTCAACTGCTCGATGTTACTCAAGATTTCATGACAATTTAACTATATCTGTTGTATATTTTTTTCAAGTTCGATGGAATAGTTGCGTTAATTTTGCTATAATTTTCGGAAAATTTATAACTGTCCTAGGGACAAAATTAAGGGTGCTGACAAATCTCGTAGTGACTATAAGTCAATAGCATCTTTTTCACTACCATGGAGAGAAGTTTAAACATGAATTACAAGTCGGAGTCAAATTATATAACATGAAAAATTGAACTAATCGGAATGTTCAATCACTCCCTGTCTGTTTATCTGGTAGTAAAACATGTAAAATAAGCAACTAAACGATTGTTTCCAGATTTCTCTTACACCAATTGAAATAAATCCATAATTTGAGTTCATATAATATTATAATTGATATCTGTGACGAAGGTTTGGGAATTACGTAGTTTGCTCTGAGGCCAAAATAGTAGACAACAATGTATTGTGGGTTATTCAAAAACTTATTTAAACTGAGTGATCTACCAAGTATGTTTAACACACAAATTGAAGTCACATACGAAATGCTAATTTGACCATAGTTATTTGTAAAAAAAATATCTTTTGGGCTATCCAGTGACCAGCGAAATATTATCAAGGTTTTGAAAGTTTCCGCTCAAGGCAGAAAAGGAACGGAAATGAACATTCATTTTAAGTAATAAAAAATAAAGTGGAAAATTGTAAGTATGTTTGAAGTGATGTTGAAATGTGAAACATAGCTTATTCGAGTGCAACTTGTGTGTCTTATTCAAACGAAATACAGGATATACAGGCCTGCACCCATGTCAATAAATACATCTTAAGATATGTTCTCAGACATGTTCGAATTTTGTTTGGAACTAGATTTACGATGGTCTTCGCAATATGCTGAGACGGATCTAACATTGTTGGGCTCATATTTAGACGAATTATATATATTGCTTATTTGGCGATAATTTTCGTGAGGTTCATTTTCATTATCTGATGGGTTAAACACAAATGCAAATTTTTACGAATTTAATTTGTTTAGAGTTCATAGCAAACTTTTCAAGAAATATTTTTCTTTCTGTTCGACTCGTCAAAAATTTAAATTAGCATGAATAATATAATGGCCAAAAAACAATACAACTCTAAACAGTTCTACATCTTCTATTATTTATTTGATACAAATCAATCTGATGTACAGTAGTTGTCGTTTGTTTATGTAATTTATACGTGTATCTCGTTTATCGTTTTATTATTTTATATAGATTAGATCGTTGGTTTTCCCGTTTGAAGGGTTTTACACTAGTAATTTTGGGGCCCTTTATAGCTTGTTGTTCGGTGTGAGCCAAGGCTCCGTGTTGAAGGCCGTACATTGACCTCTAATGGTTTACTTTTTTTAAATTGTTATTTGGATGGTGAGTTGTCTCATTGGCACTCACACCACATCTTCCTATATCTATGTAGTTACTTGTGTATATTTTTTTCTGAAAAATTTTGATTTCAGTCAAGATAATAGCTATTTTTTGACTGAGAACTCACTTTTGTCCAATGACTTATGTTCTTAAGGGTAGGTCTTTGATTCATTCCAATATTCTCTCGAAGTGAGTCGACCCTTGTCTGCCAGGGCCGTGTTGTAATTTCATGATGTAGTATTGTCGGATCTCATTGGTGTATACATCAATGTTCTCGTTGGTAAAAAAGAAAAGAATCAGATTTTTTAATTAAGATATTCTTTAAAGCTTGACTACACAAATAAAAAATTTAACCCTAGTATCTATGATGAGTTTTATTTACAACCACTGAATCGATGCCACTGCTGGTGGAGTTTTAAATTCCCCAAGGGTATCACCAGCCCCAGTAGTTAGCACTTCTGACTGAATTATCATTGATATGATCATATTTATAAATTACCTGTTGTACAAAATTTTAGAAATACAAGGGCTTTTCTACCTCAGGAATAGATTACCTTAGTTTTTGGTCCTCAATGCTCTTTAACCTCGTACTTTAATTGACTATTTTATTTTTAACTTTTTTGGATTCGGACGTCACTGATGCGTCTGGCGTAAATACAAAATTTAATCCTGGTAACTACGATGAGTTTACACAATATTTGAGAGAAAAAAATATACAAGACCTACCTGGTATGGAATTCCTTATAAGTGTCGTTGATCCAATCATGTGTTCAGTTTTAGGACAACAAGCGTAGAATAATGTACATTGTCCTACAGTGATATGATACTTGCTAGAGCAGCAGTTTTTCACATTTGTGCATTGCATTGCACATTCCATTACAGATTCGACTCGCTTACTATATATTAACGCCTGACTTAAAACTATTTGTGAATCTTTTTCTTTAACAAACATTTGTGACAAAGCAGCACAGAAGGATAAAAGTTCTAGAATATATACTATTCTGTAATAAAACATACTTCTTTTTAAAGCATCATTAACTATATACTCTAATCGAGATGTCTATAAGACTTACAGTGATATAAAAAGTAAAATCACAAAAATACTTAACTCAAAGGAAAATTTAAAACGGAAAGTCCTTAATCAAATAGAATGATCTAAAGCTCAAACACATCAAACGAATGGATAACAACTGTAATATAACAGGTATCAATAAGGAAACTCCTTTTTATAGTAATAATGTCATCAATATAACTGTTGTTGAAATATTTAAATTTATAATCAATAATTGAGCTGATCAAAAATATTGTTTGATACAAAAAGTAAAATCACAAAAATATTGATATCCGAGGAAATTCAAAACGGAAAAGTACCTCATCAAATTGCAAAGTAAAATGACAAATCACATCAAACGAATGGACAACAACTGTCATATTCCTGACTTGGTACAATCATTTTCAAATGTTCCATTATATTTACAACGATGCGTGAACGAAACAGACATAATAGGTAAAATTTTCAAAATAGGGGTATAGCAGTCATCACTGTCACAATCTAAATTAGAACAAAACAAAAACAAATATTCAGCAAAGAAGCACAAAGAACATCTACCAAATTCATTAACGCAATCTACATATTTAATATAGAAATACGGAGTTGCGGTATGATTGAGAAGGAGAACATTAATCATAGGAACAAAGTACAAAGATTGTCTTATTAAAGGAATCCGTTAGAACTTCAACAATTAGCAAATCCATATCGTATAGAAAGCTCTTTTAAAAAAATACGGTCCTGGTATGACAATTCAAAAGTTAAACTTATAGGGCACACTTATACTACAAGAACAAACAAACGAAAATATAAGGGAACCAGTTACATTGAATTGTAGGTCCGTAGCTTGTTACAGAAACATAAATGACCTGTGATTAGGTCATTTACAGTGGAACAACTCATGGTACGTCACTGTTATTTCGTATGCCACTGTTTCCTTATTTACCTTTAATTGTGACATTTTTACCTATTTTGTCTGTTTGTTTTGTTCGCGCATCATTATCAATGTTGTTAAACTTGATGCGGCTGTTGTACAAGTGAGAGGTTTAGCGCTATAAAACCAGGTTCTATCCACCATTTTCTACATTTGAAAATGCCTATATCAAGTCAGAAATATGACAGTTCTTGTCCATTCGTTTTTTATGTGTTTTGTCGTTTGATTTTGCCATGTGATTATGGACTTTCCGATTAGATTTTCCTCTGAGTTCAGTATTTTTGTGATTTTACTTTTTCATAATTTACACTTTTCATATTCATGCAGATTATTTGGTGTTATTAAGCCTTTAGTTTTCTATGTTGTTTCTTGTGTGCTATATAATTTGTATGTTTGTCTTTTTTAATTTTTAGCCATAGCGTTGTCAGTTTATTTTCGATCTATGAGTTTGACTGTCCCTCTGTGTCTTTTGTCCCTCTTTTTCGGTCCTGCTTACTCAAGGAATCATGAGTTGACATTGAAGTTTGTATAAAGCTAAATAAAGTAACAGAAGGTCGCTGTATCACAAAATGTGAAACAAATAAAAAAAAAAAACAATGTCCAGATTTAAGACAAAACAATATTTTAAAATAAAATTAACAGACATCAACCCACGACAAAAACTGAAATACAGACTACAACTTAGAACAGTGACATATAAAATGTGGCACCGGCCAGGGATAAATTTTTGTTTGTGAGCTCCCAATCCTCTTCTTTCAACATGTACAAGACACAAAAGTGTAACAGGGCAAAATGTGTCTATAGATCAGATAAACATTTACCACATGTTTAAAAGAAATTCCCATTAAACACATGGTAAATGCATTATATAGCTTTTGTCTAATGAAAACTATTATACAATCTGAAAAAATAACTGCAACTAGTTATTCTGCAGGTTTCATGGATAAGTGTCACTGGAAAAACCTATCGCCATTTTAACTACTGTTGATGATCCATTTAACCTCATTTATTTCATATACAGTACTGTCCCAGGTAAGGGAAGGGTTGTGATCCCGCTAACATGTTTAACCCGCCACATTATGTATGTATGTGCCTAATCCAAGTCAGGAGCCTGTAATTCAGTGGGGTATCCTATCGTTCCGTCCCCAAGTCGATTCGGCCCAAAGTCAATCCTTCCCAAGTCGATCTGGCCAACGTCGATCCGGCCCCCATAATAAAATAGGAATAAACTATATTAAGGTGGCTCGTGGGTACAAAAATTTTAGCAAAAAATCAAACCTTTATTTTTTCATTACAAATTTTATTTATTACACTATTAGTTGTTACTTTATGATATGGTACAAAAAACAACCCAAAAAAATGATTTGGTTTGGCCCCAGATGACTTTAAAAATTGAAAACGTTCCAAATTATCTCCCTTTGATGCAAAAATGCCATTTTTTGGCCTTAAATTTGAAATATCTTTTTTAACTCTTCGGTGACCTACATTTTTTATTATTGTTTTCAAATAAGCTGTACATAAACTAAATAATTGTAAAATTTATGCGATTTCTTATATTAGGTTATTTTTTTATTTCAATATTTCCTGTTTTTCTCCTATTAGTTCAACAGAAAAAAGGACATTAACAAAAATGTATGCTTCTTCCAGAGGCAGATTTTAGCTTAAACAAACGGTGACCCCATTTTTTTATTTCATTTTTCTTTTAAGTATAGGATAAAGTTCATTTATGAAAAAATATAGCGAAATCCTATATTAGAAAAAAAAAAATCATTTATACCCAGGAGCCCCCTTAACTAAAGTTAGGCAATCAACAAGGTCTTTATCGTTTGATCTTTTGTTGGGTGTTATGTGTTATAATAATAAAATGTTTTTTTTTTTCAGGTAACATCAGAGACTTCTATAACACATGTTTTGTTTTTGTAATTGAAAGTAAAATCACAAAAATACTGAACTCAGAGGAAAATCAATTCGGAAAGTCCATAATCAAATGGCAAAATCAAATAACAAAACGCATCAAAAACGAATGGACAAGAACTGTCATATTCCTGACTTGGTACAGGCATTTTCAAATGTAGAAAATGGTGGATTGAACCTGGTTTTATAGCTAGCTAAACCTCTCGTTGTATGACAGTCGCATCAAATTCCATTATATTGTCACCGATGCGTGAACAAAACAAACAGACACAATAGGTAAAAATGTCAAAAATAGGGGTCCAACAAAAACAGACTTGACAGTTAAAGTAATAATAATAAATAAAATAATAGCGTGGTTCAAAGTATGACGGGGTTCATAAGTACAGAGTCACGTCAAATGTATATCACAAAAAAGGGTGGATTAACAGTAAAAGTTATATTAATAAATAAAATAATTTTGTCATTCAAAGTATGACAAGATACATAGGTACAGAGTCACATCATAAAATAATTTTGTCGTTCAAAGTATGATGGGATACATAAGCACAGAGTTACGTCAAAGGGAAACTTAACAGTAAAAGTAATATCAATAAAGACACATAAAAGAATATTATAACACGTTATTAAGATGATAAACAACGTCAGTACGCAAAATCTATACTTTAAGACCATCGATCGTGTATTATTTGTGAAGTTGATACGGAATATTTACCAACAAGTTCTGGGTACCTTCCGATGAACTTTTTTTAGAAAAAGGACGAGACGTTCTTTGACATACCCCTGGTTCATCAACTTTCTGCTCAGACACAGGTGACGTTTTACAAAGTTTGAGTAGGAGCTGCAAGCTCTTGAATACCGAATAAATTGGGAAATGTATATTCCATATGCAGGTGAAGTTGGTATATTGCTAATAAGGTGGGGAAAATTGATAATTTCAAAATCAAAATCGTCTCGTTTGTCATAGATTCTGGTACTAAGATGACTGTGTATGTCAAATTCGAGGTATAAGTCTAAAAATGAGGCGGAGGAAGCCGTGTCTGTTGTCTCTTTAATTTCTAGTTCTGGTGGATATATTAATGGAACCCAATCAGAAAAGTTCGGATTGTTAATGGAAAGAACATCATCAATATATCTGAAAGTGAAATTAAATAACCTGGCTTCTTTGATCTTCTTGTTTTTGACAAGTGTCTGAGGGAACTCCGATTCATATGAAAATAAGAAGAGGTCAGCAAGGAGAGGCGCGCAGTTCGTTCCCATAGGAATGCCGACAATTTGTTGAAAAAGTCTACCTCCAAACTCAACAAATATGTTGTCGATAAGAAACTCCAGCCTACTGACCACTTTGTCTTTTGTGTAGCATTTTTTACCTTTTTGTTTGTCACTATTAACGAAATATGCCTTATGAAATCCCAAAGTAATACATTTATAGCGTATGCTACCATTTTTATGTTGAAAGGCATTGTGGATTATTTCTTTTATGCGATTTTTCAATTTCACATTGGGAATTGTGGTATACAGGGTTGAAAAATCAAAAGTTTTGATAGAACTAATTTCAGAAAAAAACCGAGATTTAAAATTGTCTAGAAGTTCTTTAGAATTTTTAAGAATCCACATATGGTTAATACCACTACACGAGTAAACACTTTCACAGTATTTCTGAAGAGACTCTTCCACTGCGGATATAATTTTAGTCAATCTAATGGACAATTCTTTAGTGGAACATGAAGATGAGCCATCAATATACCGTTGTTTGTAACGGAATTTTATGAAGCTTTGGTATCCAATACAAACAAGGTAAGTCCTACGATTTGGTGTTCAATGTAATGTTCATTGAAGCCATGAAGGACTTATGATTTGCTAAAATCTCATCCTTGTCAAATGATATGTCTTTGTATGTGGGATTACAGTTGTACCTGAGTGCTCCTTTATACCCAATTCTTTTACAAGACATTCGTAGTAATACGATTTACATACAAAGACAGTATTATTTGACGCTTTGTCCGCAGGAACAACAACATACTTATCATGAAGAGATGATAGACATTTCATGGCCGCTTTGTCTCTGAGAACGGACTTTGGTCGATCGTTCACACAGTTTTTCAACTTGTGAATGCGACGTTTTATCAGAGACCTGATAGCTTTAACCCATTCTGACAAAGTGTCCAGTTCAACTTCTCGCTTAGCCCATGCTCTGGCGTAGTCCTCAATGGAATCCATAATTATTTTGAAGTTATGGTTCCAATTGATGTGTTGGGGTTCGCTAAACTTAGGACCATGAGAAATCACCTTTCGGAGATTTTCATGTTGAATTATGTTTAGATCTCCAGTTATAACATGACCAGAAGGGCTGTAATTATAAGGCAAGTGGAACAGTCACATGTCGGAGGGCTTGTTAAGTATTGTTCTAAGTCAAGGTCCTGCAATGCTTGTTTATAGTTAAACATTTTAGGTGCAATGGTTTTGGTGTAACTGTTGGATACAATAGGAATAGATTGATTTTGAAAATAAATAGGAATTTTAGATGTTACCTCCTTGTGATGTAGAACGTTGCCGATATTGATTGCATCAATTCCTCTATTGGCAAAATCAACAGGAAGGAATTTCCTCTTTTCCTCATGTAAAGGTTCCGATCTTACTGGTTTGAAAAGACGGAAAAGAGCTACATCACAAATAATACTGACTAGTCTGTATAATGCAGAAAATTTATTGGTGCCTCCTTTGTTAAGTGCATAATCTCTCAAACGTTTTAGAAAATTAACTGGCAGTGAAAAGAGAATAGTTCTTATGTAATGTAACCCTAGTGTATGATGAAGATGTGAAAGAAGGTCATCAAAGCTCCCAGAGGGTGATCTAGATTTGGAAGACTTTTTTACATTAGGCCGATGGTAATGTTTTTGCCCATGACTACGTTGTTGTCGTAAGGTTGTATTAAATAAACTCATTACATTAACATCACTGCAGGCAGGACTTGACAAATTTCCTACTCCTTTAATATTGTCATTGCAACCAATCATATGGCATTGCAGTCCCTAACTCCCTTATCCAGAATTTTTTTCTATCTTTGCGGAAAGGAGTACTTAGAACAGGGCTATTTGTGTGGTGATAAATTTTCTCAATGATGCGTACTTTCATAGATAAAGAAGGATCATGGTCCGGTTGATTAAAATGGTTATAAAGAACCCTAAATTGAGGATCTTTATTATCAGACCGGTGTTGATTCATTCTTTTACGCAAAGTTTAACGAGTTTCACCAACATAAAGTAGTCCACACAAAGTACATTCGATTCCGTACACGACATTGTCCGTGGAACAGTCTAGAGGCTCGAAAGATTTAGTATAGTATGTTTTAGATGTTAAATTACTAGTGAAATTAGGAGTCGTGATTAACATATCACGTGTCTTTCATGTGCTCCTTTTTCCTTTTTTATGTTTACAAGAAGAAATGATAGGTGTTGATTCACTTGTAGCAGGTGTCTTTAAACAGTCGAAAATATTGACACAACATGCCTTTAATTTATGAAAGGTATCTGAATTTTTGAAATAGTAATATACCTTCTGGCTGAACATATGTCAAATCAGGGGTATCCCGGAGGATATTTCATGGAACACACAAATCAAATGCTACAGTGTTCCGTGCAGCAAAAGAGGGCCTTGGTAACCCGGGCGACGTCCCAGCCGGTTTGTTCTTCGTATTATTTGTATTCATCATGCATAAAGCTACCAAGTTAAAGATGCCCTCGGGGAATAATCCACCAGCAGTAAAGTTTCTTCTGTGAAGAAACTTGACATCGACTTGGTTGTAGTAAAAAGTAAAATCACAAAAATACTGAACTCAGAGGAAAATCAATTCGGAAAGTCCATAATCAAATGGCAAAATCAAATAACTAAACGCATCAAAAACGAATGGACAAGAACTGTCATATTCCTGACTTGGTAGTGTTATCATCTTAATCACTATAAAAACAACAAATGTAACGAAGTAGCACAAAAAGGCATACATCAAATTAACATCCTCATTTTGATTATATTATACGATTTTATTTGTCTATGTAAAATGCACCCATCAAGAAAGAAGGGTTTTGAGTACTGGTGTAAAATTGCGCGTTTGAAATTCGCACAGGTAGACATGAAATAATGTTGTCGTTCAAAGTATGACGTGATGCATAAATACAGTCAGGCAAAATAGATATAACAAAAACTGACTTGACAGTTAAACATTGTTAAAGTAATAATAATAAATAAAATAATAGTGTGGTTGAAAGTATGACGGGATACATAAGCACAGAGTTTCGTCAAAAGGATATTTCAAAAACAAAAGACTTAACAGTAAAAGTAATATTAATAAAGACAAATAAAAGAATGATATAACACGTTATTACGATGATAAACAACGTCAGTACGCAAAATCTATACTTCAAGACCTTGGTGTATTATTTGTGAAGTTGATACGGAATATTTATCAACAAGTTTTGTGTACCTTCCGATGAACTTTTTTAGAAAAAGGACGAGACGTTCTTTGACAGAATGTAGGACAAAAAGTCACAGACAAAAAGTCACGAACAAAAAGTCACAGGACAAAAAGTCAAAATTAATTTATTCTGACTATTTGCTTTGAATATAAAACGCTTATTTCTACAAAAATATTTTTGCATTTCTCTTGAACTATTGTATAAAATCTAATTTTGTAAACAAAATTTATCAAAAAAATATCAAAGTTAATCAAATAATTGTTAAAAAAAACAAAATGTCAAAGTGGCTTTGCACTTAAATGGCTTCATGGTGCCAAGAAATCTTTCTTTTGCATGATTAAAATTAATTAAATCTTCATTTTTCAAGTATAATGACACATTTCCTAAACTTTAATATGAATGTATGTATTAAAAAGTAAATATTTCAAGATATTTTTCTTATATATTCAAACAATTGTCAACATCTTATTTGTGACTTTTTGCCCTGTGACTTTTTGTCCTACCAAATTTGTGACTTTATGTCCAGTGACTTTTTGTCCTGTGACTTTCTGTCCGTTTACCCTTAGACATACCCCTGGTTCATCAACTTTTTGCTCAGACACTGGTGACGTTTTACAAAGTCTGAGTAGGAGCTGCAAGCTCTTGAATACCGAATAAATTGGGAAATGTATATTCCATATGCAGGTGAAGTTGGTACATTGCTAATAAGGTGGGGAAAATTGATAATTTCAAAATCAAAATCGTCTCGTTTGTCAAAGATTCTGGTACTAAGAAGATTGTGTATGTCAAATTCGAGGTATAAGTCTAAAAATGAGGCGGAGGAAGCCGTGTCTGTTGTCTCTTTAATTTCTAGTTCTGGTGGATATATTAATGGAACCCAATCAGAAAAGTTTGGATTGTTAATGGAAAGAACATCATCAATATATCTGAAAGTGAAATTAAATAACCTGGCTTCTTTGATCTTCTTGTTTTTGACAAGTGTCTGAAGGAACTCCGATTCATATGAAAATAAGAAGAGGTCAGCAAGGAGAGGCGCGCAGTTCGTTCCCTGTGACTGTCAAGGTGAACAGATGTGTTTTTAGAGCTCCAGTACAAGTGCTTTTACTATAGATATTTAAGGATCAAATCATGATCATGATTTAAATAAATAACATTAAGTAAACATGGATATAACTACATCATTTTTTCAAAACATTTCATCATTTATTGGAGATTTTAGTGGATTTAATCTGGAGGAAGTTAATGAATACACAAAAGATTGTGAGTACTATGACTTTAGAGATTGTACAGACAGATCATGCTCATATGTCATTACATTTAAAGCTCCTGCAATCTTCAATATTTTCCAAAATATTCTATTTACAAGTTTTGACCAAACACTTTTTGAAGACAGGGAAAATAATGGTCTTGTATTTAACACCTTTATAAATGGACAGAAGACAGTTCTTCATATATACAAACAAACATGTACCTTTCATGTCCAAGGAAAAGGTTGCAAACAGTGGATTGACACTTATTTCAACAACATTGCAAAAATGTTGATTGAAAAAGTAAATGAAAACACTGAGATGTTTGAAGCTGCATCTCAACCAAAAGACAATAATGCTCAAGAGCTCAAATTGGAAAGTTCCCAAACAGAAATAAAACATTTAGAGTTTGACATAAGTGAACACTCAGATATGGTGTCAGCTTCAAGTTCATTTAATGAATCTGAAATAAAGAACAACAAATTGAATCATAGTGCTGCTTTTCTACTGACTTCAACACCCTGTGCTAAGTATTCACTGGAACTAATGTTAAGATCTGAAATAGATCAATTAAAAGAACTGGTTTCGACTCTTATGGAGAAAGCTAATAACACCCCAACTCTTATTGATAAGCAAATTCAGTGCTCAAATGAAATGAGAGACTCGTCAACTCAAACAGAAATAGAAAGGCCTAACAAAGACACAATTATGATGAGTAGGCATGAAATATCAGTACAAACTGAGCATACAATTGAGGAAGCAAATGTTAAAAGAATCAAAAGTCCTCAACAGCAACATAAATCAGTACCAAGTCAATCGGTTCTAACTTCAAAAGGTACAGATGAAAATGGAATAAAGAACAAAATTATAATTGGCAGTTCTATCCTGCAAAGAATTAATTTGAGAGGATTGGATCATAGTATTAAAGTCTCAACAAACCGAGGTGCAAATTTTAGGGATATTAGAACCAAACTGCAAAATACCAACATTGAAAACTGCAGTGAGATTATAATACAAGCAGGTGGAAATGATGCCAGTCAAAAGAGAGATCTGGTTTCCGTTCAAGAGGATTTAAAGGAAATTGTTATGAATATTCATGATAGGTCACCAGACACAAAAGTTTTCATAGCAGAAGCAACACCAAGGATAGATTGTGATGTGGCGGATATAAACAAAATAATTAAACAAACATGTGAAAACTATGATGCCGTTCAAATCAAAACAGAAAAAGAATTCGGAGTGAATAGACGAAAACTATTTTGGTATGATGGAATACACTTGACGGACTTGGGAACAGCTAAACTTCTGAAAATTTATAATAGTTATATTCCAATCCTAAAACAGAAGCAAAATAACAGCAGAAGCAACAAGTGTTTTAACTGTGGAGAAGGTGGACATAGTACTAGAAACTGTAACTTTGGACATAAAATTGAGTGTTATAAATGTGGTTATTTGGGACATACATTAAAAAATTGCAAAAACAATTAAGAATGTGGCAAAGATAAGGAAGCCGAAATTACTGTAAAAACATATACAAGGTTTGAGGTGTTAAGTAATATCTGTCATGAATGTAACAAGGTGGCATGTGCTTGTGATTATGATAATCTTTTAATTGACATTAATGAAACATGTTCTAAATCCTTAATTAACAATAATGTAGACTCTGTATGTGTTATTACCAATATGGAAGTTCTCCCTAAGGCTAATGCATGTGTCAATGCAAATAAGAGTGAAATAGTTGGTGAGAAAGGAAGTGGTCTGCAAATTGAATGCAAACGCACTAATGATCCTAAATTGCTTAATTCATTTGGTCTTCAAAAGAGGGGATTAAAAATAGCTAATCTCAATGTTCAGCACATATTGCCAAAAATTGAGGAAATAAGACTCACCCTTAATGAAAAGAAAAGTTTACACATTTTGGGTCTATGTGAAACATTCTTAAATCCAGAATTAGGTGATAATTTAATTGAAGTAAATGGTTATGACACAATAAGAAGAGATAGACATGAAACCCAAGACAAAACAGGGGGTGGGGTATTAGTTTATATAAACAACTTAATGGCATATGAAAGGAGAAAAGACTTAGAGATTGGTAATGTTGAATCAATTTGGCTTCAGATCAATTTTCCATCCACAAAACCTATTCTTTTATGTTCAGTTTACAGACCACCAGATATGAAAGTAGACTGGATAGATGCTTTTGAATCAGAAATAAGTAAAGCATCAAGCTTAGATTTAGAAATTATTATTATGGGTGATATGAATATTGACTATGCTCAAGGATGTAGTAACAACAAATGGTCCCATATGATACAGTGCTATGGTCTTACACAACTTATTGATAATCCAACAAGAGTAACAGATAAAAGTAAAAAGATCATTGACCATATCTATACAAATAAGTCCGATAATATAATTGAAACATATGTACCTTATTTGGCATTAAGTGACCATTACCCAGTGTGCCTTACAAGAAAAACAAATGTTAAAGAAATACCTGATTCTAGCCACAAGATCATAACTTATAGGTGTTTTAAAAAGTTTAATGAAGAGAATTTTATAAAGGAACTTCAATGTAAACCTTTTAATAATGTGATAGAAGAACATGACACAGACAAAGCTTTAAATATCTGGTATTCTCTTTTCAATAATGTTCTAAATAAGCATGCTCCAATAAAAACAAAGCGAGTCAAAAATGTTCTAAGGCCAGAATGGTTAACCCCTGAAATATTAACTGCCAGACAAAACAGGGGTTATTACCATAAAAAGCATGATTTAGACAGATACAGGTTCTGGAGGAACAAAAGCAAATCACTTATAGATGATGCAAAAAACAAATTTTATAAAACATCCATTGAACAGGCTAAAAATCCAAAAGAATTATGGAAATATGTCAAGGGGCTCAACCAAACAAAAAGTTCTCCTTTTCCATCCCAACTTAAGACACACAATGGTGTTATCACAGAAACTCAGCATATAGTTGATGCTTTTAACAAACATTTTATAAATATTGTCCCAAAAGATAGCCTATCAACATCTCAATCATACAAATTTGATAGTAACAAGATTTATGAGGAGGTAGCAGCAAAAGTACCTCAAGATACTTGGTTTTACATCCCCTTGATAACAGTTGCAGAAGTTAAGGACTGCCTTAGCAATTTAAATGTTGCAAAAGCTACAGGCATTGATCAGATAAGTCCTCGCATACTTAAATTATCATCAGAAGTTATTTCACCATCAATAGCTTATATTATAAATAGGAGTATCACTGCTGGTATATTTCCTTCTGAGCTTAAAAATGCCCGTGCCATGCAAAGCCATAAAAAGGGTCCTAAAGATACTGTCGACAACTATAGACCAATATCTATTTTGCCTACTATGTCAAAGATTTTTGAAAAGCATGTCTGCAAACACCTATACCGATACCTATTAAAATATAAGCTCCTTCATGCAAGTCAGTCTGGATTTAGAAGCCACCACTCTTGTCATACTGCTTTACTAAAACTTATTGATCAGTGGTTGAAAGCAATTGATGATGGAGAAATTATAGGTATTATCTTCCTAGATTTTAAAAAAGCATTTGATCTGGTAGATCACGTTATCCTTCTTCAAAAACTGCAGTGCTACAAAATTTCAAATTTATCATGTAACTGGTTTAAATCATATCTATCTCATAGATTCCAACAAGTGGAAAATGGGACAATTAAGTCAAGGGCACTAGAAATAAAAACTGGAGTACCTCAGGGCTCCATATTAGGCCCCCTTTTATTTTTATTGTTCATTAATGATTTGCCCCTTCATATAACCTCATCTCAAGCAGACCTCTATGCAGATGATACTACCATTCACTGCACAGGTCGTAGTCTCAATACCATGCAGGACAGCATAACAAATGATTTAGAAAGAATTGAAGAATGGTGCAAGGGAAATAAGATGTATATAAATCCAACAAAAACTACATCTATGGTTATTGGTTCTCGACAGAAACTAGCAAAAACAGACCATGTTCTTAATTTGAGTGTCGGTAACACACACATTAGAGATGTTAATTGTGAAAAGCTTCTTGGGGTTTTTATTGATGAAAATCTTGAGTGGACAGCCCAAATTGATAATTTGTGCACAAAAATCAGTACAAGGCTAAATCTTTTGTCTAGGATAAAGAAATCCCTACCCCTAGAAACACGAAAGTTATACTTTAATGGTTATATTCTCCCTTTTTTGGATTACTGTTGTACAATTTGGGGAAACACCAGTGACCAAAATACAAATAGATTAGATAAACTTCAAAAACGAGCAGCTAGAATTATTCTTGAACTTCCTTATGAGACCCCATCTAATACAATGTTTAAAAAGTTATCATGGCTTCGATTTACTGATCGTGTGATTTACCACAAGGCCTTATATGTTCATAAATGTTTATATGGATCTGTCCCAGAATATTTGTCTAACAAAATCTCCTATGTTACAAATAAAAATGGAATGCAACTTAGATCAAATACTACCCAATTACTTAATATACCAAAGGCAAGAACAAACACATTTAGAAGATCTTTTTCATATTCTGGCCCAACTTTATGGAATAAACTACCAGAAGCACTAAGATACATGTCAAACATAAATACTTTTAAAACAAACTGCTTTAAGTTTTTACTTGAAAATCCAGGAAATATTTAAATGACTATGTATCAACTTTGATTTATGTTTTCTTATGTTTTTCTTTGTTATGAAGAAATTGTGTGAATTGCATTGTGAGTGGAGTGTGAGGGCCTCAAGGGAGAATAGTGTTTGTACTAATTGAGCATACCCTCTTGAAATAAAGGTTATTATTATTATTATTATTATAGGAATGCCGACAATTTGTTGAAAAATTATACCGCCAAACTCATCAAATATGTTGTCGATAAGAAACTCCAGCATACTGACCACTTGTCAATATATATTATTTAAAGTTGACAATGTTTTGAATAGTTCTGTGGACATAAAAAAAAGTTTGTATGTATCAGCTTTGGGATCGGCTTTTTATATAAATAAGGCCCCGTTTGAATTGTTTTACATTGTCTTATCGGAGCCTTTTATAGCTGACTATGCGGTATGGGCTTTGCTCATTGTTGAAGGCCGTATTGTGACCTATAGTTGTTAATGTCTGTGTCATTTTGGTCTCTTGTGGACAGTTGTCTCATTGGCAATCATACCACATCTTCTTTTTTATATTGTATCCTTGTGTATGTAACTATTTGTTATTACACAGGCTGAAAGACTTGTTAAGATCACAGTCAATTGAAAGAAAATGATAATTACTGCTGATTATTGTTGATGTCTGTTGATTGTATTAAATTCTGTTATATATAGGTTTTTATTGTAATTATACCCAATAATCTTCAAAGACTTGATATGAAAACATAATCAACCTACTTGCTTTATACTCATCTAAGACGAATCCGGGTCCGTTCGCCCTGATTCATGTTCGCCCTAGTACCTGTTCGCCCTGATACCTGTTCGCCCAGGGTCCATTCGCCCTGATTATTATTTTTTTTTCTAATTGTTGTCTAGTCGCATTATTTTAAGTGTTTGCACAAATTATGTTAAAGTTTGTTGAAAAATTGACAGAATATTTATATTGCCGCAATCAATTTATCATTTTCCCATTGATTTGCAGAGTAGAATACTGGAATACAATGTATTTATCTTTATTGATATTTGTTAACAAAATAATTGTAATCAGTCAATCACGAAAGTATGCAGTATAGATAAATGAACTTGTAAATCCGTTTCATAATTTACAGTTCGTACATCATTAGTTTTATTAATTTCAAGCTGAATATTTTATCAAAATAAAACGTTTGTTTTTATTATTAATCCATCAAAAGACAAGTTTCACAATAATCAGTAATCCGAATTATTTTGTAATTGAACAATTATGATCAAAAACAAGCCATAAACTTTTAAATATTTCAATGTTTCCATAAATTTCAAGGTTATACATGATATGAATATAATTTCACATCTTCTATTACTATTCATATATATTTTTTTCCTTATAAATATATTTTTTTCATTGGGGCTGGATCGACTTCAAATATTGGCCGGATCAACGTGGGACGGATCGACGTGGGGCCGGATCAACATGAAAGCATTCAGTGGTTGTCGTTTGTTTATGTGTTAAATATTTGTTTTTCGTTCATTTTATGAAGGTAGGCACTTAAAGTTAATGTTTTTCTTTGTTATGAAGAAATTGTGTGAATTGCATTGTGAGTGGAGTGTGAGGGCCTCAAGGGAGAATAGTGTTTGTACTAATTGAGCATACCCTCTTGAAATAAAGGTTATTATTATTATTATTATTATAGGAATGCCGACAATTTGTTGAAAAATTATACCGCCAAACTCATCAAATATGTTGTCGATAAGAAACTCCAGCATACTGACCACTTGTCAATATATATTATTTAAAGTTGACAATGTTTTGAATAGTTCTGTGGACATAAAAAAAAGTTTGTATGTATCAGCTTTGGGATCGGCTTTTTATATAAATAAGGCCCCGTTTGAATTGTTTTACATTGTCTTATCGGAGCCTTTTATAGCTGACTATGCGGTATGGGCTTTGCTCATTGTTGAAGGCCGTATTGTGACCTATAGTTGTTAATGTCTGTGTCATTTTGGTCTCTTGTGGACAGTTGTCTCATTGGCAATCATACCACATCTTCTTTTTTATATTGTATCCTTGTGTATGTAACTATTTGTTATTACACAGGCTGAAAGACTTGTTAAGATCACAGTCAATTGAAAGAAAATGATAATTACTGCTGATTATTGTTGATGTCTGTTGATTGTATTAAATTCTGTTATATATAGGTTTTTATTGTAATTATACCCAATAATCTTCAAAGACTTGATATGAAAACATAATCAACCTACTTGCTTTATACTCATCTAAGACGAATCCGGGTCCGTTCGCCCTGATTCATGTTCGCCCTAGTACCTGTTCGCCCTGATACCTGTTCGCCCAGGGTCCATTCGCCCTGATTATTATTTTTTTTTCTAATTGTTGTCTAGTCGCATTATTTTAAGTGTTTGCACAAATTATGTTAAAGTTTGTTGAAAAATTGACAGAATATTTATATTGCCGCAATCAATTTATCATTTTCCCATTGATTTGCAGAGTAGAATACTGGAATACAATGTATTTATCTTTATTGATATTTGTTAACAAAATAATTGTAATCAGTCAATCACGAAAGTATGCAGTATAGATAAATGAACTTGTAAATCCGTTTCATAATTTACAGTTCGTACATCATTAGTTTTATTAATTTCAAGCTGAATATTTTATCAAAATAAAACGTTTGTTTTTATTATTAATCCATCAAAAGACAAGTTTCACAATAATCAGTAATCCGAATTATTTTGTAATTGAACAATTATGATCAAAAACAAGCCATAAACTTTTAAATATTTCAATGTTTCCATAAATTTCAAGGTTATACATGATATGAATATAATTTCACATCTTCTATTACTATTCATATATATTTTTTTCCTTATAAATATATTTTTTTCATTGGGGCTGGATCGACTTCAAATATTGGCCGGATCAACGTGGGACGGATCGACGTGGGGCCGGATCAACATGAAAGCATTCAGTGGTTGTCGTTTGTTTATGTGTTAAATATTTGTTTTTCGTTCATTTTATGAAGGTAGGCACTTAAAGTTAACCATCGAGAGACGTTAACCACCGAGAGTCGGTTTTTAGACCCGCCCAGTGCACCTAAGCACGCCTACTTTTGGAGCTCTTTAGTATGAAGATAAGAAAAATATACGAAATTACGGAACTGTGTACCCTGTTTTATCCTTGTTGTTGGTGTTTCTTACGCATGCGCACAAAGCACGGGGATAGTTACGGTTACTGACTCAGGAACCTTGTATATTATATACCTCGGTTTACAGACGTTTAATAAACTGGATCACTGTTGTGTTCACTTATCGATACACTACGATGGAATAACATGGTAAATAGATAGACAGCTGATAATCATAATTGATAAAGAAATAACCTGGAAGAAGAAATGAGTTAACTATTGATTATAACAGAGACGAGAATGCCATCGTGTTTGTTCTGCTAAAAAAAGCAGGAACATTGGAGTTTATGGTTAGATTTTAAATATTTATTGTCTCCAAACTGGATAAATTTGATATAGTAACAACCCCCCCCCTTTTTTTTTAAATAACTCGAGAACCACACATCGCGCTCGCTTAACAAAGTAACAATAAGAAATAATTATTGTTAGTTTCAAGAATAATTAATCGTCAAAACTTATCCCCTCCCCGACATCAAAGGAAGTAAATGTATTATCCCAAATTATTATGATATAAGGATGTCTTGACAGGCTATTATTTTATTGTGATTTGTTGGGGTTTTTTTTGCTTTGACGTCTTCCTCCTGTATGAAAAAAACATAATAGACCCCCCCCCCCCTTTTTCCCCATAATATAGCTTTTTAAGAAGTCATAATTATTTGGACTACCCCTGAATATATTTCAGACAGACTCTTCTCTAAAAAAATGTAAACATGATTTGAGAGAAATCTTTGGAATAGTTTTTTAAATGATTTAATTATTATGTGTATAGTTATAAACTGAGGCTACTAGTATAACACATAGTGTTATAGTAGTCTCAGCTATAAACTTTCCATTGTATTGACCAATTTGACTAACTCATATGCTCTTTCCCATAAATGTCACAATATCAATATATTACAGTAAAACTGATAGTTTGATGACATTGTTTAAGACTATTGACCTCAGGTCAGCCTAAACTGAGTTTAAAACTGTAATTTATTCATTAAAACAGTTCAAGACATGTACTTCTGAAATGTGATTGCATCAAAATTAAACCTAAGGCATAACATACTTAGTGTGCAGGAAGTGCCACCAAATAAATACTGATTTGTAAAATTAGATGATGATATTTGTGAAGTCAAAGATATTATAGCTAGTTATAACTGGTTTTAGATATAAATCTGAGTAAAAGGTTGATTTATATGTGCTCTTTCATGTTTAGATTATAATTTAAATTTAATCTTTTGAAGTTTTTTTTAGAATATTAAGACATTAAAATCACAATTTTTTATTTATACACAAAAAAATAATTTTTGTCCTTTTTTAGTTGAATGACTGTACACAAACACTTAAACATTATACACACATAATTTTGATAATTCTGTAATGTTTTTTTTCTATAGCCCCAGAATGTGACAAAAGACTTATTAATCCAGATTTACAAAAAATAGAAATAGTTCAGCTACCATGAGACTGCTATGACAAAAATTCTGCAGTTTCCAGAATTTGAGGTAGAGTATAGTTAGGAATAGTTTGATTATGCAGATGCTTAGTTTGCCATAAACAATTATGCCCTTGATACAAAAGCAGAGGAAACAAAAAAGTATGAAAATAGTTGAAAAAAGTAATCATTATTACCTAGTCATATACTGTAAATAGAAAAAGAGAAAAGCACTGGTTATGATTTGGTATTTTTAATAGCATTATCATTTGTCCATAACTTAAAGCTTGGAATATATACTGGATTGAGCTTGATATTTATTTAATATCATTGACACATGGTTGCAAGAAATGAAAGATGGTAATTTAAACCTAGCAATTTTATTAAGATTTAAAAAAAAGCTTTTGATTTGGTAGAATATGACTTTCTTTGTTTAAAGCTCGACATGTATGGATTTAGTGAGACTACTGTTAGTTTTTTTAAGTCGTACCTGAATAACAAAAGGTATAAATTTGTAATGTTAACTCTGAACAACAACATGTAAAATTTGGTGTTCCCCAATGTTCTATACCTTGTCCTCTATTGTTTGTGCTATTTATAAATGACCTTCCCTTATGCATTAAAAATTGTGAAACAGACCTATATCGTTGTATATGCTGATGACACCACTATTCATAAATCAGGGGGAAACATCTAGAAAATATAAATGATGATGTTCAAGAAGATTTATACAGGGTTGAAAAGTGGTGTAAAATGAATAACATGTTCATAGATGCAAATGAAACAAAATGTTTGATTACTGGAACAAAGCAGAAACTATTCAGACTTTTTAACCAAACTTGATAATAAATTAAAGTATTACAAAATTCTTCATGTGAAAAAATATTAGTTTCAAAATTGACAGCCCACTAAGTAACTGGAGAAATCAAATTGACCAAGGTTGTGCTAATATATCATCCAGAATATACCATCTTTCTTAAATACATTTTTTTTTATATCTGCAAGAAAACATAATACAATGGGTGTTCTGCCCCTAATTGACTACTGTTGTATTATTTGGGATGAATGTAAAAATTGAGGGATAACAAGAATTTTAAAAATCCAAAAAAAGGGCAGCATGATAAATTCTAGATGCAGATCCGTTATCCCTCTTGGTATATAGGAGCACTATATTCTATGTTAACCTCCGATAGTAGGTATAAACAAATACTGTTGATAGACGGTATATAGGAGCACTATATTCCATGTTAACCACCGACGGTAGGTATAGACAAATACTGGTGATAGACGGTATACAGGAGCACTATATTGTATGTTAACTACCGACAGTAGGTATAGACAAATACTGTTGATAGACGGTATATGGGAGCACTATATTGTATGTTAACCACCGACGGTAGGTATAGACAAATATTGTTGATAGACGGTATATACATTGTAGGAGCACTATATTGTATGTTAACCACCGATGGTAGGTATATACAAATACTGTTGATAGACGGTATATAGAAGCACTATATTGTATGTTAACTACCGACAGTAGGTATAGACAAATACTGTTGATAGACGGTTTATGGGAGCATTATATTGTATGTTAACCACCGACGGTAGGTATAGACATATACTGTTGATAGATGGTATATAGGAGCACTATATTGTATGTTAACTACCGACAGTAGGTATAGACAAATGCTGTTGATAGACGGTATATGGGAGCACTATATTGTATGTTAACCACCGACGGTAGGTATAGACAAATACTGGTGATAGACGGTATATAGGAGCACTATATTGTATATTAACCACTGACGGTAGATATAGACTAATACTGTTGATAGACGGTATATAGAACCACTATATTGTATGTTAACTACCGACAGTAGGTATAGACAAATACTGTTGATAGACGGTTTATGGGAACACTATATTGTATGTTAACCACCGACGGTAGGTATAGACATATACTGTTGATAGACGGTATATAGGAGCACTATATTGTATGTTAACCACTGACGGTAGGTATAGACAAATACTGTTGATAGACGGTATATAGGAGCACTATATTGTATGTTAACCACCGATGGTAGGTATATACAAATACTGTTGATAGACGGTATATAGAAGCACTATATTGTATGTTAACTACCGACAGTAGGTATAGACAAATACTGTTGAAAGACGGTTTATGGGAGCATTATATTGTATGTTAACCACAGACGGTAGGTATAGACATATACTGTTGATAGATGGTATATAGGAGCACTATATTGTATGTTAACTACCGACAGTAGGTATAGACAAATGCTGTTGATAGACGGTATATGGGAGCACTATATTGTATGTTAACCACCGACGGTAGGTATAGACAAATACTGTTGATAGACGGTTTATGGGAGCATTATATTGTATGTTAACCACCGACGGTAGGTATAGACATATACTGTTGATAGATGGTATATATGAGCACTATATTGTATGTTAACTACCGACAGTAGGTATAGACAAATGCTGTTGATAGACGGTATATGGGAGCACTATATTGTATGTTAACCACCGACGGTAGGTATAGACAAATACTGGTGATAGATGGTATATATGAGCACTATATTGTATGTTAACTACCGACAGTAGGTATAGACAAATACTGTTGATAGACGGTTTATGGGAGCACTATATTGTATGTTAACCACCGACGGTAGGTATAGACAAATACTGGTGATAGACGGTATATAGGAGCACTATATTGTATATTAACCACTGACGGTAGGTATAGACAAATACTGGTGATAGACGGTATATAGGAGGACTGTATTGTATGTTAACCACCGACGGTAGGTATAGACAAATACTGTTGATAGACGGTTTATGGGAGCATTATATTGTATGTTAACCACCGACGGTAGGTATAGACATATACTGTTGATAGATGGTATATATGAGCACTATATTGTATGTTAACTACCGACAGTAGGTATAGACAAATGCTGTTGATAGACGGTATATGGGAGCACTATATTGTATGTTAACCACCGACGGTAGGTATAGACAAATACTGGTGATAGACGGTATATATGAGCACTATATTGTATATTAACCACTGACGGTAGGTATAGACAAATACTGGTGATAGACGGTATATAGGAGCAACTACCGACAGTAGGTATAGACAGATACTGTTGATAGACGGTATCAAAGAGCACTATATTGTATGTTAACCAGCGACGGTAGGTATAGACAAATACTGTTGATAAACGGTATATAGGAGCACTATATTGTATGTTAACTACCGACAGTAGGTATAGACAAATACTGTTGATAGACGGTATATAGGAGCACTATATTGTATGTTAACCACCGACGGTAGGTATAGACAAATACTGTTGATAGACGGTATATAGGAGCACTATATTGTATGTTAACTACCGACAGTAGGTATAGACAAATACTGTTGATAGACGGTATATAGGAGCACTATATTGTATGTTAACCACCGACGGTAGGTATAGACAAATACTGTTGATAAATGGTATATAGGAGCACTATATTGTATGTTAACTACAGACGGTAGGTATAGACAAATACTGTTGATAGACAGTATATAGGAGCACTATATTGTATGTTAACCACCGACAGTAGGTATAGACACATACTGTTGATACACGGTATATAGGAGCACTATATTGTATGTTAACTACCGACGGTAGGTATAGACAAATACTGTTGATATACGGTATATCGGAGCACTATATTGTATGTTAACCACCGACGGTAGGTATAGACATATACTGTTGATAGATGGTATATAGGAGCACTATATTGTATGTTAACTACCGACGGTAGGTATAGACAAATACTGTTGATAGACGGTTTATGGGAGCACTATATTGTATGTTAACCACCGACGGTAGGTATAGACAAATACTGTTGATGGATGGTGCAAAGGAGTACTATATCGTATGTTAACCACTGACGGTACGTATAGACAAATACTGTTGATAGACGGTATATAGGAGCACTATATTGTATGTTAACCACCGACGGTAGGTATAGACAAATACTGTTGATAGACGGTATATAGAAGCACTATATTGTATGTTAAATACCGACAGTAGGTATAGACAAATACTGTTGATAGACGGTTAATGGGAGCACTATATTGTATGTTAACCACCGACGGTAGGTATAGACATATACTGTTGATATACGGTATATAGGAGCACTATATTGTATGTTTACCACTGACGGTAGGTATAGACAAATACTGTTGATAGACGGTATATAGGAGCACTATATTGTATGTTAACTACCGACGGTAGGTATAGACAAATACTGTTGATAGACGGTATACAGGAGCACTATATTGTATGTTAACTACCGACAGTAGGTATAGACAAATACTGTTGATAGACGGTATATGGGAGCACTATATTGTATGTTAACCACCGACGGTAGGTATAGACAAATATTGTTGATAGACGGTATATACATTGTAGGAGCACTATATTGTATGTTAACCACCGATGGTAGGTATATACAAATACTGTTGATAGACGGTTTATGGGAGCATTATATTGTATGTTAACCACCGACGGTAGGTATAGACATATACTGTTGATAGATGGTATATAGGAGCACTATATTGTATGTTAACTACCGACAGTAGGTATAGACAAATGCTGTTGATAGACGGTATATGGGAGCACTATATTGTATGTTAACCACCGACGGTAGGTATAGACAAATACTGTTGATAGACGGTTTATGGGAGCATTATATTGTATGTTAACCACCGACGGTAGGTATAGACATATACTGTTGATAGATGGTATATAGGAGCACTATATTGTATGTTAACTACCGACAGTAGGTATAGACAAATGCTGTTGATAGACGGTATATGGGAGCACTATATTGTATGTTAACCACCGACGGTAGGTATAGACAAATACTGGTGATAGACGGTATATAGGAGCACTATATTGTATATTAACCACTGACGGTAGGTATAGACAAATACTGGTGATAGACGGTATATAGGAGCAACTACCGACAGTAGGTATAGACAGATACTGTTGATAGACGGTATCAAAGAGCACTATATTGTATGTTAACCAGCGACGGTAGGTATAGACAAATACTGTTGATAAACGGTATATAGGAGCACTATATTGTATGTTAACTACCGACAGTAGGTATAGACAAATACTGTTGATAGACGGTATATAGGAGCACTATATTGTATGTTAACCACCGACGGTAGGTATAGACAAATACTGTTGATAAATGGTATATAGGAGCACTATATTGTATGTTAACTACAGACGGTAGGTATAGACAAATACTGTTGATAGACAGTATGTAGGAGCACTATATTGTATGTTAACCACCGACAGTAGGTATAGACACATACTGTTGATACACGGTATATAGGAGCACTATATTGTATGTTAACTACCGACGGTAGGTATAGACAAATACTGTTGATATACGGTATATGGGAGCACTATATTGTATGTTAACCACCGACGGTAGGTATAGACATATACTGTTGATAGATGGTATATAGGAGCACTAAATTGTATGTTAACTACCGACAGTAGGTATAGACAAATACTGTTGATAGACGGTTTATGGGAGCACTATATTGTATGTTAACCACCGACGGTAGGTATAGACAAATACTGTTGATGGATGGTGCAAAGGAGTACTATATCGTATGTTAACCACTGATGGTAGGTATAGACAAATACTGTTGATAGACGGTATATAGGAGGACTGTATTGTATGTTAACCACCGACGGTAGGTATAGACAAATACTGTTGATATACGGTATATAGGAGCACTATATTGTATGTTAACCACCGATGGTAGGTATAGACAAATACTGTTGATAGACGGTATATAGGAGGACTGTATTGTATGTTAACCACCGACGGTAGGTATAGACAAATACTGTTGATATACGGTATATAGGAGTATTGTATTTTATGTCAAACATCGACGATAGGTATGGACAAAATCCGACAAATACTGTATACAGACAGTGTATAGAAGTACTGTATTGTATGGTAAACACTGACGGTTGGTATAGACAATTTCTGTATCATGCATCAATTGTAAATAAAAGTATCATGTGAGTGACACAGGCTCATTGAAGCCTCTAGTTTTGATATTATTAATGTGGAGGTCTGGTCTAATTTATCATTTTCTCTATTACATGCATGATAACTGCAACAATTGAATTGAAATAAAAGTGATAATATTTCTGTTGTAGGTTATCAAGATTTAGTGTTTCCATACCAGTGACAAAGATTGAACAACAAAAACATCTCAAACTTTACAGGACAGAGTAGACTTTTTTCACTGTGCTTAGTTTTGTCTTTATGTCTAAATTATGATACCTTTAAAAAAAACAATAAAATATGGAATAACATTTATTTCTATCTTATAAAGTGGAGTGAAGAAATAAGGGGTCATTCAAAACATAAGAATATATTGCTATCATATATGCAGATCAGCAGCCCATACATTTGCTATAGCACATAAATATGGGACCAATAATTTCAAGTTGCCTTTTAAAAAAGACCTTATTAATGTTATGCGAGATACCACCAAAGACCACTAGGTGTTGATCAAATGATATTGTAAATAAGAGGGTTGTCCAAAATATTTCCAACAGCTGTTTGATATACACTACCTTAATCAAACCACAATGGTAAAAAAACAGTTTTGGTCAGTCTTAAAAGAAGCAAATATAATTTAGAAAAAGTGCAAGCTGTTGATAAAAACTACAAATAACTGCCAGTCCTAAATGTGGGTGGAGATTACCATTTAGCACAAATGAGTTTCTGGACTAAAGAAAGTAATTTCGGCACAAACCGATTATACCCTTTCAAAAACTATGTGTAGTCCCTTTTATAAAAGTGGCAGATTATCTTTCTATCTAGAGTATCTATGACAACTAACTGCTGCTCCTAGTGACGTTAGTCTTTGGTTTATGAAAAGATTGGATATATTGTCACAATTCTTTTCTAAGGTACCGGTCTGATAAACAGGAAGTAGCCAGATTAGCTACTAAATATATGCACACTGAAATATAGTCCCTTAAAATTCCCCTGGCTGTGTACATGTTCAGATACGAACTATGAAAATTTTGTTTATATCTTTAGAGAAGTAAAATCAAGTATGTATGTCTTTAGTTTTGTCAAATTGCTGTCTTGTTTTGTCCTGTTATTAGGTAACAGTACTGATACAATACTGTAAAAATACGGAGATGTGGTATGATTGCCAATGAGACGCCTACATGTATCCACTCAAGTTCAAATAAAGTGGATGTAAGCAGTTATATGCAACCATACAGCCTTCAACAATGAGAAAAATCATATCAAATAGACCCTTGTAAATAGGTGTTGATCAAATGATATTGTAAATAAGAGGGTTGTATATTTCATGACGGTATAATACTAAACCCCTAATAGGAGGGATTGTGCCTGATATTCATATGATGAAGACATAATCTTTCAATCAGTTTAATTAAGGTCTGGTTCTGGCATGTCAATAACTGCTAGTAGTCTGTTGTTATTTATGTATTATTGTCATTTTGTTTATTTTCTTTTGTTTCATATGCATATTCTGACATCGGACTCGGACTTCTCTTAAACTGAGTTTTACTGTGCGTATTGTTTCGCGTTTGTTTTTTCTACATTGGCTACAGTTATAGGGGAGGGTTGAGATCTCAAAAAACATGTTTAATCCCGCCGCAATTTTGCGCCTGTCCCAAGTTAGGAGCCTCTGACCTTTGTTAGTCTTGTATGATTTATAATTTTAGTTTCTTGTGTATAATTCGGAGCTTAGTATGACGTCCATTATCACTGAACTAGTATACATATTTGTTTAGGGGCCAGCTGACGGACACCTCAGTGTGCGGCAGTTTCTCGCTACATTGAAGATCTATCGGTGGCCTTCGGCTGTTGTCTGCTCTATGGTCGGGTTGTTGTCTCCTTGACACATTCCCCATTTCCATACTCAATTTTATAGTATGATTTACATCTGCAATAATCACGAAACAATCAGAGACAAGTTTGGGTCTAAATCTGTATGTCCCACATAATCAAATTGACCGAAGAGAGAGGCGAAAGATACTAAAGGCTTATTCAAACACATAAGTCAATAATAAACTGACAAAACCACGGCAAAAAAAAGAGAAAGATTAAAAAACAAACAACAAAATGCAAAACACAACAAAGAACATCACAGACTGAACAAAACGAACCTCGCCAAAAAACTGGTGTGACCAAATGACTAATTTATCTCAGCCTTACATTATTTAGCAGACCCTTTATTATACCAAACCAAACAAAGTTCTTTATGGTACAATGTTTTTGATCCATCGGTCTGTCAGTCCTGTTCTCGTTATTGCAACTCGTCTGAAACCACATAACAGAGTTTTATAAATCTTTGTAGATAATGAGGAAATTATGAAATTATCAATTCATTGATTTTCTATATACTCCTACAACAGTTTGTCATAAAATCTGTCGCAGAAAGCTCGACATAGGAATGGTGATCCGGCGGCGACGGCGACAGCGTTAGTTCACTTCTTAAAAGCTTGATATTTTAGACGGCGAACGACCTGGATGCTCCATACTTTAAATACAGATGCCTTAAGTTTGGAAGTTTCCGTCTGTCACATGTCCATTGTCCTTGAACTCATTTTCATGGTTCAGTAACTACTTGAAAAAAAGTTAAGAGTTTTTGTAATTTCTCACATATTATGGGTAACTATGTTTAGTATTTGCGTACCTTGGTCAGCATGCCCATCAGACAGTTTTCACTTGACCTCGCCATCATTTCATGGATCAGTGAAAAGGGTTAAGTTTTGGGTGGTCGTCTATATCTCAGATACTATATGAAATATGTCTTGTATATTTGGTGTATGGAAGGATTGTAAGGTGTACATGTCCAACTGGCAGGTGTCATCTGATCTTGACCTCATTTCCTTGGTTCAATGGTCAAAGTTAAGCTTTTGAGTTTTGTTCGTTTTTTTCTAATACTATATGCAATAGGTCAACTTTATTTGGTGTCTGGAAATATCTTATGATGTCAGTCTCGCAAGTCTCATTTGACCTTGACCTCATTTTCGAGGTTCATTGTTCAGTGTTTAGTTTTTGTGCCAAGTGTCATCTGACCTTGACCTGATTTGTATTGAATGATTGTAAGGTGTAAATGTATTCCTCATTTTGGTCATATGACCTTGATCTCATTTTCTTTGGTCATGTTATTAATAAGTTTATGTGATAATTGTAGTAAAACTTTATATTTAGGTCTATCAACATAAATAAGGCGAGAAATTTCAACGTGTGTACTCTTGTTAGGAATTAGGAACTATGCCTTCTGAACTTAGAATTTCGGCCTAAATATACTTCTGCATATCTTCTGAAATTACACAACAGAATTTCATGCGTGTTTGAACTAAATAATCTGTTGAAATTTTGTTTGCTTAGTGACAATGTCGGGCTGTGAAGTATGTGAGCGTGCTCACAAAGGTTCTTTGATTACACACAGTCAATGCATTGTCTGTGCTTCCCAGATACAGTCTGTATGCATTTTCTTTGTTGTAAATTAAATTAAGTTTATGTATTGTACGTCGTTCTTAGTCTTTATACATTGTTTATATGCTTTGACTATGAGTCTAAGATACTTCTATTGTCGGTATATCTTAGGTTTAGTCGGTTAACATTGTCTATGGATCAGAGACACAGTATGTATGCATTGTAAGTTGTTCCAAGTTGAAATAAAAGTCTGTATGTTTTGCCTGTTACTGCAAGATAAAGTGTGTGCACTGCCTGTGGCTCTTATATACAGTCTGTATGCATTTTCTGTATGCTTTATCTATGGGTCTAATTTTTATATACAGTCTGTATACAAACTGTATCTCTGACCCATATACAGTGTCCAAAAAAACTCTGTATGTGTGAAAATGATCTTTGGTTCTAAGATGCATTTTGTTTGATTGGCTGAATGCTTAGTATATATTGGTTTCGATATATGGTCTGTATGTATTGTATGGATCTTATATATTTGTATTTTTTTCCATCTGATGAGTAAGCCTTTTTCAACTGATTTTTATAGTTCGTTCTTATGTTGTACTGTTACACCAAAGTCCCAGGTTATTGGAGGTTTGGGATCCCGCTAACATGTTTAACCCCGCCACATTCTCTATGTATGTGCCTGTCCTAAGTTAGGAGACTGTAATTCAGTGGTTGTCGTTTGTTTATATGTTACATATTTGTTTTTCGTTCATTTTTTGTATATAAAACGAAATTCATAACAGTGTGGTCGACAGTAAAACGTTTATTAGTAATTGTACTGAAAAGTTTACCTTTAACTTGTTTGTCGTGGGCGATGATTTTAGAATCATATTCAAAACAGTGTGGTCCTGGCCATTGATTGACGACCTTAATTATCACATTGACTGGGACAGATTAGGTGAACGTTTGTCTGTAACGACCATTGCTCACTTCTTGCTTATTATAGAATTTAAACAGTGGGGTCACCAAAGGTTCTTAACGCCTTTAATAATAAAATTATTCGAAAAATTATTCAGGAATAACCTTTATGTTTTGATTTATATTATTGATATAAATCAACACATCGTATTATTCCGGATTCGTTTTTCGAATTTTTTTATTTATGTGTTGAGAACCTTTGGTGACCCCACAGATTCAGTGTCTTTAACAAGTACATAGTGAGCAGTGATTGTTACCGACAAACGTTCACCTAATCTGTCCCAGTCAATGGGATAATTTAGGTCGTCAATCAATGGCCAGGACCACACTGTTTTGAATATGATTCTATGCTCACTCAGTCTATCGGAGGACTTCAAGTGGGGATTTAAATAATCATTTGTTACAAATTTTGATACATAAAATGAAACTTTCTTTTTACAAATAATTTAAGGAATTTATTTTAAATAATTGTTATACCATCACTTACAACAGTTTCACTTTTAAGAATATTAATGTCCAGAGCTGATATCAATAAATAATAATAATAAAATAAAAAGTTTATTCATGGTAAAAAAAAACAAAAAAACTTTTAAGTTAATAGGGACCCGCGTTATTTCAGAAAATATCTTATTGATTAAGAGAACAAAAACTTCTACGTTGTGATCATTTAAGAGTGGCCTTCTATTTATTCAATGCTAACCATGTGGGCTTTTTTTTTTTTATATACCATAAATCGATTCGTTCATTCAGATATTTGTCAGTTTGCCTTGGCTCTTCAAGTCCAACACACAACTTCTCACGAAATTGGTATTTTTCTTACAAAAATTACATCCATGTGATGTATTCTTTTCATGGAGAATGAATAATGCACCTTATTTTATTTGTTATCGTTTTTTTTTGTGTGTATCATTGACGTATAAGACAACCGGAATCTTCTTTATTCAAATTTAAAACATACGAGATGGCAATTATGACACAAAATAACTAAATTAAACTTACAGCAGAAGAAAGATAATGAACATCGCTTTTATAGTCTTCTAAATATTGAAGACGCGTGGTCTTTTTAAAAATGATGTAAATTTATAAAGGAAACAACAAACAAAATAGTTCGAATATTTATATTGGAAAAAGTAACGGTGTGTAAATCATAACAATTATTTTATTTCAATGAAAATCAAACTGTTGAATTTTTTCCGCTGCGAGCAAATTTTTAATTTTGGTCGCATTTTGAAAATCAATAAATCTTGTATTCTTGTTGGAAGCTGCACTGTGTAGTTTATACCCGTTTTTTTCAATGCCACACAAATCCAACACAGACAAAAAAAATGGTAGGTTCAAGAAATAATTGATGCAAACTATACTTTATTGTAGTTTTAACATGGGTAGGCATTATATTCGTGATTATTTTTGCCCGAGCGATATCGAAAAACTATTATAAAAAGTGTCCTAGTTCAGTGAAAATGTACGTCATACTTATTTCCTAAACAAATAAATAAACATTAATTAATTAATTAACATACAACACTACCAAAGGCCAGAGACTCCTTACTTGTATGATTTTGTAAAAAAATGCATCTTTTTAAAACAGTCGAAAACAAAATTGTTTGTCCAATGGAAAAGTCGAAGCCCAAAAAAGATGAACAGTGCATTATAGAAACATAGAAGCTGGTTGCAAAAGTTGACGACAAGATCTATTTTATAACTTGAGTATGGCCTAATACTATTAACCTGAAATAAATATATTTATAGCAATTCCCTTGATACGAAAGATCTACATGTTGCCTTGGGCTTTTTTTTTTTCTTTTTTTTTTTTTGCTCTTTGGTTGGGTTTTTGTCTCAATGACAATTCAATTTTCATTCTTATCATAGATATAACTGCATGTTAAAATAAGAATATGAAGTGTGATAGACAATCAGACACATTCTTTCCAGGGACCAACAGGCGTTATCAAGCTATAGGTCCCCGTATGGCCTTCGACCATTAGCAAAATACACTTTTTATAGAATGAAAGGTCTTGGGATGAAAAAAACAAACATAAAAGATGAGCGAAAAAAAAATAGGAATACCGCATTGGAAAATGGTCCGCAACATTAATTTAGTCAACTCACTTAGTTGAAATTAAAGACCTGGCGAATTTTAGCCTTTTGCAATGGATGTGATGTATGTTTAAAAAAAAATCATGGTTTGTTTGGACATTTTTATAAATCAAGTCTTGTTTTAAAATTATTTGCAAGTAAGTTTTAAGTCATGAACAAATAATCACTCACAGAAAGACGTCAAATCCATCAACAAAAGAAAAAAAATTAATAGACGACCGACAACGCACAAAATACCATGTATGTGTTCCGGACCATATGAGTATTTGGACCATACGCATATATCATGACCATAAGGGTATACTAATATGGTCCAACCATACACGTATGGTCCAAATACTCATAAGGTCCGGAACATATTTTATTTGCGATCACAAATGCACGAAGACGTCCATTTCTATGTAAATTGGGTCGATTTTTTTATATAGATAAGATGAATGCGTTTCTGTTGCCAAGTGTTTTTCACAAGTATAGTAGCAGTATAGCAGAACGGTTTAAGTTTCCTATATACACCAAATGATACATTTTGCCAATACAATAACGTAAATACATGCAAATTTCACAAGGTTTAATCCAAATAGCTTTCTTACTATCCAATAACTTTCAAACAACTTTTGAAAGTGGATTATGCATTCGTTCTAAAATAAAATTAGACCAGATAAAAGTTAAAAGATAACATAACTCGACAATCGCAATTGTTAAATCCGAAAAAGATAATCAATCAATACATGCATTCAGTAAGTCATTCTTTTTTCTGAAAGAACATGGCTTTGCGATATCTTATTATGAAAATTGATTGTCGAAACATAACAAAAACACAAGTAAAGGACGTTTAATTAATCAATATAAATCAAAACACAAATTCCTGATTAGTATTTCGAATTATTTTATATAGGCGTTGAGAACCTTTGGGGACCCCACGGTTTAAATGTTTATATTAAGGACGTCGTGAGCAATGGGCGTTATAGACGAACGTTCACCTAAACTGTCCCAGTCAATGGGATATTAAAGTGCGCCAACCAATGTCCATAGCCACACTGTTATGAATTCGATACTAATTAAAAAAATAGGTTTATCCATTGTAAAAAAAACTATTAAGTTGATGGGGTTAATTCACAAAATATCTCATTGATTAAGAGCACAACTACTTCTACGGTGTAATCATTTAAGAATGGCCTACTATTTATTCAATGCGTATACATGTGGGTTTTGTTTGTGAAGAGTTGTGGATAATTAAAAAATCATTTGATTTCTTTGTTTAATACCATAAAACGATTCATTCTTTCAGATATTTGTCACTTTGCCTTATCTTCAAGTCCAACACAATTTCTCACGTTTCTTACAAAACTTATATTCTTGTGATGTATTCTTTTGTTGAAAAAAAAAATGTATAGATATAGATAGATATAGGAAGATGTGGTATGAGTGCCAATGAGACAACTCTCCTCCCAAGTAATAATTCATAAAAGTAAACCATTATAGGTCAAGGTACGACCTGCAACACGGAGCCTTGGCTCACACCGAACAGCAAGTTATAGAGGGTCCCAAAACTACTAGTGTAAAACCATTCAAACGGGAAAACCAACGAGAAACGAAAAACACATATGAACTACATAAACAGACGACATCATGCATTGTAACTTTTAAAGCCAATTAAGTAAAAAAAAAAATCTGAAAGAATGTGCGATATCATATTAGGAAAATTGATGGTCAAACCATAACAAAAAATCAAGTAAAGAATTTTAAGTATTCAACCTTTATAGCTTGCTGTTCGGTGTGAGCCAAGACTCCGTGTTGAAGGCCATTTTTATTTATTTTCAAATTACAAAGGTTATTCCTGATTAGTATTTTTAATTATTTTATTTAGGCGTTTAGAACCTTTGGTGACCTCACAGTTTCAATTTCTATGATAAGTACGTCGTGAGCAGTGGGCATTACAGACGAACGTTCACCTAATTTTCCCCAGTCAATGAATGGCCATAGCTACACTGTTATGAATTTCATTCTAAATTAGGTCGTTAGTTTTTTCGTTTAAATTGTTTCACATTGTCATTTCGTGACTTGTTATAGGTGACTATGCGGTATGGGCTGTGTTCATTGTTGAAGGCTGTACGGTGACCTATAGTTGTTAATTTCTGTGCCATTTTGGTCTCTTGTGGAGAGTTGTCAGTAGTGTTTGTGGGACAGAATGAACCCATAAAGGTGGACGTCGGACGCTGACGCTATATTTGGACCTGGGTGTGAATGCCGACGCCATATTTGGGCCTTAACGCGGACGCCATGGTCGACCATGAAATCGGGACGCGAATTTGAGGTTGGACCGTATGATTCGGACATCGAGACACCGACGCCATATTTGGGCTTGGACGCTATACCTTAATGTTATACCAGTAACGAATTATAAAATTCGTAATAACGATTTAAATTCGTGATTTCGAATTCAAATTATATTTGTTGGAGGTCCTATGGGCGTCCGTAGCTTTCCGACTTATTTGAACCACTTAATTAATATCCTATGGTCCTGTTTAACCTGACATCTCAAATAATTAGATTAAGAGATAAAGCACATCTGGTGATTAAAAATAAGTATCTTTATACACTTTCTTTCAATAACATGTTTACAGGTGTACACTTTTTTATTTGGTTCTAATTAACGGACACCAATAATAAAAATATAGTCTGTGACATTAAATAATTATCTTTATCTTTTAGATAAGCATGACAACCGTAAACATTGAGTAGTATTGCATTCCAACTCATTTCAATCACATATAATTACTATCATATGATTAGGATTTCAACCCAAATGATTAACTAAAACCACGTCTGGTCATTTAAAATTGTTTCTCATTTAACATAATCTTAACTATATATTTGAAAATTCCACGGTCGTAGTTGGTTTTTATCTTCAAAAATTACACGGATAATATATTTAATCAATCAATATTTATATACAAGGAGTTTGGATTGGGTTTACAGAATAGAGAATAATGGACGAAAAAATAAATAAAGAATGATATGGGCGAGAAAAATAAAGAATAAAGAAATATGACCAAAATAAATATAAAGAATAGTGAAATAGGGACTGGTAAAATATATCGAATAGAGAAATATACGGCTGCTTAAATATAAGGAATTAAGAATTATGGGATGTTAAACTATAAAAAAATTATAAAGGAATACAAACAAATACGACTGTTACAGTATATAATTGCAGTAGCATTTTTTGTTTGTTTGTGCACGTGCAAGAATTATCTCCGTGCAGAGAAACAAGAACCGGTTTGAACCGGTATAAATGAGATGATTCTGGCTCTGTAGGTGTCAGACCACCAATTAAAAGTCCCTATCTGTTCAACCAAATTTTGCAATTTTCATAGCTTTCTAATTTTTTTATCTTAAGTTTAACCTCTTACAAACCATGTATGTCCTGAATCGTACAGGTATCACCTTTCTTCATGCCAATTTTCGACATACCTTTAAAGCCATATAAGAAAGAAGAGACCTTCCGAATGGATGTACCACTAAAAATAACCCCTGGTTTTCTTGAAATCTTAAATTAGTATACTATGGAGCGCATTAATCCTCAATTTTTAATTTCAACTCATAGACAAGTTAATTTGGGCTCAAAATGGTCTTAATATATTTCTCTTTCACCAAAAGTTTCATTTCTGCAAATTTGTTTGGTAGTTTAAGTAAACAATGACATCAAATGCACTATTTTTTGTCCCGAGTAGGCCTACTTTTACATACGTTCTAAATTTGAGGGAGTAATTGGTGGTCTGACACCTGTAGGTGGCCGGCTCTTAGCATACGGTCCAATCAAACAAGTTTTATGTCTATATAGTCCTTAATGATAAAATTATGATGAAGATTACTAAATACTTAAGGAAGAAAGATGATCTCAGGAGGATTCATTAATTATACAGAAACACAAAAAATTGTATTGACTATAATAATTATTTCAACCGTATAGAAGATAAATTAGTCTACTGTACTTATATAGTTATACACAACACATTTTAGCCTATTGCAAGGCAAAATTTATGTTCCTATCCAATATACCCTTTATCCCGCGGGGTGGCCTCTTTTACAAGACTATACCTATTGTATTTATGGTAACGTGTTCTAAACATTCATGAATTATTTGCCACTGGACGTTAAGCAATCAATTACTATTTCCGTTTATTTCCTTAAATACGGCTTTGAGTATAACAAAGCTGTAAGAGAGATACTAAAGGTTTCACTGGAATTAACACTATGGACGAGTTTTGTTTATTTATTAATAGCGAAAACTCGCTTTCATCCATCGTTTGAAAATAACGTACGTGGCAATTTCAAAGTGCGCCTTGCAAAACGCTATACGTTGGATGGATCGTGGGAATGTTCATTGAAGGTGTCGTTCATACCGGAATTAGAAGCCTAAACGAGACGTATGTACTTCTGTTCCGATTTCGTGCACCAGTCGTACGTTAGGGAAAATCTCTCCATATTCTCCAGTCGATACGATTAAATAAGATATTACGGACGTGACGTTTGGGAAACCAGTCTATTTCACGGTAACCAGGAATGAATTGTATCACATCGAATTTGTTTTGAGATACGATCATCTTCAAATATGTCGTCTAAAAGATGACCATGTATTTCTCTTGCTATATTTTCGAAGGAAGTGAAGTAAATCTATAAGAGGAAACTACTCACTGTCATTTAGGAAATTACGAGTATGTTTAATTGCAATATTTGCTGTTAAGTGCATGTGTGGCAGCACGATCTTCAAAGACATATAAGAAGTAAGCATTCTTCCGATGAGCCACTATACCACCCAGGTGTTACCCAGCAGCAGCAAAAGCAGCAACAGCAGCAGAAAAAAAAGAAGCAGCAGCAGCAAAAGCAGCAGCAGAAGGCTTTCGTGTTTAGACACCCTTTTACCATGATTGTGTCCGGTCCAACCTCCTGCGATAAAACTTATTTTATGTTATTTGTTTCAACACATAAAAAAACTGTGAAGTCCTAGTCCAGACAGGATCGTTTGGTTGTACAAAAGGTTGCAACCTCTTTACGAGGAAATACAACGAACATGCAGTGCTTCCACGCGTTGAATTCATTCGTGGAATTCCTTTTGATCTCGAAAGGGACGATGTTTTCGATCCCAACATTCGAAACATGATCCTATTAGATGACCTCATGTCGACATCGGACAAAGACTCCAGAATAAATGATTTGATTACGGAAGGGTGTCACCATAGGAAATTATCGGTCGTCGTTTTTAATCAGAATTTATACTTTGGCAAAGACCCCACCCAGAGACGAAACTGTCATTATCTCATTCTCTTTAATAACCCCATTGATCGACAGCCCATCGTGACTCTTGGCCGACAGATGTATCCTTCTCGAGGGGACTTCCTTCTCCGGAAATTTGAAGAGGCAAAGAGGACACCTTTCTTGTTGACCTAAAAGCTAGAACCCCAGAAGCCTCCAGATTGCACACAGAGGTCTTGCAGGTCGGTCAAGGAGAGACACCAGACGGACAGAGGGATGACGACCGTCTCTCGAATACTTTTAAAGACGATAGTTCGGTCTCATCAGACGAAGATATTGCCGACGAGACAACACATAGTTCGTCAGAGGATGCTGAAACACGGAAAGATCTCATCGCCTGTCAGGATTGTGGAGTACTTAGTGTTTGCTCACCTACGTGGATTAGAAGCCCAACGTCAGCAAGGTTGTGGGAATAAAAACGGCATTGCCCTTAACGATGACCGGGAAAGATGTAGAGGATGCTTTGAGTGGATTGCCCGTGACCGTTTGCTGTGCAGAAGACTTGCCTATATATGTGAGCGACAGGCGTAGAAGGTTTGTGGTCAATACGGACAACTGTGATCAAAAGGGGAGTCATTAGGTTGCATTTCATTTCCCCGCATCGGGTCCATCAGATTTTTTCGACTCCTTAGAACGATTACCGGAAAAGTACCAACGCTATTTCAGAAATGTACTCATCGTCAATGGACCGAAATACTGTGTGGTTTGCAATCAAATCCAACCCAATGATTGAGATACATGTGGCCTGTATTGCATTTATTACGTCAAATTGAGATGTCGGGACTCGAGATGAAGGACATTATCAACAACTTTTCATCCACTGACACGATTCAGAATGACAGTAAACTCGTAGCTCTATTTGGTTAAATGAAAAATAATGATACAAAAAAAAATAATGAAAAAAGAAAGAAAAAAAAAATCTTAAAACACCTACATGGATGTATAGCAGGTCTCAAGTCTTGAAAAACTCTTTCTAGGGTCACTAAAAGTATCCACCCTGGAGGGTAGCCTGGTCAAAAATTAAGATATAGCGTCCAGGATTTAAGCCCAAATATGGCGTCGGCGTCTCGATGTCCGAGTAACATGGTCCAACCCGAAGTTTGCGTCTTGATTTCAGGGTCCGCTTTAAGGCCCAAATATGGCGTCGGCGTCTGCGCCAACTTTCGAATATGGCGTCAGCGTCCGACGTCCATCTTAATGGGGGTTATTCTGTCCCACAAACACTACTGTTGTCTCATTGGCAATCATACAACATCTACTTTTTTATATTATATATATATTATCTATACGTATATATTTTCTGTATACGAATTTTACATGTTTAGATGATGAAATGAAAATTCAGAAGATATGTGGTAATATTGCCAATGGGAAACTTATCCACCAAAGACAAACGAATGTGAATCAGCCATGAGTTACACATATGTATTCATGTAAAATGCTATTCAAACCCATTCCTGACTCGATGTGACGAAAAACGAAAACTAACAGCCCGATTAATGCTGAAACGATAAACGTAAAATCAATATCAAAGACAGCAACCAATAACAATACAGTGCTCCTATATATCGTCTACCAACAGTATTTATCTATACCTACCGTCGGTGGTTAACATACAATATAGTGCTCCTATATACCGTCTATCAACAGTATTTGTCTATACCTACTGTCGGTAGTTAACATACAATATAGTGCTCCTTTATACCGTCTATCAACAGTATGTGTCTATACCTACCGTCGGTAGTTAACATACAATATAGAGCTCCTATATACCGTCTATCAACAGTATTTGTCTATACCTACTGTTGGTAGTTAACATACAGTATAGTGCTCCTATACATCGTATATTATACCTACCGTCGGTAATTAACATGCAATATAGTGTTCCTATATACCGTCTATCAACATAATTTATCTATACCTACCGTCGGTGATTAACATGCAATAAAATGCTCCTATATACCGTCTATTATTTCATTTTTTTCTAAACCTACCGTCGGTAGTTAACATGCGATATAGTGCTCCTATATACCGTCTATCACCAGTATTTGTCTATACCTACTGTCGGTAGTTAACATACAATATAGTGCTCCCATATACCGTCTATCAACAGTATTTGTCTATACCTACTGTCGGTAGTTAACATACAATATAGTGCTCCTATATACCATCTATCAACAGTATATGTCTATTCCTACCGTCGGTGGTTAACATACAATATAATGCTCCCATATACCGTCTATCAACAGTATTTGTCTATACCTACTGTCGGTAGTTAACATACAATATAGTGCTTCTATATACCATCTATCAACAGTATTTGTCTATACCTACCGTCGGTAGTTAACATACAATATAGTGCTCCTACAATGTATATATTACCGTCTATCCACAGTATTTGTCTATACCTACCGTCGGTGGTTAACATACAATATAGTGCTCCTATTTACCGTCTATCAAGAGTTTTAGTCTATACCTACTGTCGGTAGTTAACATACAATATAGTGCTCCTATATACCGTCTATCACCAGTATTTGTCTATACCTACTGTCGGTAGTTAACATACAATATAGTGTTCCTATATACCGTCTATCAACAGTATTTGTCTATACCTACTGTCGGAAGGTAACATACAATATAGTGCACCTATATATCGTCTATCAACAGTATTTTTCTATACCTACCGTCGGTGGTTAACATACAATATAGTGCTCCTATATACCGTCTATCAAGAGTTTTAGTCTATACCTACTGTCGGTAGTTAACATACAATACAGTGCTCCTATATACCGTCTATCATCAGTATTTGTCTATACCTACTGTCGGTAGTTAACATACAATATAGTGTTCCTATATACCGTGTATCAACAGTATTTGTCTATACCTACTGTCGGAAGGTAACATACAATATAGTGCTCCTGTATACCGTCTATCACCAGTATTTGTCTATACCTAATGTCGGTAGTTAACATACAATATAGTGTTCCTATATACCGTCTATCACCAGTATTTGTCTATACCTACTGTCGGAAGGTAACATACAATATAGTGCACTCATATACCGTCTATCAGCAGTATTTGTCTATACCTACCGTCGGTGGTTAACATACAATATAGTGCTCCTATATACCGTCTATAACCAGCATTTGTCTATACCTATCAAGAGTTTTAGTCTTTACCTACTGTTGGTAGTTAACATACAATACAGTGCTCCTATAACCGTCTATCAACAGTATTTGTCTATACCTCCTGTCGGTAGTTAACATACAATATAGTGCTCCTACATGTGTATATACCGTCTATCAACAGTATTTGTCTATACCTACCGTCGGTGGTTAACATACAATATAGTGCTCCTATACACCGTCTATCAAGAGTTTTAGTCTATACCTACTGTTGGTAGTTAACATACAATATAGTGCTCCTACATACCGTCTATCAAGAGTTTTAGTCTATACCTACTGTCGGTGGTTAACATACAATATAGTGCTCCTATATACCGTCTATCGCCAGTATTTGTCTATATCTGCTGTCGATAGTTAACATACAATATAGTGCTCCTATATACCGTCTATAACCAGTATTTGTCTATACCTATCAAGAGTTTTAGTCTTTACCTACTGTTGGTAGTTAACATACAATACAGTGCTCCTATATACCGTCTATCAACAGTATTTGTCTATACCTACTGTCGGTAGTTAACATACAATATAGTGCTCCTACATGTGTATATACCGTCTATCAACAGTATTTGTCTATACCTACCGTCGGTGGTTAACATACAATATAGTGCTCCTATATACCGTCTATCAAGAGTTTTAGTCTATACCTACTGTTGGTAGTTAACATACAATATAGTGCTTCTACATACCGTCTATCAAGAGTTTTAACCTATGCCTACTGTTGGTAGTTAACATACCATATAGTGCTCCTATATACCGTCTATCAACAGTATTTGTCTATACCTACCGTCGGTGGTTAACATGCAATATAGTCCTCCTATATACTGTCTATCAACAGTATTTGTCTATACCTACCGTTGGTGGTTAACATGCCATACAGTACTCCTATATATCGTCTATCAACAGTATTTGTCTGTACCTACCGTCGGTGGTTAACATGCCATACAGTACTCCTATATGCCGTATATCAACAGTACCTGTCTATACCTACCATCGGTGGTTAACAAGCATTACAGTACTCCTATATACCGTCTATGAATACTATTTTTCTCTACCTACCGTCGGTGGTTAACATATAATACAGTGCACCTATATACCGTCTATTATCAGTATTTTTCTAAACCTACCATCGGTGGTTAACATGCAATAGAGTGCTCCTATATACCTTCTATCAACACCATGTTTCTAACCTGTTTCTATACCCACCGTCGGTGGTTAACATGCAATACAGTGCACCTATATACCGTATATCAACAGTATTTGTCTATACCTATCGTCGGTGGTTAACATGCAATATAGTCCTCCTATATACTGTCTATCAACAGTATTTAGTCTATACCTACCGTCGGTGGTTAACATGACATATAGTACTCCTATATACCGTATATCAACAGTACGTGTTTATACCTACCATCGGTGGTTAACAAGCAATACAGTGCTCCTATATACCGTATATCAAAAGTATTTGTCTATACCTACCGTCGGTGGTTAACGTAAAATATAGTGCTGTCTATTAAAATCATGTGTCTATACATACTGTCGGTGGTAAACATACAATAAAGTGCTCCTATAAACCGTCTATCAACAGTTTTCATTTATACCTACCGTCGATGGTCAATATAACGTATTATATGGTCCGTATATAGTGCTCATATATACCGTCTGTCAAAAGTATCTGAATTTACCTACCGTCGGTGGTTAACATACAATATAGTGCTCCCATATACCGTCTATCAACAGTATTTGTCTATACCTACTGTCGGTAGTTAACATACAATATAGTGCTTCTATATACCATCTATCAACAGTATATGACTATACTTACCGTCGGTGGTTAACATACAATATAATGCTCCCATATACCGTCTATCAACAGTATTTGTCTATACCTACTGTCGGTAGTTAACATACAATATAGTGCTTCTATATACCGTCTATCAACAGTATTTGTCTATACCTACCGTCGGTGGTTAACATACAATATAGTGCTCCTACAATGTATATACCGTCTATCAACAGTATTTGTCTATACCTACCGTCGGTGGTTAACATACAATATAGTGCTCCTATATACCGTCTATCAACAGTATTTGTCTATACCTACTGTCGGTAGTTAACATACAATATAGTGCTCCTACATGTGTATATACCGTCTATCAACAGTATTTGTCTATACCTACCGTCGGTGGTTAACATACAATATAGTGCTCCTATATACCGTCTATCAAGAGTTTTAGTCTATACCTACTGTTGGTAGTTAACATACAATATAGTGCTCCTACATACCGTCTATCAAGAGTTTTAGTCTATACCTACTGTCGGTGGTTAACATACAATATAGTGCTCCTATATACCGTCTATCGCCAGTATTTGTCTATATCTGCTGTCGATAGTTAACATACAATATAGTGCTCCTATATACCGTCTATAACCAGTATTTGTCTATACCTATCAAGAGTTTTAGTCTTTACCTACTGTTGGTAGTTAACATACAATACAGTGCTCCTATATACCGTCTATCAACAGTATTTGTCTATACCTAATGTCGGTAGTTAACATACAATATAGTGCTCCTACATTTGTATATACCGTCTATCAACAGTATTTGTCTATACCTACCGTCGGTGGTTAACATACAATATAGTGCTCCTATATACCGTCTATCAAGAGTTTTAGTCTATACCTACTGTTGGTAGTTAACATACAATATAGTGCTCCTACATACCGTCTATCAAGAGTTTTAGTCTATACCTACTGTTGGTAGTTAACATACCATATAGTGCTCCTATATACCGTCTATCAACAGTATTTGTCTATACCTACCGTCGGTGGTTAACATGCAATATAGTCCTTCTATATACTGTCTATCAACAGTATTTGTCTATACCTACCGTTGGTGGTTAACATGCCATACAGTACTCCTATATATCGTCTATCAACAGTATTTGTCTGTACCTACCGTCGGTGGTTAACATGCCATACAGTACTCCTATATGCCGTATATCAACAGTACCTGTCTATACCTACCATCGGTGGTTAACAAGCATTACAGTACTCCTATATACCGTCTATGAATACTATTTTTCTCTACCTACCGTCGGTGATTAACATATAATACAGTGCACCTATATACCGTCTATTATCAGTATTTTTCTAAACCTACCATCGGTGGTTAACATGCAATAGAGTGCTCCTATATACCTTCTATCAACACCATGTTTCTAACCTGTTTCTATACCCACCGTCGGTGGTTAACATGCAATACAGTGCACCTATATACCGTATATCAACAGTATTTGTCTATACCTATCGTCGGTGGTTAACATGCAATATAGTCCTCCTATATACTGTCTATCAACAGTATTTAGTCTATACCTACCGTCGGTGGTTAACATGACATATAGTACTCCTATTTACCGTATATCAACAGTACCTGTTTATACCTACCATCGGTGGTTAACAAGCAATACAGTGCTCCTATATACCGTATATCAAAAGTATTTGTCTATACCTACCGTCGGTGGTTAACGTAAAATATAGTGCTGTCTATTAAAATCATGTGTCTATACATACTGTCGGTGGTAAACATACAATAAAGTGCTCCTATAAACCGTCTATCAACAGTTTTCATTTATACCTACCGTCGATGGTCAATATAACGTATTATATGGTCCGTATATAGTGCTCATATATACCGTCTGTCAAAAGTATCTGAATTTACCTACCGTCGGTGGTTAACATACAATATAGTGCTCCCATATACCGTCTATCAACAGTATTTGTCTATACCTACTGTCGGTAGTTAACATACAATATAGTGCTTCTATATACCGTCTATCAACAGTATATGACTATACCTACCGTCGGTGGTTAACATACAATATAATGCTCCCATATACCGTCTATCAACAGTATTTGTCTATACCTACTGTCGGTAGTTAACATACAATATAGTGCTTCTATATACCGTCTATCAACAGTATTTGTCTATACCTACCGTCGGTGGTTAACATACAATATAGTGCTCCTACAATGTATATACCGTCTATCAACAGTATTTGTCTATACCTACCGTCGGTGGTTAACATACAATATAATGCTCCTATATACCGTCTATCAAGAGTTTTAGTCTATGCCTACTGTCGGTAGTTAACATACAATATAGTGCTCCTATATACCGTCTATCACCAGTATTTGTCTATACCTACTGTCGGTAGTTAACATACAATATATTGTTCCTATATACCGTCTATCAACAGTATTTGTCTATACCTACTGTCGGAAGGTAACATACAATATAGTGCACCTATATACCGTCTATCAGCAGTATATGTCTATACCTACCGTCGGTGGTTAACATACAATATAGTGCTCCTATATACCGTCTATCAGCAGTATTTGTCTATACCTACCGTCGGTGGTTAACATACAATATAGTGATCCTATATACCGTCTATCACCAGTATTTGTCTATACCTACTGTCGGTAGTTAACATACAATATAGTGCTCCTACATGTGTATATACCGTCTATCAACAGTATTTGTCTATATTGTTAACATACAATATAGTGCTCCTATATACCGTCTATCAAGAGTTTTAGTCTATACCTTCTGTTGGTAGTTAACATACAATATAGTGCTCCTATATACCGTCTATCACCAGTATTTGTCTATACCTACTGTCGGTAGTTAACATACAATATATTGTTCCTATATACCGTCTATCAACAGTATTTGTCTATACCTAATGTCGGTAGTTAACATACAATATAGTGCTCCTACATGTGTATATACCGTCTATCAACAGTATTTGTCTATACCTACCGTCGGTGGTTAACATACAATATAGTGCTCCTATATACCGTCTATCAAGTGTTTTAATCTATACCTACTGTTGGTAGTTAACATACAATATAGTGCTCCTACATACCGTCTATCAAGAGTTTTAGTCTATACCTACTGTTGGTAGTTAACATACCATATAGTGCTCCTATATACCGTCTATCAACAGTATTTGTCTATACCTACCGTTGGTGGTTAACATGCCATACAGTACTCCTATATATCGTCTTTCAACAGTATTTGTCTGTACCTACCGTCGGTGGTTAACATGCCATACAGTACTCCTATATGCCGTATATCAACAGTACCTGTCTATACCTACCATCGGTGGTTAACAAGCATTACAGTACTCCTATATACCGTCTATGAATACTATTTTTCTCTACCTACCGTCGGTGGTTAACATATAATACAGTGCACCTATATACCGTCTATTATCAGTATTTTTCTAAACCTACCATCGGTGGTTAACATGCAATAGAGTGCTCCTATATACCTTCTATCAACACCATGTTTCTAACCTGTTTCTATACCCACCGTCGGTGGTTAACATGCAATACAGTGCACCTATATACCGTATATCAACAGTATTTGTCTATACCTATCGTCGGTGGTTAACATGCAATATAGTCCTCCTATATACTGTCTATCAACAGTATTTAGTCTATACCTACCGTCGGTGGTTAACATGACATATAGTACTCCTATATACCGTATATCAACAGTACCTGTTTATACCTACCATCGGTGGTTAACAAGCAATACAGTGCTCCTATATACCGTATATCAAAAGTATTTGTCTATACCTACCGTCGGTGGTTAACGTAAAATATAGTGCTGTCTATTAAAATCATGTGTCTATACATACTGTCGGTGGTAAACATACAATAAAGTGCTCCTATAAACCGTCTATCAACAGTTTTCATTTATACCTACCGTCGATGGTCAATATAACGTATTATATGGTCCGTATATAGTGCTCATATATACCGTCTGTCAAAAGTATCTGAATTTACCTACCGTCGGTGGTTAACATACAATATAGTGCTCCCATATACCGTCTATCAACAGTATTTGTCTATACCTACTGTCGGTAGTTAACATACAATATAGTGCTTCTATATACCATCTATCAACAGTATATGACTATACCTACCGTCGGTGGTTAACATACAATATAATGCTCCCATATACCGTCTATCAACAGTATTTGTCTATACCTACCGTCGGTGGTTAACATACAATATAGTGCTCCTACAATGTATATACCGTCTATCAACAGTATTTGTCTATACCTACCGTCGGTGGTTAACATACAATATAGTGCTCCTATATACCGTCTATCAAGAGTTTTAGTCTATGCCTACTGTCGGTAGTTAACATACAATATAGTGCTCCTATATACCGTCTATCACCAGTATTTGTCTATACCTACTGTCGGTAGTTAACATACAATATATTGTTCCTATATACCGTCTATCAACAGTATTTGTCTATACCTACTGTCGGAAGGTAACATACAATATAGTGCACCTATATACCGTCTATCAGCAGTATATGTCTATACCTACCGTCGGTGGTTAACATACAATATAGTGCTCCTATATACCGTCTATCAGCAGTATTTGTCTATACCTACCGTCGGTGGTTAACATACAATATAGTGCTCCTATATACCGTCTATCACCAGTATTTGTCTATACCTACTGTCGGTAGTTAACATACAATATAGTGCTCCTATATACCGTCTATAACCAGTATTTGTCTATACCTACCGTCGGTGATTAACATACGATATAGTGCTATTACATATACCGTCTATCAAGAGTTTTAGTCTTTACCTACTGTTGGTAGTTAACATACAATACAGTGCTCCTATATACCGTCTATCAACAGTATTTGTCTATACCTACTGTCGGTAGTTAACATACAATATAGTGCTCCTACATGTGTATATACCGTCTATCAACAGTATTTGTCTATATTGTTAACATACAATATAGTGCTCCTATATACCGTCTATCAAGAGTTTTAGTCTATACCTTCTGTTGGTAGTTAACATTAAATATAGTGCTCCTATATACTGTCTATCAAGAGTTTTAGTCTATACCTACTGTTGGTAGTTAACATACAATATAGTGCTCCTATATACCGTCTATCAAGAGTTTTAGTCTATACCTACTGTTGGTAGTTAACATACCATATAGTGCTCCTATATACCGTCTATCAACAGTATTTGTCTATACCTACCGTCGGTGGTTAACATGCAATATAGTCCTCCTATATACTGTCTATCAACAGTATTTGTCTATACCTACCGTTGGTGGTTAACATGCCATACAGTACTCCTATATATCGTCTATCAACAGTATTTCTCTCTACCTACCGTCGGTGGTTAACATGCCATACAGTACTCCTATATGCCGTATATCAACAGTACCTGTCTATACCTACCATCGGTGGTTAACAAGCATTACAGTACTCCTATGTACCGTCTATCAATACTATTTTTCTCTACCTACCGTCGGTGGTTAACATATAATACAGTGCACCTATATACCGTCTATTATCAGTATTTTTCTAAACCTACCATCGGTGGTTAACATGCAATAGAGTGCTCCTATATACCGTCTATCAACACTATGTTTCTAACCTGTTTCTATACCCACCGTCGGTGATTAACATGCAATACAGTGCACCTATATACCGTATATCAACAGTATTTGTCTATACCTATCGTCGGTGGTTAACATGCAATATAGTCCTCCTATATACTGTCTATCAACAGTATTTAGTCTATACCTACCGTCGGTGGTTAACATGACATATAGTACTCCTATATACCGTATATCAACAGTACCTGTTTATACCTACCATCGGTGGTTAACAAGCAATACAGTACTCCTATATACCGTATATCAAAAGTATTTGTCTATACCTACCGTCGGTGGTTTACGTAAAATATAGTGCTGTCTATTAAAATTATGTGTCTATACAGACTGTCGGTGGTTAACATACAATAAAGTGCTCCTATAAACCGTCTATCAACAGTTTTCATTGATACCTACCGTCGATGGTCAATATAACGTATTATATGGTCCGTATATAGTGCTCATACCGTCTGTCAAAAGTATCTGAATTTACCTACCGTCGGTGGTTAACATACAATATAGTGCTCCTATATACCGTCTATTAACAGTATTTCTTGATACCTACCGTCGGTGGTTAACGTAAAATATAGTGTTCCTTTATATACCGTCTTTCAATAGTATTTCTTTATACCTACTGTCGGTGGTTAACATAGAATTTAGTGCTCCTATATACCGTCTATCAACCGTATTTGTCTATACCTACCGGCGGTTGTTATCAAAACAAACTATTTTCAATCGACAGTCCAAAGTTTCGTATCTATACTTCACTCTGAATGACCGATGACATTTATTTGAACAGTAACATTCCCTATTGTATTCATTATTTGGTTTTCTCCCTGAACTTGTCTGAAATATTTGCGGCTGTACTGATGGCAAACAACAATCAATCAATTTCTTAAAGTACTTCTTAATCTAAATAATATATTATTTTTTAATCTAACCAGTAATATGTGATCGGTGAATGTACGTATGACAATTACGCCAATTTTGAAAAAGCATATTTTTTTTCATTTGCGCACATTGACATTTTTTAATTTGCGCCAAATTGATTCGAAAGGTTAGGTCTGATAAATTTAGATGATAAAATTAAACTTGTTTAACCAAACGCAGCAATTCAATGAACACAAGCTACAATATAGATAAATGTGTGTATAGACGCATGTTGAGCTCATGGGTATCATCATTTAATCACACTTCTGGTACCCGAACATTTACTTTCATATATGGAACCGATGCCATAAAGAAAAAAACAGGCTTTAACTTCTACAAATTTTGATAAAAAAGGGGATGCTTTATTGTAGGGAAGATATCACAAGGTTGCAGTTCAACAGAAGTGTTGCATGACAATACTCAGTTAAAAAAGATTTGTGCATATGCAAATGTGCTTTTTATGTCAAACTGTTACAATCTTATTTTATAAAGTGCTACTTCAAGTGTGATGTTCACTTGCAATAAACTTATCCTGCTTTCAATCCCCCTCCTCCTCCCCGTCACGTGTGAGCAAGTGGCAGGTGGCAAAAGGCCAGAAGGAATATTTTTGATATTATATAAATAAATTCTATACATCTTATATGCCTCATGACTTGTGTTTACCTGTTAATTTGTGCAAATGAAGAAAATAAATTTGGCGCAAAGAAATAAAAAAATAGGCGCTAATTAAGTGCAGATTGGCGCAAATGGAAAAAGCCGAAGCAAATATAATCTTTTCTTGTATCAAGATTTCAAGATTTTATTCATAACCTCAGACACATACTTGTGTACAAGAGGACAATAATATATACAACCATATTAAGATAATACATAGCGAGACAGGACAAACGAAACACAAATACATAGTATATTTTAAAAGACAATTGGTATAATTAGATTAAGTATTTTATGATTTTCTTCACGAAAATTGATAATTTCCTTCGAACTTGTACGTTACATATAGACAACAAGCCAGTGAATTTCTTCTTGCTTGGATTCATTACATAGTAATTTGGTACAAACTTTGATCTAAGAGCAGAAACATCAGCATTTTTACAGGTAAACAATATATGAAACTCATCCCCTATTCCCTCATTACATAATGTACATATTCTATTTTCCCTCGCGATCCCCGCCCATCTACCCGTGTCAATAGGTAACTTCAAATTCGAGCATCGAAGTTTATATATGTTATATCTGTCCTTGGGTAATAATCGCAATAGATACGGTTCCAAACCAAACTCGAGTTTGAATAAAGAATAGAATTCACCCCTATCAGATCAAATTGGTGTTTTCTTTCTTTTTTTCGTTCAGTTTCATCTAGTCCATTTGTTCATTTGACTCTGTTTCCATCACGACTAGGATGCATTTTAATTTATAATGTAAAGTCGTTCAGGTTTTTGTTTTATTATATAAAAGAAGAAGATATGGCATGATTGCCAGTGAGACAACTTTCTAAAAGAGACAAAGTGACACCGGAATTAACTATTAAAAAAAAACCTTTAACAGATCACGGTACGCTGACGGTACAGATGTCTGTAAATTCAGAAATTAATGCGAGGTTTTTATTATTGCGACAATAATTAAGACTCGCATTTTGAAGTATTGCGTTTGAATTTATCAGGATTTTTTCTTAATCGTTGTAATCAAAATCTCATTACAGGCTATAATGACACTCATCGCATTAAATATTTAACAATTGCACGCAACAAATTTATATTCAAAGACTATGAATTTGATGTATACTTGACAAAATTAGTTCGTTATAAGTTGTCAAAAATTCTATGATTAGTGTATTATTCTCCCAAGTTTATTTGAAAAGGTATAATTCCTCTATACAAATGGCAAAATCTTTCATAAAATATCCAGTAAGTTGGATAAACGTTTACCAAATCATCCCAATACAGTTTGATTTATATATTCACTTTGCTATTCCGTTCTTGCACAGTGATATAGTTCATTTTGCGTCATCCCATATTCTAGCAAAGGGAGAGTTATCTCAGCATCACCGTTACATTAGTAATAGCTCTCGTACATAAAATAGTTAGCTCGAACTGTATGATCCTGTGTGAATCTGATCTTTATATTAAAAGTGCATAAATGGTTCACATATGGGTCTTATTTAAACATTAAACAGTATCAAAACAATTAGTGCATTACATGTATAATATAACCAAATAGGCATGCAAAAAAGAATCAATAGGCAAAATATGCTTGTCTACCGTCTAATTCTAATTGCTATTATTTACTGTATTGTACATAGCTCAATATCATTCCATTCCATTCAATTTTATTTATTTTTTAATTTTCAGAAGAAAACAGTATTTCTAACAATTAAATTGAATTAATTTGATATGACGTTGACACACGGTAATCACTCTCATGTTTTTATTTACATCGCTGTCAATCATCCGGTAAAGATGAATATTCATTACTACCCTCGGTAGTTAACGTCCCTCGATGGTTAACTTTAAGTGCCTATCTTTTATGAACATAGATAAGGGCGTTAGTTTTCTCGTTTAATTGTTTTACATTGTCATTTTGGGGGCTTTTATAGCTGACAATGCAGTATGGGCTTTGATGTTGCAATGGGCATTGTTGAAGGCCATACAGTGACCTATAGTTGTTAATTTCTGTGTCATTTTGGTCTCTTGTGGAGAGTTGTCTCATTGGCAATCATACCTCATCTTCTTTTTTATGAATAGTTTTACAAAACTATTAGCATATACTGATTTTTAGTCAATTTGCATCAAATATCTATCAAAATAGAAATTATTGAAGAAATGCCGCATGAAACAAGTCTACAATTTTTATTTTTATATTATCTGGTAAATACTACAGAAAAAGTTAAATAAATACACAATTTGTATTAGCACTGACACATTTACAATTAAAGTGTTAAGTGAACACTGAAGGTAAAGATTGCATTCATTTTGCAGTGTGAATTATACTACAGATTAAACATTGCATTTAGCAATTGAGGAATTTTTATCTTCCTTTATCCATAACAGTGGCGGATCCAGAAATTTTCATAAGATATGCCCACTGACTGATAAAGAGGGGACCAGGTCCAGTCATGCTTCAGTGTTTCCCTTAACTAATTTTCTAATCCCGTTTAAATTCACCTCTGAATAATTATAATTTCACATCTTATGTAATTTCAATAAAATAGTTTTTGATAAGATATGTTATACATATACACATTCTTGTTCCCTTGAATATTTGAGTATATATTTCATATTTTATTGATAAATTGCTGAGCACATACACAGACAAATGTAAAGAATATTCACTAAATGCATTATGTTTTTGTGCTCTAAAAAGTAGAGACAATGCCTGGAAAATATAAATGTATTTGTCAAAGATGAGCATACATGTGTTTTTGCTTATGTAAACATCAGGACCCTAATTCTTTCACTTTTGTTTATAAAAAAAATAATCAAGTAAACTGCTCATGCTGACCAGCTATTTCTATGAAACAACTGTTTGTTTTTATTTGATAAATACTTTAATAGGTTCCTTTGAGGTAATGCATTACAATTTATTACTGCATGCTGCATCAAGCCAGTCCCATAAGAGTTTTGATTGCATAAATGCAATCTTTACCAGTATTTAGAAAAAAAGTATATGGTGATATATTAATATAGATTACAGTGACATTGGAAATCAATACATGAAATGTTATTTTTTTATCTTTCATCTTCTCTCAGTTTATCATACATTTATTCAATATATATTTTTAATTATATAGATATTATAACAAGTAAAACTAGAGGCTCGAAAGAGCCTGTGTCACTCACCTTGGTCTATGTGAATATTAAACAAAGGAAGCAGATGGATTGATGACAAAATTGTGTTTTGGTGATGTTGATGTGTTTGTACATCTTACTTTACTAAACAGTCTTGCTGCTTACAATTATCTCTATCTATAATGAACTTGGCCCAGTAGTTTTAGTGGAAAATGTTAATAAAAATTTACAAATTTTATGAAAATTGTTAAAAATTGACTATAAAGGACAATAACTCATTAGGGGGTCAATTGACCATTCGGTCATGTTTGACTTATTTGTAAATCTTACTTTGCTGAACATTTTTGCTGTTTACAGTTTATCTCTATCTATAATAATATTCAAGATAATAACCAAAAACAGCAAAATTTCCTTAAAATTACCAATTCAGGGGCAGCAACCCAACAACGGGTTGTCCGATTCATCTGAAAATTTCAGGACAGATAGATCTTGACCTGATAAACAATTTTACCCCTTGTCAGATTTGCTCTAAATGCTTTGGTTTTTGAGTTATAAGCCAAAAACTGCATTTTACCCCTATGTTCTATTTTTAGCCATGGCGGCCATCTTGGTTGATTGGCAGGGTCACTGGACACATTTTTTAAACTAGATACCCCAATGATGATTGTGGCCAAGTTTGGTTTAATTTGGCCCAGTAGTTTCAGAGGAGAAGATTTTTGTAAAAGTTAATGACGACGGACGACAACAACGGACAACGGACGCAAAGTGATGGGAAAAGCTTACTTGGACCTTTGGGCCAGGTGAGCTAATAAAGTATACACATAATATATAACAAAGGGAAATCATTTATGAAAATAAAAAAAATTGAATGAAAGCCCTTGAACCTATGTCATTAATGATTATCCAAAACTAACTTTCGAAAGATGTAAAGTCCCTTAGTCTGTACTGATGTGTTTTATATAAAAGTAAGAAGATGTAGTATGATTGCCAATGAGACAACTATCTATCATATACCAAAGAAGTCAGATTGAAACATCTAATAAGTCAACTATGAGTAAAACTCATACCATGTAGTAAGCTATAAAACCTTTAGCATGACAAAACGTAAAACAATTCAAAAGAGAAAACCAGCAGATTGATAAGTGCCAAAAACAATTAAACTCAAATTGAAGGGGCACTATCCAATAGGAATCTACCCCTGAGATCATATCCAAAACGAACATTCACAACATATGGCATAAACAACAGAATGTATACAAAATTATTCAAATAGTGTTCAGGTTTTACAAAAAATGCTGAACTCCAAGTAAAATTCAAATCTTAAAATCAAAAGCTAAAAAAGGAAAACAGCTGTCATACTTAACAGATTTCTCAAAAAGAGGTGGTCAATACGTTTTTGTTTTTGCTTTTGGAGATCAATTTTTATTGGTGAAGAAACCTGCAGAGAAACACCCCCTTTGGTAGAAACACCTGACAATCCTTTTCAGTTAAGATTGTAGATAAGCGCACCTATCATGTGCGAGATTCAAAATTCACAACTCTTAGTGTTGACAAACAAGTAATACAGATGATAAAATTGAGAATGGAAATAGGGAATGAGTCAAAGAGACAACAACCCGACCATAGAACAGACAATAGCTGAAGGCTACCAATGGGTCTTCAATGCAGCGAGAAACTCCCGCACCCGTAGGAGTCCTTCAGCTGGCCCCGAAACAAATATGTTACTAGTTCAGTGATAATGGACGTTATACTAAACTCTGAATTATACACAAGAAACTACAATTGAAAATCATACAAGACTAACAGAGGTTCCTGACTTGGGACAGGCGCAAAAATGTGACAGGGTTTAACATGTTTATGAGATCTCAACCCTCCCCCTATACCTCTAGCTAATGTAGAAAAAACAAACGCACAACAAGACGCATATTAAATCTCAGTTGAAGAGAAGTCCGAGTCTGATGTAGAACTACTTATACCACTCACCTCCTGAGGCTCCCAAGACGATACAAAAAAATTTATAAAGATCACTGAACCCTGAAATTGTCAAGGTTATGAGACATTGAGCATTGACTGTCAGATTTCTCTTGCAAAAAATCTAATGATTAAATCTTTGAAATTAGAAATTGACCAGATGACAAGTTTCTTGTAATATTTCAAAGACAGTCATAATTCTTGCCTTTTTAAAGCAACATGTATCTTCTGACATTTTCTTAAAAAGTATCACATCATATTGTGTAAAATCTGGCCCTATTTTTCCTCCTTTTATAACATTTTATAAGTTATTTAGATGAATTCAAAAATGTTTGTAAATTATGTAAATCTTTTGTTAACTTTGTCTTTAATCCACATTGATTTGATCTTCTCAATTGCAATCTGATTGGTCTTCTCAAAGGTCAATAATGGATTCTCATTGATGTCATCCAAGGGGAATGGCTTCAGATTTATCTTTTTCATGGAACCTGACCATTGATTTTGTGTAAGGATCTTTGATCTTTGACCTTTTGGTGGAATCTTGAAACAGCCAAGTTCGTAGTCTGCTATAGAAATGTATGCCAGATCTATAATGATTTTAACACATCCACTAAACGTTGAGTTAGAAAGGTCAAGGTTGAAGAATTTCAGGCACAAACTGGCTATTTTCTTGGTGTATGGTAGTTCTGCACATAATGCTGGAGGATTCCTAGCTAAAAATAGATAGAATGAAGGTCAAAGTCAGAAACAAAAACTTAGATAAAAAATTAATACTATCTAATTACATCCAAAATAGCCTTACTGACGATGGAAGTTTTTAACGACCTTGACTGGCTATACAGCCCTTGCACAGAATGTAGCTTAAGTTACTATCTTAATAGTTTCTGAATATATTTGTGGTGACTTTTTGGGTTATTAACTTGTGTTGTTTATTGTTCTAATTGATCTTTACCACCGATTGTATATACATAATGGAGGGGGGACGTTAAACAGCCAATTATCATCATCATTAAATGATTTGAGAGCATTTTGATCCAATTTTTAAAGAAATCCCAATGCATAAATAACCTCAATCAAATAGAATTGAATATAGTGTTCCTTTGGAGAGACATCCAATTACAGTACGGGTAGAGACTTATATTTATGGATGTCTTAATCCGTCTAGTCGGATATGAATAATCCGACATTTTTATGGTAGGTAGTATGGTCATTAATCAACAGATCCAGGTGTGAATGGTCCTTTCATCTTAATCCGTGTTGCAAGAATTACGGTTCACTGATTTCAGAATCAGGTTACCTGTAATTTTAACCTCTCAGTCACTTTATTGATTATATTAGTTCTACATTGTGTTTGACATAAAACATTTTCCAGGTGAAGTACTGGAGAAAACTTTGTTTTAATAAAAATAGCCTATTTTTTTAATAATGGTTTTTATATTTCAACTGCTATTTATTTTCTTTGTTCCTCAAAATTATTTTTATTCTATGTTCATTGTTTGTTTTTTTTTGTGTATCTTTTTCTTATTTGTTTGCATAAAATTTTTAAACATATATATTTTTACATGTATTCTATTTCTTGAAGCTTAAGGTTATTTTTGTTTTACTGATTTATTTTCCACGTAAATCCATTGATTAGCAGAATGCTGTCTCAAGTGCTGCTGTACATCCAACTATTACAGAAAAGAGAAAAGTTGTCAAAAAAACAAATAAAAGAGATTAATGAGAAACTAAAATATAAAGAATAAAGAATAATGGGAAAAGTATAAAGAATAAGGACAAATGGTATAAAAATTTAACAATACAGAAATGAAGCCCCATCCCCCCCCCCCCCCATCCAGACCATTAATCATATACCACTTCAATGCTTACCAGAAACTGTTTCATTGATTAAGGCTCTCCCATCAATAGTCAGAGTGAGAGAAATACCATATTCTGTTGGTAAATATGTCATATTGACACACACTGAAAAATAAAAAAAGGCATATAGGGTACATGTAGATGCAGTTTATCCTGCAATGAGGAATTGTTTTTGTTCTCTTTTAGAGGCTTTGTTTTCTTACTTTACTTTGCATTTTATAAAGTGTTATACAATGTATTAATCAAACTTGTTATATTTGTGCTAGAACAATGAAAATAAAGATAATATTTTTGTTTTATTTGTATGAGAACAATGAAATAAAGATAGAATATTTGTACCAGTCCTGACTCCCAAGTGAGAAACTTCTTTAACTGTACTGTTTAAATCCATTTCATGGTGTTCACACTGGCAACAATCTCTTGTTCTGGAAGTGTTGAAGTGGTCTGGTCTATGATTCTATAAACGATATCATATGAGGAACTTCTGGACTTTGTTGTAATTTTTTTTTATTTTGGTTCATTTTATACATGTTTCAGAATTAAGTGTGATGTCTATTTTGCCAATAAGATACATGTAGCAATATTGCATGTATGGTAAACCTATATTTTATACATAAAAAAATGTCACTTTGATACAGATTAAAAACTAAATAACAAAATTGCCATGGTTACCTGTACTGTTTAGATCAACTTCATCTAGTTCTACATGTTGACAACAACCAGCATTGTATCCCACAACATGACACTCTCCGTTCCTGCCACCATGGATGATCATTCTCTCGTTTAATTGTTGAAGCAGTCTCTCATTTTGTACCTGACCCAGTCTCGTCTGTAATTCTATAAACAGAATAAATTAATATATTATTCATTGAATATTGACACACACTCACAGTATATCTGCGTTTTGGAAATTTCGACTGCAGATTAACCACATAGAAGTAGAATATATAATTACTTTAACATGACTTGTTTAAAGTTTTTGTTATTTTTTACATTTTTCATTAACATGTTTTATTGTTTATCAATATAAAAAAGAAGATGTGGTATGATTGCCAATGAGACAACTGTCCACAAGAGACCAAAATAACAAAGACATTAACAAATATATAATTCAGATATATAAACATCTAGCATCAATCTGGCCGAAAGATGATTCGTCCAAAAAACAATTTGGCCCTAGTCTACATGGCCTCAAGTCAGTCATGCCCCAAAATGAAATATTTATCAAAAATCAGGGATCGTCTTGCACCTTTATCACCCTTAATTTTATTTATAATATAAATCTAAAAGGTATCCGGTCGTTCCGGCCCCAAACCGATCCGGCCCCAAGTCAATCCGGCCCAAAGTCGATCCGGCCCAAGTCGATCCGGCCCACGTCGATCCGTCCCAAAGTCGATCCGGCCCCATAATAAAATATGAATTACTTATATTGATTTTGGAGGAATTTGTCACACAAACTTTCAGTATAAATGAAATTTGAAAAAAGCGTCCGATCGATGATGGATGACAACCATTGACAACAGGTCAGTGAAGTATTGGAGTACCAGTTAAAGAACTATTTTAAATCGATACGAAAATTAGTGTTATTGTGTCTGTTTGTATCGCAGTTTCTACATCTTTAAATTATGAAGTTATTTTCCATGATAATTTTTACTTTGAATTTCATGGCGATTTTTATTTTATTCAGTTCACAAACAGAATAGCTTCAAAATTTTACTTCAGACATTAATTAATCATAAAAAAGCTTCTGCCAAAGACTCATAAAAATCGATGAAGGTTTGACAAAGTATTTGGTGTGTAACAAACTTTTACCACAGACTGTATCTACTTGTTAACTTCAAACAGGTTTTCCTTTTAATCAGTTAAATACTGGAAAATTAAAAATATTATATATACAATTTTTTGTCTTTTGATCACAACAAGTTTCTGTCCAACTTACGTAAAATTTCATGAAGGTTTGACACAAGTAATGATATTTAAAAAAATCTTTAACCACATACTAAACCTAAGTAAATGGTGACGATGCCAACGAAATCTACGATTGCTATGTCTCGATTTCGCGACATATAGGTCGCAGGCTCGATAAAAATGCAAACCACATATACATTGTAGAACTCAGCAGATAATGAAATGCTTTAAACAAAAGGAAACAAAGTACAATACCCAGTAGATTCGGACCTTGACAGGAAAATGAACAAATATAAAACAGTACCATAAGGCATTTGATTGAAAAGTAAATGTCGTCAGTTTTATTTGCAATTAAAAGTTACTGTCTGAGGAGAGATTGACAAGGCTGATGTGCTTTTAACCAGTTCTTTTTTATTTATTTAGATTAAAAAAAAATTTTCTTCTCCAAATTCAAGTGTACGCCCGGGCGTTTTGACGTAAACGTAGCTACGCGCCTGTCAACCTAGTTGTTTTATACTCATCTAAAGAAAATATTTTTCAAAGGCCTTTTTTACTTTTTTTTACCGTTCACCTTTAACATTATAATAATCAAAGCCTTAAAGGCTGTAAAAGCAATTGCTGCCATGTTAATGTTTGGGGACTTTTATTTTTCATCCACATATATACAAGAATTAAACCTGACATGAGTGTTGTCTAGTTAAAAGGTTTTAACTTTATATAAATAAAAGACTTTAGCAGAAAGTCATTTTTAATATGTTTTATATTTCACAAGGAGACAACACGTTTACCAGGCTAAAGTTGGGGTCAAATATACATGTGCTGATCGAAACATATAACTCAAAAAGAAATCATCATGGATTATCCCCTGGTAGTGTTTGTAACTTCCTTGGCAATAATTTCCTTTATTGATTTAATTTTAACAATTTTCATTATTAATTTATATTTAACCATTAACACAAATGATTAAGTTAAAACATTATAACTTTCCAGACGCAAATGTTAAAAAACAGGAAAGAAATAAAATATCTTACAAGACATAAACATGTAAAGAATAAATGTATATTTCAGCTTAATAAAAATATTTTCATAATGTTACTTTGTCATCCTTTTAAAACTAAGTTCCAAACATTATTGCTCAGTTGATATGTGTCCTTCTGATGCGGTAGGAGCACAGGCACTTGTTTCTATATCCATAGGAAGGTCGATTATCCATATAAATAGTTTTATATGGATAGTCGACCTTCCTATGAATAGAAACAAGTGCATGTGGGTACGAGATAACTACAATTCTCATGCAATCCCGAAAAGGGGGATCATCACAGACAAACATGACATTAAATCGTTATCACTGAACTAGTATATATATTGTATAGGGGCCAGCTGAAGGACGCCTCGGGTGCAGGAATTTTTCGCTGCATTGAAGACCTGTTGGTGACCTTAATTCTGCTGTTGTATGTTTTTCTATGGTCGGGTTGTTGTCTCTTTGACAAATTCCCCATTTCCATTCTCAATTTTATTATACGAACAAGAACAAACAGCTCTACGTTGCTTTGATATTTATCAATTTTCAGGAAACATTGCGAAAAATGATCTTCAATATTTCGAAAACATGTGAAATAAAATTGCTAACACGGTGGACCGTCGAGTGTCAACAAACGTAGTAGACTTGTTCACCGAAAAGACGAGGATAATGGTTTCATCTGACATTTGTTATGCAAACCCAGTTTTGATCATGATATTTAAAAAGACGTACTTTTTTTCAATCTATGTATTAATAAACTAGAAAATTCCAAATTGTAAATATCTCTTCATCTGGACCGACTTGGCATCTACTACGTTTGGACGGGTCCATTTCATTAGTAAGGTGATCGATAAATATTACGGAGTTTTGACAGAAAAGGAAAACGAACTTATTGTTATGTGTTTTCAACAAGGGTTTCGTTCCGCTTAATTATTTGCGCAAATAAAGTTTGTCTATTTTTAGATTACAGGTAATAATTTGACACTACGCATTAACCTGTGTAGTGATTTTGATTTTACGATAAATGTATGAATGAACGATAATTTTATGAATGAACAAGAGCACCTGACCTCTTAAAGAAACACAAATTAAACATAAAAAACCGTATTTATTAGGAGATAATTCAGTTAAATTTTCAATACTAAATCAACAACTGAAATGAATCCATATTTTGTTGAAACATCGTACGAACGGCGGAAAACGGAATCGCATTTATAAAAATGTACTTTTTTTCACTCGGACTTCTATGTTATTTGATAGTCAAACGGTTGACCCTTTAAATACAAAAATACATCTACAAGAACATATTCTGAAACTTCTTAAATCCACTAACTTTTTTTTAAAGTTTCAAGCTATGTATTGCATTAGAAAACATACATAGGTGTTAAAGAATGACTGACCAGGAGCCTGTTTAACAAAATACTATGGCTTGATCTGGGCGGAGTCTCTGATCTGGGTCACAAAGATGGCCATACGCGACGGCATAAAAGCAATTGCTTTAAAAATAATAAACATTTATGAAATACAATTAATATATATTTATTTTTATTCCTTAGAAATATTTTTTTTTATTGGGGCCGGATCGACTTTACATATGGGCCGGATGGACGTGGGGCCGGATCGACGTGGGACGGATCGACTTGGGCCGGATCGACGTGGGGCCGGATCGACCCGAAAGCAATCTAAAATTTCATAAAAATCAAAAGTGTCAACTGGTGACTTTTATCTTAAATAAAGGGTTGACATGATAAAATTGTTAACTAGAGTACATTTGCATACCTCTTAAACTAAATGCAAATGTGTGACAAGACAAAAGAAGAATCACAAATATCAGATCTGTCATTGAAGTCATTTTGACTTTTGTTTCCCAATAAATTTCTTCCTGGAATGGATTGAGAGTGACTTCCCTTTTCCCAAATTTTCTCTAGACTTTCCCATACAAAAGAATGAAAAATCCTTTGATCACGTGACAGTACCTGTTTGTCTGGTCAAAATGGCGGCAGTCTTGAAATTTTTGTGTTTGTTTATTTTACTTAATCCCAGCAGTTGCAAGCATGAAATATATACGACAAACGACGCTATTGCTGCAGAATATGAATTGCCAAACCTTCCGTATGACTATGATGAACTTGAACCTTACATTGACAAGGAAACGTTGAGAGTTCATCACCAAGGACATCATGCATCTTATACAAAGAAGTTGAATGCTGTTCTAGAAAGCTGGAGACAGTCTAATAATTCTGTAATTACGAAAAGAAATAAAGATTTTTTTTCTTTCAGCATACAGTATAATTATTTGAATACAGTTAAAATGCTTTAGTATTGACATGATATGAGTTAAGAATATTTATGTGTTTCAAGATTACATCAAAGACATATACCAGTACACTCTATTGCAGGGTTTGGATTAAACAAATTTCATTTTTTCATTTAGTCAAAGTTCATGTTTCCAGTAGTCATGGTAGTTAGCTGCTCGCAAGTGGGCATGTCAAATGACAACATCTACATGTCAGAGTTGTATTGTAAATCATATAAGATATACATGTATGTATTCAATATGAAATAACATGTTATTTCTATTTTTAGTGGCCAGCAGAAGAGTCTATCCAGACAATTTTGATAGCTATTGAAAAAATTCCTCAGCGATATAAATCTGCAATAGTCAACAACGGTGGAGGGTAGGTGTTGTGTAAATATAAGACACAAATAGTATGCAGTAAATTCTTAAATTTTTGCTTGTATGGCACTGTACAACAATACCTTGAACAATGAGAAAAACTCTTGTTGTATAATCAGTTGTAAAAGGCATTAACATGGCATAATGTGAATCAATTCAAATGAAGAAAAAAAGATTGATCTGATTTATAACTAAACAATTTACAAAAACAAATGACAGACCTTGCAAACAACAACTGAATTATAGGCTTCTGACTTTGAACAACCCTGTTATATAATAACCTTTGAAATTCTATTGCTGGTTTAAATCATCGTCAATTACCAGCAGTCACCTTTAAAATCTCAAATTGATTAGTAATTTTTAACTGATGTATACTACATATAATATTAATGAGGTCATCCAAATCTTAACCTTTAATAAACAATTTACAGATTTTTAAACAGTTATCTAATTACATTTAGTAGATGTTGTTATCACATTAAGCTATTAACTTAACCAATCATATCTTTTCTCTTTATAGATTTGTGAATCATAATTTATATCGGTGGATCATGTCACCAAACCCTGATGAAGAAGACAGAAAACCTTCTTCAAATCTGATGACTGATATTGAAAGAAGTTTTGGCAGCTTTGATAAATTTAAAGAAGCATTTACACAGAAAGCATTGTCCTTGTTTGGATCAGGTATTTCAGATTTTTTTTATGAAATTGAAATTTATTTCCCCTTTTTTGGATCAGATTTAGATTTGTTATGAAATTGAGAATTATCTCCCCTTGTTCAGTCAGAGATATAACTCTATAGGGTTATTACAGAAAATAACTTGCGTGCTTTTACAGATACTTTTCCTTAAATTTTCTAAATCTATAATAACATATGTTTGTTATTTGTAAAATTATTTAATCTATAGTGGACTCTAGGGAACTCTTGGGACTTTGCGCAGAAACCAAATGCAAAGCCTTGATAATTAATTTTTAAATTGAATTAATACATTTTTGATTAACCATGGTAAATCAATGAGACAAGGCTATTAAAGAATTAACTTAGCTGTGATAACAAGGCATAGTTATTAAAGGAATGTAACTTATTATAATTTTTATAAGAAACTTGGGAATTACTGAGAAACTTGTGCAGAACCTCATTACATGCTCTGGTCATTATTTCTTACAATAAATTAAAATACATTGTAATTAAGCATGATTTATGTCTGAGCAAATGCTTTGAAGTGATATAGAGAAGCTGTGATAACACCCTTTAGTTATTACAGGCATTTTTTTCTGCAATAACATATAAGTGTACTGTTCAAAATTGGAATACTATGAACTGTTACATCTTTCAATAGTTAAGTATAAATAAAGACAATAGTAATATCAATAGAACAGTAGAACTTGTATACATTTTAACTAAACTTATGATGTATATTGTCCCTTTGAAACATGTAACATAGGTATGTTATCACAGTTTTTGATTTTTTAGTCCACAATAACAAATGTATGTTATTTTCCTGTATTAACCCTATAGAGTTACATCCCTGACTGTTGTTTGGATCAGATTTAGATTTGAATAATGAAATTGCATAACTATCTCCCCTTGTTTGATTCAGGTGGCAAGTAACAGTTTTAGTGTACCAGAACATGTGTCTCATGCAGAAAATTTGTTATAGTTATTCTGTGAAGCATTGAGGTATATAATTGCATTATGTGGACTGAAAAAAAAATGTCTGTAAATTGTAGGTTATTGTACTACACATTGCCAAGTAAAAAGTTGCATACACAGGTTGGTGATTTCCTTCACATATGGGTCCAATCAGAAGTCAAAATTCTGGTCTCCTCACTTGACGACATCCAATCGAAGTGGGGGGAAATTTAGTTTTATTTAAAGAAAAATATCTTGAGATTTTGATGGTAAGGATACGTTCTGACAGGGGTCTTATTCACTGAATATAATTTATCTCTTGAATTTTGGCTTCAATTCTTGTCGGCTTTTAGCAGGATTCTGCAGGTGAGGATTAGATTGGTATCAGAGCATCAAATTTTTTGCCTTATTTGCAATGCATTTATAAATGCTGGACAGACACCCAAAGTAAATGGTTTTCTATATGTTCACATAAGCGTGCACACATCTTCGTTACTTGAAACCATACATTTTATGTGTATATAAGCTTGAATGAATTTTTCAAAAAATAAAATCAAAAATCCAGGAAATTCTGAAGATTTAATGGTTTCTGCCATCTCAGGAATTTCAGATTTTTCATGAAATTGAAAATTATCTCCCCTTGTTTGCAGCAGGTATTTCTGATTTTCATTATTAAAAAATAGTAAAAAAATTACCTCCCCTTGTTTTGATCAGTAATTTTTAGATTTGTTATGAAATTGAAAATTATCTGAAGTACCTGATCTAAACAAGGGGAGACAATTTTCAGTTGACAACAAATGCATAGAACTTCATATAGTTGAAAACTTTCATGACTAATGTAAAAAAATAAACACTTGTTAACAACATGAAAATTGTCAAAATCAGTCAACAAAACTTGAAAGTATCTTTATCACAGCTTCAACTTAAAAATCATGATTATAGCTAGTTATATAACAAGTAAAGTTTTAACCTCCACGTCAAGGACCCTATCCCTTTATCTGTCAGTCCTTCCCTCTGTTTGTACATCAAACAAAGCATTGTACAAATTCAAGCAATCTTTCATACTTTGATGAGTTTCCGTAAAACTTTCATAAAAACAATTTAAAAGATGACAGAAAGCTCCCTTCCGATTTTGTAAAATTTTCTGGTTGATGAATTTTAATATTTGAAATATCCTACTCCAGCTTGTGCATTAATTTTCTTTACACAATTGTTGAGATTATAAAGATAAAGAAAAATAGACTACTATGCTAGGATAAATAAAAACAAGCTATCAATTGATTTTGAAAATTTTCTGATTTACCATTCTTAAGTTTTAGGATGTCAGTCATCAATTTAAAGAAACGTTTTGCTTTCTTTATAGTATACTTAAATAAATGAGATTTATTTTAAATTTTAACAATAGACAAAATTGTTCAATGACATTTTTTCATGGACAGATTATAAATGATGTACTTTTGGAAAAATGATATGCTTTATACTGGAATTTGAAAAAAATAATTTTCCAGATTACAACACCATCAGAAAATTGACTTACTGGACCTGTATAAACTGTAAGTCAGTGGCAATCACACATCATCCCCTTACTTTATAATAAAGATAGGAAACCCCTAAAGGCAAGTCCAGTTTCAATATTGACTAGTATTTCCATTTTCCAAGCTAATATTTTTTACATTCTAGGTAAAAATGTTAAACTCTTAGCCAATACTATATTATATTATTCCTTAAATTACAGGTTATGTATGGTTGTCAAGGCAACCAAAAGACAGGATGCTCATCATTTCAACAACAGCCAATCAGGATTCTCCATTGTCACAAGGACTCTGCCCAATTTTAGTGATTGATGTATGGGAACACGCCTACTATTTAAAACATAAAAACAAGAGACCTAATCATATCTCTGATTGGTGGAAACTTGTGGACTGGAAAAATGTAGAAGAACTGGATTCTTGGTTTTTAAAAATTAAAGGGCATGATGAACTATACTTATGGTTTAAACTTAAATTATTTGTTCGGTAGATATCTGTCGACATATATTTGTTCCTCCTAACAGAAGGTCCCCTTAACCTACAGTTTCATTGATTCCTGTTTGAAATAATATTTCATATCATTTAGTTTGTAGGAAAAAAATACCATATTTGTTCCAGTGGAAAAAATATTACAGAATATTTCTTCCATTTGGTTACTCATAATATGATGGAACATCCATTTTTAACGTTCTTTGTTACTTTTGTTTGTTTTTATAGTAATTAAGATGATAACACAATGTTGACTGCTGTACCCCTATTTTGACATTTTTACCTATTGTGTCCATTTGTTTTGTTCATGTATCGTTGTCAATATAATGAAATTTGATGCGACTGTCATACAAGTGAGGGTTAAGATAGCTATAAAACCATGTTCAATCCACTATTTTCTACATTTGAAAATGTCTGTACCAAGTCAGGAATATGACAGTTGTTATCCATTCTTTTGATGTGTTTGAGCTTTTGATTTTGACATTTGATTAGGGACATTCCTTTTTTATGTTTCCTGTCTGAGGCTTTTACCACAAGTATCACATGAACTTAACATTATCAATCTTCTATGATAATGAGGTCATGGTCAGATGAATCAGGTAAGACAGACATGTACACCTTACAATCATTCATTAAACCAAATATAGTTGACCTGTTACTTTAATACATTTGTAGTATCTCATAGACATAAGATGGTGTCAAGGTCTGATAATACCTGCCAGACAGACATGTACACCTTACAATTATTTCAATCATCAAATGTAGCTGAACTACTACTTGAAGAATTTGAAAAACTATTACTTTATAGGTGTAATACCACCAAATCATGGTACGTCACATCCGGTTGTATACGAAAGTAGGTCTAAATATATTCCCTTGAATTTGACAGTTGTAGGTAATTTATTCTACATTTTATTGCAGTAAAAACATTTCTGTGTCATAAACATATGTCTTGGGTATTTCAAAACACCATTATTTTTTATTTGGGATTTCTATAGAAAATTTTGTAATCTTGAGGTTACATGGTGACTAAACCTTGTACACAGATAAAATAAGGGGAGACATTTGATTGGTTAACTTCCAATGATGGTTGTTTTCTTTTATCCTGCAATTGGGTGTCCTACTATACAGACACAGCCCTACAGATATCGCTATGCTGTATTTGTATACTATACAGATATCGCTTTAAAGCTCCACCCACTACCGGACTGAGTATTGTTTGAACCTGTGTGACCTCAGAATGTGTATTCCAGTTGCATTCCAATGACGATGACAATTTGTCGATTTCAAAACATGAATGAGTATGATTGTGTTACAAAATCAACCATGTCAATTTCAGAATGTGTATTCCAGTTGCATTCCAATGACGATGACAATTGTCGATTTCAAAACATGAATGTGTATGATTGTGTTACAAAATCAACCATGTCAATTCAGTCAGCATGCATGTTTAGTGAAAGTCAAGTCTGAAGCGTAGGACAAAAGAGGGACGAAAGATACCAAAGGAACAGTCAAACTCATAAATCTAAAACAAACTGACAACGCCATGGCTAAAAATGAAAAAGACAAACAGAAAAACAATAGTACACATGACACAACATAGAAAACTAAAGAATAAACAACACGAACCCCACCAAAAACTAGGGGTGATCTCTGGTGCTCCGGAAGGGTAAGCAGATCCTGCTCCACATGTGGCACCCGTCGTGTTGCTTATGTGATTACAAATCCGGTAAATAGTCTAATTCAGTAGGTCACATTCATGAAAGGGAAGGGATTGTAGTTACGACGTAAAGAACATATCCGATATCATTTGTGAAACGGTTATTCCATAACGGTCAACCAACTCGTGATGGCGTCCGTAAAATTTACGAAGGGATGATTTCAAATATCAGCTGTATTTGTACTCGGCTCAAAACAGGTGTAGTAGCTCGCTAAAAGCTCGCATACACCTTGTTTCCTAGCCTCGTACAAATACAGCTGATATTTAAAGACACTAAACAGTTATTGTCTATATATGCAATGAAATGTTATGTGATTTTTTTTCTATAGTACTGGACAGGATAAAACTTTACTCATGCCAAATCGTACACTTCTGTTTCAAATTTGACAATGTTTTGTTATTTGTTTTTACTGTTGACATTTAATAGTTGTTATGTTAAAATAGATAATTATTCACCTTGAGCGATGTATTATTGTTGACCATTCGAGATTCTTTTTTGTCTTCAGAGTAATGTGTGATTTAGATATTACTACGCGGGCCTCAAGGGATTGCAAATCGAAAATAAATGCTAAATATGTTAGTTTTTGTGTCTTTCAAAACAGAAACAATATACAGAATTAATTGCAGGATAAAGTCAATAACTGTTTAGTGTCTTTAAATTTCAGCTGTATTTGTACTCGGCTCGAAACAGGTGTAGTAGCTCGCTAAAAGCTCGCATACACCTTGTTTCCTAGCCTCGTACAAATACAGCTGATATTTAAAGACACTAAACAGTTATTGTCTATATATGCAATGAAATGTTATGTGATTTTTTTTCTATAGTACTGGACAGGATAAAACTTTACTCATGCCAAGTATTTCTTTATTTGAAACAAAGATAAATTCTGCACATTTTTTTGAAAAGTGCAAATTTAACAAAGACTAATAGGGGAAAATCAATGGTGGTATTACACCTATAGTACTCGAAAAACAGACAAATACACCAAAAAAATAACATTGACCAATGAGCCATGATAATGAGGTCAAATGTTGGATGATACCTACCAGACAGACATGCACACCTTACAATCATTCCAACTATAGTTGACCTATTGCCTGTAGTAGTTCAAAACAGACCAAAACACAGACTTAACATTGACCAATGAACCATTAAATGAGGTCAAGGTCAAATGAAACCTGCCAGACTGACATGTGCCCATTAGTCATTCCATACACCACATATAGTTAGTTATCCTTTTGCTTATAGTATTTGAGAAATGGACCTAATCACACAACTTTAATCTTGATCAATGAAACAGGGAATGAGGTCAAGGTCATGTGAATCCTCTCTGATGGACATGTATTTCTTGCAAGGGACCAATATACTAAATATAGTTGTCCTATAACTCATAATGAGAGAGAAATTCACATGACAAAAAAAACTTGATTTTGTTACTGAACCATAAAAATGAGGTCATGGACATTAGACATACAACAGGCATACACTTTGTAACATAAGGTAATGGCATACAGGATATGAGGCATCCAGGACATTTGCCTTCTGAAATATAATGCTTTCAGCATATAGCTTACACCACTGCTGCCGGATAGTAATATCCATGCATACAACTTCAATATATACTGAAAAACTTTATAAATGCAGCAGATCCCCTTCCGACTTGTGGACAATATTTCAAATACATTTTACTTGAAGCTATAGTTCTCCTTTTGAAGATCTTGTTTATCTGTTCAATGATCTTGAATTTTGCTAAAACACAAATGAGGAGATGTGGTATGATTGCTAATGAGAAAATTATCGACCAGACCATGAGAATGTAAACGAACTATATGGAACTGTATGGAAATTGTTAATGACTTCTTCTTCTCTAACCACACAGACATTACAGTAGTAACATTAATTAACAGCAGAGTGGTTTGCTACTAAATGTAGTAGAGAGTTATTTGCCTAGGCAAGTTAACTGGTCTTTATTGTGGATTGTTAGTTCGTGCAGTGCACTACCACATTTCAAAAGCCAGCCCAACTTGTTGGTCTAGTACAAAGGAGGCTTCATATTCATACCACATTAACATGTTCTCATCATCATCAGAAACATGGATATTTACTTGATATGCATCGTCAAAAAGGGCCCTCAGGGAACATCCTCCTTTGAGAAGGTAATGAAAATGGAAATGGGGAATGTGTCAAAGAGATACAAATATAACAACCTGACAGAAGAACAGAAAACAGCCAAAGGCCACCAACTGGTCTTCAATGCAGCAAGAAATTCCTGCACCCAGAGGCAAGCTTCAGCTGATCATATATGAAGCTGATCATGTTGATTAACTTGCATAAAAACTGAATAATAAATAATTAATCTAACATATGAAAGACAAAACCTAATTAGGAAAATTGTTCTTTTACTGTCTCAAAAACTTCACATACATATACACAAACAGAAATATATCGTCTATTCTATTTATAGACACAGTTACTGCGGTAAGGATAACAATGTCTGTTGGCCTGACGGTAAGTATGTGATGTTACGTGACCCGGACAATTGGTAGGCAATGTCTTCTGCCGCCTCTAGTTTACGTAATTCGACTAATCCTTCGCCTGCCTCTCTGAATGCCAAGGCCAGTAACTTGGCTCCTTCTGAATCTCCCTCTGCTGTTATGACAGCAGCTTGCCTCATCATCTCGGCCTATAAAAGATAACTCTGAAAAGTTAATACAAACCTCGCCACTATTTGAAATATGTTACTTTTTCTCTCCAGTTTTTACTCATTCTAGAATTCAGCGTTTTTTCCTCTTTTTTTTCTTCTTTTTTTGTGTGTTGCTTTTTATCATCATGATCATAAGGATTAATTACATAATAGTTATTGAAAAACTTGTGATTATGGAGATATATGGACTGCCCAAAGGACAGTGGTATTGACTAAAACAATGATAATGACTGAGCCATAGGGGAGGTCATTATTGCTGTCGCAGTCAAAACCACAGTCCTACGGGCAGTCCATGAGGAACCATGTTTTTACAAATTCTCATAAATTCAAAAAGTTCAAAGCAGACTCGAGTTATTGTACCGCTTCTATAGCAAAGAGTGAAGACCAGCGGTAGTAATACATGTAACTATAAGTCACTGCCATTCATTAAAGTGCAATTTTTCAGTATATGAATACTAAATACAGTTTTTTATAATATTATAACTTACGAAAACATATGGTAAACAATTCAACAACTTAATATAAAATTGAAAACAGGAAAATGTTTTATTAAAATGATATCTCTCTAAACAGAGAAACCATGCCTCACCGGTCATTAACATGTAAAAGTCCGTAAACAATCGGTTTTCTGGTCAATTTTGTTCTGTAAAAGACCGATGGAATGAATAATAAAGAATGTCATGTGGCCCCTTTTTATCCAATAAGAGAAGCCAATCCTTAACCAATATGAAATAAGCGTTGATAGCAGATCATCAAATGTGTCTGTTAAAATATTCGAAATTTTGATTGACCCAGGACTATTTGGAGATTGACATATTATTTAGACCCACTGTACATTCAATATCAAACTATGTGTCCTCTGCTTGTTTTTTTGGGGGTTGCTGTCTTATTAATGTGTACCCCATCTAATTATTTTCATATTCAATATAGATTGATCAATTAATTTTACAGCTGATTTAACTTTTTAAACTTTTGACTTGTTCATTTTAAAATGTTCAAGGTCATCTGTACAAGTCTGTGTGCGCATGGTGTGTGTCCATATTGGCCTTTCTTAGTTCATGTTTATAAATATACAAGCAATGGAATTCTTGAATTTCAAAATAGTAAAATTTTATAAAGTGAGACTTAAATATCACCAAATGAGCAATGAACATTCAACAACAAGACAGGTGCCACACGAAAACAACACGACAGGTGCCACACATGGATCAGGATCTATCAGAGTGTTGGCAGCATTGGTTTTGCTTAAGACTTTAATTTTCAATGTAGTGCCTTGAAGATTTGTTTTTCTTTTCATTGTTATTTTTGTCATGGTAATATGGTATCATTGGTTTTTCTTTGACCTTTTAAATTTTATTGTTCCTCTAGTATATGATCCTCCTCATTTTACAGTGATTATTTGATTACCAAACCAAATATATATGATTGTTTGATTACAAACCAAATATATATGATTGTTTGATAAACAAGGACTGTATTATAGGGTTATTGCATGAATATTGGGGAATATTGTCCCGAGTAGAATTATATATTGCACGAGCTTGCGAGTGCAATATATGTTCTACGAGGGACAATATTCCCCAATATTCATGCAATAACCCTTTTATTGTATAGCAATATAATATTTGAAAGTAAAAATTGGTTTAAACTAAGATTTAAACGTTGATGACGTCATGAATTTTGATGATTTATTGCACTAGTGCAATATTAGAATTTATTGCATGCTAACTTTTGGTTACTTTCTGTTGGAAATATTATATTGCTATACAAAAATTTAGATTATTTGATTATCTTGTTAAAAAATAATCAATGAATATGTGATTATATTGGCAAATAAATTGTGATTATGTGATTATTTGACACCCCCATGAGGTCTGTCTTTTTTATTCAACATGGGTGGTACCTAAAAATGTTGAATGAAAATTGAAAATGCCTATCCTCATATTAATCTTACCTTTTCTACAAGATATCTAGCTCGTTCAGCATCTTGCTGGGCTACCTGTTTCATTTCTACAGCTTGTGTGAATTCTCTACCAAATGTTAAATGTGTCTGGAAAATAAAATATCTTTGGATTATCTTCCCTTGATCATTCTGAGAGTGTAAAGAATAGTCACAATCATCATTCCACTTCTCTTTAGTTTAAACATATTTATTTATAGTGGATTGGGAACTAAAATTTAAATAAAATCCCTATCCACTTTGCGGGTGCTAGTGCTGCCTTGTAGCGGCATTAGCCTGCCCTTTTTTAGCTCACCTGGCCCGAAGGGCCAAGTGAGCTTTTCCCATCACTTGGCGTCCGTCGTCCGTCGTCGTCCGTCGTCGTTAACTTTTACAAAAATCTTCTCCTCTGAAACTACTGGGCCAAATTAAACCAAACTTGGCCACAATCATCATTGGGGTATCTAGTTTAAAAAAATGTGTGGCGTGACCCGGCCAACCAACCAAGATGGCCGCCATGGCTAAAAATAGAACATAGGGGTAAAATGCAGTTTTTGGCTTATAACTCAAAAACCAAAGCATTTCGAGCAAATCTGACATGGGGTAAAATTGATTATCAGGTCAAGATCTTTCTGCCCTCAAATTTTCAGATGAATCCGACAAACCGTTGTTGGGTTGCTGCCCCTGAATTGGGAATTTTAGGGAATTTTGGCTGTTTTTGGTTATTATCTTGAATATTATTATAGATAGAGATGAACTGTAAACAGCAATAATGTTCAGCAAAGTTAGATATACAAATAAGTCAACATGACCAAAATGGTCAGTTGACCCCTTTAGGAGTTATTGACCTTTATAGTCAATTTTTGACCATTTTTTGTAAATCTTAGAAATCTTTTACAAAAATCTTCTCCTCTGAAACTACTGGGCCAAATTAATCCAAACTTGGCCACAATCATCTTTGGGGTATCTAGTTTAAAAAATGTGTGGCGTGACCCGGCCAACCAACCAAGATGGCCACCATGGCTAAAAATAGAACATGGGGGTAAAATGCAGTTTTTGGCTTATAACTCAAAAACCAAAGCATTTAGAGCAAATCTGACACTGGCTAAAAGTGTTTATCAGGTCAAGATCTATCTGTCCTGAAATTTTCAGATGAATCGGACAACCTGTTGTTGGGTTGCTGCCCCTGAATTGGTATTTTTAAGGAAATTTTGCTGTTTTTGGTTATTATCTTGAATACTATTATACATAGAGATAAACTGTAAACAGCAATAATGTTCAGCAAAGAAAGATTTACAAATACGTCAACATGAACGAAATGGTCAGTTGACCCCTTTAGGAGTTATTGCCCTTTATAGTCAAATTTTAACCATTTTTCGTAAATTTTAGTAATCTTTTACAAAAATCTTCTCCTCTGAAACTACTGGGCTAAATTAATACAAACTTGGCCACAATCATCATTTTATGTTATTGTCTTGAATATTATTATAGATAGTGATAAACTGTAAACAGCAATAATGTTCAGCAAAACAAGATCTACAAATAAGTTTTTCATAACCAAAATAGTCAATTGACCCCTTAAGGAGTTATTGCCCTTTATAGTTAATTTTTAGCATTTTTCATAAATTTTTAGAAAATATTTTCCTCTGTAATTACTGGGCCAAGTTCATTATAGATAGAGATAATTGTAGCAACAAGAATGTTCAGTAAAGTAAATTCTATAAACACATCACCATCACCAAAACACAATTATGTCATGAATTTATCTGTGTCCATTGTTTAATATGCACATAGACCAAGGTGAGCGACACAGGCTCTTGAGAGCCTCTAGTTTCATACTACAATGGTGTCTTTTATGTGTAAGAGATATGGCTCTCTCTTAACACGGGTTAGCCATTTAACGTCCCCTTCCAACGGTCTATCATCGTTTCTTAAGACCATACTCGCAAATGGTGTCAAGGGAGAGCCAAAATTTATTCCCTCAAATTTTCTTCCCAATGGGGATAGAACCAGGAAGCTTTGTGTTAGTGGTCCGATGCACTAACCACTACACCATGGCTTTCCTTTGTAACATGTTTAAGGTATTTTTGCATTGAGTACCTTGACATAGCCTATGAGGAATTAGTAAAATAAAACAAAAAAACACACATTTTCAACAATTTCTATGGTAATTCCATGATAACGGTTATAACAGAGATATATATAATTATATTGTCTTCCTGAATATGAATTCATTATTATCCCAGGGATACCAATATACGTGGATTTCATTGGTACAGTCGAACCTCAAATTTAATAATGTTAAACAAAAAAACTAATTTTCTACATTCTTGTATAAATACATGTCAGACTTAAAATCCACGAAATCCGTTTTTAATAAAAACTAGGATTTTTTTTTAAAGCACATGTTTTATATAGTCCAAATTAATCTTAGAAATATTCTTAAAAAATGTTAAAACCCAAAGGTCAAGGACCAGCTCATGACCCCTGAAAAAACTTACCAATGAAATATCATCCAGAATTAAACCAAATGTGGCAGCTCTTTCTGTTAATTCTTCACTAACTCTGTGTGATACAATTTCTCTCTGTGTTATCATTTCACTTGCATCAAACTGGGCCTAAAACAAAAAGAAGACAAATTGAAGGTGGTACATGTATTTTAAATTTCAGTTTTTTTCTGTGAAACACTGGTCATTTTTGTGGATCTTTAGGCCAAATAAATATATATGTGTGGTTCCAGTTACCAGACCAATCCTAGTTAAAACGTCCCGACTCTAGAACTTTTTTTTTCATTTCTGAAAAACAAATTTTCAAAAGATGAAATTTGTGTATCAAAATAATCAAATTCATAGATTTCTGTCATTTGAATTTCCATCAAAAGTATCTGTTATGGCTAAAATGCAAAAATTCTTAAAAGAATGCAACAAAATTAGCTAAAAACATATCATGATTGTTTATTTTACAACCAAACACATGTAAAAATGACGGCATTCCTGTTTGAGCTTGTATAATACCGGAAACAATTTCAGTAAACACTCAATTTTTTCCCTGATTTTGACAATCAAAAATTAATTTTTTTTTTTTTTTTTTTAAATGGCGACATACCGACCCTTTTTTTTTTAAAGTTTGTAACTGGAACCACACATATATTTTTATTTGGTCTTATAGCTTGCTGTTCATGGTGTTTGATGTGAGCCAAGGCTTTATGTTGAAGACTGTACTTTGACCTTTTACAAATTGTGACTTAGATGGAAAGTTGTCTCATTGGCACTCATACCATACATGCCATATCTTCTTATACAGATTTACTTTATATTTATTCAGATCGGTAGGGTTTTATTTTCTGTTCTTTCAAGGCTACATTTAACAATTAACAATGTATTGACAATTTGAAAAAAATGTAAATATTAAATAAATGTGTTTGTGCTTAATTTAGATTTTTGAGTCAACCCCAATCATTGAATGAGGAACATGCAAATAAAATTATCAGTAGAAAAAGGATTTTTGTTTCAGTTTACATTTTTTTACCCATTGAGTCTATCAAATTGTCTATCTTAGAGATATTATCACTTCAATACAGCCAAATGGAATATGGCAGAAGGAATAAGGTTAAGGGTATGCCCGGTAGTTTCATATTTCGGAAACAGTTTTCAGATGTGTGCTTGACTTTTAACATTAACTTTCTCTCTTCCTGTTTAACAATACTATAACTTTGCATTTTTTTAATTTTAATAGACAATATATTTCAAGACGTTCATTTGTGTAGTGATTTTCCGGTAGGAAATAGGATAGCTCTGGTGAAATCAAACACATACTTTTGATGTTAACAAGAGACGCCAATTCATCAAAACAAAATGAAATATTGTTTCATTTATACATCCTTGCATGCTGCATCTCTAATCAAATTTACTCACCACTACAGCCTTTAAGACTTCATTTGTGATGGATGGAAGAATTCTTTCATCGTAATCAAGACCAACATTTGTGTATATATTTGGGAGGGCATCAGCCTTTGGTCTGAATAAAATTCTCAATGTGACATTAACGTTCTGTAAATCTGAAAACATAAAATGATCATTCTTTGATTTCTCAAAAACCATCATATAGAAAAGTGCAAAGATTTTGTATACTAACAAAATTGGGAAAATAAGCAAATAATATGCATGATATAAACATGATAAATATATGGGAAATGTGTCAACTCAAGAAAGTTCTGTAAAAGTGACTCTACCCAAATTTTTACTTGATCTGAGTTTTGAGGTACATGTAATTTAGGCATTGTGTATGAGTTTCTTAACATTTGTTTTTCAGAACAAAAACATGAATCCAATTTTGAGACAAACTGATGTATGGACCACGAACAGACAGACAAGGATATAACTTAATACCCCCTCCCCTGCAGCAGAGGCTGAAACATTCCTTTAAAAGAAAACAATTCAATATTCTTTGTTTTTTACCCTTCTGATAACAAGTTGAAATCATGCTATCATTGAAGACTAAATGAAAATAATGTTGCCCTAATAAATGTATATTTCTTATGGATTGCTATCTCAATGATTTATTATACACCCCATGCCATAAACCCTTTAAATATAAGCAAAACATAATCATGATAATGTACTAGGAGGTTTTAAAATTATTTTATCTACCAGGCATCTGATTTAAACAAAATCAAGTTAATCAGCTACATCATGCAGTCATAGGCGGATCCAGGGGGGGCCCTGGCCCCTCCTTTCGTGGGAAAAATTTGGTTATATAGGGAATCATTGAAGCATGACTGGAGCAGGCCCCCCCCCCCTAAGGTCAGTCAGCGGGCTCCCCCTTAGGAAAAGTTCTGGATCCACCACTGGTAGTTAGTACAAACAAATAGTTTTTTCGATAGTTTCAGTTGAATATTATTATCAATGGAAAATGTTCCTACCTTTGCTTCCTGTAACAACAGGAACACTTCTTGGTCTTGATCGAATGTCAAATATGATTGGTTTCTGTACCCATGGTATCAAAAAATGTGTTCCTTCTCCAGAAACTATGTCTTGTACTCCTCTGAATCTGTCAAATATAACTGCTCTATGACCACCATCAACTGAAAAAATAGAAAAGAATACATTTTCTATCTTTGTGCTATATGACGTATATGTGTTCTTTAACCAATAAAAAGTTTGATTTTAATATTGAAAACCTTAAAACAATCATGCATGTCATGATGTTAACAATGCAGGACAACTCAGCCTAGAGACAACTGGGTACTAAATAAAACCTGATCAAACAACATTGTTTAAAAGTTGTGATACACAGTCTGATTTGTCTAATCATTGTTTAAAGTCTTTGAGTTATCATGTGATTATGACAGCCCAACTTCTGAGAAAAAGTTGTGTTCATGTAAGAAACTCATTTATGTAGTCAAATCTTTCCTATTTATACTAAATATAACTTTGTCCAAGTCGATTGTATAGATGGTCAGAGTTTACGTATTGACGGTCCAAGATGACTTTTATAGCGGACTATGACTTTTAAATCATACTACATCTTCTTTTTTATAATTAAAAGATGTTCTGAGTTGTCTTTTCCTTGAAATCAGCACATTTTATCTCAGTGACTAGTTGTCTTGCACCTGATGTAAGTTATAGGTTTGATGATGAAATCAAAGCCAGAACAATGTCAATGACCTACTTACTGCAACCTTGTTTTGAGTTCACATGCATTTCAATTGTTGTTAATTGTTACCTCTGAGAGCCAGTATTGTTTCTACTATACTAAAATAAAATTGAAATATGAAGGTCAATAAGGACCACTGGCACTGAATCGATTATTGAACCCACATGACTTCTAGACCTGTGGCTGTGCAGCTGATTACATAATTGTGTAACATTTTATAAATTAAATTACGAGTCTCAAATGTACTGTCAGTTAAATTTAACATATACACAATATCTCAGTGCGTCAAACTCATCTTCGACAAGACAAAATAAGGTTTTCAAAAAGATGAAGTTTACCGTTGTATAATGCTGTCTGGGCGACCCCACCGACTAGAGCAACACCAAGGCCTAGATATCCAATTTTACTTAGAAAAGACATTGTTTATGGCGTTTGTGGTGGTTAAGAAAGAATATATTGCTCAAAAATGTTGTTGTCACACACTCTGAATAAAAAAGGATGATAAAATCCAAGAAAGGTCAACTTTTTTTGGTCAAGGCAGCATGCTATGAAAACCGGATATTTTCTAAAACTTTTACCGGACGACGGATACGAACCTGTTTTAAATACGGGTGAAGGTATTTTTTAGAAGTAATTTGGTAATTTGCCACAATTTATTTAAAAAAAAAAGGAATTAATGTAGTATGATTAACCATGACCAAAAAACCCTATCAATAGGATGTAGACAAATACTTTTAAAACATTCAAAAAAATGTGATCATATTCATATTTAATTAAAGATTCAAGAATAGAACATATCTCAGGTAAGTATAAATCCATACAAACATCACATTCAATCTTATTACATATATGAACTAGATGTATTTTGATATTTTTTTTTGGATATATAAACTGCACGACAAATCACGGTCAAATAGTAGTTCACACTACCAGCACTTAGTAATGAAGTTCTGTTTTTGTATTACATGTCTCTGATATAAATTAGGCAGTGGATATTTTGCCAGCTCCGGCAAAATAGCGATCTATATAAAGTTTTACAATTTTGATGGTCTTATTTCCGATTTTAATATGACTATATGAAATCCAATATGCTTATCAATAAAAGAATTAGAGTTGTCATTTTTCATATGGGTTTGCATGTTTAGTAAGAAGTAAATAATGCATATCTTCTATTTCAATACAGATTGTTTACAGAATTCCTTTTAAAGAAAGGAAAACTAGTATCAGTTTTAGTATGTATGCTTTTAAAATGTTTTAAAAAATATATGTTTTAGAGACTTCTAATTAAAATAAAGAATATAAACTTTTATATGGACGCTTTGTATATATAAATGTGCTATAGAAGACTTATTTGTATAAGATTTCTATTTCAAGTGTATATTTCTATATTTTTTCTATTCTTAATCTGTATACTTCTCAGTCTTGATCTTAAGACCGGCAAAACAGCAAAACTTTTTATAAATATAGCTATTTTGCCGGAGTCGGCAAAATTTAGCGCCAAGGATGCGACTATTAATTACCATTGATGTGGCCATATTTCTTATCAATCAAATGTTAACAACTTCTACACTCTGAATTGTTCAACTGAATTATAAACGACTTTCTACTCCCAGGAATAGATAGAGATTGCATTAATTGTAGTTTGTCAAACGTTTTGGAATCGGGAGTATTCGAAGCTAGTTAACGAATTACCAATCTCCCGACCTATTTTCCTCGATTTGGACATAACTGAGCGAGACTTAAAATGATCATCATGACATGAGTGTCATATATGGAGCAGTGCGTGTTAGGAGCATCCGATATTACAACATGCCGATTTTGTAACCTAAAATATTGTACATGTCCCCATGAAATATTGTCTATCGGACAAAAGTTCATATAGAATATTGCCACTGACAGTATTTCATAATGAAATAGTGACTTTCTCCATGAAATTTTGTCACCTCCTTCTGGACAATATTTCACTATGAAATTCTGTTCATGATAATACTTCACTATGAAATACTGGCTTTGAAAATATTTTTTAATCGAATTATTACACTATTAGAAATAGCACACATGCATGCAACATGCACATTTTCAGATTTATAACTGAAATGGTTTTGTATAGAAAGGAATTTAAAGTATTACTAATAGAGGGTGGTAATGGGGGTACCTTCATGAAGAATAACGGTAAAAAAATCTTGCAAAATGACGTTAACGGTAATTTTTGGTGCATGACGATAAATTATGCACTTTCTTAATTTTAGACCCAAAAAAATCGAATGATTTTTACGAATCACGTTATTTTTTTCCACAAATAACGGTAACGATAATTATTTGAGACCTCTGACGAATCACGATAAGGATATTTTGACGAATCACGGAAAAAGTTTAATCAATTTCACGGCTAACGGTAGCCGAAAATGGACGTTTGACGCCTGACGGTATAGGGCATTATTACCCTTCCAATAGTGAGTTTCAAATTTTCATAGATATATTACAAATGGTTAATTATAAAGGCAACAGCTAGTATATACCGCTGTTCGAAATTCATAAATCGATAGAGAAAAAATAAATCCGGGTTACAAACTAAAACTGAGGGAAACGTATCAAACGGCAAAATCAGATTAAAATTTTAACGAGGTTCGTCAAAATAACTTTTTCGAAACATATATTGAATAAACTATTCGGCATGTAATGAAACATGCCTGATTCATTAAAATTATAATTTTTAAAAGTCTAAGCGTTATTTTGAAAAGTGAAAAAAAAGAAGAAAAAAGTTAACAGATTAGGTGTAACAAAGGATTTGTCAGTGACAGTAAACAGAATCTTTGTGTAACAGGTGCCCTTTAAAATACGTTAACATTACAGATCAGTTTCCGACATTTGTTTTTGCATTTACTTAGTTCATAGACGGAAACAGACCGGTCTTTTGGGCGCATGCGTGGCTGTATGATGCAAAACGTGGTTGAGAACTGAAATCGAAAATAACAAAGTTTAGGCGACTAGACCAAAATTTGAGTGGTAAGTTAACGATAACATCTTCATTGTGTATTTTGGTCAACTGCTATTAACCCTTTTGAATGTAATTTACTGTCAAACTGCAATTTAAAAGTGAATAAAATGTTGGGGACGCTATCAGGCCATCTTGCGCCACAAAAGAAACTAGACTTTCTTATATGACGTTAAATATCCCATGTGTAAATGAATGTACGTGTTATTGTTTAAATGTGTTAACGAAGGAGTACACAAAACATTTAAAAAGTTTGTTTTTAATTGAGAAAATTATACACGTGTATATTTAGATTTTGTAGGGGAAATAACTCTGGTTTCGAAAACCATGTACCTTTTCTTTTGTAGTTCCCTCCTTTCTATGACCATTAGGATGAGACTGATAATTTATATTGAAAGTATCTGTACACTTTGATAAACTTAAAATCCTTCTATATCTTTTTTTTATGAACACTGCCACTATAATGTCAATCTGGCATCATGTTCTGATTTGAAATGTTAGTTTTTAGTGATGGTTTGTGGTACAGTATCCTCATGGTGCCTCTTTTTATCTTTATTATTTCTGTTGCTGCTTCATTTTATATTTTGTCAAGATTAATTATCGTATTCTCAGATCTGCAGTGACATCACAACATGTAACTGACCAATCAATGACAGTGTTCTCCCCAGGATTTTTTTAAGGCGCAAAATTCAAGGGCGCGTAACTCTTTTTTTAGAGTGAACTTTTGTGATCTGAAGCAATCAGTCATTAATCCATGACATGCAATATGAATTATAATGCTTTGTGTTATGTGTTTGATAATGCAGAGTATTTAATAATGAATTACAAGAATATATACATGTATATATATATGAAATAAATTGATTTTAAACACAAAAGTTATTTATAAGTCAAAATATAAATATTCATCTCTGTACTCTCTGCTCCTTCTAGGGATAATGTTTCAAGATAGTGTCATTTTGTTGCACAGTCTGTTCCTCAATTTTGTCTTTATCCTCTTTATGGTTGAAAACCCCCTCTCACAATTACTTTTGCTTATACCCCCTTTAACATTTGTAAGCCATGAAAACTCAGTCAGCCACTTGTCATTGAAACCAGAAACATGGTGCTTGCTGTTATCACTTGCTAAAACTTTAGCTAGGTTGGGATTAGGAGAAGCAATGACATCTGCTTATTACTGACAGTGAAGAGGAAGGTGTATTCCCCTTTTCATTAGCAGTCATTAGGCAAAGAGGCTGAAAAAAAACTTCTACTTCCATCATCTGCCTTTTGCTTAGAAGTCACCCTTTTGTTATTTGCAGAGAACATGTTCATTCAGAATTAATAAAATCGAATATGGTTAAGATATTTTATCATATTTGGTATACAACTTTTTAAAACAAAAATATGTAAATGAACAGCTGACAATTAAGTTTCCGTAGTTTTACATTACGCTTCCGTGTGTATTATTGTTAAAACATATCTCTGGCAGGTAGATATAAACGAAACTTTGCAACTTTTTTAAAGTTAAGATCATTGAAATTATCAACTAGTGACATTATATAGAAGCTGCAGCAATTCCGTACCCGTGTTGATTGTCACATATTTCCCAACGAACGGAATTTTACGATCGATGTTCAATGATCATTTTATTTCTGAAAACACGACAGTTTGAGACAATTTACCTTGCAAGTAACATTTTTTTCACTTTATATTAAAATAAATCACTTCTCTTTATCTTTAATCAAAGTTTATTTTATTTTTTTCAATTACAAAATACTCTCATTCATAATTTTCATCGTAAATATCTTTAGCAATGTGTATTCAAATTTATCACGTGTATTCATCACATTCATTGGTCGTGTTAAAATAGATTCTTCTTCTCGACCAATGAAACAATTCGTTATTTAAATGGTCAAGTGATCACACACACAATGCGTAAATACAATATTATGTATTTGCGATCTATTTCTTCAATTTCTGCACTGAAGTTTTTATCTTTTTAAATTTTCTCCTACAAATATCTATCTTCTTGATGATCATGTAAGCTATTACATGATAACATAGTCCGATAAGGCTGAGATAAGCGTGGCTCAGGTAAAACTAATTATCAGTTATTGCGTAACACTGATCGACCTCTCAGCGGTGATCAGCAACTTGACAATTTTAACCAACATTTATAATGAAAATGTGAAAATTAACACGCTGCGGGATCAAGTATTAAGGGACAGCGGACAATTAAGACGCTGCGGGATCTTCGAAAATATTATGAAGGCGCTGCGGCACCGCAGCGTCATATCGGCCTGGGGAGAACACTGAATGATTAGCATTTTTGTTATGTAAACAAAGCTGAGAGGTGATGCGGATGAGAATCCTCTAGATTTTCCATAGACTTCAATGCAAATTAATTTAATTGATACATATTGACACCAGTTGAATCTAGTAATTTTACCCACTTAATATTGTTAAAGACACTATATAATATCTCCATTTTGATTTTTATCATACTATATCCTCTGGTTAAAAAATAATCAGCAATATAAATAATCAGATATCACCTATAAACACAACACACAAAAAAATATATTAGCTGAGTAAATCGATTTACTCTCTGTCTGAATATATATGATATATGTTTCGACATATTTGTAAACAAACTATGACATGATGAAAAAAGTAAACGGAAGTAAAGAGGATCAAAGAATAGACCTCTTCATATTATCTCATTTTCTTTTTGAAATATTATAAAGAACGTAAAACCTGGACGCGCTTTAAATTGTCTACAAAAGACCAAAATGACACAGACATTAGCAACTATAGGTCACCGTACGGTCTTTAATAATGACCAAAGCACATACCGCATAGTCAGCTATAAAAGGCCCCGATAATACAATGTATAATTCAAAGTTTTGTTAACAGCAAATTTATAAAAATGACCACATTATTGATATTCATGTCAACACCGAAATGTTGACTACTGGGCTGGTGATACCCTCATATTTAAACTGTATGCGAATATTGCCATTAATCATCATGATCATGATGTTAATTAAAACCACCCAAGTTCCTTCAAACAAATGCAATTACAATTCAAAACATTTCAAATTTTGATGTGATTATTTAGAATTGATTGTTGTCTAACATTAGAAGGTTATAAAATTAAATATTGGTAGACAGATCAAGGGTCATTAAGAAACAAAATTCAGCTAAATAAGTGTAAATATGTTTATAATATTATTTATTTACATGCTGCAGGCTAGGCTATTGAAACAACAAAAACAACCATGGCAGATACAGAAAACAGTCCACCTGCAGATGATGTTGACATGAAGGCTGGTGGTGATGCAGAAACAAATAACAAATCACCAAATGGTGAAGTGAAAGTAGAAATCAAAGACGAACCAGAACCTGAACCAGAGGTTTTAGGTCCACCAAATGGTCTGGAAAAGAAAATTATTAAACAGATGGAGGTATGTTATCATGGTTATTATAAAAAAGAAGATGTGGTATGATTGTCAATGAGAAAACTTTCAACAAGAGATCAAAATGATACAGAAAGTAACAACTATAGGTCACCGTACAGCCTTCAACAAAAATCAAAATTTAAACTGATAATAAGTTGGTGATGTAAATCATTATCATTTTGATCAGTAATGGATTACATACATCAAACTTGCAGATAAATGTTGTTTTTATAATATTTAAAGTGATTAAGTAATTTTGAAGATATTTTTCCTACTTCATTTTATTTTAACCATGCTGTTATACATTGATGCATGCAGTGACCTACATATATCTTAATGTACTACTGGACATCTCTAGAAAATGATTTGTATTATATTTTGCAGTATTATTTTGGAGATGTGAATCTACCCAGAGACAGATATTTACAAGAACAGATCAAGTTAGACAATGACGGATGTATCCTTTTGTCATCACAGCAACAGTACACTAAAAGAATGTATTAATTTAAAGTCATTCTTTGTGACTCACTCTTTATATATCTCCCTATATCAGTCAGAGCTCAGACATAAATAAGTCTGAATCTGCTTTTGACTCATAAAGGTCTAAATTTGTAAGTTTTAGGATTTGTCTCCCTTTAATGCAAGACAAAATACGACTTTAATAGGTCAAATATTGTTAAGCAAGAACTAATTGACCAGAATCAAAATGTTGCAAATATCGTCTCCTACAAGTTGATAAGTGATCAAAATTGGTTATCTTCAAGACCACGCATATTTATAAGGAGGTCATGCATCTAAATCAAATAATGACAACATTGAAAGACAAAAATATGAATGAGAGTCTAAAAAATCGGAGATAATGTTAATTAACCTTACAATGCAACGACCTGGAACCACACTTAATGAGGTAAAACATCTGTGTTTAGTAAGGATGTTCAATTAGACAATTAAATATAGATAGCTCAAGTCCTTGTGAACTCTCAGACAGGTTTTTGCTGTCATAGGTGGTGTAGTTTGGCCAACAAGTGAAATTAAGTTTTTTCATCAACATAAATAGACCTAAACAATTCTGTCATTTTCTGACTTAGATAAGTCTAAAATTGAAAACACATTTTTATGATAAATACATTTTTTTAGCTCACCTGGCCCAAAGGGCCAAGTGAGCTTTTCTCATCACTTTGCGTCCGGCGTCGTCGTCCTGCGTCCGGCGTCGTCGTCCTGCGTCCGGCGTTAACTTTTACAAAAATCTTCTCCTCTGAAACTACCAGGCCAAATTAAACCAAACTTGGCCACAATCATCATTGGGGTATCTAGTTTAAAAATTGTGTCCGGTGACCCGGTCAACCAACCAAGATGGCCGCCATGGCTAAAAATAGAACATAGGGGTAAAATTCAGTTTTTGGCTTATAACTCAAAAAACAAAGCATTTAGAGCAATTCTGACATGGGGTAAAATTGTTTATCAGGTCAAGATCTATCTGCCCTGAAAATTTCAGATGAATCGAACAACTTGTTGTTGGGTTGCTACCCCTTAATTGGTCATTTTAAGGAAATTTTGCTGTTTTTATACGACCGCAAAATTTGAAAAATTTTTCGTCGTATATTGCTATCACGTTGGCGTCGGCGTCGGCGTCGTCGTCGTCGTCGTCGTCCAGCGTCCGAATACTTTTAGTTTTCGCACTCTAACTTTAGTAAAAGTGAATGGAAATCTATGAAATTTTAACACAAGGTTTATGACCACAAAAGGAAGGTTGGTATTGATTTTGGGAGTTTTGGTCCCAACATTTTAGGAATTAGGGGCCAAAAAGGGCCCAAATAAGCATTTTCTTGGTTTTCGCACTATAACTTTAGTTTAAGTAAATAGAAATTTATGAAATTTTGACACAAGGTTTATGACCACAAAAGGAAGGTTGGGATTGATTTTGGGGGTTTTGGTTCCAACAGTTTAGGAATTAGGGGCCAAAAAAGGGCCCAAATAAGCATTATTCTTGGTTTTCGCACAATAACTTTAGTATAAGAATATAGAAATCAATGAAATTTAAACACAAGGTTTATGACCACAAAAGGAAGGTTGGGATTGATTTTGGGAGTTAAGGTCCGAACAGTTTAGGAAAAAGGGGCCAAAAAGGGGCCCAAATAAGCATTTTTCTTGGTTTTTGCACCATAACTTTAGTATAAGTAAATAGAAATCTATGAAATTTAAACACAAGGTTTATGACCATAAAAGGAAGGTTGGGATTGATTTTGGGAGTTTTGGTCCTAACAGTTTAGGAATAAGGGGCCCAAAGGGTCCAAAATTGAACTTTGTGTGATTTCATCAAAAATTGAATAATTGGGGTTCTTTGATATGCCGAATCTAACTATGTATGTAGATTCTTAATTTTTGGTCCCGTTTTCAAATTGGTCTACATTAAGGTCCAAAGGGTCCAAAATAAAACTTAGTTTGATTTTAACAAAAATTGAATCCTTGGGGTTCTTTGATATGCTGAATTTAAAAATGTACTTAGATTTTTAATTATTGGCCTAGTTTTCAAGTTGGTCCAAATGGGGGTCCAAAATTAAACTTTGTTTGATTTCATCAAAAATTGAATAAATGGGTTCTTTCATATGCCAAATCTAACTGTGTATGTAGATTCTTAATTTTTGGTCCAGTTTTCAAATTGGTCTACATTAAGGTCCAAAGGGTCCAAAATTAAACTAAGTTTGATTTTAACAAAAATTAAATTCTTGGGCTTATTTGATATGCTTTATCTAAATATGTACTTTGATTTTTGATTATGGGCCCAGTTTTTAAGTTGGTCCAAATCAGGATTCCATATCAAGTATTGTGCAATAGCAAGAAATTTTCAATTGCACAGTATTGCACAATAGCAAGAAATATCTTATTGCACAATATTGTGCAATAGCAATTAATTCTAATTGGAGTTATCTTTCTTTGTATAGAATAGTAGTTGATAATATATGTTGGAAATTTGCCAGACATGACTATGATGTCATTTTCTATTTTTATTTGCCAATAACTTTATGTAAATAACTTCATTGGAAATTTGCCAATACAAAATGTTGCTGATGAAGCTTTTTTTCCTTATCTTATCTAAAATGTTTTTAGATAAGGGACGACATCAAAAGTTCAATGTAGGATAAAAAACTTAATTCACATAGTTTTTTCGCTGACCCCCCTACCCCCCTTCTTAACTTAATTTGGGAAAAATTGATTTACCTATATGGATATATGTAAAATCGATTTTAGATTAACAAAACTTTCAGCTATGTTGACCCCCCCACCCCCAAACTATTCGATTTAAGTTCTTTATCCTACATCGATCTTTTGATGTCGTCCCTAATGTATGTTGGACATTTGCCAGACATGACTATGATGTCATTTTCTATTTTTATTTGCCAATAACTTTATGTCAATAACTTCATTGGAAATTTGCCAATATAAAATGTTGCTGATGAAGTTTTTTTTATTGTTTTATACAATAAACAATGTATATTCACTTTTACTACCAACCAATCTTTACCATTGAGTGATAACAAGCACTTTATTTTACATTTAATATTTTATGATGTATTTAAAAGAGTAGTTATTGTTGCAAACTCCATTAGAAATTTGAATTGATATCAGTTTTGGAAAAAGGGAAACGGGGGGTGTGAAAAAAGGGGGGGGGTAAATTTTTCTCATTTCAGATTTCATAAATAAAAAGAAAATTTCTTCAAACATTTTTTTGAGAGGATTAATATTCAACAGCATAGTGAATTGCTCAAAGGCAAAAAAAAACTTTAAAGTTCATTAGACCACATTCATTCTGTGTCAGAAACCTATGCTGTGTCAACTATTTAATTTTAGATTTAAAAAGTTTGAAGAAGAAATCTTTAATTGATTTGTAAAATCTTATTTGTTTTGTGTAAAAAAAAACCATGTAATGTCAAAAATTTGATCACAATCCAAATTCAGAGCTGTATCACGCTTGAATGTTTTGTCCATACTTGCCCCAACTGTTCAGGGTTCGACCTCTGCGGTCGTATAAAGCTGTGCCCTGCGGAGCACCTGGTTGGTTATTATCTTGAATAATATTATAGATAGAGATAAACTGTAAACAGCAATAATGTTCAGCAAAATAAGATTTACAAATAAGTCAACATGACCGAAATGGTCAAATGACCCCTTTAGGAGTTATTGCCCTTTATAGTCAATTTTCAACCATTTTTCATAAATCTTAGTAATCTTTTACAAAAATCTTCTCCTCTGAAACTACTGGGCCAAATTAAACCAAATTTGGCCACAATCATCATTGGGGTATCTAGTTTTAAAATTGTGTCAGGTGACCCGGTCAACCAACCAAGATGGCCGCCATGGCTAAAAATAGAACATAGGGGTAAAATGCAGTTTTTGGCTTATGACTCAAAAACAAAAGCATTAAGAGCAAAACTGGCATGGAGTTAAATTGTTTATCAGGTCAAGATCTATCTGCCCTGAAAATTTCAGACGAATTGATAGTCAATTTTTAACAATTTTCATAAAATTTGTCAATTTTTACTAACACTTTCAACTGAAACTACTGGGCCAATCATTATAGATGGGGATATATGTACGCAGCAAGAATGTTCAGTAAAGTTAGATCTACAAACACATCACCATCACCAAAACACAATTTTGTCACGAATCCATCTGCGTCCTTTGTTGAATATTCACATATACCAAGGTGAGCGACACAGGCTCTTTAGAGCCTCTAGTTACTTCTTTAAGTCAAAAACAAAAATCGACTTGTTTATGTGTGCTCTGACTGTATATCTTTTACATACTCACATAGGTTATACATCCTACAGAGCCATAAACCTGTGTTGTTTCCTTAGACAATTCTACATTTTCAAGCAATCACCCTGTTTCAATGTGTAGCCAGCAAAACAGGCAAGGGTGATTTTAACAAAGCCTCTTCAGCATAAAAAAACGCCTATGGAAATATTGGGTGGAGAAAACATTTTATTGTACCACACCACACATCACATCTTTTTTTTTTTCATTTTTGTCGAGCCTGCAACTTTTGTTGCAGAAAGCTCGACATAGGGATAGTGATCCGGCGGCGTTAGCTCACTTCTTAAAAGCTTTATATTTTAGAAGGTGGAAGACCTGGATGCTTCATGTTACGAAGTTTCCGTCAGTCACATGTCCAATGTCCTTGACCTCATTTTCATGGTTCAGTGACCACTTGAAAAAAAAGTTCAAATTTTTTGTAATGTTGAATTCTCTCTTATTATAAGTAATAGGATAACTATATTTGATGTGTGCGTACCTTGCAAGGTCCTTATGCCCGTCAGACAGTTTTCACTTGACCTCGACCTCATTTCATGGATCGGTGAACAAGGTTAAGTTTTGGTGGTCAAGTCCATATCTCAGATACTATAAGCAATAGGGCTAGTATATTCGGTGTATGGAAGGACTGTAAGGTGTACATGTCCAACTGGCAGGTGTCATCTGACCTTGACCTCATTTTCATGGTTCAGTGGTTATAGTTAATTTTTTGTGTTTTGTTCTGTTTTTCTCATACCTTATGCAATAGGTCTACTATATTTGTTGTATGGAATGATTGTTAAGTGTACATGTCTAGCGGGCAGATGTCATGTGACCTTGACCTCATTTTCATGGTTCAGTGGTCAAAGTTAAGTTTTTGAGTTTTGGTCTTTTTATCTAATGCTATATGCCATAGGTCAACTATATTTGGTGTATGGAAATATTTTATGATCTTTATGTCAGTCGAGCAGGTTTTATTTAACCGTGACCTCATTTTCACGGTTCATTGCACAGTGTTAAGTTTTTGTGTTTTGGTCTATTTTTCTTAAACTATTTCATCTGACCTGGACCTCTTTTTCAAGGTTCATTGGTCTTTGTTTAGTTATCTTGGTTAATGTAAAGTTTATGTGACAGTTGTAATAAAGCTTAGCTTTATACGTAAGACTATCAACATAATATCAATGATTAGTATAGAAGGCGAGACATTTCAGCGTGTGCACTCTTGTCTTATATTCTTTTCTACCCACATAAAAAAGATTGTGTGGTGTGAAAAACTACCCGTCAACTGTATTTTTTCCAGAGCTCCAGATAAGCTGCGTATTTGCGTGATCACGCAATACAAATAATAAAAAACCCAATGCAACTGCCCATTGCAGGGTTCAATAACCCAATTAATTCAAAGGAAAACCCAATTATATGCCCAAACCATGAGTTCTCAACCCTTTAATTGGCTACTGTTTGCGTTATTTACCCTTATCTGTTTACAGTCGTCGCGTAAATCTATGTTTGTAATTAATATTTATAATTGGAAATTTCCTTTCGTTCTAAAAATAGATCCCTGCATCAAGTAGCTGAAATGGGTCCCTGTTGGAGTTTTCCGTTGCTCAATAGGTACAAGTGTTTTTGAAAACATTTCGGTCTTCTCTGCGTTTATCCAATTAGCGTGTGTCATTTAGTCATATTTTTTTGCATTGCTCGAGATTTATCATAACATACATTGAATTAAAACGAAAGTGAATGTCCGGTAAAAATATTAAATAGAAGCATGTTTTCTGCTTCTTTTGAAAAGCTGAGGGAAAGTTATGATAACAAGACTCAGCCAGTGTTTTAGGAAGTGTCCATCGAAAGCACGGGCGTGTGTGCGTACCTTCTAACGAGAACATTGCTAATAAACACGGGGTTTCGTCAAAAACGAAATCAGTTGGAAAAAGTGAAAGGCCAAATCAATTATGACATGATAAAGCATGAGAAACCAAAAGTTCTAATAAAAGACAACTAAACCCATATTCATATAAATTGAATAAACCAAAATCATTCAAGTATAATTAGAGTTTATGTAGTATTTTGTTTTTCATTTTACGGTTAATTAATGAATACACACACAGGCACTGGTCTCAGAATTTATTATATAAAGGTGCAAGACGAGTGCCTGTGAATACACATATCCGTTTTTGTGAGAAAATACAAAACTGGCAGAAGGGTTGGAACGGGACACAAATTAAACCTACGATTGCTCCTCAGTGAATAAACCAAATAAAACAGCTAGCAAATAACCCTAACCCTAAACCAAATAAAACAGCTAAACAAAGAAAGAAACATATTTAAGATGGAAAAAAATCTGGGGTTGATATTGCCTAAATATTCAATATTGTGTTGATGAAAAAACCCAATACATTCAGGAGCTTGGTGGTGAAAAACCCAATTTGATATTAACATGAGGGGTGAATTGGAATTGATAATGCAATTAAAAAACTTTATCACCCAATTATATAAGAAAATGGTGGGTAAAAAACCCAATTTCTGAATTCTTATCTGGAGCTCTGTTTTCTATGGAACTTTTGCAATTTTGATCTGAATGACAAGGACAAATTTCAGTAATCCCTAAAGCCGGTCAGACATGTGCCAACATCCAGTAATAAAAGGTTTGGTCTAGTAAAATGTCATAAATAACTGGACCAAATGACCAGTCAGTGTAGATGTTAAAATTTAATAAATGTAAAAGACTACTAAAACACTGACTTGACCAATAATGCTTTCCCTGTGAGTAGATCGAGATTTTAACATTTTTAGTCACTGAGAGTAAAATATCTACTTATTCATCTGCATTATAATTTACCTTAACAGAACTTCAGGGGTTGCACTTGCAGTTTTCACACGATTCAACAGATTAAAGGTTTTAACAACAAATCACAATATCATTGCCAAGGCTATAAGGAAAGCTTCATCAGGTCTCATTAGTGTAAGTAAAATTGAGAATGGTAATGGGAATGTGTCAAAGAGACAACAACCTGACCATAGAACAGACAACAGCAGGTCACCAACAGGTCTTCAATGCAGCAAGAAATTCCCGCACATGGAGGCGTACTTTTTTTTTTAACAGTTTGATATCTCGCATTTGAAATTCAAAGATCATAAAATAAGAAATATTTACCAGAATTGCATCTTCTATATAAGCTTAAACAAAACAATAATGGGTTACTAGGCAATTGTTTTTGGAAAAAGTCTGAAGGGTAACAAAATGTTCATCAAAATTAGAAAAAAAATTAAAAGACAAATCATTGGCAACAATTTTATATTTTAACATGACCAGTTTTTGTGAGAATAAAAGGGTTAAAAGGATACTACAGTTGTTTGATACATTTGATTTATATACCTTTACAGAAGCTTTTTTTTATATATTTTTTCAGATCAGTAAAGATGGAGTGTTTGTACGAAGGAACCCAGACATGGCAGTACCAGAGAACACAGAGGAGTGGAGAGAGGATTTCAATGCAAGGACAGCATATGTTGTATGTTGATTTCTATATAAAAAAGAAGCACTTATACAAACAGAGCAAGCAAGCCTACCAAAGTCTGACTCTACATGCATTAGGAAATTAGCTGTAAACATCATTATCAGCTCTGTTTACTTTATCATGGTTGTCTGTTTTCATTGGAGGAGGAAGCCCAAGTTTTACAGAGAGAGCAATCTATCAACCTAAAGAAAACTTTCTGCCTTTGTCAATTAATCATACAAATTACCTTATTAGGACAACCATGATAAAGTAAACAGAGCTGATAATGATGTTTACAGCTTATTTCCTAATTCATGTAGACTAAGACTTTGGAAGGCTTGCTTGCTCTGTTTGTATAAATGCTTATTAGCCAAGTTAAGACTTGTGGTCTATGTTGTTTGTACATTACCAAAAAACAGCAAGAACTACTGATTATTTGTTTTAAAAATGTCCTTGTAAAGAAATATAAATGGCTAAATTAAATTTATTGATGCAGTTCCGTTGAAGACAATAATATTTCAACAAAAAAATACTAGATTTTGCCATACTTTAACCACACTGCAACCAAACAACACAAAAAAACTATAAAAAGTTACAGCTAATTTCCTAATGCTTGCAAAGTAAAACTTTGTTTGGCTTGCTTGCTTTGTTTGTATAATTGTTAATACAAGCTTTGTAAATAAGATTGACATCTTTAAACAATATATATATAGGCATTGTTTAACCTGAATATATTATATTTGAATTTAATTGGGTGTTATCCTATGGATTGTACACTATAAAAACCAAGCAAGCAAGCTAACCAAAGTTTTGTTCTACATGCATTAGGAAATTAGCTGTAATTAGTGTTCTTCAAAATTCGTTCATGTTAAATGAATGAATTCAGAGTCTTGGACTCATTAATGTAGTTTCACATAAGGATAAGATAACTAACAAGTGTTTTCAATATTACAGCTTAATTAATTTCTCTCATTTTGTGTTTTATAGAAAGGATTCCCATTGAAAGTTAGTTTGGACAAATTAATTATATATTTCGACAAGCTTGGCGCTGGAGATGTAGACACAGTATTTATGAGACGAAATCCAAACCGAGAATTCAAGGTAAGTAACTCTTCACCAGCCTTGTTATAAAGCGGAAGAGATCATCACTAGTCAAGGATAAGTTGTATTTTTCTGTAAGCAGTATAAAAGTTAGAAGATGTGGGGATTACTAATGAGACCAAAAATACATGGATTTTAAAAACTACAATTCATGTTATATAAACTGATTCCAATATCTGACTATATTTTGTGTTCAAAACGAAATATTTTTCACACATTCTGATTAACAAACATTCTAAATTTCCCCCAAAAAAAGTTTATTGCCATATTTGTTAACAAAATCATCAAATTCAAAAATTCTGCAATTTATAGAAACTAGTTCATGGTGTATGAATCTATATCTGTTCTACTTCAAGTTTTGAACCATGTGATTTCTTGATAAAAATACTTCCAATTGCTGTTAGGGCTGTTCCAGAAAATACTATGTCCCCCCCAGGGAAGGCAATTTTTTAAAATATTATGTGGGTGGTTGTATTTGAAATACCAAAATGCAAAGGGAGTGCTGTTCTAATTAAATTTTATTTCTGTGGGTGGTGGGGGGTTAAAAAAAAGTGCCGTCCCTGGGGGGGACATAGTATTTTCTGGAACAGCCCTTAATACAATGTACTGATCAATTTCAACTTCACAATATCGGTACAAATTGAAAGCAATCTACTCCCTCGGCACTAACCAGCATTTTGATTTGAATTAATGATTGTATTTTCATGATTATTATTTTGACAGGGATCAGTTTATGTGACCTTCCACACAACAGAGGGTATGGAAAAATTTATGAATTTAGGAGAAATTAAATATGAAGACAAAGTGTTAGAAAAGAAAACAAAGTGAGTAAACATTAGTTATCTCCCTTTTGTTCAGTTCAGAACGAAACAAAAATTTGTTTAAAATACCATTTAATTTCCAGAAATTGAAGCATCACATCCATAACACTAAGTAACATAATAAATCTCTGATTGCATCACATTCAGGCAATTAAACAGATGGTTGTTGTCTCTTTGACACATTCCCCATTTCCATTCTCAATTTTATTACTCAAAATATTTGAAAGTGTGGGTGAAAAGTTGAAGTGAAGAAATTTTCATCAAAAAGTGAATTAGTGTTGGTCAGATGACCCTTAATGCTTATATTTATATGCCTTATAGAAACTCGTTCCAATTTTCTTTGGGAATGGGTATATTAAAAGTTCAGGTCTGAAGTTAAGACAAAAGTATATTGCATGTCTGGCAGAATTTCTCAACAAAATTTGAAAAAAGAAAAAAAATATAAACAATATAAAAAGAAGATAGTGCTAGATTGCTAGTTGAGACTACTCTTCATGAGAAATGGCACAAATTTTTAACTGTAGGTCACTGTACGGCCGTCAACAATGAGCAAATCCCATATCACATAATTGATATTAAGGGCCATTAAAGAACAAATTTAAAAGAATGCAAACTGGAAAACTAACAGCCTAATTTATGTACAAAAAAATGACTAATATACAAATATAGTACACAGCAATAAAAGACAACCACTGAATTTCAGGCTCCTAGCAGGTCAATTTGTCTTTCTGGTTTTAGAGTAAACTTACACACAATTGACACAAATACAGGTGTTCATTTCATTTTACAGAATGGATTATTTCAAAGAAAAAGAGGAAGAGAAAAAGAAAAAGAAGTTAGAACAACTGAGGAAGAAAAAAGAGTATGCAAAAACTATTTTCAATTTATGTGTCTGTATACTTTAACAGTTTTTTTATCATTGTCAAGTTTGGGTTTTCAGATAAGCAAACATTTAAACTAGAAACCTACATATTTATTATGCTTTTAAAATGTATACTCCTGATTTGGGAGTGGCTAAACATTAAGTGTCTTGTTGTGAGTGGTGCATGGTGTCTTAAAAACAAGATTTTCTTGCTTGAGTATTATTAATGTTTTATGTGGAAATTATATATATTTTTTTACAGAGAACAAAAGAAGAGAGAAGAAGAAGAAAGACAGGTTAGTATTTGTATTATATGTTGTACTTGTCATCTACTCATAAAAGCTATCAGTGAAAAATCCATTAGGAACACAGTTATGTAGTAGAAAGTCCGAAAATTTCAAATAGTGCAAGTGGCAATAATAGCCGCATTAAATACCCAATCAATCAATTAAATAACAACCTATTATAAGAGAAAGTTTTATGAAGCATTTTCTACCTGCAAGATTTTCTTCCTGCATCTTGCAGGTACATGTAGGTTGAATATTTTACATTCTGTATGGTTACATAAATATTAATTCTTGCGTATGAAAGTTTTCTCATTTGTCAAAATGCATTAGATTTTTTTAAGATACATGTTTACATAAATAATGCATATGAAAGTCACCTTTCAAATTCACTTACGTTTTATTGTTTTCAGCACATGATTTAATGAACGATATTTTTGTCATGTTTTGCTTTCTTTCTTTTTAAAATCAAGTAAAATCTGTTCCATTTAAACTTGTATGGTATCAAGGGAAGTTCTTTCAAAATGGCTAAACCACAAATTGAGGCAAATATAGAATTTCTTGACGAACACTGAAAGTGGAAATTTTAAAGTTCTTTATCGGTTCCCTTGACCCTTGTATGTTGTTATGGAAACAATCCCAAGATTACCCATTGGATATGTATTAATTTTCATTTACATTATGTTGCAGCGGGTAATCGATGCAATGCAAGTTGGATCTGTACTTTGTGTGGAGAACATTACAGCAATTGACACAGAAAGGGAGGCAATCAAAAATTATTTCACAGACTTTGCCCCAGTGGCGTGGGTGGACTTTGATACAGGTGATACAAAGGTAAGGAATATTTTGATAGGTACAAAGAGTTGGTTCCATATTATTTTAAACAGATATATCATGTTAAGGAGGGGTATTTGGCAAAATACCAGTCGAGAGAATGTAAAATTTCACGAGCCGTAAGGCGAGGGAAATTCATTCTCAAGACTGGTATTTTTTGCAAATACCCCTCAAGAAGATGATCGTGACGTTACAAGCGTCCAGTCAGATAGAGTATTTTTTGGCAAATACCAAGGTAGAGAGGGTAAAAAAGGCATATCCTTTTGGCAAATACCCCGGCGGCGTTAAAAAATGAACGATATTCATTTGATAACAGAAAATTGGTGAAAAATAAACCAGCTATCAACCAATCAAAACCTAGGATTCTTACATGAGGTGTAATTACAATGTAAACATTACATCATTCAACATATTAACTTCATAAATTTAACTTTTGTGACATGGAAGTGACCAGGAAGCTTGAATTTGATTTAGTAAGGTCAAAAACAGCCCATTTTTATGTGGCAGAAGCATTCTACTGTCCAATGAATAACTAAAGGTTTACATTTTAACAATTTTGTAAAACTGCTATATTTTGGGGCCAAAAAGGGGTCTTACTGAACCTACTCCTTTTGAATATTGTAGCTCTGATATCTTTTTTCGTTAAAAATTAACAAATTATGTTTAACAAAATGGTAATTTTTTACCAATCATGCCCTTAATACTGAAAACACAGTAAATCAGAACTTCGGGAAAACAGGTAATATTTAAGGATTTTACTAATAACAGATTTCCCTAAACAATGTTTGGTAATTGGATGAATCATCGCTGCCTGTCCAAGCAAATGCTTACAGTCCTTGATGAATATCAAGTGGTTAGGCCAAAAAAATATGTCTGTTTCCTGCTGCAAGGTCAAATAAATTAGGGTCGGTAGTCAGGATTTTTTTTTTTGTTGATTTTTTTAATTTTATTTGCACCCCCTGTCAGATTTGAAGTTGGTTCAATGTCATGTTTGGTTATATAATTAGGGTTCTGTACCCTAAAATGATTTAATCTCTTTAAAGAAGCTATTATTGACTTCTACTCCCAGTGCCTACATTTTTTAAACCTTAATTGTAGCACATTTGTGCTGGGAGCAGGCATTTTGATTGTTTTGGGCATAGTAAGATATGGATCTGGATCGGACCAAAAAACGACTTTTCCGTACCGGAAACAATTTTTTTTTGATTTTTAAAGAAAAAATTCTAGGGTCAGGGGTTTTAAGTAAGGTTCGGTCGGGAACAGGAAACAGACATATATTTTTTATGGCCTTCGGACATATTTTGTAATATATTTCTATCAAACTCTTAATTTATTACTAGGCTTGTGTCAGGTTTGAAGAGGCAGGAAAAGCGGAGGATGTTTTAGAAAAAGCAAAGGCAGCTAATGAAGATAAAATTGTCATTAATAATTGTGAATTGGAAGTTCGAGTTTTAGAAGGTAAGAATTACTACAATAAAGAAATGGAGACCTATTCTATTCTCTTAAAGAAAAAGAATGTCAACAATGAAAGTGAAACAAAGGTAAATCATTTGATTGACTGATTCGATCCACAAAAATCATTCTTATACAGGTAAAAATGATGATTAACGTATAGTTTTAATCTATAATATTGGATTAAACAGACCTAGTATCTGTATTTATGTTTTAACTAAATATTGCTTATATGACCTTATAAGGTATTCAGATGTCAGCTCGATGGTTAATTAGAGAGCGTCTAGACTAAAATACACACGAAATGAAGCTTCTTATTATTGAGTCCATGCCCTGTCAGCCTGTAAATTGTTTATTTTAGAGTCTTATTATAGTTTGGATAAATGTTTTACATTGTTATAAATCTGAAATGGGAATTTGAGTCAAATCGTTGAACATAAATTTGACAGCTACTTCCCCCTATAAAATTTGTTAACACAGTAACTGATTTTCATTTTATTTAGGTGAAGAAGAAATAGTCCATTGGAGAAAAATTTTACGAGATCAAGATGAAAAAAAGAAGAAAAGCAGCAGTAAAAGGAAAGGGCGAGATCATAGAGATAGAGGACCAAGGGTGATTATCTGTGTTTTCATTGTACTGTTTGTGGTGATGTAAATTGGAAATCCTGCAGTTATTTGTACAGTTAAAGATTTTAATGTTTTACAAATGAAATACACATTAAAAATGAAATACACATTAAAAATGAAATACACATTAAAAATGAAATACACATTAAAAATGATAATAATCAAACAAACACAAATTGAAAATCTTGGAGGGCAGAGGTCAAACTGTATTTGGGAGAAGATATGAAGCATGAATTGATAATACAGAATCTTCACTTTTATAAATACACAAAGCAAGTTAGTAGAAAATTATAAAATTTATGGACTCAATGAAAAGAAAAAAAAGGTTAAAAAAAAGAATTCCTACTGTAACCTACCTACCTATTTTTTCAAAGTGGTAATAGGAAATACACATATTATTTTTTTTGCCTCAGTATTTTAATCAGATTATTTTTGTATGTAATTTGTAGAGTAAAAGAAGTCGAGACGACAATAATGATGATAATGATAAGAGTGGAGGAGATGATGATCATGATGATGATGATGACGATGGAGATGAATAAAAGACAGATTTTAAATATTGTAAAATTGTAAGTACAACTTGGGTATTGTCATTGTTAGTATAACTTGTATGAATAAAAGACAGATTTGAATTATTGTCATTATAAGTAAACATGGATGACTAAAAGACAAATTTAATTATTTTCATTGTAAGAATAACTTGGGTGAATAAAGGAAAAAATTAATTATTATCATTATAAGTATAACTTTGGTAAATAAAAGACAAATTTAAATTATTGCCGTCACTGTATTAAGTATAAATGGACTAGATTGAAAGGAAATTTTTATATTGTCATTAAATTATACCCCGACTATATTGTAATCACTATGTATTAGACCGTCTATCTATCAAACAAAGATTTTTGTCACCCATTTCTCGTGAACCATTAAACAGAAAGACTGCATATTATATATTTAAAGCCGATTTCAATGAGTGTGAAGCCAAAGTTAATATCTTTGGTTAGCTTGCTTGTTAGCTGAACAGTGAAGTCAGTGTTAGTTCAGGTAAGCTATCCTCCTTTCGAAGTAGCCTAGTCCAACAGACAGATAGATTGGTTATCTGCTAGACTAGTCTACTCTTAAAGGAGGGTAAGTTTACCTGTCCTAACAATGACTTCACTGTTCAGCTAACAAGCAAGCTAACCAAAGATATTACCATTGGCTTCACACTAATTGAAACCGGCTGTCAAGCAGTTTGACATTGATTGCACTTTTCTGATCTACTTCTTGTTTGTCTTTACTTGAAATAATTCAATATGTTGAAGAAACTTGAAAATTTCATTGCATGTTTAAACGAATAAAATATGATTTTTTATTTTTTTTTGTATTTGTAAAACCAGGAGATGATGTTTATACACATGTTAGACTCAAGATTAATAATGATTATAAAACTTGATGCTGATCCTGGACAAATTAACCATAGAATATTTGAAATAGCTCTTGGGACCAATTATTGATGCAGGTTGAAGATATTTGTTATGTTCTGACATTACATTTTTTCTTAATTTTGTTTTGGTAGCTAACTCTTTTTTTGTTAATTTTATGAGGAGATAACTCAAAATAACGTGCTCATGGTTTTAAGGGAAATAAACATTTAGTCATGATTTGTATGGGAGATAATCATGATAATAAAAAAAACAAACACTAATAGACGAATTAATGATTTCAGTACCTTAGGTGTCCATCTGTTTATGGGTCTTCTTTTGTATTTAAAGTAAACTTAGATATATATAAAAATCAACTGAAAGGGATGATGACTTCTAGTTCTGTTTTGACCAGCTTAACTTTTTTTTTTAGAATATTTACAATAAAATGAATTAAGGCATGAAGTTTTTGTCTTTAAACTGTAAAATGAAAGGAGATTTTGTACAAATGATGAGATTACTATGTTGGATTCCCCTACATGAATCTGATGAATGTAAACCCCAACTCTGATGTAATGTTCAACTAAGCTTTCTTAAACTTAAATAATTTACCCAGAGAACATTAACTTTGTAGAACAAATTATATGGATGGAGAAAAACTTGTACATGTATGTTCATGGATATTTGAATTAGAAGTTTTGAAAGTTCATACAAGCCTCTTAGATAATTTGTAATTCATCGAATACTTGTAAACATTCTTATGTTAACATTACACTCATGAATTCCATGAGAAATTGGTTTCTCAAGCTTATTTGTTACCTAATGTACAACACTGTGAGTGGTTAAGCAAAATTACCTTAAGGGGAGATAATCATATAATACACAACTTACAACTTTCATAATTAAAATACTGTTGACATTATTATCATACCCTGCAGAAAATAGTTCCAAGAATGCAATTCCCCTTCAAATTGTTTCGCCTTTTAGAATTAAATAGAGTATTGCCTTTATTTTGTGACTTTCAGATTTGTGCACCTAAACAAGTAAAATGATTGTCTTATGTCAATGTAATTGCACATGCAGAGAACACTGATATATCTAAAACTTAGTTACAGATGATGAGATTACTATGTTGGATTCCCCTACATGAATCTGATGAATGTAAACCCAACTCTGATGGAACTTTTACTTTCGTTTATTAATAAGAAATTTATCTTTCCAATATTTGACTACGACTTGAAGCAAAGCAGATTTACAATATGCACTGAAAAATATAGGTTATCACAATTAATGAACACTGATGAAAAAAGATTATGTACAGTCAGAGATATAACTCAATAGGGTTATTACAGAAAATAACTTACGTGTGTTATTACAGATACTTTTCTTTAAAATTGCTAAATCTGTAATAACATATGTTTGTTATTTGTAAAATTATTTAATCTAAAGTGGACTCTAGGGAACTCTTGAGACTTTGCGCAGAAACTAAATGCATAGCCTTGATAATTAACTTTTAAATTGAATTAATATATTTTTGATTAGCAAGGTTAATCAATGAGACAAGACTATTAAGGAATTAACTTAGCTGTGATAACAAGGCTAAGTTATTAAAGGAATGTAAGTTATTATATAAGACACTTGGGAATTACTGAGAAACTTGCGCAGAACCTCATTACATGCTCTGGTCATTATTTCTTACAATAAATTTAAATACATTGTAATTAAGCATGATTTATGTCTGAGCAAATGCTTTGAAGTGAAATAGAGAAGCCGAGATAACCCCCTTTAGTTATTACAGGCATATTTTTTCTGTAATAACATATAGGTGTACTATTCAAAATTGGAATACTATAAACTGTTGTATCTTTCAATAGTGAAGTATACATCAAGACAATAGTAATATCAATAAAACTTGTATACATTTTAACTAAACTTATTATGTATATTGTCCCTTTGAAACATGTAACATACGTATGTGATCACAGTTCTTTGATTTTTTAGTCCACAATAACATATGAATGTTATTTTCCTGTAATAACCCTATAGAGTTATATCCTTGACTGATGTATAGATTAATTGACTTGAGATGTACTGAAGTTCCCTACGCAGTGAAGACATCTGATAAATTGATGCAAAAACACTGAGCAGGGCTTGGTAATTCAGTACTTTATCTTCCACCATAAAATGACCTAATCAGTTTAAAATACTTATTCTAATGCAACAAATTTGTAACGTTCATTTTGATTGGATAACATCACTTTTTTACATGGCATCAATTGACAATTGATGTCATGGGACGTACTCCCAAGCGCAGACAGCATATGACAAATTTTAAATAGATGTTTTAACGTTGTTTTCAGTCAGTTTCATTAGAATTGAGATAACAATATTGTATTTTAAGCTCCGACGGCATCAATTGGGGATTTGATGGTCGCAAATACCCTTTTACTGTCTCCGCTAACGCGTCACCAGTAAACTTAATTTGCAACCATCAAATCCCCAATTGATGCCGTCGGAGCTTAAAATACAATACAGTTATCTTTTAACTACTGTAAATTAGAAAAGATTGAAACATAAATAATCAGACATATGTATTTCTATGTCTGCTATTATAATTATCAAAACCAGGAGATGATGTTTATACACATGTTAGACTCAAGATTTACAATGATTATAATTAACTCTGCTGATCCTGGTTTATTATTATCATAAAACAGCAGTGTACAAAACACAACCTAGAAAACTTAAGACTTAGCAAACCAAACCAAGAATGTGCTAGAAAAGGGTAAACAGATCCTGCTCCACAAGTGATCCCCCTTTTTTTTTTTTTTTTTTTTTTTTTTTTTATCTAAGACTAAAATATCAATCAGTACAAATCCAACATCCAATGGATTTAATAGGATAGATACATACTTGATTCTTTAAAAACTAAATACAAGTTTACCATTGTTTACAGAGAAACACAATATAAATACAGATATAATAGTTAAGGTAAACAAATACAGTAAGATATTTAAAAAAAAAAAAGTACAAAATTATGATGGCATATATACATGTTTAGTAGCATGTATAATAAAAGGTTGAACCCAATAGAAAGGAAAAAAGATCAGTAAGATGCTTATGGGATTACATTAACATGGAGGGACAAACTTTTTTATTAATACACTTAATAAATAAACCCAGATTGTTTTTACTATTAAATAGTGAGCAAAATGAAATTATATTTGGACTATTTGAAAATTTAGTTTGTAGAAATAATACTACGCATGTATCTACAAAAGTGTTGATACAGTTGACAATTGAATTTATATTCAGAACTAAGTTACACATGATGAGATTACTATGTTGGATTCCCCTACATGAATCTGATGAATGTAAACCCAACTCTGATGTTACTTTAATAATATATGTTAATTTTTCATTGAAAAGTTTCCTTAAAGTTGTTAAATAATGTGATTTAAAAATGTTTAGAACACAACAAACTGAAGTTGCCCTCGAAATATGTATCAGGCAGACTGATATGTTGAGTCTTATTTCCATATGTTGTCTCTGGCAGATAGTTTTCTCTGCTATCTTCCAACATGAAAGATGATGAAAACATATATTTTTGTCAACAATTAATTATGTTTCAAAATAAAGCTTTCAAAAAAGGATTAGTATGTGAAAGTTTCCCTTATTTCTTTATATTAAGAATGTGTTATGTTCTTCTCATATATTTTATGATAGTATGATACTAAACCCCTAACGGGAGAGATTGTACCTGATATTCATATGATGAAGACATAATCTTTCAATCAGTTTAATTGAGGTCTGGAGCTGGCATGTCAGTTAACTGCTAGTAGTCTGTTGTTATTTATGTATTATTGTCATTTTATTTATTTTCTTTTGTTACATCTTTTGACATCGGACTCGGACTTCTCTTGAACTGAATTTTAATGTGCGTATTGTTATTCTTTTACTTTTCTACATTGGCTAGAGGTATAGGGGGAGGGTTGAGATCTCATAAACATGTTTAACCCCGCCGCAATTTTGCGCCTGTCCCAAGTCAGGAGCCTCTGGCCTTTGTTAGTCTTGTATGATTTTAAATTTTAGTTTCTTGTGTATAATTCGGAGTTTAGTATGACGTCCATTATCACTGTACTATTATGCATATTTTAGAGGCCAGCTGAAGGACACCTACGGGTGCGGGAATTCTCGCTACATTGAAGACCCATTGGTTGCCTTCGGCTGTTGTTTGCTCTATGGTCGGGTGGTTGTCGCTTTGACATATTCACCATTTCCTTTCTCAATTTTATGTAGATGAAAATTACGTTCAACTCAATATTGCCCTTGACTGCTGTTCTTCTAATGAAGTATATTTATCTAACATAAGTACCAGGAGATGATGTTTATACACATGTTAGACTCAAGATTAATAATGATTATAAAACTTATTGCTGATCCTGGTTTATTCACATGCTAAAAGCAAAATAGACTGATTAAAAAAATTACTATGTGATGTTACTCTACATATGGAAGTTTCAAATGTGACATTTGTAAAGAACAAAAAACATAGTAGTAGTTCTTTCTTGAAAAAAATACATTTAGATCCCAATTCAGCTCACAAATTGTACAAGCTTGAGGATCGATCCTCTTGGAAAATATATTTACATCTAAATTTATATTCAGAACTAAGTTACAGATGATGAGATTACTATGTTGGATTCCCCTACATGAATCTGATGAATGTAAACCCAACTCTGATGGAACTTTAATAATATATCTTAGTTTTTCATTGAAAAGTATCCTTAAACTTGTTAAATAATGTGATTTTGTTTTTTAAACATAAATTAAAGTTGCCCTTGAAATGTGTATCAGGCAGACTGAAATGTTGAGTCTTATTTCCATGTCGTGTTGTCTCATCAGCCATCTTCCCACTTGTTTTTTTAAACGAAAAGAGATGTTTTTGTCAACAATTGAATTATATTTCAATACAAAGCTGTTAAAGACGGATTAGTATGTGAAAGTTTCCCCTATTTCTTTATATTAAGAATGTGTAGATGAACATTATGGGCAACTTAATAATCCGCCAAGAATGTGCAGTTCTTCTAACAAAATATGTTTCATTATTTAAACCAGGAGATGATGTTTATACACATGTTAGACTCAAGATTTACAATGATTATAAAAATTATTGCTGATCCTGGTGGATACAAATGTAAAACTCAAAATTGACTCCCATTAAAACCAGGAGTGCTATTAGCTACATAGTTTGCACATATGTTGGTTTCAAGTTTAACATTTGTTCAGAACTTTTATTGCCTCTTATTTATACCAATGTTAAACTAATTATTTAAAATGATTAAAATAAACTTTAGTCTGTGAGTGTTAATTCTTAAAAACAATTATTTTAGTCAAAATTGAGCTAACGAATTTTACGAGTTCCAGTGTAAAAAAATCTCTCATTTTACATCTAACTTTAAATTTAGAATCTAGTTACAGATGATGAGATTACTATGTTGGATTCCCCTACATGAATCTGATGAATGTAAACCCAACTCTGATGGGACTTTTATTTTTAAATTCATGCTGTTCGGTAAAAGCTTTTAGAAATAAATATACAAGTTAAACAAATAGTTTTCCTTTCTTAGCACTCATGATAAACTAAAGCAGTTTGGAACATTTTACAATTAAATCAATTAATCTTCTTTAAGTTTTGGGTTACCTAAGGTACAGCAAAACAAAAAGAAACTACATAAATTGAAACAGATTAAACTTAACTTGCATATCAGAATTGGCATATAAAGTAACAACAACTGAATAGCACTGAATTTACCTAAGTCAATAATAACCATAAGACTGAACATCTTGTAAGATCAGCTGAGATAATAACAAATATATGTTTGTCAGCAATTGAATGTAAAGCAAAAGCTTGAAATTGCAAATATTTTGGGGGGATACTGGTTTAATTATCCTGTATGTACTTTAATATGTAGGTATATGAAATCATCAAATTTAATCCTTAGACTCTACCACATGTGTACCTTTCCTCCTAAAATAGTTGTCTTTACCAGGAGATGATGTTTATACACATGTTAGACTCAAGATTAACAATGATTATAAAACTTATTGCTGATCCTGGTACAAATGCTAAATGCTTAAAATGATTTTTAGTCAAAAACCATTATTTTAATCACAACCTCAATTCCAATGTTGAAGCTTTTAATACTTATGAATCTATTCTTCACTCTTATAAAACCTGATAAATGACAGTTTCAAGTTCATAAGACTGAACTTGGTGAACAATTGTGTAAAATATTTGTATCCTGTAGAATCTTTTTTGAACATAATCCATGTTATAATTTTATGATTTAATTGTAATCTCTATACAGATGATGAGATTACTATGTTGGATTCCCCTACATAATCTGATGAATGTAAACCCCAACTCTGATGGAACCATTATTCTAATTTTCATGTTTTTCTTTTAAAAAAAAAAGCTTCCAGAAATCTTCAAGACTCAAGAGTGATTTTGATAAGTTTGAAGAAAAAAGTTTTCCTTTGATAAAATGTATGACTAAATATATTTGACTATTACATCAATTAACTTTTTTCCAATTTTGGATTTCTTTTTATTACAAAATGTTTTAAATATTTTTTATGTGATCATGGTGTTTATGTAGAAATTTTCAGAAAAAAAATCAAAAGCAATAAAATACACAGAAAAAAAACTGACTTATTTGTCTGAATATTACCTAAGCCGTATTTGGCACAACTTTTTGAAATTTTGGGTCCTCAATGCTCTTCAACTTTGTACTTGTTTGGCTTTATAACTATTATGATATGAGGGTCACTGATGAGTCTTATGTAGAAGAAACAAGTGTTTGGCGTATTAAATTATAATCCTGGTCCTTTGATAACTATTTGCCATAAGTAAAACATCTAAATAGTACTGAATCTATCTCTCGATATGGAGCAAAAGACAGAACATGTCTAAAATTATTGTTCAGTCTCTTCAGATCAAAGGGGTCTCATAGGCTGAGTGGTCTGCGAAGTTACAAAGTTTCATTAACCTAGGTCAACACTAATGTTGTGAGTTGTGTGTTGGACTGGTGTCTTCAATTAGTTGGAGTATGATCCGTTTGCCTGCCAAAGATCATTGGTGAATTTCAGGCAAATCAACATTTTTTTTCAATTCTTTTATGCCAGACGATGATGTTTATACATCTGTCACAACTCATGATTGATGCAGTCTGCACCAAAAACTTTTTCAACTACAAGTCCAAAGACAAATATCCTGACATTTTTCTTATTGGTCCAAACAAAGTTTTGCAAAAACTTACTAGTCCGAATGAAATTTTACTAGTCTGGGGTATCGGACTAGTGGCTAACTGTGCAGACTGTTGATGATTATTATAAAAACTTATTTCTGTGCATAATTTTAAAGGAAAAGGTTCAGCCAGGAGATGACGTTTATACACATGTTAGACTAAAGATTTACAATGATTATAAAACTTATTGCTGATCCTGGTTCTCTTGACATTATAATGTTGATCCCCGGTCCTTACCTATATTCACTCCCCAATGTGACATTTATTGTTGATTTAAGACAAATTTTGGATGAAATAAGATTATTAAAGATTAATTTTGTGCTAAACACCTTGATTAGAAAATTATTTAGCTCCTTTAATTACATATTAAATTTGGACAAAACATTTATTCAACCTTTTGATAAAAATATGAAAATTCTATAAAAAAAACTTGAGCCACATACTTTATAAAAAAAATCATCAGCTATATATAGGAGGTTGACAAACACTAATTGTGATCAATGAAAAGTTTAAAAGAACGTGATTTAAATGTTCAGCTGAATTTACAAATTTATCTCCCTGTAGTGTTATGTACCACCTTCAAACAATTTAGTGATGTAGTTCATTTCTTAGATACAAAATTTCTTAGATACAAAATATAACCAGAATTGTGCGAGTAGTTATTTATACTCTATTTTCATGGAAAACATTGACGTTTACCTGCACATTTTTACATATGATGAGATTACTATGTTGATTTCCCTACATGAATCTGATGAATGTAAAACCAACTCTGATGGAACTTAAAATACAGTTTTAAGACACATGTATTAGGAAATTGTGGAAATATGACCACTTTAAAGTATTTTTCGGAGAGAGAAATTTTAAACTTGGCAAAATAATTTTCTTTGGATGATACTTGTAGGTAAATAAATTTTAGTAAAAACAGCTTTTTAAGTCTGGATATCTGTTCCAATGTTTGAATCTGATACAAGGGTCTTACTATTATGAATTTATTCTTCATTTATTATAAAGCTAAACCTCTTACTTGTGTAACAGTCCCCTTAAACATGTTAAATTCCATTATATTGACATCCATGGGTTAACAAAACAAAAACAAACTAAATAAGTAAAAATGTCAGAAATAGGGGTCAGCTACATAAACATTAAGATGAAGATGATGCATATGTCAAATGAAATCTTTAGAATCTGTCTGTATTTATAGATTATCTTTGATCATCTCAACGAGATTGATTTCCTCACTTGAGCCGGTACTGCGAAAGTGAGAAACGCAATAGAGTTAAGATGACCAATGATAAGGCCATAGTTATTATATTTTTAGTTTTACGAAATTTTTTGACAAAACCAATGGGTAGGAGGACGAAAAAAAAAAAAAAAAAAAAATGCTGCTGCTGATTTTTTTTTTTAATACCAACTGTCAATATCAAATTTTTTTTTTTTTTATTTCACCAGGAGATTTTCTACTAGTGTAACAACTATTTTTTTTTCTTGACAAGGTTTGAATTGAAAATCAATGTGCAACAACTTACTAAATCACCAAGAGCATAAATTTAGATTCTTTCATGCAGTTATGAACTAAAATTTTTTTTTTTTGCATGAAAAACACTGGGTCGGAGGAGAAAAAAAAAATAAAAATCAACATTTTTGATTTTATTTTTTTTCCTATTTGGCAAAAATTAGGGTAGGAGGGTTCGTAAAACTAAAAATAAAAAAACTACGGCCTAATCTGTTTATCGATATTTTGCCTATGACGACGTTGTCGATTGTATTAGCAACTTCACGTGCCTTCTTAGTTTCTAGTGATAATTTTCCATCTCAAGCGAGTAGCATGATAAGAAAAATTATCACAAAAAAAGATCAAAGGAAAAATGCACAAAATAGCAATATTAAATGTGCAATTCTTCTAATGAAAAAAGTTCATTTAAACCAGGAGATAATGTTTATACATATGTTAGACTCAAGATTGACAATGATTATATAACTTATTGCTGATCCTGGTTTCTTTAAACAAATGTTAATCTCTAAATTGACTTTTATTAAAACAAAATGATGTTGGTCCTTACATGGGCTCAGTTATATTAAAAGTTAAAAAAAACTTGTACCTCATGATTTTGATCCATGAGAATCTTAAAAGAACTTGATTCAAATGTTCAGCTGAATTTTACAGAGTTATCTCCCTGTAGTGTTATATACCATTTTAAAACAATTTTAATATGAAGCACATTTCTTAGATACAAAATATATTCAGAATTGTTATTTATACAAGTTCCATCACGATTTTCAGTTAACATACACATTTTTACAGATGATGAGATTACTATGTTGGATTCCCCTACATGAATCTGATGAATGTAAAACCAACTCTGATGGAACTTAAAATATAGTTTTAAGGCACATGTATTGGGAAATTATGACCACTTTGGAGTATATTTTGGAGAGATAAATTTTAGAAGTTTGGCAATTTGAGTAAACTTGGCAAAATAATTTTCTTTGGATTATACTTATTGCCTATTGGTAAATAAATTTTAGTAAAAACAGCTATTTAAGTCTGGACATCAATCTTAATGTTTGAATCTGATACAAGGGTCTTAATATTATTAATTTATTCTTCATTTATTATAAAGCTAACCTCTAATTTGTATGACAGTCCCATTAAATTCCTTTATATTGACATCGATCATGGATTAACAAAACAAATCAAACATAATAAGTCAAAATGTCCAAAATAGGGGTCGGTTACATAAGCATTAAGATGTAGAAACTGTCAAATGAAATCTTTAGAATCTGTCTTTATTGTGCAATTCTTCTAAGGAAAAATTTTCAGCTATACCAGGAGATGATGTTTATACACATGTTAGACTCAAGATTAATAATGATTATAAAACTTATTGCTGATCCTGGTTTCTTTAAACAAATGTTAATCTCTAAATTGACTTTTATTAAAACAAAATGATGTTGGTCCTTACATGTTATATTAAAAGTTCAAAAAACTTTAACCTCACGATTTTGATCAATGTCAGAGAATCTTAAAAGAACTTGATTCAAATGTTCGGCTGAATTTTACAGAGTTATCTCCCTGTAGTGAAATATACCACCTTAAAACAATTTTATATGAAGTACATTTCTTAGATACAAAATATAATCAGAATCGAGCAAGTAGTTATTTACACAACATTTTCAAGTTCTATGACGATTTTCATGGCAAACATTGAAGTTTACCTGCGCATTTTTACAGATGATGAGATTACTATGTTGGATTCCCCTACATGAATCTGATGAATGTAAACCCAACTCTGATGTAATGTCAATACAGTATTAAGGCACATGTATTGGGAAATTATGAAAGTATGACAGCTTTGAAGTAGAGTTTTTGGAGAGAGAAATTTAAACTTGGCAAAATAATTTTCATTGGATTATACTTGCAAGGAAACAGGTATTTTATTCTGGACATCAATTCCAACGTTTGAATCTGATACACAGCTTTTGATTTTATGAATTCTCCGATCTTCAAAATGCCTATTTGAAGTTCAAAAGACAGAATTTTGTGAACCGTTGTGTAAATTTTTTATCTTGGAGGATATAGTTCATGTAGTTTGGTCAAAATTCCATGTTAAAAGTGTTTTGATTGAATTGCAATCTCTATACAAATGATGAGATTACTATGTTGGATTCCCCTACATGAATCTGATGAATGTAAACCCAACTCTGATGGAACTTGAAAAAAGTTTAAACTTTTATTTTGTATTATAAAGATAACAATTCTTTGTTAGTTATTTCTACATGAATACACTCAATGGAGCTGAAATACACTATGAATTTTTGTCTGCGTAAAATAAATGTTCACAAGTAATTTCATTGGAATTGATGGTGTCAACCTTTGAGTATATGATTTTAGCCTTAGCACCACACTCGCTTTTAAGTTTTCTTCAGAATCTAGATGATGACATTATATTGTTGTGAATCTAAATTTGTATAACATTTGTTCTTGAGGGGCAGGAGTCAGTTTCACAAAATTACTTACTATTAAGATTGATTGTAAGGCCTGAACAATTCAGTATACTTACAATAAATATTAATTGTAAGTTTTTTTTGTGAAACTGGCTCCAGGATCTTGCTACACATGTTACAGCATAGGTACATGTTTCACATTTATCTATAATTACAATCTAGTTACAGATGATGAGATTACTATGTTGGATTCCCCTACATGAATCTGATGAATGTAAACCCAACTCTGATGGAACTTGAAAACATGATGTCTGGGTTGTGCAACTTGGAAGAAACTTAACACTAACTTAAGATGAAATAAAAAGTTTTTAAATATCATACCTCATAGCATGAATTTCTGTAAGAAACCGAACCTCAATGTTCAAAATAATTTTAACATTAAAAGGAAAAAGGAGGTACAAACCAGGTTCAATCCACTATTTTCTACATCCCCGTAACAAGTCAGGATTAAGACAGGTTTTCCATTCATTTAATGGGTTTGAGCCTTTGATTTTACCATTTGATAGGGACTTTTCTTTTTGAATTTTCCTCAGAGTACAGTATTTTTGTTATTTTACTTTTTATGCATACAGGTTTAAAACTAATGTTTTATGCAGCCTAAACAACTATTTCTTTCTTTTTACAGGTATATTTATCATGACCAGCAAAAGAAGAAGACAAAAGACTTCTATTTTAAATGGATATTCAGTGTTCTCGACATTCAAATCTCATTTTTATGCCCCACCTACGATAGTAGAGGGGCATTATGTTTTCTGGTCTGTGCGTCCGTTCGTCCGTCTGTTCGTTCGTCCGTTCGTCCCGCTTCAGGTTAAAGTTTTTGGTCGAGGTAGTTTTTGATGAAGTTGATGTCCAATCGACTTCAAACTTGGTACACATGTTCCCTATGATATGATCTTTCTAATGTTAATGCCAAATTAGAGATTTTACCCCAATTTCACGGTCCATTGAACATGGAAAATGATAGTGCGAGTGGGGCATTTGTGTACTGAGGACACATTCTTGTTAATCATGCAGTAGTCATTATTGTTGTTGTATGTGTTATTTTTAAAACAATGACAGAAATTACCATGGAAACCATTATTTAATGTAGGAACCATTGTTGAAAAGACATATGTTGTTACCATGGTGATCATGCATAGTAACCAAACACAAATGAATTTTTTATGAAGATTTTGTATTATGTAATGTTCAATTGTATTCCATGTTCATTAGAAAGGATCCATTCTGTCTGTATTTTTTAAGACTAATGAGGAAACAAGCAGTGTTTTAATTGCAATCATGACCATGAAGATTTGTTACAATAGGCACTTTTATGTTCATTTTAATAGAGAGCATGGTTTATTCATGTCATCTTTTATATGCTTAAACATGGCAATTGCAATGCTATAAAGTACATAGGAGCAGGAAATTTGTTTTTTCAGTAAATATTGCTTAAATGTTTGAAATTTTATCTTTCCAACGACAAGTTTATCAATATATAATAAACAACAGATACTGAACTGTTATCTTTAACTTGTAAACTTGTTTTATTGTGAAAGAGTTATTTAATGTACTTTATAGCTTTGAATTCTGTTGATATAAGATTTCTATTTTGAAATGTTACCTTAAAGGAAAAATAATATGTAGACTTGTAATAGGAATACATAATACATGATGTGGTTTTATCTTGTTAAACTGTAAGGCATATAAGATGTAACATTTGAGTGTTTTATCTGTCAGAGTGGAATAGATCACAGAGATGATCTGTCACATTCTAACATACCATCTTGTAAATATAAAATCATTCTCAGTCAGATAGTGGTAGTTGTTTCTTTGCTTATTTTGCCTGTTATTATAGATTATCGCTGATCATCTCAACGAGATTGATTTTCCTCGCTTGAGCCGGAACATTGAAAGCGAGAAAGGCAATCGAGTTGAGATGACCTATCATAATCTGTTTATCGCCATTTTACCTATGACAACGTTGTCAATTTCATGTCAATTTCATTATCAACACCAAGTGCCTCCTTAGTTTCTAGCGATAATTTACCATCTCAGGTGAGAAGCATGATGTGAAAATTATCACAAAAAAAAGATCAAAGGAAAAATGCACAAAATAGCGATAATAGTAGATATAAGAAGATGTTGTACGAGTGCCAATAAGATCACTCTCCATCTAAGTCACATTTGTAAAAGAAAAAACAACATAGGTTTAAGTACGGTCTTCAACAAGGAGCATTTGGCTCACATCGATCAGCAAGTTATAAAGGGCCCCCAAAAATGACTAGTATAAAACCATTCAAATGGGAAAACCAACATTTAACATTATCACTGTACTAGTATAAATATTTTTTTAAGGGGCCAGCTGAAGGACGCCAACTGATGCGGGAGTTTCTCGCTACAATGAAGACCCATTGGTGTCCTTCGTCTCTTGTTTGCTGTATGGTCCAGTTGTTGTGGCTTTGACACATTCCCATTTCCTTTCTCAATTTTATTTTAATCTTTTTTTTAAAAACGAGAAGACTTATTTACCTGAAAACCAACCCACAGTTTGGAGAATGAAATAAGAAATAAGCCTGTATATAGTCAATCAATTTATCCAAACCAATGTTAGAAAGCCACCTACAATGAAATTGAGTCTTTTCATGCCCACACCTTAGTGGATTAGTGATAAGGTCTATTTCCTTGAATACTACAAGCAAAGGGTCAACTATATTTGTAGTATGGATTGTAAGATAAAGAGGGTCAACTATATTTGTAGTATGGATTGTAAGATAAAGACGTTTATTTGGGATGTTTAGACTGACCTTTGACTTCATTTTTAGCCCACCATTCCAAAGGGAGGGTGAGCCTTTGCCATCACTTGGTGTATGTTGTCTCCGGTCTGATGTAAACTATTTCAAATATCTCTGAAACTATGGAACCAATTCCAAACAAACTTAAGCTGAATTACTTATAGGGTATCTAGAATAAAGTTTGTATTTTATCTCCTGTTAAAAAACATGGCCGCCATCATCGCCCATGGCTAAAAATAGAATATAAGTGTAAATGCCGTTTTTGGCTTTTAAGTCCAGGAAATATAAAAACCCTGCACAATGTGGTAAAAGCATGACATTTGGTATACATATAAACTAACACCATTCTAAGCAAAATAACATATGGAGCCAACTTGAAGAAAATCAACTAATGTTTTTTTTTCCAAGATGGTGGACAAAATTGCAAAAATTGTAAACTAAATATCAAAGGAACCGTACACACGGTGGTAAAACAATGGAACTTTGTATATTATCTCTTTAGACCCTTCTATACAAATAACTATATGAAACCAATATGGAAAAAACTTATCAATTTCAGTTTTTTTCAACATGGCTGGTAGAATAACAAACATGATGTCAGAAACAAGTCAAAAGGATGTTGCAATATTTAACCAAAAAAAATTAATAGGATGAGTACAATTGAAAGATATATATTTATACAGTAGCTGTCCTATACAATTAGACGTTCATTCATCCTGTTTGTGTCGGTTAACCCTATACTCAACAGTCCATCAGGCTCAATCTACTACTCTTGCATAAAGCTGTACTCGGAAGGGCGGATTTGAAACACTTGCACTCTTGACAACCTTATTGTATCCACAGTGAACAAGCTCCTGTAGTGAAGGGGCTGTCAGGAATATTGTCCAGAACAGGTTCCACATGCCGTTGTCTTGCTTCTATATATCTCAAAATACAAAGCATTTAGAGAAAAGCTGACGGAGGGTAAAAGTCCATCAGGTATAGTTCAATAAGCTCTGAAATTTATAGATGAATCTAACAAATAAACTCATCATAGTACTCACAGTTATTTGACAGCTAGTTCAAAGCCACTAACAACTAAAAGTTTGATTTTTAATGCAACGTGTCTTCTGATTGGCTGACGTCGTTTTGTTTATCAGCCCATAGACAGAAAAAAGATTACAGTTATTCCTTTAATAAAAAAAATCATGCATCTAAGACTAAATTATCAATCCGTACACAACCAACATCACATGGATTTAGTATAAAGACGTCATAAACAGTCTGAGAAAAACCTTGTGCAATGCAAAGATACAGCTATTGACATATTGTAGATCCATGAATGTGTAAATGTATAAAACATACTAGTAATATTTAGTTTGCTTTTAATTTACAAAATCAATATTAATACCGATAAAAACAATATTCAATAATCTTATTACAGTTGAATTGGTAAACTTTTAGAAAAATTTATTTAAAGGATTGATAAGTTTATTAGGATCGAAAAATTGCCCCTTTTTGTCGTAAATTGTATTGTGGAGTTTCCCGTTTAAAACCAAAATATCTAAATCTAGGAAAGAACAGTTCTTACCGTTTAAATTTGATTTAACTTAAGTAAGTTCCTTTGGGTAAATTTCAGCAGTATATTTAGAAAATGCTCGATTATTTAACGAAAAAATATCATCATGATCAGTAAGTGTTGTTGAATTTATCAATTAAATGCAACTTCGACGAGTCTTTACTGAGTTTGGTCATAAACTGTGATTCATAATAGTACAAAAACAAGTCTCCTATTAAAGGAGCGCAATTACATCATAAGGATACCTGCAACCTTTCGATAAACTCGATATCAAAAAAAGAAGATTTGGTACGATGAGAGCAAAGCGACACAGAAATTAACAACTATAGGTCAACATATGGCCTTCAACAATGAGCTAAGCCCATACCGCATAGTCAGCTATAAAAGACTCCGCGGGAAATGATAATAAATCAATTCAAACGAGAAAACTAACGGCCTTAATTTAACAAAAATGAAATGTTAAATTTGCCTTATTCAAATTTTATGAAACTATTACACGATGCTATTTTGATGAAAACCCAAAACTTGCAGACATTTGTGGTTGGGCAACGATTCCTTAGTACTTGCTGATTTTCAATTATGTCTTTGTAATGAGAATCGTGTTTTCCTGTTACGAACACAACATAAACGCATAGGTTTTATTCCGATCTCAGAATTTTAATTTTATTAAAAAAATAATATTAGACATGAGTGTACTATAAAGATAAACCTGTCGGTTTAAGGCTAAAATGATTAGTTAATAGACAACTTTCGAGTTCGATGCATTTCCGTCAAAACCTCTGGTTTTAGTGAACGTCATTTGTGCGTTTAGGGGCGTCGTCACTTCCGTTCCAACGTTGAGCGAGTGGTTGGAAAACTATAATTCTATATTGTACGAATTATTCGGCAAATTGAATTCTCAAAATTGACAATCAGCATTGCTGTCATAAGGGAATTGTCATTAAGTACCTACAGAACAACCATTATTTCTTGTTTATCCTGCACAATGACGATCACCAAGACGCTTGATGAACGTAAATAGTGCAGGGATACAGGCGACCCCCTTTATCTGGTAAATGACGTCATAAAGGCGCGTATAATTGACGAGTTTTTTCCGGTGACGGATGAACTCGAAAGTGGTCTATTAAGAACTGCATCATTTAATCATATGGTCCTCAACGGAATAAATGGCTTTGTGTTTATCTAATAATTCTATATTTACGATAAGATGTTCTCGGAAGGCATTAATTTTCCTTCAAATAAACCCACTAAGATTATTTTTGAAAAAAACCTATCACATTACAATTATCACTGGGGTAAAGCTGATGACCGTAACTGCATTCACGGTCATCCCAAGATGTCGGATGAAAAAATAGGTCAGTATCTGAATTGTCTGTTACAGTGTTTCTATATCATTTGCTTTACAAAGGACATTGATACGATGTAAATTTATAAAAGATTCACACGGAAATTACTTCCGAGAAATGTGCATGAAACAGGAAATTCGATTAAAAAAAATCGCTAAGATGACCGTTAATCACAATCGAGATGGTTGTAACAGAATCAGCAATTCATAACAAGGGCGACCGTAATTGGTTAAAAGATGACCGTAATTTGTAAAGGATGACATAATTTCTAAATGATGACCGTAACTTTTAAAGGATGATCGTCAATTCTAAGAAATATCCGTATTTGTATAACTACTTTTTTTGTATCAAATGATTAATGGTGTTGATATAAAACGTATTTATATGACAAGGTAGGAGAAAATAAGACGTGCTTTAAATACGAAGTTCACCATATATATCTTTTTTTTTTACGGTAGAGGGTATAATTTTAAAATGAACATACAACAAGACATGCACATGAAAAAGTGGGGAAAACATGCAACAAAGGCACGATAAAATGACACCTTACAAGTATAATAAAAAAAAAAGTGTGCTGCACAGCCTCCAACTAAAAGCCAAAAGATTTTTTTTTATTTCTGGAATTCCTTGTAATGACATATAATAAATGCACTTTTTTAAAAATGCCAATGGATGTACACCCATTGATATTATATCGTCTTTGATTTGTCTTCTATTTTGTCTTGCAAGTAAAATAACAGAACCTGTTTTTAAAATACTACGACCAAACTAGTGAAGGCGAGCTCCAGCAAAATAGATCCTTAAAATAGTCTTGTGCGTATAGCGTATCACAAGGGGCAGGGCAGATTAAGCCATTATCAAAAAAGGGGGGTCCCAATCCAGGGTAAAGGGGGTTCAAACTATGTGTCCCCATTCAAATGCACTGATCGGTAAATAAAAAGGGGTTTCGGCCCCCCACCCCCTGGATCCACCACTGAGGGGAACCTTGTCAATTTGTATATACAGCAATGTTATTCATATATAAAGACAAACTAAGATTTTAATCTGCTTCCTCTGGAACCATACACACAGGCTCGATTACCGGATATTCATATGTTTGATTAGTGTTTTTATGCTCCATTCATTTGCATTATGTTTTCTGGTCTGTGCGTCCGTTCGTTTGTTCGTCCGTTCGTCTGCTCGTTCGTCCGTCTGTCTCACCTCAGGTTAAAGTTTTTGGTCGAGGAGGTTTTTGATGACGTTGAAGTCCAATCAACTTGAAACTTAGTACACATGTTTTCTATGATATGATCTTTCTAATCATAATGCCAAATTACAGTTTTTTTCCCATTTTAACGGTCCACTGAACATAGAAAATTATAGTGTAGACGAGGCATGTACTAGAGACACCTCAGAGGGACACATTCTTGTTTCTTCATCTTTTCGTTGTATCTCTGTCAATTTGTATTAAATTTTAAAGTCGTTATCAATAAATATTTCATTGTTTACGAGAAAGGAGTAGGTTCAGTAAGACCCCTTTTTGGCCCCAAAATATAGCAGTTTTACAAAATTGTTAAAATGTAAACCTTTAGTTATTTATTGGACAGTAGAATGCTTCTGCTACATAAATATGGGCTGTTTTTGACAATACAATGCACATATATGCGGTACTAGCACCATTAAGTCATGCTAAATTACTGAAATGCTCATTATTCTAGCATTTTAGTTAAATTTTAGACGGTTTTCGTGTAAAACGAAAGTGGCCGCATTCGTGTTCATCCTTAATATTGAAATGTAAGTTGTATTTCATGATAATACATAACACATATAAAGGTTGAGGATGAACACGGATGCGGCCACTTTCATTTTTACCAAAAACCATCTGAAAAGTGACATTTTTCGGCATAATTTATTAGGTAGATTTTTCATATTTGAACTTGAATCGGATCGTTTTTAATGACTAAATCTGTTAAAATCTTTCACATAAACTAATTAAATAGAATTTTCCATCAAGTTAAATACATACAAACTACTTGTTGGTGTATACCAACTACATATAAGAGTTAAAATTGCCAGAATTTTTTGAATTGTCTAGAGTAAGGGGTTCAATATATAGCAGGGGGTCAAAATACCATTGAACACCCTACTATAGACCTTGAATTTCAAAATTCAAGCTATTCTAACTCCTTAACATAGTTATAATACTTCAATAAGTAGTAATAGACACTTAAGTGTTTAAAAAGTGGTCAAAATCTTTCGTCAGATGAACCTGAAATTTGAGGCCAAAATCGGTCCTTACCGGACCTACTCCTTTGCAACTTGAATTTACTATTATTGTCATGAACTCAAAGTACGGCAAATAGTTATAAATAAATTGATGAAACATGTTTATATCCGCTAACTAAGCCCCTATTGAGACAAACACAACAAAAAGCAATGAATACAAATACGGATATTCTTAGAATTTAGGGTCATCATTTAAAAGTTACGATCATCCTTTATAAATTACAGTCATTCTTTACAAATTACGGTCATCTTTTACAAGTTACGGTCATCTGTTTACCAATCACGGTCATCCTTGTTTTATGTTACGGTCATCTTGAAAATATCTTGATAATGATTTACGGACATCTTAGCGATTTTTTCAAATTGAATTTCGCGTTTCCTGAACATTTTTCGGTAGTAATTTGTGATTTCTGTGTGAATCTTTTATAAATTTACATCGTATCAATGTATACTTTGTAAAGAAAATGATATAGCAACACTGTAACAGACAATACAGATACTGACCTAATTTTTCATCCGACATCTTGGGATGACCGTGAATGCAGTTACGGTCATCAGCTTTACCCCAGTGAATTATACCTTTTATAAACGAGTGAAACACCCTGTACGAAAAAATCCAGGCGTATTTTACATGCATTCTAGACGGAAATGTTAGAGGGAATCCGTTTAAAGTCCACTTTTACAAAAAGCTTTCTTACATGGATTACAGGCGAGTTCAGGGCGGAATAGGGCCGACATAGCCGTCTTAAGGGAGGGGGAAGGAAAATTCCGTCTCATTAAAAGGAAAAATATTTTTTTCAAAAAAATATCCGTCTTAAGAGAAGGAAAATATATCCGCCTAAAGAAACGGAAAAAATACGCATTAAGAATTTGAAAAAAAAATTCGCCTTAGAATATGGAACAAAATCCACCTTAACAATATGAAAAAGTTCTGCTTTCAATGAAAGAAATTTTTTATTCCAAAGATTCAGGTTTTTACCATTTCTATGCCTTCTTGCAAAGAAAAACTAGGCCTTCATACAATTAAATGCTAGAATTGTTATCAAACTTGATCGAAAGTATTTAAGCAACTACAAATTATTATATGTATAATTTTGACATTTTTAGTTCTTCACAATTTCTTCATTTTCAGTTATTGTTCATATTATATGGTCTTTTCAGTGTTCTTTGAATATAAAGTATTATCACAAGTTCCTGAATTTCTTTCGTGCATAACTGATTTGCTCTGTAACAACATCATTAATCTGACCATCTTGCATGGATCTGTTGTGTTTTGTGCACCAAGCAGTAATGTGTTCATAATCTTAAAAAAATGAGGACACAAATTAAAATTACAATGCATTATATTGATCAAACTAAAAGGAATTTGCCAGATTGGTCTATGTTATACAGGTAAATTGTGAGCTGCCTAATAAGGTGGGGTGACTTTTTTATGCATCCCTTCATTGGTTTATTTAATTTGGCCATGTGTATTCCAATATATATTTTGTATTTTTTCCACCATTTTGACATATTGACTTGAATTTACTATTTTTACCATACATATATCATTCAATATACAACAGAAACATCTAAAACTTGAAATCATAAGATCAAACTATACAAAATAAGATGTTAAGCATGTTATACAGAGTAATTATATTTTTTAGAAAAAAAACCTGTCAAATCAAGGGCAGATAATTATAATGAATTCACTATGACCTGTTTTAGGGTTTTTCTCAATAAAATAAGAACTGTGGGCTGTGACCCCCGTTTTAAAATTGCTAATTTCAAAGATATATATATCATGTTTATATCTAAACAAAAAATAGATGGTTTTACAACTTTTGATTTTTATACGACCGCAAAAATTTTAATTTTTCGTCGAATATTGCTATCACGTTGGCGTCGTCGTCGTCCTGCGTCGTCGTCTTGCGTCGTCCGAATACTTTTAGTTTTCGCACTCTAACTTTAGTAAAAGTGAATAGAAATCGATGAAATTTTGACACAAGGTTTATGACCACAAAAGGAAGGTTGGGATTGATTTTGGGAGTTTTGGTCCCAACATTTTAGGAATTAAGGGCCAAAAATGGCCCAAATTAGCATTTTCTTGGTTTTCGCACTATAACTTTAGTTTAAGTGAATAGAAATCTATGAAATTTTGACACAAGGTTTATGACCACGAAAGGAAGGTTGGGATTGATTTTGGGAGTTTTGGTCTAAACAGTTTAGGAATAAGGGGCTCAAAGGGTCCAAAATTGAACTTTGTTTGATTTCGTCAAAAATTGAATAATTGGGGTTCTTTGATATGCTAAATCTAACTGTGTATGTAGATTCTTAATTTTTGGTCCCGTTTTCAAATTGGTCTACATAAAGTTCCAAAGGGTCCAAAATTAAACTTAGTTTGATTTGAACAAAAATTAAATCCTTAGGGTTCTTTAATATGTTGAATCTAAAAATGTACTTAGATTTTTGATTATTGGCCCAGTTTTCAAGTTGATCCAAATCGTGGTCCATAATTAAACTTTGTTTGATTTCATCAAAAATTGAATAATTGGGGTTCTTTGATATGCCAAATCTAACTGTGTATGTAGATTCTTAATTTTTGGTCACGTTTTCAAATTGGTCTACATTAAAGTCCAAAGGGTCCAAAATTAAACTAAATTTGATTTTAACAAAAATTGAATTCTTGGGCTTTTTTGATATGCTGAATCTAAACATGTACTTAGATTTTTGTTTATGGGCCCAGTTTTCAAGTTGGTTCAAATCAGGATCCAAAATTATTATATAAAGTATTGTGCAATAGCAAGAAATTTTCAATCGCACAGTATTCAGCAATAGTAAGAAATCTTCAATTGCACAGTATTGTGCAATAGCAAGAAATTTTCATTGCTCAGTATTGCGCAATAGCAAGAAATCTTCAATTGCACAGTATTGTGCAATAGTAAATATTTTCAATTGCACAGTATTGCGCAATAGCCAGAAATATCTAATTGCACAATATTGTGCAATAGCAAGAAATTTTCAATTGATTGGAGTTATCTTTCTTTGTCCAGAATAGTAGTTGAGTCAACTTAAATCATTGTTTTATACAATGTACAATGTATATTCACTTTTACTACCAACTGATAAATTAAAACAATCTTTACCATTCAGTGATAGCAAAGCACCTTTTGTTACATTTTAATATTTTATGATGTATTTAAATGAGTAGTTATTGTTGCAAACTCCATTAGAAATTTAAATTGAAATCAGTTTTGGAAAAAGGGAAAGGGGATGTGAAAAAAAAATTGGGGGGGGGGGGGGTTAAATTTTTCTCATTTCAGATTTCAAAAATAAAACGAAAATTTCTTCAAACATTTTTTTGAGAAGATTAATATTCAACAGCAAAGTGAATTGCTCAAAGGCAAAAAAAAAAATTTTAAGTTCATTAGACCACATTCATTCTGTGTCAGAAACCTATGCTGTGTCAACTATTTAATCACAATCCAAATTTAGAGCTGTATCCAGCTTGAATGTTGTGTCCATACTTGCCCCAACCGTTCAGTGTTCAACCTCTGCGGTCGTATAAAGCTGCGCCCTGCGGAGCATCTGGTTTTCAAACTGTTTTGAAAGTCCAATATGTGCAAAAATTACTTAAAAAGCATTAATAAGGATTTCTTTCATATAAAACTACTTACTCAAAGTTTGATTGTGTGTCCATTCTTCAGTACTATCAGAAAACATTTTTCTTTTGTTGCACCAGTCCTGCCATATATAAAAATAATTTAAACCATATTCTGTGCATGAAGTGTATAGATTTTTCTTTACTTTGATTAGTATTGGTCTTTTATTTTACTTTAACATCATAGGCCCATATTTACATGTAGGTCTTGCAATTTTTGAAATCTTGAATTTGATACATAATCATGATAATTGAGTACATATGTACTAGTTTTAAAAGATAAGGCTTTTTGCTTTTTGGACAAGATGTCTATATATATATATATTTAATTATTACTGTCATACTACAGATCTCCAATTTTGCCAAAACTACTATTCAATAATATTTTATAAAAGAGATTGTCTTAAAGATATAAGTCTTGTGTTGTACACAATACCAAAGTAATTATGTATATGCAAAAAATGCATGGTTTTATAGTTATTTTCTTGATCATACATGGTACTTATATATGTCACAATTTATTTGAGGGAAATAGCAGTTTCATAATATTCAAAAAGATGGAAATACTTATTCATAATTTGTACTTACTAGAAGATTTAATCCAAAGTATATGATAACATCAATCTTAACAAATCCAAAAGTCATGTAATCAGAAGAATATATCTGCACTTTTTAATGTTAATAGAATACGTTGGCTCTTTTAAGCCTACAGCTCTACATCAATGGTAAAATTCACATTTTGGTCAAGATAAATAAGACATCTTTTCTTGTAATGTCTGCAAGTTCAAATTTTGTATCTGACCAGTGTTGGGGTTGTTTAGGGAGTTGTTTAATTCCTTGAGATGTTTCCTTAATCATACTATTAATTACCTAAATCTTAAATATTTGATATAAATAATGATAAATAGATAATATTCACCAATTTTTATCTATTATTTTATATTTTAAATAGTAGAAATTTATGAGAAATGTACAATAGAGATACACTTAATAATTAATTCTTCTCGAAAATAAATTAATTTTAACCTGCAATTTCTGAGTTGGAAAATTCAAAAATAAATTATTGTCTTAAATACTGTAAGTAAAAATAAGTTTATATATTCTAGTCACTTTATATATGTATAAATGTATATAAATAGCAACACATAACATAAAGTTATAAATTACCTAACAATGCTATCAATTTATAGACACTATTTAAATTTGATTGAAGTTCATATGCCATCTCTAAGACTCTTTAAATAAATGTTGGATTTCAGGGTGGTACAAAAACTGGCTTTATGGCCCAAATAATCAGCATGCGCTCTCTCATCAGTAATGATATATTTTTCATTTGAAAAAAGAATAATTCTGCCTCATAAGTTTGAAAAAAATTATGAGTACCAATTCCCGCCTCATAAATTTAATTTTTTATCAGTCCAATTTCCTCCTAAAAAACTTGAACAAATAAACTAAGTCCAGCATTCCGTCTATGATATTTCTTGAACTATACAGAAATCCTGTTAACTCAACAGGAAAGTAGTAAATATTTTACCTAAGGTCTTTGATACATAAGGTGGATTTGTTTTCAATATTCCATGTCCGCCTTAATTCCGTCTATAAGCCTTAACTTTTGCGTGGATTCCGCCTGGAATCCTGCTATTTTTAAGCGGAATCCTCCTAATATTCTCATACGGGACATTACAAACAGAAAAGAAAAATGTTCAAAAGTTCAAACATTCAGATACAGTAATAAATGGACTGTATTTCAATTACTTTTCTTTAAGGTATTTCATGTTAGCAAATCATTTGTTTGTATTGGAAACTGACTTGAAATAGAAGGAATAAAAAATAATCAATCTCTTTTTGATTTTAGTTTTGATCCATATAACACCATTTCCAAAACTACTAATTAGATTAGAACTATTATTGATAGTTGTTCATATACACAATTGATGTGTGTATATTTGTGAGGGGGACCAATACCTTTTTTGTGTTTACCCTTTTTGTCCTTTTTTAGGTGTTGATATCTGTTATCTGAGATAAATTTAAATTGTATACTGTTTTCAACCCACTGTGTTAACTGTTATCATAATTTTATCATTTGTTGTTAACTATTTTTGCCAAATTAGAGGTGTTGTTAACATGTTAACGGACCCCCTATTCCCCCCTCATTTATCACTTTGTTTTTAATTTTCAGTAGAAGATTGCACAAGTTTTATTGTTGGCTACAGCTAATATCATCTATGACAATACCATTTGTATAGTTTTCAGTTTCTTATGAAAATGTCTTCACTTGTCCGGATTACAACAGCAGTTTTTTTCGTGTTTTGTTGGTTTTATCAGTTTATTGTCCACCAATCCAAGCATCCACATTGTGGAAAAACTTTTAGATAGTCTACGTGAGATACATGTATATGTCACAGTAGTTTGACAGTTTTAGTGATAAATGACAGTCATGGTATTTCAAAGATGTTCTTTAACGTATTTTACAAAAATCATTATTATATAGTTATCAAAGGTACTAGGATTATAATTTAATACGACAGACGCGCGTTTTGTCTATATAAAACTCACCAGTGACGCTCAGATCAAAATAAGTATAAAGCCAAATAAATACAAAGTTGAAGATGATTAAGGACCTAAGTTCCAAAAAAGTTGTGCCAAATACGTCAATGTAATCTATTCCTGGGATAAGAAAATCCTTAGTTTTCAAAAAAAAAAGTTTGGTCAACAGGAAATTAATTAAAATGACCATATAATCGAAGTGCTGACTACTGGGCTGGTGATACCCTCGGGGACGAAACGTCCAAGAGCAGTGGCATCGACCCAGTGGTGAAGATAGTTATCAAAGGTAAATTTATTAAAATTACCATTTTTTATCTCGAAAAATAAATTAAAAATGGAAAATGGAAAATGGAAAGCTTAATTTTAAATGACGAGTAGATTCGAGTGTTACATTTTAATGTTGTGTTTCTGTTGTGTCGTAGTTCTCTTATATTTGATACGTTTTCCTCAGTTTTAGTTTTAGTTTGTAACCCGGATTTGTTTTTCTCTATCGATTTATGAATATAGAACAGCGGTATACTACTGTTGCCTTTATTTATAAAATTATAGATAAATGCATTTTCTTCATTTCTCGCCTGTGTCTTTTTTTAGCAGTCAATTGATTTTTTTTTTTAAATTGCGTATAAACAATTATCTTTAAAAATGTGTTTATATTTGAATTAACTATTAGTAGAGGTAGTGTTTTAAACAGTGATAATTTTAATTTTATGTATATATACAATTTCACTTTGAACTGCATTGATTTGAAATGAAAAACTCTTATATATATATATCTGATAAAGCATAGAATAAGCCCTTCACATATTCACTTTAAATGGCCATACATGAAATAGATATATGCGAAAACTATCAAAAAGAACATGCAATTAAACTGACAACGTCTGCCTAAAAAAGAAAAGGACAAACAGGCATTTTGTCCTTTTTGAAAATTACTTTTCACTTTACTTTTTATTGGTAAAAATTGAAATTACACGAAGTCGTCATCAGATACACAAATAATCGATAATTTAATGTGTACGTTATCCATGCCTTATGATAAACGAGGAAGTAAAAAAATTATGATATTAAAAATCAACCTCAAATTAGTTCAAGCAAAATAACAATAGTTTGTTAATGTCACGTTATGAATTTTATAACGTGGGATTTGAATTTTAAGTTTGACAAAACAGGACTGAAGGATGCATTATTTTCTGTTGTGTCGTTTGTTTCCTCTTATATTTGAGTGTAACGTGTCATGGTACTTTTCTATTCCAAATTCATGTATTTAGTTTTGATGTTATATTTGTTATTCTCATCGGATTTTGTCTAATGCTTAGTTCGTTTCTGTGTGTGTTACATTTAAATGTTCTATCGTTGTTCTCCTCTTACATATGTACATGTCTTATATTTAATGCGTTTCCCTCAGTTTTAGTTTGTAACCCGGATTTTTTTTTCCTATCGATTTATGAGTTTCGAACAGCGGTATGCTACTGTTGCCTTTATTTATGACAGGTCATAATGAGAACATTTACTGTAATGAAATTATTAAAGTACGTAGAAGATAGGTTTCAATTTAACAAAATCTGTTTCCATAATTAAAATGAAATTAGATATTTTGTTATTTTGTATAAATACCAAATGATAGAACGTAGTTTTATTTGGGAATACATGCGGTATTCATTATGATAAAATTCATTTGGTATGTGTTTGTTCTTCTTCTGGTTCGATGTCATGCAGGTAAGTCAAAATATTTATACGTTTATTTCTGAAAAAAAAGAAATTACTTACACATAAGCAAACACCCACACACACACACACACATATATATATATTTATTTGAATTATAAATGTATTATAATCACACACATATTACTAATACAGAATAATTGCCGTTTTCATGATTTAATGAATTTGTATTAATCTTATAGACGTTTTATTTCTTCTAAATACCAAAGAACCTAACAAGTATTCCTTATATAATAAACATTATCAATTTTTCCAAAAATCTGTAGATACAATATCTTTGCTTTAACAAATCTTGTTTTTATAAAGAAATAATGAGTGTACAATTGCATTATGAACAAACAAATTTAGTCAGTCATTATTTTTTTTTGTAAGATACAAGAGTAACGGCCATATGTATATCTTGTTGATTATAAAAAGTTATCAAAAGTACCAGGATTAAAATTTAATACGCCAGACGCGCGTTTCGTCTACATAATACTTATCAATGACGCTCAGATCAAAATAGTACAAAGTTGACGAGCATTAAAACTCCAAAAAGTTGTGTCAAATACGGCTAAGGTAATCTATTTCCCAGTTTTTCGAAAAATTCAAAGTTTTGTAAACAGGAAATTTATAAAAATTACCATATAATATCCAGACTCTGTGGACACTCATGTGTTTATCTGTTAATCTATTTAACACAAGGAACTTGTTGGCTCTCTTATGTTCCTCTTTATTCACAAATGTGCACGAATTTTGCTTTAATCAGTTATATATTATATATTACCAGATGGATGCAGCTACCCATACCGCCGAGTTGGTAAAGGATGCTATCTTATACAAAAAGATAATATTTCGGCCGATGATGCTTTTGTAAGTTTTTTTAGTAATCCGCATAAAGACAGTTAATAGTCAAAAGAGTCAAAGATGTTATTGATATCAAATCCAAAATTTGAATTTTCTTCAACACACTAACAAAGAACAAACATTAATCAGTACAATGAATTGTAAATCCATACAGAACATAAAAAACTATATAGAGATTTATATATATAATGTTGTAATTTTTCACCCCCCCCCCTTCTATATATTTGACCGAGGTGGTACTTTGTTAGATACTAGTAATATAATTTATATAATATATGACATAAAATAACTTAAGATAGTGAACGTCTGAACTTGTACATTTCATTAATACTTTTATGCAACATTTAAAGACATCATAATCATCACTTCAAAATATGAGATAGTATTTGTCAATTATTTGATCAACCGTTAGGTTATTCAGGGGGAACACTTAATAAATCTGAAATAGAAATCTTCTTTTATATTGCAATTTCCAGTTTTATAAACACACTCTCTTTTTATAATATATTAAGAATTCGAAAATTTGCATCAACACTTAAAAAAAATAATATTACAGTTCGTTTCTGTGTGTGTTACATTTCGGTGTTGTGTCTCTGTTGTGTCGTAGTTCTCTTATATTTGATATGTTTCCCTCAGTTTTAGTTTGTAACCCGGATTTGTTTTTTCTCTAAATATTTATGAATTTTGAACAGCCGTATACTACTGTTGTCTTTATTTATTCATACAAAACGTTTTTAAATAAGTATGAGTTTTTTAGTGTCATTTTGGTGGAGAGTTGTCTTATTGGCAATTATACCACATATTTTTATATTCATATTTGAAATTAGTAGCTGCTGAGATCCCTTGTCTTTTTATTCAATTTCAGTTTTGATTAAGACTTGTTCTCAGATATCGTAACTGTTATCATGTTGATAAGATATATACACTTTCATGCACATTATCATAATGTTATACTTTTAGGCTAAATGCTTACGACGAGGCACACATCTGGCGACCTTTGAAACCCTAAATGAAGCCATGTTAATGAAGTATGAACTATTAAAAATGAACACAGGTAATGTCATAATGCATTTATAGTCACTACAGAACTGTAGGAATAAAAAGTAAAAAAAATAGAGCATGCTCGATCTTTCGATCTCGATTGGTCGATAACAAGACTAAGGCATTGAAGGGATCAGAAATACAACCCAGTCATTTTCACATTAACACGTATCAAAATTTAAGATAATAACGCTTATTGAGAAATCGTTTTCAGATATTCACTAGTGAGTTTGTATATTTCACAGGTATACATTATTATGTCGGCGGACGTAACATCAATAGATACAAGCCCGGTGGAGATTGGAGATGGATCAAGAAGAATGGAGACATGGTCAAGATGACCTACTTTGCATTTGATACAGCCGAACCTGCTGGATCACTCAATAAGTCGGAAGATTGCATGTTTTTCTATGCTAGGAGAGGATGTAGATTCCACAATATTTGGTGTGCAATTGGTGGTTTACTTGGAGGCTATATTTGCGAGAAATAAAATGATATATAAAATATTGAGATTTTGTACGTTTAGATGTTCATTCGTTATCCATTTGAAATCGCTCAAATGTCCAGTCCTCGACACTTCAGTCAAAGAAATGCATTTCTTTAAACAACACAAAGGACGTACAATAAGCAACAACCTTTGCCACTTGAATTCAATTAATTTTGCTTCATTTGATAAAACTTATAAGTATAACTTTGCTTTATGATTATGACATCCAATATCCGAAAATAAACTCACCATAGATAGCAGGATTGAAATGTTATATGTACACCAGACGCGCGTTTCGTCTACTAAGACTAATCAGTGACGCTCGAATAAAAAAATGTTAAAAAGGCCAAATAAAGTACGATTTGAAGAGCATTGAGGACCAAAAAATCCTGAAAGGTTTGCCAAATACAGCTAAAGTAATCTATTTGACTTATTGCAGAAGTGTTTTTTTTACAATGAATCTTAATTGATGCTACTGTTTCAGTAGGAATGGCCAACTAATCTGTAGTAACCGGGATAACTCATTTACTTTGATGTTGTTCAGTCTTAATTTTGTAGACTATTGTTTGTTTATTTGTCGTTTAAAGAGGTGTTATCGTTTTGTATCTTCGTCATTTATGCTTTTAATCAAGGTGATGTCTGATTGTCTGTCCGTAGTTTTATGTTTTTGACAGAGGTGTTGTTTATTTCGTCTGTCCGTCTTTTATTTTTTTATCAAGATGTTTTCTGTTTATCTGTTCGTCGTTCATATGTTTGACGAAGGTGTTGTCTAGTTGTCTGTTCATCGTTTATGTTATTGACAAATATTTTGTCTGTTTATCTGTTCGTCGTTTATATGTTTGACAAAGGTGTTGATTGTTTGTCTTTTCGTAATTTTATGTTTTTCTATCAAGGTGTTGTTCGTTTTTCTTCGGCCGGTGATATTTTATTGTCCTATTGATATATTGCGTTTCCTTTTAAGTTCACAACGTACAACTTAAACTGCTAAGTGTTAAGGATGATAAACTTGTTCCTTCTTATCATAACATAACATATATAAATATACTAAAAACTCTAAGGAAGTATACCATGTCAGGGGCGGATCCAGGAATTTATTAGGGGGTGGTCACCTTTTGAAATCTTAAATTAAAATTCAATTTTTTTATTGGTATCATGAAAATAATTAGAGCAAGTCAGAGTGAAAAAAATCAAGAAACGGTTTAATGTTCTCGAGTATTACATGAGCGTGTTGTTTCTGGATAGTCATCTCTGGAATTAAAACAAGCGCCATAGCAGCTGTTTTAGAAAGAGAAGAAAATCTATCATTAATGCCAGACATCAGTTCATCAATATACGGAATAAAATTAAATTTCTCTTCGTTTGTTAATTTACGTGTTGATTGTTTTACAAAACCAATGTCGTTTGTACTTATATGTAAGTCGGGGGTTGTTTCTTTAATCTGGTCACTTTTATTCGTATCAATGCTAGGTCCATTACAAGACGTTGGTACTTCCGAGGGGGCTCACGGATTTGTGGCGTTTCCTGAAGGAAAGAGGGTATAAGTTACTAAAAAATTGGAATGAACGAAACATTTAGACAAACAGATGATGGAACGGGGGTATTCATTCAATATAGAATATTTATGTGACTTTAAAACTTTAAAATTATTTTTTAATTTTGGCATCACAGTAAAAAAATATTATTGGTCGAGAAAAGTTATTATACAAACTTTAAAAATTTAGATAAACGTAATGTAAAAAAAGTATAAATTACCTGCTAAAAACATCTAAGATTGAGGACTGTCTCTTCATTTTACACCTTTACATCAAAGAAATCGACCAAGTAATTAGCGATTGTTGATTACATGTTCATTGTATAAACATACCTGTCAAGGTACATGTATTTAGCCTTAAGGTTATTAATGACAACTTTATGACTGGTGATTACGATAGACAAATTGATTTGATCGACGAATTTATTTTTCAAAATGTTCAAGGTGCACCATTTATAGGTTAGACAATACTTGGTCATGTTTCATGAAGATTTAAGCCCAAGGCGAAGCCGAGGGCTTAAATCTTCATAAAACATGACCAAGTATTGTCTGACCAATTTAGAACATATTCACACTTTCGAGTGACCTTACAAAACTATCCTTTCCCATTGTAATATTCAAACCTTAATAAGAGTTCACTTTTTATAATGAACTAAATATAAAACATAGGTAATGATCATTTCAATGGATGAAATGAAATAGCACTGACATAGTTTGTGAAGGATAAATTGTTTTTCTTCTGCTTCAGGTAAAATTTAATACTTATATATCTTTAGATTATTTTTATTTTAAAAAGCAAAACAATGCTATATAAATACCCTTTTTGAAATTTGATTTTTTTTTTATAAATATAAAACTCTCTGTATGAATATTTGAATTCAGACCATTTAACATTAAATGCTTACTTTTTATTGATAAATTTAAATGTATTGTGTTTCTCCGAAAACAATCCTTTGCTTTATATATCAGCAGTCTGGCATTGTGTTTTTTTTTGGAAGAAAAGGAAAACAAATCCCTCAAATGTAAGGTATATGAATTAAATAAATATCATTTTATTTATCCTTACCAATGTTTTTTTGTGTATTCTATATATATGTGTACCATTAGAAAATGCATGAAATTTTGCAAAATTCAAAATGTTTTTATTTTAATCTTTGCTCTTTCATCTTTAATCCCAAGGAAAATGCCTTAAGGGATTGTACACTTCGTTAATGCAGCTATTAAGAGTTCACTTTCATAATTAACTGACAATGAAAAGTCATTCATCTATAGCATTTCATAGTGCATGGAAAACCATGTACTATGAAAATTAGTGGGCAAAAAACTGACTTTTCATTGGACGAGAAGGGGTTAGTATGTTCTAATTTTTGGTACATGGTGCACCATTTTTGCAAACCCAGGGGGTGGTCACCGGCACCGGGTGACCACCCCCTGGATCCGCCTCTGCATGTATACGTAGTTCATGTTCGCAGTCGGAAGAGGTCTTGACTTGTGGGCGGGTCCCGGGTTCGAGTCCTGGATGAGACAATAGTATAAGTTACATATTGTGTTAGTTAACTAATACGATATATATGGGGTCAGTGAATTCCATCTGGGGTGAGAGCGAAACTCGAATCCCCATATGGAGTTAGCTAATCCAACAATACATATCGTATTAAGTCACAAGCACACAGTGTAACGAATTTATCTTACCGACTATCTTATAACGTGTGGTATTCAGACTACTGGCTTATAAAAGTGAGTTAGTCTACAATACTTAGTATAGTATTAAGAACATACTTCCATATGTCTATACAAAAACAATTGCCAACATTTACAACGTGTTAGCTATAATGTGATTTGTGAATTTATTTAAATCATTCATCATCACTTTTGTCGTCTATGGAAACTTTGATATTTTTCCTCAACACATTGTTGTCTTTATAAAGGAACGTAACACCACTACTGACTGTGTATTGAAATAAGCCCTGCCTACTAACCTTATAGGAAAAATACACGGTCTGCATGCGGTTGATTTAACTAATCATATTCCTAGAATTCTATATGAGGTAAGATAATATCTAAAATGCTACATTGTCAAGTAAAATAATCAAGTTACATTTAGGTTCTCAGGAATAACAGTGATTGGGTCGTATTCTCATTGGCAATCATATCGAATGTCCTTATTTTTTTTTTTTATTGTTATAGGTGAATAACTGAAAGCCTTTACTAACTAATTCGATAAATAGAAATTTGTGGTTTGGAAGTGTGGTTGTACCTGTAGAAAACTTATTTCAAACGGAGTATAGCACACCCACAGTCTTATGGGGATGTTGAGGATATGCAGTTCTTAAAAAAAAGCACAAACTTTTGAGATATCAAAACAATTGTATTAAAATGATACTCGGACATTGATGCATTCCTATTTTAGCATTGCTAAATGTGATGACTTTTTTATGAACATACATACTGTATGTACGTGCTGTGCATTTGATCCGTAATACAACATCACATTCTAATGGTAAAGTGTATGGTATTAAATAAGGAGATTTTCTATGGTTTTCAATGTGACGACTATTCGAAAGATTCCAAATAAGAGTCAATTTAAACAATTAAAGGTAACCTTGTGGCAATCAACAATTACATGTAACAAAGCTTTGAAAATGTTTTTTCAGTAACAGGTGCTGAAAGCTCAACAAAAAGTCATACATTTATACAACAACCATATATTAATTGTTTTTAAAGTTAATCCTCTTTATAAAAGCTCCAAACTCTATATAATTCTTATCAATTGGCGTCCGTCATCTTTTACTATTTACGTTTGGAATTTGCTGATGAAGTGTTGTTACTTTGTAGCTGATCCATCATCCAAGATGGCCGTTAGCTAGGGGAATTCTTTTAACATGGGACCCCGTAGACAATACATACAAATGTCTTCTTTTAGAGAACCACTGAGGGGAATAAAAATCTCAAAAATAATGAACCGAGGAACATTCAAAACGGAAAGTCCCCGATCAGATGGCAAAAACAAAAGATCAAACATGTCAAACGAATGGCTTGGTACAGACATTTCTAAAGTATGTAAAATATGCTGGATGGAACCTGGTTTTCAAGCTAGCTAAACCTCTCACTTGCATAACAGTCGCATCAAATTCCATTTTATTAGACCACTTTCGAGTTCATCCGTCACCGGAAAAAACTCGTCAATTATACGCGCTTTTATCACCGTCATTTGTGCGTTTTGGGGCGTCGTCACTTCCCTTCCAATGTTGAGCGAGTGGTTGGAAAACTATAATTCTATATTATACGAATTATTCGGCAAATTGAATTCTCAAAATTGACAATCAACACTGCTGTCATTAGGGAATTGTCAGTAAGTACCTACAGAGCAACCATTATTTCTAGTTTATCCTGCACAAAGACGATCACTAAGACGCTTGATGAACGTAAATAGTGCAGGGATACAGGCGACCCCCTCTATCTGGTAAATGACGTCATAAAGGCGTGCATAATTGACGAGTTTTTGCCGGTGACGGATGAACTCGAAAGTGGTCTATTGGAACGATACGTGAAGAAAACAAACAGACATAATAGATAAAAATGTCAAAAATAGAGGTACAGCAGTCAACATTGTGTTATAATCTTAATCACAGTAAAAAAACAAATATTTAACAAAGAAGCACACAAAACATATATAAAATTTAACAACTCATTCATTGCTTATTTCTGTATGTTTTATGTTTGTTAAGTAGACCATTAAGGGATTGAAAGATTTTAAGTACTGGGACCGAATGGCTAGATTAACATTAACTCAGACATAGAATCGCGCGTTTGACGTCAGAATTTTAAATTCACAAATGTAGAGATATAAAATAATTTTGACGTTCAAAGTATACAAAAATTATTTCAAGTGAAAAAAAATCGAACATGGCATGAATTTTCCTTTTCAGGTGCTGATGAAGTGTTATTACTTTCAAGCAGATCCAGCAACTAAGATGGCCACCAGAGAGGTACTAGCTTTAACATAAGACCCTATCGGAAATCTCGGTATATTTCTGAAATTAATTCTTACATACTTTTGATTTTTGAACCCTGTATGCTAACATTGCCCATGTGAAATTAAAAAATTGTATGTATATACATTGAACGACAAATATATGTGACGTTTTAAATTTTCTGACGTCAGACACGCGAATCAATTAATGTGCTTAATTGTAGATAGATATTTTTGTGTTCTGTTTAATTGTTCCTTTTAAAATTGTTACACAATGATGACTGCTGTACCCATATTTTGACTATTTTATTTATTATGTATGTTTAGTTCACGCATCATTGTAAATATAACGGAATTTGACGAGACTGTCATCAAAGTGAGAGGTTTAGCGCTATACAACCAGGTTTAATCCACCATTTTCTACATTTGAAAATGCCTGTACCAAGTCAGGAATATGACAGTTCTTGTCCATTCGTTTTTGATGTGTTTTTTTATTTGATTTTGCCATGTGATTATGGAATTTCCGAATTGATTTTCCTCTACGTTCAGTATTTTTGTGATTTTACTTTTCGGAAGAACCACATTGATTCCCACTACAAATTCACCGAACATTTTTTTATAGAAAATATTTGTTGCATTGATGGATTGATGTTTCATTACAATCGATACTAAATAAACTCATCATATATACCAGGACTAAATTTTGTATTTACGCCAGACGCGCATTTCGTCTACAAAAGACTCATCAGTGACGCTCGAATCCAAAAAAGTCAAAAAGGCCAAATCAAGTACGAAGTTGAAGAGCATTAAGGACCGAAATTCCTGAAAGTTATGCCTAATACAGCTAAGGTAGTCTATGCCTGAGGTAATTGTACTTTACTACTGGCCGATTTGCTTTTGTATTGATATGAAGCAGACCTAATACAAATCAATTCCATAAGACATGACGGAAAAGCATCTTGCGAAGTTCTTTTATTTCACTCTATTCCACACTGGACATTTCCTGTCACTCAATGACCCTCGTTTCAAACTAGAATCTATGACAAACGTGATTTCCAGCAGTAAGTAACTCTCTGCGACGTCGTTTTGCGTTTACATACCTCAGTTACTGTGGATTCATTAATATTCGTGGATTGAGAAAAACTTGCATTTTCAGGGTTATTTGATTTCGTTATTTTACTATCTCTGCATACACATCCTAAGAAATGAGTAATTCGTAGAACATTTGAACAATTGAAACATTTTCACATTAAACATACTTTTATGGTAAAGAGTATTTGTTCAAACGGAATACGTTGACCAGGTCACCAACATGATTTGGTTAAATGATACGATACACACGTCTCTTTACTTTCAGGTTTTCGTAGTCTTGTAACTTTAGATACCTATATACATGTATTCGTTTGATCTGCACCGATTGTGTTCAATTCAGATTTGATATTTTTTATTGAGTGATGATTCGCATGGTGTTTTGGGCATGACGAGCATAATAGGTTTACCCTAGCTACGCAACCTGTCTCTATCTTTTTGAGTTCATGCGATTCCATCAGTTCTTGTTTGGTACCTTGACTTTTTTCTTAATCGATTTACGAGATTTGAATATCGAAGAACTGCTGTCGCCTTATTTTCCATTTTATAAACAAAATTGCTCAATGATTCAATTTAATTGGTCGATACAACTGCTGGTGGAGTCCCCCACCCCGAGGGTATCACAAGCCCAGTGGTCAGCACTTAACATGACTTATCATTGTAACTGTTTACAAAACCTTGAATTTTTAAAATGCTAAGGCTTTTCTACCTCAGGAATAGATTATGTTAGCTGTATTTGGCAAAACGTTTAGGGATCGATCTTTGGTCCTAAATTCTCTCAAATTTGTCTCTGGTCATGTTATAACTGGGGATCTCAACATAATTCAACATGAAAATCTCTGAAAGGTGATTTCTCATGGTCCTAAGTTTAGAGAACCCCAACACATCAATTGGAACCATAACTTCAAAATAATTCCATTGAGGACTACGCCAGAGCATGGGCTGAGCGAGAAGAAGTTGAACTGGACACTTTATCAGAATGGGTTAAAACTATCAGGTCTCTGATAAAACGTCGCATTCACAAGTTTAAAAACTGTGTGAACGATCGACCAAAGTCTGTTTTTAGAGACAAAGAGGCCATGAAATGTCTATCATCTCTTCATGATAAGTATGTTGTTGTTCCTGCGGACAAAGCTTCAAATAATATTGTCTTTGTATGTAAATCGTATTACTACGAATGTCTTGTAAAAGAATTGGGTATAAAGGAGCAATCAGGTAATCCCACATATATATATACAAAGACATATCATTTGACAAGGATGAGATTTTAGCAAATCATAAGTCCCTCATACATTACATTGAACACCAAATCGGAGGACTTACCTTGTTTGTATTGGATAGCAAAGCTTCATAACATTCCGTACAAACAACGGTATATTGCTGGCTCATCTTCATGTTCCACTAAAGAATTGTCCATTAGATTGACTAAAATTCTGTCCGCAGTGAAAGAGGGTCTTCAGAAATACTGTGAAACTGTTTACTCGCGTAGTGGTATTAACCATATGTGGATTCTTAAAAATTCTAAAGAACTTCTAGACAATTTTAAATCTCGGTCTTTTTCTGAAATTAGTTCTATCAAAACTTTTGATTTTTCAACCCTGTATACCACCATTCCCCATGTGAAATTGAAAAATCGCCTTCAAGAAATAATTCACAATGCCTTTCAACATAAAAATGGTAGCATACGCTATACATTTATTACTTTGGGATTTCATAAGGTTTATTTCGTTAATAGTGACAAACCAAAAGGTAAAACATGCTACACAGAAGAATAAGTGGTCAGTATGCTGGAGTTTCTTATCGAAAACATATTTGTTGAGTTTGAAGGTAGACTTTTCAAACAAATTGTCGGCATTCCTTTGGGAACAAACTGTGCGCCTCTTCTTGTCGACCTCTTCTTTTTTTCTGATGAATCGGAGTTTCTCCAGACACTTGTCAAAAACAAGAGGATCAAAGAAGCCAGATTATTTAATTTCACTTTCAGATATATTGATGATGTTCTTTCCATAAACCATCCGAACTTTTCTGATTGGGTTCCATTAATATATCCCCCAGAACTAGAGATTAAAGAAACAACAGACACGGCTTCCTCCACCTCATTTTTTTACTTATATCTCAAATTTGACTTACACAGTCATCTCAGTACCAGAATCTATGACAAACGAGACGATTTTAATTTTGAAATTATAAATTCCCCGCACCTTAGTAGCAATATACCAACATCACCTGCATATGGGATATATATTTCCCAAATTATTCGATATTCAAGAGCTTGCAGCTCCTACTCAGACTTTGTAAAACGTCATCAGTGTCTGAGTAGAAAGTTGATGAACCAGAGGTAGGTCGAAGAACGTCTCGTCCTTTTTATAAAAAAAGTTTATCGGAAGGTACCAAGACCTTGTTGATAAATATTCCGTATCAACTTCACAAATAATACACGATGGTCTTGATGTATAGATTCTGCGTACTGATGTTGTTTATCATCTTAACAACGTGTTTTATAGTTCTTTCATTTGTCTTTGTTCTATTATTAATATTAATTTTACTGTTGAATGGTTTTATGTGATATCCGTTTGACGTGGCTCGGTACTTATACATCTCGTCAATGTGTCTGTATTGTCTTTCATTTTTTGGTGGCGTGTTTTGTATATGCGACTTTTTGTATTTCTTTGGTTCTTATAACGTGACTCTGTACTTAAAAAGATCCCGTCAGAATGATATTGTTCTATTTTATGTCATTATGATATATTTCTATTATAAATTACAAAATAAGTTGAACCATAAACGTCAAAATCATTCACTCGCGTTGTGGAATTAACTATTTGTGGATTTTTATAAATTCTATATATAACTTTTGGACTATTTCCAATCTCGGTCTATTTCTGAAATTTATTCTAACATACTTTTGATTTTTTACCCTATATGCTAACATTGCCTATGTAAATTTTAAAATTGTTTGTATGCACATTGAACGACAAATCTATGTGACGTATAAAATTTTCTGACGTCAGACACACAAATCAATGAATGTATTTGTAGATAGATGTTTTTGTGTTCTGTTAAATTGTTCCTTTTAAAATTATTATACGATGATGACTGATGTACCCATATTTTGACTATTTTATTTATTGTGTCTGTTTAGTTAACCCATCAATGTAAATATAACGGAATTTGATGAGACTGTCATCAAAGTGAGAGGGTTAGCGCTATAAAACCCATTTTCTACATTTGAAAATGCCTGTACCAAGTCAGGAATATGACAGTTCTTGTCCATTCGTTTTCGATGCGTTTTGTGGACTTTCCGAATTTGTTTTCCTCTAAGTTCAGTATTTTTGTGATTTTACTTTGTAATTTATTTGGCCTTTTTAACTATTTTTTTCGAGCGTCACTGATGAGTCCTTTGAAGACGAAAGGCTCGTCTGGTGCAAATATAATGTTTCAATCTGGGATCTATGATGGGTTTAATCACACTGATCGGAAAATAAAGGCTATTAATCAAGCTTGGAATTCGGATGACATGGAATTATTTTTATTGTTCACATTTGCGAGAATATTTCACAGCATGTAAATTGCTCTAAAACCCTCTTGTCAAGTAAAAAAAAATGTGATGCTAGAACTCCAATTAAATCGTTTCTTTCTTTTTGGCAGAGGTATATCAGAAATCCAAATAGCCTCTGTTAATCCTTTTTTAATCCCTTTACACATAGAGATTAGGTTTTATTTACCATTATATAAATAGTAAATAAACTCATCGTAGATTAACAAGATTAACATTCCGAAGCACCTGAGATCACTCCAGGTTTTTGGTAGGGTTCCTGTTGCTCAGTCTTAAGTTTTCTATGTTGTGTTTTGTGTACTGTTGTTTTTCTTGTTGTCTATTTCGTTTCTTAGTCATGGCATTGTCAGTTTTGTTGCGACTGTATGAGTTTGAATGTCCCTCTGATATCTTCGCATCTCTTTTATAAATTATGGAAGGATGCTTGGAAGAAATTATGACGTCTTAATCTATGTTTCATCGATTCAAAGTTTAAGTTGTTATCTAATAATAGTTCCTTTCTATGTATGTTGCATTGTCGTTTGATTTTGTTGCACTTCAGTATTTCTGTTGTTTCATTGTTTTTCTCTTATAGTTGATGCGTTTCCCTTGGTTTTAGTTTGTAACCCAGATTTGATTTGTTTCAATCGATTTATGAGATTTGAACAGCGGTATACTACTGTTGCCTTATATATATTTCGAATAGAATATGATATTAGCATACTTCTCCCTTGTTTTGGCTTCAGACTGTGATGGACAAGTTTTTTCATATATGTGAGCGTCACTGATGAGTCTTATGTAGACGAAACGCGTCTGGCGTACTAAATTATAATCCTGGTACCTTTGATAACTATTATTTCATTTGAACACAAAATACAATACATGGAGTCTGATACTATTAACGACGATCGGTATTGTTGTAAATATACTCATCATAGAAACTCATCATTGATACATACATGTACCAGGTTATTTTCATTAAGACATTTGGTTATCTTTTATGATTCTAATTACCAAGTTTATTAGTATTGCTTTATATACAGCATTATCGTTGGTAATCGTTAATGGCTCAGCAATTAACGATTACCAACGATAAGAATGACGGGCTCCTGATTTGGGGCAGGCTAATTCAGAATGTTTCAGTTCAAATTTCTTTTGTTCGAAAAAAATAACAATGGAGCAATCAAATGTAATAAGTTGAATAAACAAGACAAAATATTAAATCGACGAAAAATAAAACCAAAAACACTATACAGATAACAAATATTTGGGCTTAACATCTCAGGAAAAACCAGATCGAACTCCATAGTTCCTGTTCTCAATGTACTACCTGTCATGAAGCAACACGACGGGTGTCACATGTGGAGCAGGATCTGCTTACCGTTCCGGAGCACCTGAGATCACCCCTTGTTTTTTTTTATAGGGTTCGTGTTGCTTATTCTTTGGTTTTCTATGTTGTGTGTGCTATGGTTGTCTGTTTGTCTTTTTCATTTTTGATCATGGCGTTGTCAGTTTATTTTTGATTTATGAGTTTGACTGTCCCTTTGGTATTTTTCGTCCCTCTTTTACTCATTCGTCGTAAAACGACACTGATTAATTGCCTTGCAACAATCGAATATAAGCGAACAGTATTGTTGTTGCGACATATTGCGAGCTATGATTACTTTTGTCAATCTATCGAAGGGATGACATCAATCGACCATTTGAAACCATTGATGTAATAGTTTCATTGAAAGCAGTACCTGCTATCGAGGACGCAATCGTTTTAGATTATTCATGCGGGCCGGTCGTATTGGGAAACACGCTTTATTTACGGGTATCCGTTTGGGTCAAGGTAGTATGATCTGATTTTAACATCAGTCAATTTTTGTTTTATCAACTCGGGTCTTTTTTTTTATGGATAAGGGTAACATTTTTAAATATCTTTTTTTTTTGACGGATAAAAGTATGAAAACAAATTTATTATGTATAAAATTATAAACAACCAAGTGACTTTAAATGGATTTGCAAAGTCTGTTGTGAACACTAAGTAGAATCTCCTTCTATATACTACAGTATTGTTTTATATCATTTTACCCGCTTATGACCTGATGACAAACCGGATAACTCTTTTACAATGAAGTTAAATAAACTATCTCGAGTGCATGATGGGAACTGAAGCAACAGTGTTCAAGGATATTCTTTCTTTAATGCCAGTGGGACACAGTTGTAAAGCAAAATCTACAAAAGAAAAAAATAATATATTTATAACAATTATGTGCTGTATGTGGAGCAGTTATTAATATAAAACCAGAGAGTACAAATTTAGTCGATGCCACCCTTAATGATCTGGCATAAAGTCATGAAGCTCAACATTGGAATGACTTGAATCATCGAGTTGATAAAATCAAGTCTAACAGAAAAGACACCATACCAAGTTCATTATCAGATTTTTTTCAGATCGGAGTGTATCAGTATTTTAGGCATCTTGGCCTCACGAATTAAATCGTCGCTGTTCATGTCCGTAATTGATTTATAAATGTTGTCTTTTCCACACAATGGTTGACATTCATATTTTTTTTACAGAAAATTAGCTAACATTCGAAAATGTATATAGAAATAAAAGATGTTGTCGAACTGCAAATGTGACAACTATCCACTAGGGACCAAGGACGAGGATATAAGCCATCATAAGATAACGCGAAATGCCCAACACTTGCACTTAAGATAAAACTTGGCAACATGTTGACTATAAAGGAGAAGGATTTACACGGATTTACAGAACACTTTTTTATATTTTGCCTTAACAACACATGTATTTATACTGATTTACAAAACACATGTTAATACGGTGTCCTGAGAACACAAGTATTATACTGATTCACATAATACTTGTTAATAAAGCGTCATTACACCACAATGATTTATACTGGGTTATTGTCAAACAACAAGGGAAAATTTAAGTAACTTTTACAGGACACCGTTAGTGAGATCAATTTGACAATAATTTCACTTACATCATCAAGTTGACCTGCAAATCTTGGATATTTATCGCATGCTCCAAATGTGAGTCCTTGCCTCTGTACAATATTTCCTACAAAAGTTTAAAACAATTAGCTAAAGCATCTTGTTAGTACAAATGTTACTCTAATAGTTTCATTTAGGTAACCAATGAAGATATCACTTGGCCGACACTCCTGATATCTGTAGTACTGTGAAGGTAACTTTATTCGTGTGGTACCAATTTATGTGGTGATTTGCAGATGGCTACATCCACGGATTTAAGTGTCTAACAATATATAATTGAAATTCAGCCTTTAAACAGTCATTCATATTCATTATTTGTCCTATTTTTTTTTGTTTTAATGCCTTATCAAGGTGTGACATGTTGTTAAATTAACGTGTTTTTAATTATTGGTTTTTGTCGTAAACAATAATATAAACGGTTCAAATTTTTCTGTACCAGATTAGCATCTCAACATCAATGTCGCTACAGTGATGCTTGATGACAAAATATTTGAAAAATATTTAAAAGATGAAGTAATGTTTGACATTGTATTATGACATCACTTAATTTGTGTGACGTTGACAAATGTTAATGTTATATATAATAACCTTTAATGGCTACATTGTTTTAGTATTTTCCTTGTTAGTTTGTATTGTTTGTTTTATTACCTGTTAACGGTGTTTTCTAATGTTATTTTTCATTGCCAGTCCTGAACAGTTCCATGAAGGTGTTTGTCGTAAATTTCATTTTTCCTCTTACTAAATTTGTATTGTTTGTTTAATTACCTGTTAACGGAGTTTTCTTATGTTTTTTTCCTTGCTAGTCCTGAACAGTTCCATGAAGATGTTTGCCGTAAATTTCTTTTTTTCCCCTTACTAATTTTGTATTGTTTGTTTAATTACCTGTTAACGGAGTTTTCTTATGTTTTTTTCCTTGCCAGTTCTGAACAGTTCCATGAAGATTTTTACCGTCATATACCATAGTAACTTCATTCCATCCTTGTATCTAAAAGTAGCAACACATCGATATAAGAACATGTGGTATGAGTGTCAATCAGACAACTCTCCCTCCAAGTCACCATTTGTAAAAGGAAAAAAATTATAAGTCAAAGTAAGGTCTTAAACCACGGAGCTTTTGCTCACACCGAACAGTAAGCTGTAACGGGTCTCAAATCATGACTTCTGTAAAACCATTCAAAAGGGAAAACCAACGGTTTAATCTTTATAAAAAAAACACTTATGGACCACATCAACAATTGACAACTACTGAACATTTCGTATAGATGAGGCATGTTATTGTATTTCAGATTGTGCGCTAAAAATACACTTGTGGTTTAAAATGAATTCCCTTCATGATATATGCCGTCACAAATAAAGAGCAGTTTTATAGCTAATTTCCTACAGCATGTTGAGCAAGACTTTAGTTAGTTTGATAGCTTTATTTGTATATTGAACAATTGTAATTGGGATAAATGTCCAGTCAAATCATAACATGGTATACAGGTTTGATTATGCCTATATATATATTGTTTCAAGATAACAGAAACTGGTTACTTTTTTTTAAAAGAAGATGCTTTACCTGCAGATATGTATGGTTTCGCTCTGCGTAAGACTTCGGATAACTACCCTAATACTCACCAATGGAATTTCCAGTTCGGCTGGTATGTTTTGTGTCAACAAACTCATTTTGACATTTTGTTCATTTGCTGTGATAGAAATGGATGGTTTAACATTATTCCCACAATTGCCTACTAAGGCTACATGTGCCATTTTGTCGACAATTGCTCGTTTCTGTCGGTGAGCTGATCTACGTTTCCTTGAAAATCCGCCATCCATATCCCAGTCTCCTCCTAAACCCCAGAAAAAGTCTGATCCACCAGAGCTACTGCCAGAACTAGTACCATAGGAACCGGAACCTGTTCCACCACTGAGGCTATTCAAGATGGCGTCTAGGGATTCTGCTGTGGTTCCTCCAGTCATTCCAGCTCCAGCTAAAGTACAATAAGCAAATTAACAATAGTCTTTTTTATATAACCGACTTTTCACTCCGGAGTTTACATTTTTCGACAGGTTACATTCTCTCTGGTAGGACATTCTGGTACTCTGTCAACCAAGACCAACGTAAAGAAGTATTTTCAAGGTTTTAATCGGTACTTTTTTTAAGGAAATAAAAATAATCGGAAACAGTAAACTTCCCCCCCCCCCCAATAGTGCACAGATTTTATGTTTACCAGGATGTCCAACCACAGAATGAGATTAGGTAACCTGTCGAAAAAAAGATATTAGACACTTGCTTGGAAAATACGTGGTCGTCAGTGTTAACATATTGTTGATACGCATGACTAAATAAGTGTTCCATTTCATTTCAGTATGTAACTTATAAACTTTGTGTTCCATTTCAAGGTTCACGTTTTACTTAAAATATCCGAAAGAGTGAAAGGGGCGGCTGCTCTTATCAGTGATTCTTTGTTCAGTCCTTCTTTATTGGACTATTTTAATTTGGATTAAGATTCAACCAAGCACGAAAAGGTTGACACAATATAGTACAAAAAATATCCCAACAAAGCATTTAACTTAAAACTATCAATTGAACCTCGGGACCGCCAGTTCTTTTTGTAACTATAATTGAGTAGAAAGTTCCTAATACAATGACAGTGATAATCACATATATGTTAATCAACTCTCATCATGACTGTATATGAGTAAATAAGAGGTACAATTTCAAGACCGCGACAAAAGCGCGCAATATGCAAAACTAGCTTTTAAAAACAAACTTACCTGTTGAGCTCCATGACGCTGTTATATCATTGCCATGTAAGAAAGTTATCCAATCATTTCGGATCATCTCGTCCATCATCAATATCGTCATTTCATTAAACAGGTGCATGTATTCATCAGCAGAAATGGCACCAGGAATAACATTCAATGTCCACCAAAGACTATCAGCCCATTGACCGTAACCCAGATTTCTATCGAAAACAAACTGGATCCAAAGATTAGCCAGAATATCGAGTGGTACAGACATTCCACTGCTTAGATAGTGCCAAATCCAGTTACCTGACGAACTGGAGGTACTTCCTACATCTAGTATCATTCGGAACCAGTTTATCCAAACATTACCCGCATTGTTTTGCTGTAGGTAATTAAACCAATGATCACGAATAGTAGTATTTTGAAGGACCGAGACGACTTCATTTGACCAGTCAATATATCTATCTGTAAGTCCTCCTCCGAGTGTCCAAATTAATTTTTGATTCCAGTTCTGTCCGCCTTGTCCTCCTTGACCATTAAGATTTAATGCTCCTATAAATCTCTTCCACAAGCTCATTACCAAGTTAAGACCAGATTGGTCTACTTCAAATGAACCTCTCGAATCACCAGATATAACCATGAACCAATTTATCCATTCGTTCCCAACATTCTTTGCGTTGAGGAAGTTAAGCCATCTGCCTCTCATTTCCTTATTTCCTAATACGGATATGATTTCATATATCCATTCCATGTACTCACCGGGGCCGCCATTATTACCACTTCCGAGTGTCCATGTTAACATACCATTCCATTCTGGTCCTAGTTTGGATTGTGTAACAAAATCTCTCCATAAACCAATGATTTGATTCTTATTTGTTTGTCCACCACCTCCACTTCCTCCAACACCTATACCACCTGTTGAGTTACCTATACCGGCATATTCTTTGTTACGATAAAGGTACCAGTATACCCAGTTTTCATTGAAAGGTCCTCCTTGATCAGAGAAAAGTATCCTTAGGAACCATGATTTATCTATACCGTTGTCTTGAAGATATTTCAGCCAAGCAGTATCTACGTTATCATCAGCCATCAGAACGTTCTTCATCTCTTTCAATAGTAGTTTAACATTTATATTTTTAGATCCAGGTTTATCAGTGTTTGTAAAGATTAAAAGATCTTTCCATTGTGGTCCTTCCAGTTTACTTTGGGTTACAAATGTCCTCCACAAGTCAGCGAGCTTTTTAATATCAACAGAAGTCTGACCTGTTCCCGTTTGTGAGCCATCAGTCCCAGGACCAGTTCCAGAACCATCTTTTCCCTGACCAAATATGATTTTCCAGAATAATTCTCCCCTTGGGCCTGGTTTCCATAATTGGGCTTCTGTTTTACCTGGACCTCCGTGCGCATAATGACCTTGAATAAAGTGTATCCACTTATTCTTGAGATTATCATCTCCAAGTACAGTATTTATTTCTTTGAAAAGATCGTCCTCAGTAGCATCCGGTCCACCAAATGTCCATGTTAATTTTTGTTTCATTGATTCCGGAAGTTGTGCTTCTTGAATGAATTTTCGCCAGAGATCAGCAACAATTCCCACCGACATTCCCCTATCAATACCAGGAATTGGCGCCATGCCTCTTCCAATACCAAATGTTTTCTCCCACCACGATGTCGTTGGGTTCTTACCCTCGAAGTCGAGACGCACATTTTTTCCGCGAAGGAAGTCATGCCATGCTTGTAAAATAGTATTGTTTCTTCCAAGAACATTTTTCATTTCATTTATAAATTCTACATCTACACGGCCTCCTTCTCCTATAATATCTGTCCCTAAAGTGATTCGAAGCAAGTTTTGCCAATCGCGCGTGTCCATACCCATCGCCCGAGCAAACGTCCTCCATAAATCAGCAATTATTGCAATAGATGACATACTTCCAGTTCCAATTTTATCAGCAGGTTTATACCACGTGATTTTACCAGTTTTCCATTGGTTTTCAGGTAAACTAAGTGATTCTAAGAAACGATTCCAATTCTTCATTGTGATATCAATATATTGTTTAGGAGTATTTTGTAGAATCCATGTTCTCATTTCCGGTCTAGATAACATTGTTTTCAAGGTCATTCGCATATCATAAGGTGATTTTTGTTTTTCTAGTGCAATAACAATCTTCTGTAAGATATCTGCTCCATTACCATTCATCAATAATCTTAATAACTGCATTCCACTGGAAGTGTTTGGTACAAATCCTAACTGATACAGTAATGTCTTAAAATCCATTGAATTAGCTACCTTCCACATATTTTGTTTCATTTCCGGTTCTGTCCTCGAACTGACAAGTGTACGGAAAAGCTTAACCAAATTTCGGATATCCCAGCCGCCACCAACAGTGATGTTTCTTGTCCATCCAGATTCAATGTCGTACTTCCAGTGTACGTCGCCACCTTTTCCCATATCGACAATGACACCACCGTAGTCAAAACGGTCCGTCCATCTGTCTAATTTAAACTTGAACCGAAGAACTAATTTGTTGTTAACATTAATGTTTCTATTTTTCCACAAATTCATTTCACCGTTTCCGGTAAAGTGTGCTGTTCCGTATCTTGTTCGCTGAACATTACGGTATGAGATCGGTACCGATCCACCTGATTTATCTTTCATATCAACGTCAAAATTGAAATGAGCCTTTGCTCTGCATTTATCTGTAATAAAAAGACAAAACAGTTTTATGTTACTCAATTATATGACACTACTACCAATGTCTGCTTTCTATGTCGATTACAGGACATTTTATAAATGTATATCGGTTTCATAACAGTTTTGTTTGCAATAATAAACTTAAAAAAGAACAAACAAATGTATGTGAAAGGATCATAGACATCAAACACGTGCATTGTGTGGCAATTCTATTGATAGTCAAAGTGCTATTAATGTATTCTTTTGAATGAAAAGCAGCACAACTCAAAATTTAATGAACACGTAGTTCTCGTTGATAACATTACAAACAAAAGTCGCTCCAACACATGAAGAGTACAGAGGTAAGTATTGGAAGAGGTTTTTTAATATTAAAACGCAATATTTAGCAACCGCAATTGTTTTCTGACACCTCAGGTTTTCAAAAATACATACACATTGATTTTAGGACATATGAACTAAACACTGGGAATAAACTCTTACTTACCTCCAGGAAGTATCGGAATAATGCCGTTGGTGCCCTTCACGACACAATCACAATAACTTGTGGAATAGACTGTTCCAGGTGGACATGGCCTTACTACCTTCCCATAGAATGGAACCTTCTCAATAAAGTAACGTTGATCCCAGTGTTCTTCCTTGCTGCAGTCAGCTAAAAATAGATTAGTCATATGACAGGATGTAAGAGGTGCTTTGTTCAGGAAAAGTTCGGAATGCAATGATTTGGTCAACTGATTGAGAGTGTTAACGCCTTATTGACATGCATGACCTAAAATAAGACGGAGAATCCCATTACATGATATCCGTGCATGTGTTTGGTAGGTTCTCGAGTATAGTAGCTTACAAAGTTTATTTGATGGGTTTTTCGCGAAAAGTAATTTAACAAAAATACCGAACTTCAATGAAAATTCAATACGGAAAGTCCCTTATTAAAAGCAAATGGCAAAATCAAAAGATAAAATGAAAATATTTTCTATTTTATTGTTTTCATATCTTCAATGATGCATTCAAGGAGAAATAAACATTAGTTTCGATTGTTCAAGAATAGCTTAACCTCAAAATACAAGGTCACAAGTATGGCCAACAATTGTGTAAGGGTGTTCTAGTAACGAATAAGAAAAATAGATCAACTAAAATCATATAGATACTTACGAGTAAGAATAATACCGCCATCTGGTGGACAAGGTTCTTTACAAGCCTTCCCTCTCATGCATCCCATGCCTTCTACATAATAACTCCCTTCGGGACAACATGATCCAACACTATGTCCGTTTACACACAACCAGTAAGCTCTACAACCTTTGTTCTTCATACCATAGGTAAACCCGTCAGGTGAATGTCGACATACGTCTGCAAAGTGGATATTATTTCAGTGTGCAATAACTCTTTCTATTTCAGTTTAATATAACTATCCCTGATTGGTTTGTTTGTTATAATAAAATCTAATAAAGGCAACAGTATTATACCGCTGCTCGAAACTCATAAATTGATAGAAAAAAACAAATCCGGGATACAAACTAAACCTGAGGGAAACGCATAAGTCAGGCCATCAAAAAAATAATATGTGTTTTCGCTTACTATACCTTCTCCGAAAGTAACTGCCTACTCAAAATCCTTTTTCTGTTCTGTCACGTGATTTTCCTTATGTCGATCTACATATTCCCGTTAGCCATGGATATGTCTTCAAGAAATGAGTTCATAAAAAAAACCCCAAAAAATCAATTCCTGGTATATAATATAATTCAAGATGATACAATTACTTCAATGTTCATTTCTTTCCTGGACAAATGTCCCACGAGTTCCACTGATGAGTCTTGTGACGTCTAACTACGCATGTGACATAGTGAATGATCAGTTCTTTGGTGAAGCATTTTTTAGCTTCTATTTTTGAGTCCTGGTGTTTTCAGTTTATTTCCGAGAAAGGAGTTCGTATGTCTATTTGGTATCTTTCGACTCCCCTTTAACGCTCCCTGTTTCTCAATACTACATTATTTTGTGTCAGTATTCGTGAGAGCTCTTTTAAAATTGTATTACTTCAATATTACAATGCCTTGTGCCTAAACATTCTTTTTTATATTAAGAGGTTCAAACAATGTAAAACTGCTGGTGGACGTTTCGTCCCCGAGGGTATCACCAGCCCAGTAGTTAGTACTTCGGTGTTGACATGAATATCAATTATTGTCATTTTTATAAATTTCTGTTACAAAACTTTGAATTTTTCGAAAAACTAAGGAGTTTCTTATCCCAGGCATAGATTACCTTAGCCGTATTTGGCACAACGTTTTGGAATTTTGGGTCCTCAATGCTCTTCAACTTTGTACTAATTTGGCTTTGTAACTATTTAGATCGGACCGTCACTGATGGGTTTTATGTAGGCGAAACGCGCGTCTGGTGTAATAAATTATAATCCTGGTACCTTTGATAGCTATTCGCATTTCCTATACATATACATACCTGCTGGGCACTGTACACTAAGTGATGGTTGACAAGCCATTGCAACTCTGTCCCAGAACTGACCAAATGGACAGGATTTAATAGCTCCCATTACCCTGTTATTGTCTCGCCAGCACTGTACATACTTTGTACAATCTCCTGGGTAAGGGTTAAATCCTGTTCCCTTGTCTATCAAGCAACCAGAACACAATTCTGAAGAAAAAAAATATACGAGTTTTACAACTTTTATCTCAACGCACTGTATGCAAATATACACAGTGCAACCTGTTTAAAACCGAGCATCTTCCACACTTCAGATTTTGTTCGGTTTTGGTTGATGTTCGGTTTTATCAGGTTCACAACGCACATTATTTGATATGACGGTTCTTACGAACATTTTTGGTTAAGACAGGTTTTCGGTTTATACAGGATTCGGTTTAGTCAGGTTTCACTGTATAAACAATTATGTCGTTTGGAATTACAACAAAAAGAAAATCAAGAAGACACGTTTGAAATTAAATTGTATTGCCATTTTATACAAACAGTTTGGTTCAAAATATCAGCCCGACGTTTAGGCATTCAAAATATCTGCCACGCTTTCGTTACAAAACATCATATAGTTCTTACCCGTTGCGTTGAATAGGTAATTCCCCGTTTCAGAATCTTATGTATTCTGGGTAATATTTTCAAAATCATACATAAAAACGTTGTGATTGGTTTAAAACGTTCTAAACAATGGAAATCTAACCAATGACATAACGTTATTTTCATTTTAAAATAGTGTGCGAACAATGAAATTACCCATAGTCCTCTAGATTCTGAAAAGGCAAATTGAAAACACAATAACTTACCTGTAAACGAATCACCTGGAGGTTTCATGATTACTGAAAAAGAAAGATCAATACATTTAGTTATTGGTTGACACTTAGGGTGTATTTCTTTCTAACACAAACGATGCAAACGGCTAAGCGCGCACATGTTTTGATAATTTCTTCCTAACATTAAGTTTACATAAACTTTGGCAAACTATGCACTCGCAAAAAATGCGTCTACAGTTTGTCGTTCATCGTTTGTTCGAAAAAAACGCTACATTTGTTTCTAAGTCACTTCGCCCTGATTTAACGATGTATTTGTTTTTACGTTTGTAAAAAGTCTGTTAACAAACAACATGTGCATGCATTATTGAAAGTCAAACAGGGGTCAGGAAACACTGATTAAACGATGTATTTGTTTATACTTTTGTAGCGTTTAGAAAACAACAACAAACGCCACCCAACGTTTACAAAATTTTGGTTAGAAAGAAATGCACTCTTAAAAACTTTACTTATATAGAGAGAAAACTATTTACACATTTTTGACCGCTTGTAGTAATTCAACTTACGCCCTAACATCTATGTAAATGCTTCGCAGATCACAAAGAGTTTCTGGTTCAGACGAAAGCATGAGAGTCTAAAGTGTTCACCTATACATTGATCGATTTCCAAACATGCCCTTGTTTACTGCCCTTTAAACACTTTGCAAGTTAACCTCATATTAAAGGAATCACAATGCATAAATGGATGTATATTTCAGCAAATTGTTTGGTATTACACTTAATCAAAATACACAAATTATTTGATACATAATTTAAAATAGTAAATCTATAATTATTTAGATGATGGACGTAGGTCAACGGAAATCTCCTAATCGTTTTTGTCAATCATTTTCATAAATGTTATCAAAGCTTCAACGAAACACAAATAACTTTGGTCTGTATCATAAGCACGCTTAATAAGCATTGATCTAACCGATTGTTATAAACGCGTTACTGATGTAAAGAACTATACAAATCCTTTAGCCCATGTCCACCCCTATGTAAATGACTGTTATAAATGCGTTTTTAATGTAATAAAAACTGTAATTCTCCCTGCGTCTGGCACAAATACAAAATTTCAATCCTGGTATCTATGATGAACTTATTTAGCCCAGGTCTACCTCTCTTTAGTGGTCTCTAAAGGAAGTTCGCTGCTCAGTTTCCATAAAACTAGTATATTGATTGGGGATTAATTGAGGAATCAAAAAAGCCCCCAAAAAATATAGTGTGCAATGCGCTTGTTTTCGTGATATTAGCCATTGGAATTTTGGCGGGAAAATGTTCTCTCTTGACTTTTCATAGCTTTACCATTGAACAGTTAAAGTTCTCAAAAACTATTAAAAAATAAATAAGATTTCATAAGGCTTTTACAAATGGCTAAAAATTATACATGTAAAAGATTTATAAAAAGAAAAATGGGGGTCCATGGGTAAAATATTTTGAAGCATTCAAATGGATAAAACCAGAGGATTTCGACAATCTGACAAAAATTTCAAAACATGACAAGCAAACATCCTTAAATGACATACTTTCACAAATCTGCTGTCTAATTTGAGGCATGATCATCTCCAAGCTGTTAAAGTTATCAGTTCTGTGAATAAATCTCTCAGAAGATGATAGCCCTTGTAGTTCACGAGGATTTATATTGTTACCAATACCAACAGTTAAAAGAGTGATTCCTTCTTTCTTGGCTTGCTCTGCCTCACGTTTTGTAGCCGCAGTATCAGTTGATGTTTGATCAGTAATGACAATTCCTGAAATCAAAGATAAAAAAGAGAATATAGTACAAGCAATGATCATTTTCAAGTGCTTGATTTTGTAGATAGAAGCAACAGCCTCTGTCCGCTCTCGTATAGACTAACGAGACCATCGTTGCAACTTGATAATAAGACACAAGATCTCGTGTCGACTAACGAGACCATCGTTGCAACTTGATAATAAGACACAAGATCTCATGTAGACTAACGAGACCATCGTTGCAACTTGATAATAAGACACAAGATCTCGTGTAGACTAACAAGACCATCGTTGCAACTTGATAATAAGACACGATAAAGAATAAAAGTGTATACTTACCAATTCTTGGTGCTTTCGTGCGTGCTTGTGTCTTGTAAATTTCTCTTAGTTTCTTCATACCTGCAATTAAAAGAAAATAAAAATAATTTACTTTCACGTTACAAAACATTTCAAATGAAAACTGAAAATGATTATATGACAATGAAATATTATTATATGTATGGACTATAAATTACTGACAATGATAATTTGTTCGATCTATACTGGGTAGTGAATTCCCCATAATTCATTTTCGGTTGAAATTATCATTGTATTGCATTTTTTCCAATTAAAATTGTTTAATAAGAAATCCAACTAAATTTACTCCTCGATCTCTGTTTTTTTCTGATTTGTATTTTATAGTGTTTTTCTGATTTGTATTTTATCAACTACAATAAACATACCTATAGCTGTGTTAACTCCCTTTCCTGGATGTATCAAAGAGTTGGCCATATTTGTCAGGTCAAAGGTTGACTTGTATGGTTCTAGACCAATCGTATCGCCATATGTGTTACTGTATACAACGTATCCAACATGATGCTGAGTTTTACCAACGTTCAAGTTCCTTATCAAGCTAACTATGAAGTCTTTATTTTTGTTCCAGTTGTACTCATTGATATTTTCTGAGCCGTGAGTCAGAAGCATGATTTCTGCAGGAATATCACAACCAGGAACTAAAAAGTAAAATATAAGCTATGGCTATACAAGTATAATTTATTTATCAATTTATTTATTTATTTATAAAAGGTTGCTACCGATAGCCTCAAATATGCACCAACTTTGATGTCATCATTCGTAACATTGTATTATCGGGGCCTTTACTTTACATTGTCTTATCGGGGCCTTTTATAGCTCACTATGCGGTATGGGCTTTGCTCATTGTTTAAGGCCGTACGGTGACCTATAGTTGTTATTGCCTGCGTCATTTTGGTCTTTTGTGGATAGTTATCTCATTGGCAATCATACCACATCTTCTTTTTTATATTATATTATTTAGATACAGCTAAAGCTATAAATAAACTAATCAACAAATCGGGAGATGAAAACAAATTGAACGTTTTTTTTTCCAATAATTACTTATGAAAAGCTAACTCAGTCAACATTGTCCATGCAGTGGTTTTCTGTTCCATTTCTTAACAAACACATGTTTAAACTTGTGCGTCTAATTGTACATAATCAAGATTGATTGATTGGTTGAATGATTGCTTGTGGTAAACGGTACTTCCAGTCCTATTTGTTAAATGGTGGCTGTCAAGATATTTTTTTTGGTGGTGGAAGACGAAGAGCCACTATCGGCAGGAAAACTTAAAATCCTAGTTAATTAAGTTTTGAATCGAACGCTTTGCAATAAGCACAGATCGAGATATAGATAGTTTACATTATTTTAAACATATTTATTCATAGTGGATTGGGAAACAAGTTTTGTAACTTATTTTAATCCCTTTCCAATTTACGGGTGCGAGTGCTGCCTTGTAGCGACATTCGCCTGCTCTTTTTCGAAATCTACAAGGGTGTCTGTTTTTTACGTGCAAGAGATATGGCTCTCTCTTAACACGGGTCAGCCATTTATCGTCCCCTTCCGACGAACTATCATCGTATCATCAAGGCCATACTCGCAAATGGTGTCAAGGGAGAGCCGAAAATTCCGTTCCTGAAGTTTTCATCACGGACCGGGAATCGAGCCAGGAACCTTTGTGTTAGTAGTCCGATGCATTAACCACTACACAACGGCTCTTGTAAAAATAGTTTACAATAACCGTGCAATATGTTTTATCTTACCTCCTATACATTTCTAGGAATATGATTGGTTAAAAGCGTCCTCGTGGACACCGTGTATATTTGATATTAGGTTAGTTGGGAGGCGGGGCTTATTTCATACACGGTTAGTAGTGGAGTTACGTCCCTTTATATTCCATACAAGGTAATAAAGAGGCGGGGCTGATTTCATACACGGTTAGTAGTGGTGTTACGTCCCTTTAGAAAAAAAAAACAGTACTGAGAAAAATCTTAAAGGTTTCAACAGACGAAGAAAGTGATGATAAAGTGAAATAAATTCATAAAACACATTTAAATCTAACAAGTTGTCATTATTGGCATCTGTTTTTGTAGGATCAAAGGAAGTAGTTTCTTAATCATGTTAATGCTGACTGTATCTTTTTGATAGGTCACTAGTCTAAATTTTACACGTTCTCACCCCATATGGAATTTACTGACCCCATATATACCGTATTAGGTCACTAGCACACTATGTAACTAATATTATATTGTAAACATTTAACTGTACATACTTGGTGGCAGCAGTGGATCTGGTTGTGGTGTTGTGCTTATTACTGGAGGTGTTGTTGTAATGACTGAAATATAAATAGGTATACTTTAGTGCATATTTTATATTCATAAAATGCATATTATTAAATCACATGTATTGCATAAAAACACATTTCAAATTAATGCATAATTATCCAAATATGCAAATGTGTAGACAAATGACTAGTAATGTGAAGCATAATAAAGTTGTATATGCTATTCTTCAAACATAGTACATTTTAGAGCACTGTTTGAAGCGCAAATGAATTTAACTAAAATTTCCAAAAATGAAAATCAACGAGACAACCTAAAAAGTGTATATTAAGGTAGCACAATACAAAGATTTTTCATCCCCAATCAGACATCTTTAAACTGATGTAATTCCACTCATCTTCCTTTAAATTTTATAAATGAGGTATCAAAAGAAAGAAGATGGATTAGTCTTTCAAATTATGATAATTTCATTATGACATAATTATTACATAATTAATTGTTATGTAATTAGTTGCTATATTGTGATCACCATACTTGAATGAATTTAGCTTCTTTGTTATTCATAGCATCCCAAAATATTTTATAGATTCTTGCACAACACAGTTTGACCACCAAAACTATGTCTCAGATTTTTCCTATTGTATTTCATTCTCTCATAAATCTGCAATGAAGTTTGCAACATCAATTCATAAGAGACAACTAAATTCAATTGGGTATAACATTTGTTCTATTGATGTTTTTGAAAATCTGAGACACAGTTTTTGAGGTCAAGCTGTGTTGTACAAGAATCTATAAAATATTTTGGGATGCTATGAAGAACAAAGACGCAAAATTCATTCAAGTGTGGACATCACAATATAGCAGCTAATTACATAATAATTGATTATGTAATAATTATGTCATAATCAAATTATCACAATTTGAAAGATTAATCTTTCTTCTTTCTTTTGGTACCTCATTTATAAAATATAAAGAAGGATGAGATGAATTACATCAGTTTAAAGTTGTCTGATTGGGAGTGAAAAATCTTTGTATTGTGCTACCTTAAATCCGAGATTGATTGAATAAAGAGGTTGCATTTTGCATTTTTAATGATTATTATATTTTGAAAAATACACTGAAATCAATATTTTGAAAAATATATGCGTGAGCGGCCCATAATTCGTTTTCTAATAATTCAACAGCAGGCAAAAAACTCTAAGGCATTTAGCTCAGATGAGAGAAATCTTTTTCTAATAAAATAATATGTCAATTAATGTTGTGGGAAAAATCAAAAGATCCAGAAATAAATTAAAAGTAGTCTAAAAAAAACTAATAAACATTTCACTTTTTTTTACAAAGACAAATAACTATACTTCATCACAGGTACATATTATAGGAAAATCATCTCAAAGGCATTTGTTAACTAATTATTCAATATGACAAACATATTTCTTACTTTGAAACTTTTCACCTTTTTGCAACGTTAATCACCGATGCCCGTAGAGAAATTAACTGCGGGATAATGATTTACTGCGGACTTGTGGTCAGGTGACAGAACCATCATTTATATGGGCGTATGACGATACACAATACTTGTAATAATATTAATCTGTCTAAAAGGCGTAAATACATGTAAGCATCATGTCATAGTACATGTATCAGGACAGAAATTAATAATATTAGCAGGTGTTGTCTGGGAACACGTAGAAATTAAAAATGTATTTGTGCATCATACATTTTATCGGAGAAATATGTCCAAATATGGAGATAAAACAGGTGCACTATTTTGTCAAAGATGAAAACGTGTGCATTATAGATGATATCAACGATCAATTCCAGCTACCACCTACCATATAAAAAACTTAAGGGAACGACCACTTAACTTCACAAGGGGTGTATTTTTTTTCCTAAAAAAATATTTTGATCCACAATTTGTTGAATAAAAATTATTCTGTTTCCAGATTTTCCGCTTGCCTTTCAGTATTAAATTTTGAAAACAATAATTTGATTGTTTGAGTCAAAACAATTAAACAAATGCGCGTGCTATGCTCAAAATAAATTCTGACTCAGACTAAAATCCTTACCCCTTTTTTTAAGTTAAATGGTTGCTCTCTAACAAAACAAACAAACTTTTAATGGAAAGGGAAATTTTGTATTGAACATTCTTTGATTTTCAAGTATTTTCTTTTTTTTAGAAAACGGACACAAACAGTCGCGTATTCGGCTTACATAATAAACTGAAAAAGAACGATTCCATAGGTCTACTTGAAACCTAACCTTGTAAAACATATAAGCCTACTTCCGGCGATTCGTCAAACTCGGGTTGACTCGAGTTAAAAAAATCAGTGCTAATGATAGAGGTACTTACCCATACAAATCAGATCTCTAAGTTGCTGAATAATAGTTGTGAGCGACCTGTAATCTGCCACTTCAAAGTATTTGTTCTTGGTAGCGATGTCACGGATTTCATCTTTAAACATACTGGAACCCCCAATACCGACTGTGATAATAATAGCACCCTCGGCCTTTGCTCTCGCTGCTTGAATTTTAGTTTGACCAGGATTTGTTGATTTTCCATCAGTTACGATAATCATAACTTTGGGTGCGTCATATCGACCTTGGTTACGGAACATCTGTCTCATAGTATCAACACCCAATGCTGTGTTGGTTCCCTGTTTAGGTTGCTTCAAACTTTTAGTCATAGCCATCAATAACGGCTTTGATTTAAAGGGGTTCAGAGGAACCTTTTCGTTTATGAAAGTACTGTATACTACTATACCAGCATGTATACCCTCCGGGGTGATATATAGGTTATTTATAAGGTTAGCTACGAAATTAAGTCCCTTTGGCCAATCTCCAGAGGAAATACTTTTTGACCCGTCAATCACGAAACCAACATCAGCAGCGACGTCACAAATAAGACCTGAAACATAAGACGTAGTGGTCATCAGACGTATTTCAAAATACTTTCTGCTTCTCTACTACGGAGTTTTTTTGGTTCGTAGTCAGTAAACAATTTTGTCTCTTCGGTTCGATAGTATCTTTTCGTAAAAAAACACATGTTGATGTATATGATACGTTTTCGTTCATTCAGAATTTTTAAATGAAGTCATCCGGAGCAAAATAGGTTTGATGAAGGTCTGTACTCTTTTTATTTTTTAGAACGTTTATTTTTATTCTTAAACTTCCAACACCCAATTATTCTCTATTTTCCCCCCCTTTATTCTGCACAGGTGTCATACAATTTGCAGAATTCAGATTCTAATGCATCCTGGGTAATATTTTCAAAAGTGTACACCAAAACGTTGTGATGGGTTTAAAACGAGATAAACAATAGAAATTCAACCAATGACGTAACGTTATTTTCATTTTGGGATACGAACAATGAAATAATTACCCATGATACTTTAGATTCTAAAACGGCATATTATCTATTCCGTGAACCCCATCCACACCCTCAGTCTTTCATAACGAGAAAGAATTGGATGTCGCTTGATATCAACTCGGAATTATTTTATTAAAATTATAAAATTATAATGATAAAAGAGCCTAGTATGACAAAGTTCTATATATTTGAAAAAATGCATTGGCGTTAAGGGCAAACGATAATGTTTCGATCCCATGGTGATTTTTACGAAAATTTGCAAACAAGATATTTTTCACCTACATTGTAAGCAGTTCAGATATGTAATGAAGAAATATACCTTTATGTGCTAATTTAAGCGAAAAAAGAGGACACATTTTAGACATTTACTCAAAGCACCAGACTGGTGCTTCACAATGAATCTTTTATACTTTAACTGGCAATAGAATAGTAATGATCGTTTTCATTTGGGAAAAAATACAACACAATTTGATACATTTCCTTTAAGGGGGTACTTTATTTCTTTATTCTTAATTTTGTATACCCCTTTTCTCTTTTCTATGTTATTAGGCCCTTTGTTCTCTAATCGTTAATTCTTTGCCAATTTTGCTATATTTTCTGTTTCCCCCCTTTATTCTGCTTTTTTTGCCGTTATTTTTTATTCAGTAAACCCCGTGCAGACCCCCTTATAATCTCACCCGGTGGATACGGTACGTTGATCGTAGCTGGTGTTGTCGTTGTTGTTGTCGTAGATGTCGTCGTTGTTATGGCTGGAAAAGAAATAGATTTTTTTAACATAAAATCAAAAATGGAAATTGAGAACATGTCAAAGAGACAACTACCGGACCAAAGAGCAGATAACATCCGAAAGCCACCAATGGGTCTTCAATGCCGCGTGCAGATCCCGCACACGGAAGTTGGCCTCATACATTGATAGTTTTTTTTTTTTTTTTTTTTTTTTTTTTTAAAGTAGACAATTTAACATTCAAAATTATAAAACGACGAATCCCCAACGCTTCTCATTCAAAGTTGAATTCTTCAATATTTGTTTTTAATTTTCTAACGAGATGCTATCGACTATCGTTTTGAAAGAAACAGCATTAAATCATTTGTAAGACATAATATATTTACCCCAAACGAAGTTGTATTTCTATAAGCTAAAATCCACTTAAATCAAAGCGTGACAAGTTTGTTCAATTAAAAAAAAAGTTTCAAGTATCGTTTGTCTTTCATCAATTGTACATATGCAGTTGTATGTTCTTTTTTTTTTTTTGGCATTTGTAAGCCTTTTTAGCTTCATTCTTTATCCATGACGTCTTATAAGAGTACGCTTTACACATTTGGATACAGTTTTGAATAGCAAAATGAGGTCTTACCGAAACACTTCCTAACTAACGCATGTGTTTAAAAGATTCTACATGGTAACATAAACTAAAGTATATAATGATCTATAATTATACTGGCTTTTCTATCATTGCCGGTAACCAATCAAAATGGTGCTTACATTGACAAATCAAATTCCTCATTGCAGTTATAATCAATTCCAAATCTTGAAATCTGGTAACCTGGAACATTTTCCCTTGGTCACTAGCAATATTTTCCAACTCGTCCTTGAACATTGCACTTCCCACACCAATGGCAATAACAGTCAGTCCTTCTGCCTTAGCCAAAGATGCTTGCAAAGATGTGAGAGCGGGTGAGGCGGATCGACCATCGGTAACCACGACCATGATTTTAGGGGCGAAAGAACGTCCTTCTTCTCGCATCATTTTGCGCACGCGTTCAATACCCAAAGCGGTATTAGTTCCAACTTTTGGATGTCGTAAATTGTTTGCTAAAATTTTCAATAAATCTTTTGATCTTGATGGTTGTAGATGGACTATATCTCCAATCACAGTACTAAATACAACAATACCAACATGTATAAACTCTTTTCCAATTTCAAAATTATCTATCATGTTTGCTACAAAATTCTTTTGTTTCCGAAAGTCTGCATTGCTCATACTGTTTGATCCATCAATCAAAAATACGATATCCCCAGGCACATTACAAACCTTATCTGCAAAAACAAGATTTTCAAGATTTTTATTCATAACCTTTCTTTTGAACTTGTACGTTACATAAATTAAAAGACAGCAAACCAGTAAATTGGTTCTTGCTTGGATTCATTACGTAATAATTTTGTATAAACTTTAATCTAAGAGCAGAAACATTAGCATTTTTACAGATAAACAATATATGGAACTCATCACCTATTCCCTCATTGTTCATATTCTAAGGTCCCTGGCAATTCCCGCACATCTCCTAGTCTCACTAGGTGATTTTAGATTCGAACATCGAAGTTTAGAAATATAATATCTGTCCCTAGGTAATAATCGTTATAAATATGGCAAAACCAAAGTACGAACTATTCTAAAAGAATAATCAAGAAAAACATTTTTTTTTAGTGTGTTCGTTTTTCACCAATCAAATCCAGTTAATTTATGTGATAATTAATTTTTGATATGGAAATTGAACTTGCAGTAAACTATATCCCTTATTAAAACCCCTCATATATTGTCTGGGGTATCTTACATGTTAACGATCAGTTGTTCTGTTTCTCTCAATTATTTTATTGAATAAATAATCATGCCATACTAGGCGTAGCCGAGACTTACCGGTGGGATTGGCAACGTGTATCGATGGAAGAGTTACCATTTGTGTTTGTAATGGTGGACTTGTAGTTGTTGTAATTACTGAAAGAAATGTTTGAAAATATGAAAGTAAGAAATATACATAATTTATATATCTATATATCAAATAAAATGAGGTTGAAATTGTTCATCAATTATTCCCATAGTTAAAATATGTATGTAATTTTCTGTTTCAGAATACGATGTTTAAATTTTGGATCATATTAAAGACAGTATACCAAAAATGTTGATCTTTTTGAACAACACCCTAAGGCCAAATAAAAATATATATGTGGTTCCAGTAACCCTACCGTCCCTACTTTTTCGGCTTAAAAATAGCCTACCCTAAAGATTTTATTGTCATTTTTCATTAAGCACTGTTAAAGTCAGAATGATGCTCCCATAGACTCAATGTAAAAAAAAAACATAAAATAAAAATAAATCCCTACCTACTTACCCTAACTTTTTTTCAGATGTAACTGGAACCACACATACTTTTTTATTTGGCCTAAGTATATATATTGGAATTCCAATCAATGACATTTAAGACACAATCCTTTGGATTCAAATGTGACGAATTGGTTTTTGTTATTTGTCCTAAAAGACCGTATTTGTTTCGATTCAAATCAACTCAAAATAAAAACATACACACTTAAAGACCACAGTCATTATTAGATACAAATATTAGCTTTTCTAAAAGCGTGCTACTTGAAGGTAGTGTAGGGTTTGGTATAGGCTAACGACTATTTCTAGGAGGAAGCTTGAATTATATTATAGGTTATGATTCTTTATTGCTACGAAAATTTAGTATAGAATGTTCAAATCTTAATTTCATTGACCTATATAATTTCTTACATTTTTAAATATATTTGACCCTTTATTCTCAATAGTTTGCCCATTATTTTCTATTCTATAAACCCTTTCAAAGCATTCTAATATGAAGAGATTATGAGTTTATCTTTTTATTGACACTTCTTCTTGGGTATTTTTTCGCTAAAGGATTCAAAACATTCGTCTTCAGATTGAGAACAAATAAAAAAAATAAAACAATATAATATCCTTACCCAAGATATAATAAAATTGATTACAGTGCGTTTAAAAATACATTGAAAATTTCTTTATCTCATAAAAATTTGAAAAATTCCGTTGTATAGTTTTTTTTACTCATTTGCAATGAAGGTGTTAAAGTTTTCTATTTTCTATATATATGTTATGTATTCAATTACAGCAGATTCCAACGAGTATGAAGCTACAGGTAGATTCTTTGGTTAACTTCCTTGCTAGCTAAACCATGAAATCATTATTAGGTAAGGTACACAAGCCTTTGTGTGGAGTCAAGTAGTTAAACTGTATTAAAATGAACTGAGTAATTGATTGAAATAAAATTGACAAATCAAACACAGAGAACCAATCAGAACAAGTGACAGAATATAAACATTGTAAAACTAGTTTTACAGTCAGTTTAAAAATAAGTTTTCAAAATTTGTTGATAAGCAAATTCATAAGCAGGTTGTAGGTGTGTTTGATTTGTCAATTTTATTTCAATCAATTACTCAGTTCATTTTAATACAGTTATGTGCATGTACTTAATAATGGTACAATCACTTGTTCTGATTGGTTCTCTGTTTAACTACTTGACTCCACACAAAGGCTTGTGTACCTTACCTAATAACGATTTCATGGTTCATGAGCTAGCAAGGAAGCTAACCAAAGACTCTACCTGTAGCTTCATACTCGCTGGAATCTGCTGTAATCTTTTCTCGTAGAAACTCAGTCAATCATGTATCGTTAACAAAAATCCATCAGTGTTACTATGAAAACTAGTATTAAAATTGATCATGATTAGACAATTATTTTACAATGATATTTTTAACAGGTTTTCAGGTATTTTCTTATTATGTTTAAAATTCAGTAGATTTAATTGTTTATTTTTCAGCTTTTATTAAATAATTTAACAAATATTTAACTTTGATATGAAAACTACGATATACACTGTATATATTAATTTACGGGATTTACGTAGTATCTAATCAACTGAAATATAACCAATAATGTTGACCAATAAAAAAACAAGAATGTGTCCAAAGTACACGGATGCATTATCATTTTCCATGTTAAATGGACCGTGAAATTGGGTAAAAATTTAATTTAGCATTAAAGTAGAAAGATCATACAATAGGGAACATGTGTACTAAGTTTCAAGTTGATTGGACTTTAACTTCATCAAAAGCTACCTTGACTAAAAACTTAAACCTGAAACTCGCACTTTCATTTTTTCAGTGGACCGTGAAATTGGCGTCAAAGGTATAATTTGGCTTTAAAATTAGAAAAATCATATCATAAGGAACATGTATACTAAGTTTCAAGTTGATTTGACCTCAGCTTCATTAAAAACTACCTTGACCAAACACTTTAATCTGAAGCGGGACGAACGGATGGATGGACGAACGAACGAACGGACGCACAGACCAGAAGACATAATGCCCCTCTACTGTCGTAGGTGGGGCATAAAAACATATTTTAATGGTATTTGTTAACGGTTTCTAATTATCAAATTTAAATCAATATATATGTGTGATTCTGTATTTTGATTTTTATGTTGATTATGTTGTACCTTGCCATCTATCATTAACAAGCATGTTTACGTGACAATTAATCATGTTATTCATGTTTAAAAGTTGATGGAGCAAATTATTCATTGTGATATTAATAGTGTTTAACAATACTTTATAAAGTTTACATATCAATTATGATAGTTAATACTAATAAGGGGTAAATAATGGTTCTTGTAGAAATTAATAACACGGTGTTTCAATTAATTATTACGGTAATTGCATGGTTTATGAGGGTGTTACGTAAGGATCAACTTTCCGAAGCAAGATCGTAGCCTTTACGAACTTTTCCGAAGTATTGCCGTTACTTGCCGAGCTTTTTTTCCCCTTGATTCGGCCTTTGCTTGGAAGTTTGGAAGAATTTAACCACTGCTAAAATTTGAGAAACCTATACTTTCATAAAAGACGGCTTATTTCAAATGTGAAGAATTTTAAAAACATCAACAGTTTCGTGATTAACATAGGGATAATGATCACGTTCTGATAGCATAAAATGTTTTTTTCCCCTTATAATAAACATATCTTCAGCAGTTGTTTTTTTTTTGTATGTTTTTGTCTTTTTTTATATAATACAATTTTTCTTCATATATCATATATTCGATAAAAAAAAAGAACTTGTATGGTCTTCTAAATAAAATTGAAATTAAAATGATTGGAAAAACTCAACAAACAAGGTCGGTTTTCAATGACATAACTAATACACAAACAATACTAAAACATGACATAAATCTTGTACTACGTTTGTCGATCAGGGCATGTTTTATGTCATGTGTAATTGAATTGGATAACTAATGTTCTCCAATACACAATTAGTTTCCTTTTTCCCACAGATAAAATAGTGAGAAGAGAGTGATAAAAGTCACTTTTAGTCAAAATAACTTGAATGTAACGGTTTTGGTACGAAACAGTGGTGTGAAAACAACGTATAAAAGAATATTAAAATACATACTTATGACATGCATGCAGTCAAGGGGACACTTTTCGTGTAACCTGTGCCAGAACGGCAACAGATATTGTATTATCATCTATCATAAACATACAGTTAACTCTCGTTGTCTCGAACTCGGTTGACTCGAAATTTCGGATGAGTCGAAGTTTTCACGTGGTCCCGAACTTTATTCCATACAAAAGTATGTAATTCGACTCCTGATGAGTCGAAATTGGATGAGTCGAAATTTCGGTTGAGTCGAACTAAATCTACGGTCCCAAGGTTACATGTAACAAAAGCATTCAAAATTCATTTTTTATCTCGAACTAATACACATATGTTAAAACATGACCTCCGGGATTTAAATGGATTGAAGAGTTAATCTGACAATACACGTGTAATTAAATTTCCGGTCATTGACCACTGTATTGATTTATGACATGCTATTTCCATGAGTGTTTACCTAAGATTATCTTTTATAGAATTTTGATAAATAATTAGTGATACATTGTTAATATTCATGAAAAAGTATTTAAAATGTTTACAAAACAATTGATTTGTGATTTACACTAATGAGCTTGGGTGTGTATAAAGTGAGGATTATGGCTTCCGTTGATGATCACCTAAAAACTACTCAAACGGCGTCTTTGATCTTGTTACATTTTCTTTTGAAAAGAAAGAATGAGATAAAACAAAATGAATAGAAATCAAAATTTTCTAAATCTTTTGTATCCGAGAATAATCAATTTTGTCAGCTTTAACCGACCTGAATAACGAAACTATCGATTGGAATTTACACTCTTGGAAAAGCCATAGGATTTTTTTTTAATTGAAACAATTGAATAAGTAAAAATAATGTCATTATAATAATAAAAGACTGTGACATACAAATACATCGATCTGATACTAGAATATCGATCCCCTTGCCATATTCACCCGGATTTATTTTAGCTTTACCAAGCTAAGCAAGAGTTGTGTCCCTTAGATTGTCGAACTTCCGGTGTTCGTTTGAGTCGAACTACGTGTATCTCGAAATATTTCTCTGGTCCGGCTGACTTCGACATAACGAGAGTCGACTGTATATAGAAATAAATACATAGTCTTGAAACTTAAAATAGGTATAGGAAGATGACGTGGTATGAGTGCCAATGAGACAATCCTCCATCCAAATAACAATTTATAACTCTCCCTGGTTTTGATGTAAATACAAAAGTTAATAAGTCTGTGTTACGTGTTTGTTCGTCTGTAGGTTCGAAAATTTATAAAAGTAAACAATTATAGGTCAAGGTAAAATGTACGCTTCGTATTGCATATGTGTGAAAGATTTTCGAAACCTAAAAAAGAAAAGAAAAAAAGAGCTGAAATAAAATACATAATGTCTGATATTCAATGTCTTCTACTCTCAAATTATAAGCCTGGTAACTTAGATTTGTTTACTATTTAAACCCCCCATTACTTAAAATTATGTGTTGCTCATCATTTTGTTCTTAGAGTTCGAAACTCATTCTACACAATTCATCAATTATAACATTAAGATGATCAACCTGGTCCTTTTTTTTAAGTTCCAGAGTTATGCCTCTCTGCAGTTGGACAACTTTTATACTATTCAGTATGTGCCTATCTCTTTCCTATTTGCTTAAAGAAATGTTCATAGAACTAAGTACATTAATATACGATACTGATATCAAGCTGTAGTTATAAGAAGTTGGGGTATGAGTGCCAATGAGCCAGCTTTCCATCCAAGTCACAATTTATAAAAGTATATTATAGGTCAAAAACACAGAGCCTTGATTCACACCGAACAGCAAGCTATAAAGGACCCAACAAATCACTTGTGTAAAACCATTCAAACGGGAAATCCAACGGTATAATCTATGTAAAAGACGAGAAACGTTCACACTTGTAGGGCAACTTGGTATCAGCAAATCTCAGAGCAACACATTTCACGAGCTTCGTTATGTGTTTATGAAACTTTGTGCATGTGTTCATATCGACATTTACCTCAAAAACTAACAAAACCTTTGGTTCTTCTTTGGTTTTAGTAGTTTTGCTTTCTCTTGAGGTGAACATAGTTATTACACAAATAAACCTGTGACAATACTTCTTCTATTAGTACCAAGTTGATTAGAATCCGACCTGAAATAACCTTACAATATTTGTTTTAAAAACAGTAGCAGTCTTATATTAAATATACAGTGAAACCTGTTTAAACCGAGCCTATTCGGGATTTTGTTCGATTTTGGCCTATGTTCCGTTTTATCAGGTACACAACGCATATAATTTGATATGACGGTGCTTACGAACATGTTTGGTTTAGACAGGATTTCGGTTTATACAGGATTCGGTTAAGTCAGGTTTCACTGTATAGAAAAACAAATAAAAAAGATCTTCCTCCTTCCCTCTTCATAGAGAGAAATATGAGAGGAATGTATAAAATTCATGGTTTTAGTTGGTCTGTCCATCCCACAACACAAACATACACACAACCACGCACTTTAAAATTTGGGGCAAATTTCAAATAGTTAACAACATTCTGAACCATACTACTAGTACTTTAAAGATAAACAGATAATTACCTTGACAAACCATGTTTCTGATCTCAGATATTAATCCTTGTAGAGTTATATATGAGGTTGCAGTGTAAACTTTCCTTGGACTGGATGCAATCTGTCTCAATTCGTCTTTAAAAATCTGTTTTCCGACACCCAAAGCTAGGATACGAATCCCTTCAATTTTCGCCAATTCTGCTTGAGAATGCGTATCACGCGGAGAATCAGAGCTTCCGTCGGTGATCACAATTAGAATTTTTGGTACACCTTGTCTTCCATCTTTTTTAAATTGTTCTCTGGCATATTGGATACCCTTTGCAGTGTTCGTAGAATGCTTAGGTTGCCGAAGAGACGTTGAGATAATCTCTAACATTGTTTTGGGTTTAAAAGGTGCGAAACTAACATAGTCTCCAATATTTGAACTGTACACTACAATTCCCATATGAATAGCGTCGGGAGCTACATCAAATTGTTTGATCAGCTGTTTCACAAATGTTTTGGCATTTGTCCAATCTCTGTCTTGTATGCTGTCCGACCCATCTAATAAAATTAAAATGTCAGCCGGAACATAACAGTTTAGACCTACAAAATAAAACTAAAATGTCAGCCGGACAATAAAGTTTGAACCTTCAAAATAATTCTAGAATACAATATTGTTTTCTTTTCATCGTTTCAAATGGATTAGTTTAAAACATGGACAATTCTTAGTACAACATTTAATTCGGAAAACATGCTGTAATTCGCAGCCTCGGATAACTCGATCGGTCGAATAGGTTTGTGGGTTCTTTCGACTCATCCACTTATGGAGGTTCGACTGTTTTCCTTTCTGTAGTATTTAAAGCAAATAACCCCAACCACCCAAATCCCCCTCCATCGATTTCATTTAAAATAAACCAGGCCTTACAATCCTAAAATTTTGGAGTATGATTTTAATACTCAGATTCAGAAATCTACCAATCAAAACACTGGATTTGCATGCAGTTTCGACAAGAAATTTTGTTCTCCTAGTACGGGGTAAAATTTAAGGACTTAAAGATCTGTCCTATTTACAAAAAACCAACAAATTACTTGAATTTAAGATTTAGAAATAGAACAAAATAAAAAAAAAATCAATAAAAATTATTCAAGATTGAGATAAACATTTCGTCGCATTCTCATCGCTCTCATCATTTTATCAAAGAAAGTGAATACATTTGTTATAATTTTTACAGTTGTATAGAGTTTACAACTAAAAAAAACTGAAATAAAAGAAAATATTGATATTAACCCCGCCACATTATGTATGTATGTGCCTGTCCCAAGTCAGGAGCCTGTAATTTAGTGGTTGTCGTTTGTTTATGTGTTTCAAATTTTTTTTCCGTTCATTTTCATAATATATAAATAAGGCCGTTAGTTTTTCTCGTTTGAATTGTTTTACATTGTCATTTCGGGCCTTTTATAGATAACTATGTAGTATGGGCTTTACTCATTGTTGAACGCCGTACAATGACCTATAGTTGTTAATTTATGTGTCATGTTTGTCTCTTGAAGAGAGTTGTCGCATTGGCAATCATACCACATTTTTTTTATATATATGTACGGTGCATATGTTTCTTTTCAATATTTGTATGCGAACAGAAATCTTAAAATGGATCGAAAAAACAATACATTTAACATTTTATTCGACATATAATGTAATTGCTTCAATTTTTATTTCATTGTTTTTGTTAAAACATATTATGAAAAAAATAAACATTTATTTACATCGAATCGTATGAATCACACACGTTGTAAAAAAGAGCGGTGTCATGTTTTTTTGTTTAAATAGTATTATCTTGTACATTTTTGTACTTTGATTTTAGGTTGACCTTCTCTACACGAAATGTTGTCAATCTCTCGAACTGAATAACTGTTTAATGGGACCGAACTTCCGTAATGGTTGTTAAATTTCATAAAATATAATTTTTCAAGTGCAAATTGCAACTTATCTGATTTTTTATAACAAAAGTTGAATAATGATTTAAGTCGACATGCCCACAGCTGTCGTTCTCTAACGAAACGCAAATATACAACGGTTTTAAGTATAAAAGGACAGCCCTGCCACAGAATTGAGATTGCTGGTTTTGTTTGTTTTGTTTGACATTTTATTCATTTATGCTGAATGTGAAATTATTTCAACTCTAGTTATATGTCGATGTACACCAGCAGATTCGCATTTCATTGGTATCAGGTAACAATGTGTTGTTATGGTAAGAGGACCAGTTTTCAATGTGTTTGTAATCACAATTGTGCAGAAGATATTAAATTGACAATCCAAAATCGTAGGCCTATGAAAAAAGACGAAAAGACAAACGACTTTCTTCAAAACACTACATTGAAAACTAAAAACTGAGCATCATGCACGAACCTCAATAAAAAGGGTGTACTACGTTGATTGTGATCATTTTGCTCTACGTGTAGCCCATTGTTGCCCATTGCCAGTATAAACTTCATTGTTCAAAGCCGTACGGTTGACTATAATTTCACTTCATTTGAACTTTTGATGGATATAGTTGTCTCATTGGCAATTATACCACATCTTCTTATTCTTCTGTTGCACAAAGCATATATAAGAGTTCCATTTTCTTATTCTTGTATTGAAATTACAACAATAAGAGTTATACACCGAACATATTAAAGTTACCTCCCGTGGAAAATATATACACCGAACATATAAGAGTTACCTCCCGTGGAAAATATATACACCGAACATATATGAGTTACCTCCCGTGAATAATATAAACACCGGACATATAAGAGTTACCTCCCATGGAAAATATATACACCGAACATATAAGAGTTACCTCCCTTGGAAAATATATACACCGAACATATTAGAGTTACCTCCCGTGGAAAATATATACACCGAACATATTACAGCTACCTCCCGTGGAATATATATGCTCCCCTCTTTAAAACAAATAAAACCTACCTTGTTGATGTGTATTCCGTACAATGAGACATAATAAAACTATAAATATCGGTATCTTCATCTGCAAAATAATAAAACTATAAATATTGGTAATTTCATCTGAAAAATAGTCAAACTATCAGTCCACACTAGTCTTAACAATAATGTGCTTCTCAAGAAAAAAAAACTTTGATTTTTAAAATATAAAAAAAGGTTTCCAAGTTACTATATTCAATAATTCTATATCAATTAATCGCATCTCTTCATTCATAGTTTAAACGAGGAGCTATTTACAATATACAAACATATAGCTTATATTTCACCAGCTCAGCTGTCACTTTCAAACAATTAGTCTATCAATTTTTAGAAAAATCACAATATAAAAACTTATAATGTGTATATTTTAGTTTTTCTCGAAACCATTTGCAAAATTTGGTAGACAGACTTTCAGATGACTCGAAACTATTTCTGCATTTATATATAAGAATTAAATAACCGACTGGATGCTAGTTCTATTAAACAGTCAGACCATTTTAATATTACTGATATCACATTGACTGTTTAACAACATAACATAATGCTCTATGAATACTATTGTCATTACCATTATCATTTCATATTTTATCAAAATTGTTATGTTTTATTTTAGTGAAAGCAGTTACTTTTAAATAGAGTTATTGAAATATTGAAATTTTGATAAAAAGTGATAAAAAATATAGATTGAAAAAAACTAATCATTAAAAATAAGATAAACAAGAGAATCTCGAATTATACATATAAAAAAAAAAAAAAATAAAATATAAGAGTAAATTAAAAATACAAAGTTTCATACCGTGGACAAAAGTTACTTTCCGTGTCAGCTTCTCATAACGTCACACAGATCGGTCTCCTCATCAACGTTTGACCATACAGTTCTTAATCATCCCGTTAAAATACATCTCCGTACGGGCAATCACGATTTCTTTGATCCGGATCTGCTCCGGGCATAGCGAATTTGTTCTCTTGTCAAGATGCATTTGCCCAAAAGGTAAACAGCGACAGATTCTTCTGTTTCTATTGTAAACGGCATTGGGGCATACAAGGTTGACTGTAAATTTGTTTGAACTTGTTAAAAAAGATGTAACGATGTATTTATCATAATAACATGCCAGAAAATTGATTATTTTAACTTACAATGTTCCGAAGAAGAGAAGACCTTCGTGAACCTCGAGAAAATTAACTCGAGTTACAATAACCTTTATGTTTTTAATCCTTTATAACGATAGAAATTAAAAAAAAAAATAGGTCATTTATGAGATAAACTTATTCATATTAAATACAGATGTTGATAATTGTACAAAAAAAGGATGTTTAGTTAGATTTGAATATTTTTCCATTATATTTTTGGTAGAATGAAGATGTATATTTGTTCATATCTTATCGCAAAGAAGAGGTCTAATTGGACAACCTTGTCGAATCATAGTCACTGATTGCGAGTCAGAAGTCCAGACGTTCTCAAGAGTACATTGATTTGCCTGTATGATTCTTTTAAATATTATTTCATAATCTTGTTGTAAAATAAGCGATTGAATAGACAGCCTTGTCGAATGCAAATGTATATACATAAATATATACCTCATGTTTCATTGTGTCTTTTCTTTTTAAATTGATTTCCAATGTGGAAAACCTATTATAAGACACAAGAACCCCTAAAACCAAAAATGTATATATTAAAGTGCCACCGCTTGAATCTCAATGTTTTGAAAGTGCAAAGCACGTAAAGTATTCGATATTTGCAAGCAGAAATAACAAAATATCAGATTAAAACATCTTACTGAGTCAGGCTAACTTGTCTGATATAAATCGGGTTGACATATTTTCAAATTTTGTTGATATTTTGAGAAACTGGCTAACTTGTCTGATATAAATCGGGTTGATATCATTTCATTTTTTTTTTCAAATTTTGTTGATATTTTGAGAAACTTGTCAAGTTTCTCAAAATATCAACAAAATTTGAAAAGATGTCAACCCGATTTATATCAGACAAGTTAGCCTGACTCAGTTAAGGTTAACTACACAGGAAGCCGTCGTGTGCTGTTGTTACTTTGTGGTGTGATATCTACTCTGAAGTGAGGTCATCGATACATTAAACTTAATTTCTGTAACTTCGAGCATTCTTTGGTTTTATTGTCTTTTATATCGCTACCTAAAAAGAAATTGCATTCATGTATTGAATGTCACCACTATAGAGCTCTATATTAACTTTTATCTGTGAGTCAAACCCCTTTCGTAATGAAAGCCATTTTTAGCCATGGCCTTACGAAATGTGAAACAATTCATAAAGGAAAACAAGGCCTGATTTAACTCTTAACTTGGGGCAGGCACATACATTATAAGAGTAAGTACCATAAATACCATCACATGAGCAAAAAGTAAAATCAGAAAAATACTGAACTCCGGGGTTAATTCAAAACGGAAAATATCTAATTAAATGGCAAAATCAAAAGCTGAAACACATCACACGAATGGATAGCAACAGTTATATTCCTGACTTGGTACCGACATTTTCGTATGTTGACAATGGTGGAATAAACCTGGTATTAAAGCTAGCTAAACCTCTCACTTGGATGACAGTCACATCAAATTCCATTATATTGACTACGATGCGTGCACAAAACAAACAGACAAAATAGGTACAAATGTCACAAAAAGGGGTACAACAGCAACACGATCCCCACCAAACACTGGTGTGATCTCAGATGATCTTATATTTAACTTCAATGGTATTGTTATACGCAGTCTATAACGGAATGTTAGTACAGTGAAACCCGTTTAAACAGAACCTCTTCGGGACTTCAGGTTTTGTTCGGTTTTATCAGGTTCACAACGCACATAATTTGATATGACGGTGCTTACGAAATGTTTAGTTTCTACAGGTTTTCGGTTTATACAGGATTCGGTTTAGTCAGGTTTCACTGTACAACATAAATACAGTTGACTGGTTCCGTAAGATGACAATTAAACTAAGTTTTTCACACTTTTGTTTTCTCGACTTTTTATTGTTTTGTAAATGTAGATTTGACAGTGGTATTTTAAGACGCGGTGTATAATGGAATGTTAGAACATCATAAATACAGTTGACTGAATCCGTAAGATGACAATAAAACTATGTTTTTCACACTTCTGTTTTCTCGACTTTTTATTGTTTTGTAAATGTAGTCTTGACAGTGGATTATAAGTTACTTGCTCGGAGCTTTTGATGAGGTTATGGGTCACCGTATGTGATGCGATATGATAAATGGTACTCGACGCCAAAACTTTATCTTCAGGACATTTAGATGTAAGTGTGAATGACCACCAATACCCTAAATTTGCGTCATCAACAAATGGAAGATTTAAACGACCTTGACTGGCTATACAGCCCTTGCACGGTCGGCCCTGGCTTGCGCCTTTTTGGGCATTAAATAATTTAATTTGCGTCATTGTATCGTGGTCGACCTTATCTGCAAAGAATTCCGCTCAAACTGGTGCTAGGGGCATTTTTGATTACAGTTAGGTGAGAGTTTGGCTCCATTTTGAAAACCTCACTTTTGCTTTGACTTTGAGATGAAGAATAGCAAAACATTGTTCTTCATTAAGTTATTATTTGTTGTGATTTTGTATCAAGAATAGATACACTATACATAATTTCTTTCCGTATTATAATTTTTACCAAACTTTTTAATTTTATCACATATTTTCAATCGTGAAAATTGACACAAATTGTTCTTGTGTGACAAATCTATTTTAGGAATTGGTTGAATATTTATAGTATGCAAATTCGCTATTTGAACGAAATCTTCCTCTAGAACTTAAACATTAAAAATGGTTGTTACATGTAGAAAAAAATGGTTTAAAGGTCGGAGTGTACATGTCGATGTATCAATATAATCTAAATCACATTGTAAGACGAATAAAAACAGTCTGTTATTTAAACAAAAACATGGTGAGGCAGACAACATAATAATAATCGAACAACCATTTAACTTCAAACGGGGCTGATTTTTTTCCCTAAAATAATATTCTGATCCCCAATTTGGTGAAAAAAATATTGTGTCAAGCAAATGACACATGGATTTCCCCATACATTAAAGTGCTAAATTTTGAAGAAGAAAAAATTGATTGATAGCGTTAATATAAAAGCACTTTGCATTCTGACTTAAGCACACACACCCCTTTTTGAAGTTAAATGGTTCCTCCCTAAATAAATCTGTATATGTATACTCTGCGAAAAAAGAAACGCATACTAATTTTTAAAAAATGCTCTTAACAAAAGATTGTTTCCTTTAAATGCTTGGTATTATATTTGGTATATTCAACTAATAGTTTACACACACATATCATGCAAGATATCGAACAAAGATAATAAACCGGAATAATACTATGAATTGGTTTTATAATCAATGTCACCATGTGCAGCTAACACTGTTTCTGCATCTTCTTAGAATAAATCGAATTTGATTTTGTATTCGGAACCGTTCGTGATCTATCATTTTGTATTCGGAACCGTTCGTGATCTATCATTTTGTATTCGGAACCATTCATGATCTATCATTTTGTATTCGGAACCATTCGTGATCTATCATTTTGTATTCGGAACCATTCGTGATCTATCATTTTGTATTCGGAACCATTCGTGATCTATCAACATCGTCTCAAAGGGGCATTGGGGGGTTCAATTCTGATACCATTCCCTTAAGGTGGTACCTAACACTACAGGGAGATAACTCTTTAAAGTCAGCTAAACGTTTTAATTACGTTGTGTTGTAAAGGGAACATAAAGTTTCTCAATGATCAAAATTGGAATTTGTCAAACTGCTAAATAACCAGTGTAATTTTTCTGATAAAATGGTTGGTTCAAAATTTTTGATATTTTGATATTTTTGTTAAATGGTCGAAGTAAATACTTTATCAAAATTTTATGAAAATTAAACGAGCCAAATCAATTCTAGTGAAAGTCTTAGGTACCACCTTAAAGTCTAGGCATTCAATGTATGAAACCAACCAAAACGTGCATAGGGGAGGGTTGAGATCTTAAACGTTTTAATGGTATCAAACCTTCTCCCTAATCTGAAACAATAGTGTAACATCACACCATAGAAAGACACACTACAAACTTTAATTGGAATGGCTTAACTCAATCAAAAAACGATATGTAACCGTTTGTACATGTACATGTATATATTAAGTAACTGTGTCTTTCACGTTTTTCAAATAATTTGTAATTTATCGTGGGGAAATGGAAAACTGCCACAAACGGTACGGAAACCATCTTTCAAAATTTATTTACAGATAAGACACCTACGATACAAATTCTAACAGATATATTTAGGAATACTTACATGTCCCCGGGGAAAGGTGTATGAAAATGACCAACGATATAAGTTAACATGTAAATAATCTTTTGACAAATAAACCACTGTTTGGACAAACGTAATAAAATATGTGTATCTAAATATAATAGGATGGTGTGCGGAGTATAAGGATTAAAAAAAAACAATTATCATTCATTTATTTCGTTAATAGTGTAATTAGAGGTTCACTGAACTTGGTGTCTTTTAACGTCTGTCGTTTGTTTGATGTATATATAAAGTTTCTCGTTTTTTAAATAGAATAGATTAGACCGTTAGTTTTCCCGTTTGAATGGTTTTACACTTGTAATTTTTGGGCCCATTTCAACTTGGTGTTTTGTTCGTTTGATACATAGATGATCTACGTACATGTAATTTAATTTATAAAATATGTTGAATCTGATGTTCAGTAGAATTCGTTTGTTGATGTGGTTCATAAGGAATCCATAAGTGTTTCTCTATTTCCTTATTTTAATATAGATTAGACTGTTGGTTTTCCCGTTTGAATGGTTTTACACAAGTATTTTTGGGGACCCTTTACAACTTGTTGTTCGATGTGAGCCATGGCTCCGTGTTGAAGACCATACTTTGACCTATAATGGTTTACATTTATAAATTGTGACTTGGATGGAGAGTTGTCTCATTGGCACTCATACCACATCTTCTTATATCTATATATTATATATTATGATCTACGTTGCATAATTTATAAACTGTGTTGAATAAAGTGTGTGCTTATCATTGTAATAATTTGGTTCATTATGAGTTATCTGCTGCTTGTAAAAGTTATCGTTTCATAATATTATCCGAAGTTATTTTTCATCTTTTATATATGAAAAAGAAATCTGATCCCAGCTAACACATAATATTTTCATGATATTATTGACTGGTTATATATATGTTTTTCAAAAATATTTACCAAAAAATATTTTAAAGACATTTTTTTTACATCAGAAATTATGCATTAATGATATTTTAACAATAATATTTCGTCCCAATGTTTGATTGCTAATATAAACACATTTTTTGTAAATATTTTTTCATAATGAATAATAAATATTCTTTGCTGATGTTTTTAAAACGTTAAATAGACAGTTTTATAAATGAGAACAATTGTATGTCGAGGAGATATTTCTTTGCAATATTCTGATGGACATTTTTATATAACATATAATATATATAAATTTGTTAGATGTGTAAAAGAAATATTTATAAAACATTTTTGATTTACATCTATGTAAAGCATAGGTTTGATGTATAATAAAATATCTTTTTGATGTAACATCAATATACTTTTCTTGTCCTAATCAAAAATATAAAAATGGTAATATCTAATGAATATTTCAATAACATCATAAAAATATATTTTTTCGATTTTATTTAGAAAATATCAGTTAAAGACTGTTTCATAATAGTTTTAAGATAATAAGTTTAATAGATATTTGTAAGATGTATGCTAGAAATGTTTGTCAGTGATATTTGAGTGAAGCACATGTTTGATATGAAAAAAGAAATATTTTATAAACATTTTTACATAATATTTTTAATTGATATTTGTAAGATGTACGACAAATGTTTTTCTTATGTTTGTTAGTGATATTTGTGTGAAGTCCATATTATTAAACGAGAAGACCTCATTTTGTGTGTCGCTTCTCTTCTTTCCACAATAAATTAATCAACACGCCTCTGTGTCCTAAAGGTACAGTGCATAGTTGTATTTGTCATCCATTCATATGATTATTCAGATTGAGTTATTTTGGGAGAAAAAACGAGAAAAAAGGCATCCGGATATTGTCCCGTCATTGGACAAAATTTTAAGTCAGATTAGACTTCCGGTTTGCGTTTTTCTTTTAACATACATAAAGTGTATTTTAATTCTATCTGCTATCATTTTCAAGTTTACTATCCACGGCGGTCACAGAGTTTATTAAATAGAGGGTCTGTATACTATATCAATGACCACCATGGATCGATTAGGCAGCAACCATTTGATTTTCTGAGAAAAAAAAATTGTCTGTTTCACCCTCAGCTGCCACTATATGTAATGCTAAAATTGAAAGAAAAAAATTGTTTTCGACTTGTCGCGAAAAAAAATAGATTGTTTTTCGCCGCAGGCGAAAAAAAAAGTTTGCACAGAAAGAAAAACCATAGCCCCCCCCCCCCAGAAAATCAAATGGTTGCTGCCTTAGTAAACTTAGAATTGAAAGTAAATTCACTTTATAAAATACAGATAAGCGCTAAAATAATTCATGTGAACTTTTGATACCTTTCTGAAATTCTCCAGTCATTAAATCTTTTACAAAATTCATTGATTACAAACAAAAAGAAGATGTGGTATGATTGCCATGTTGAGACAACTCTCCACAAGAGACCAAAAATGACACAGAAATTAACAACTATAGGTCACCGTACGGCGGCCTTCAACAACGAGCAAAGCCCATACCGCATACTCAGCTTTAAAAGGCCCCGACATGACGATGTAAAACAATTCAAACGAGAAAACTAGCGGCCTTATTTATGTACAAAGTGGGTCTCATTGGGGTCTAAGCGTGACGCGGGATTGCCGATTGTTTTGTCAGCGTGACACGTGAAAGTCAAATTATTGTGCCGTGAAAACAGGAAAATGAAGTCTAGCGGGACACGGGAAATTACAAAAAAAATAAGAATTGCTTTCGTACGTAGCGTAAGCGGGATCAGCGGAACCCCCAAATGAGACCCCCTACAAAAAATGAACGAAAAACAAATATGTAACACATAAACAAACGACAACCACTGAATTACAGGCTCCTTACTTAAATGTTCATAACATACTAAAGGTATGTTCAATTGATAGAAAACCAAAAATTGGAAATTTTGGAAATAAAGGAGGAGGGATAAAAAAAAACATTTTCCTGTCCCCAATAACCTATGACTAACGATACTTTTGCTGAAATTCTCCAATCATTCAATATTTTACAAAATTCTTCCAACAACACTTTACATACTTTAAACTACGCTCTGAATGCCCGCGATTTCGCGGGTGTCTTCTAGTGATGTTTGATATTAAAAAGAAAATATTTCTTATATAATTTTTTAATCAGATTAACATGAATGTCTCCTCATTTTTGATAGAAAAGTCTTAACAATTCTAATCTAACTTAAATGAAAATTCAAATCAAGTCAAAAGAAAAATTATCTAGCGAATAACGATTGTGTTCTAAGAGGGTTTAGTCACGTTTCTCCAACATTTGATAATTAGACTAAAACAACATAAGGGATTAGGGGGTCCTCATAAGGACTGACATCGTGATAATTACCTGTAATTCAACTATATCAGGTCTTAACTAAAATATTGTAAAAAGGGATATTGTTAAAAAATATTTATATCAAAACATTAACAAACCATATATTTTTGGTCGAGTATATTAACCAGAAACGGTTACGTAATTATTTTCATCCGCCGTATTTGATTTACAAAATTAAAAAGGTTATTCAACAAAAAAATCCTTAAATAAACAAGGGAAATTCTAATCAAACTGAAAATTTCATAAAAAATTATGGAAAAATAATCTAGAAATTATTTATTTTAAAAGATTTTTTTTTATTAAAAGTATACTAACATGAAAAATCGAAATGTCCACTGACTGTACCTCATTTTAGTAATGTATTCTATTACTCACGGTGGGTATGGTTGTCCTGCGAGAGAACGTTCTGTGCTGGTGATTTGGTCCTGTCAGGTGCTGGTGGGTCCTGATTCTGTGCTGGTGGGTTTGTTTACATTGTATCAGAACGGCAATAAAACGACTGTTTTGTTGCTTAATTTTTCTCTGATGCGTCATAAGTACCATGCAAAGTATATTACAACAATATTATATTGCAAAAGTCGTGCAAGTTCGTTAAACGGAATTGTCCTGACGCTGTGCTGGTGATAAGAAAAACGGTCCTGGTTCTGTGCTCCTATGTCCTGGTTCTGTGCCTTTATATTGTAGTTAAAAGTGGCATATATTCAAGATCATTGATGCTGTACTGTTATTGACTAATTAACTGTTGTCAGCTTTCTTTAAATTGACATTGTTGTGAATCTGTTTACTGTTATTATGAGAGAAAAAAAATACCCCTATTTTTTATTTTTTTTAAAATTAACTGTAATCTTATTTATTGGCCTGTTAATGGAATCCTTCTTGCCCCCTTTTAAGATAAGAAAATATGTTTACGATTTTCGGGATTACGATCATTTTGCAAGATCACCAAAATACGTTGTAATTTATACAATACTTATATAAAGTAGATGATGTGGTATGTTTGTTGTCAATGGACACATTTCCATAAGAAACCAAAGGAAGTATGTGTTAACAACCATACGTCATCGTACGACCTTCAACAATAACCCATAAAATAAAAATGTAAAAGGTTTTGCATAAAAACGGAGAGCAAAAATATCTGTCCAAAAGAAACCATGCTCAGCACTGGTTTCAGTAAGCAAGGGTTCCTTTAGTCCATTAAAATACCAACTTGAAACACCATTAGATAAGATTAAATAGAGTACCCTGAGGTACATCAAGAGAAAGACAAATCAGTCTGTTGACTGCGTTATGGAAGCAATTGCTCCAGGCCAAGGAGTGGCTGTGAAGAAGATTTTTCTGAGGGAGATGAAAAATCCACATGATCAAAATGTTGTACAAACAGACTTAGTACAGGAAATCCTTCAACTCTACAATGTAACAACAGATAATAGAGTAAGACGCCAACTTCTAGCTTTGATATCAAAACAGCTGAGTAAGCAAGAATTGATGAAAGCTATTCCAGACTTGACAACCTATAGAATAGATCAAGCTAGATTAGATATAACTACTGCTTTTTCTTCTGGTATGCAACTTGCTGAAAAACGAAAATATAATAGAAAACGTATGGATGATGAAAAGTTGCAACATGCACTCAGTTTTTTTTTATCCATCCTTTATCCAAATTGTGTCTTATGGAACCAGAGATTTGAAGATGGAATCAGGAAATACAATCACTATTCCAAATGTTGTTAGAACAGCTTGCCATACAAAATTAATACAGATGTACCAGAGTTATTGCAGGGAAGTAGAAGAAATAACAAAATGACAATAGTATTGCGGGTTTGTTTGTTTGGGGGGTTTTTTTTTTTGGAGGGGGGATGAGGGATAAGTTAGAGCGAGGTTACAGTGAAAGTTTTAAGCTTGGAATAGTTTCCCGTAAGATTCTGCTTCATCAAACATTAAAATTTGAACTTAAGTTTTAAGACTTTGTTAATCGACACGATTAGGATTTTTGTATATGAGAACATGGTTTATCTATTAGTTGAAAATTCGGCTTTAAACTAGCTTTCAGTATCTGCGAGCATGCGTTGTTCAATAATGTGTGTCTTTGTGTTATTATTTTATGTGATAAATTGTTGTGTTGGTACACCACTGTAACAATGAAGGAGGAAATGAGGAGGGTTGGTTGGGTGGAAGTTGGGAGGGGTATGCGGAGCGCTAACAAACATGTCTATGCGTCATGGGCTTTGATCATTGTTGAAGCATCAATGTAAGGGGCATTTAATATCTTAATAAAACTATTCTTATTTTAGATACTATATATTGTTATCTGATATTGGACGACAGATGTTGCCCTTTTATGTAATTGTGTAATACAAGTTACGATCATTTGAAAACACACATTAAACAGCCAAATGGATGCACAAGAGCTAAAATAGGAGTCATAGATCCTATTGACAACAATTATCTGCCCAATTTTATTGATTTTGTAACATTTGTTTCAAATATGACCAACTTCTTATCCGAAATCACCAGCACCGTATCAGGACCCACCAGCACAATGACAGGACCCACCAGCACAGTATCAGGACATGAATAAATTGAGAAAATGCTAAATTTTAATAAATTGCAATGTTTTTTCACAAAATAGTTTTGTCGTGTGGATTGCGGTGTAGAAAGCGGACTCTATGAACATTTTTGTTTTATTTTTTCAGTGCTAGATTTTCTGAAAATGAGCATTTTTGTGTTACGCTTACTGAAACAGTTTAGAGAGTCAACTTTTTAATGGTTTACATATGAACCCATAAGAAACAAAATTGAAAAAATCTCAACTGTTTTCTTCCATTTTTTATGAGTTAAAACGTCAAAAATCATCATTTTCGTCTTTGTTTACATTTTTTCATTGATCACCAGCACCCGTCAGGACCGAATCACCAGCACAGAACGTTCTCTCGCAGGACAACCATACCCACCGTGATTACTTAATATATGTTTGTATTTGTGTTACATGTAGATGTTAAATCTAAACCGATGCAAAACAGCCAAGTTTTATTTATGTAAAAAGTCACCAAAAGCGATTGTCTTCTAGTGCGAAGAACCATATATCTACCTAGTCGTTCTGTTTGTATATCATTAGAGCCGAACCCAGTTTTCCTGGTATGCTGTCTTAGCAGAAAATGAGATGAAATAGTCAGTCGTATATCAGTTCACTTTTTCCACGAAAACGGAGCTGATACAAATTGGGTACATCACTTCGCGTCGTGATCTATATAGTGTTTAACTGTGGGAACTGGCTTGGTGAATATTGTGCACTACTAGTATTTTCGATTTGTTCGTCGGATCCTTTGAACGATTTTAATATAACTCCTATGGGCCATTGAGTGCGGCAAAGAGTTTTGTCCTTTAGGAGAATGACGTCTCCCTTGATAAGATCACGGCGATCTTCGGTCCATTTTCGTCGTGGTTGTAGTAACGGCAGGTACTCTTTCCTCCAACGGGACCAGAAAACACTGGCCAGAGCCTGTACACGTCTCCATTCGGCTAGACATAGATCCCGTTTGTCGAATTCTCCAAGCTGATCTGAAGTGAAGATGTAATCGGTCTTTTGTGTCAATAACATAGCTGGTGTTAAGATGAGCGGATTCTCTGGATCTGTTGATACTGGTACCAGAGGTCTTGAATTGATTATTGCTGAAACTTCTGCCATGAATGTATTTAGCACGTCATGCGTCAGATTCCTTCAAGCGGCGTTGATAAGCATAGAGTCGAGTATTCTCCTTGCAATACCAATCATTCTTTCCCAAGCTCCACCCATGTGGGAAGAATGTGGCGGATTGAAGATCCAAGTTGTACCAGAATTGTACAGAAAGTTCTTGAAGGGTCCATCTTCAACGTTGATTGAGTCAATCTTTAAATCGTCGATTGCGCCAATAAAGTTTGTTCCACGGTCGGATCGGAAAATTTTAACTTGACCTCTAATAGCGGCGAATCTTCTGACGGCGTTTATGAAGGCTGAAGAGCTCATTTCCTCGATTAGTTCGATGTGAACAGCTCTAGTCACTAAGCATGTGAAAAGAATTGCCCAACGTTTTGAGTTTGAGTATCCACCACGTGTTTTACGTGAAACAATTGTCCAGGGTCCAAAAGTGTCTATTCCAACGTTGGTAAATGGAGGTGACGGTTCAAGACGGTCCTCTGGCAAATCAGACATGATTTGACACTCAGTTTTTCCTCTAAGTTTGCGGCATTTCACACATTTGTGAATAATAGAAGAGATCAAGCGTTTAGCTCCGACGATCCAGAATCCTGCGGATCGAATCGCTCCATCTGTGAAGTGGCGACCTTGATGTTTTATCTTGTCATGGTAGTGTCGGACTAATAATGTTGCTATATGATGGCGTCCAGGGACGATCAATGGTTTCTTTTCACGGAGGTTTAAGTCAGATTTGGCAATACGGCCTCCTACTCGTAATAGTCCTCGTTCGTCCAAAAACGGATTAAGGTTAGCTATCGTGCTTCGCTTATGAATGTGTTCCTGACGTTTAATGCAATCTATTTCATCTCCGTAAACTTCATATTGAGCAGATATTAAGATGAAATGTTCGGCATTCGAAAAGCCTTCCAGAGAAGTCACTGGTGCTGCCTGTTTTGACCCGTGTAAACGGGAGAAACGTTCTAAAAAGGCTATCGCTCGCACAAGTGATGTCCAGTTGGAAAATCTGTTGAATCTATCAGTTCCGATACCTTTATACTCAAGTGTGGCAAATGTTTTTGCAACATTAACAGTTGCACGGATTTCTCCATCTTCCTCTGGGTCTATTAGCTGATATATGTCCTCAGAATTCTTCTGTTTTGAGAAAAGAAGTTGTCTTGGTCCTAATAACCATTCACTGAATGAATATCGTGAGCAGGTACGGACCTCGTTCCCGAATCTGCGGGATTACGGTTGGTTGGTACATAATTCCATTGACTAGGAGAGCTAAATTTCCTAATCTTCTCTACTCTATTGGCGACATAGATAAAGAACCTTCTTGTCTCGTTGCTGATGTAACCTAAGACAACTTTACTGTCTGTGTAGAATTTCACGTTGTCTATGTGTAAATCTAAGTTATCCACAATAGTTTGTGTGATCTCAACTGCTAATACGGCAGCAGATAGTTCAAGTCGTGGAATAGTATGACCACTTGTTGGTGCAACTTTAGCTTTCCCAAGAATGAAACCTATGTTAGGTTCACCACTACTGTCGGTCGTGCGTAGATATGCGACAGCTGCTATGGCTTTTTCTGATGCATCAGAGAAGACATGCAACTCCTTTGTGGCGGTTTTGCTTAGATACGGCACGTAGGTACGTGGAATGCGCAATGTTTCTATAGCAATTAGAGTATCTCTCCAAGATTTCCACTCAGCTGCTGTCTGATCAGAGAGAGGTTGGTCCCAATCAACGGTTTCTGATACTATTTTCCTTAATAGGAGTTTGCCTTGTATAATCACTGGAGCTAAAAATCCAAGAGGATCATAGAGACTGTTTATCGTTGATAGAATTCCTCTCCGAGTGATCGGTTTGTTTTCTGATGATAATTGAAATAAGAAGTTGTCAGTGTTTACGTCCCAGCTGAGTCCAAGACTACGTTGTAGGGGTTTGCTGTCAGATTCTAAGTCTAGATCCTTTAAATTTGAGGCCAAGTCACTGGCATGAAATGCAGACATAACCTCTGCACAATTAGAGGCGAACTTGTGAAGCCTTAAGTTTCCGTACTTTGCTAATGCTTGCTGTGTGTCCTTCATGAGCTTAACAGCTTCCTCTTTGGTAGGACATGACGTAAGACCGCCGTCGACGTAGAAGTCTCTTGTAACAAAGCTAGTCACGTGACTGCCGAACTCATGTTCTGATGCCTGGGCTGCTTTTCTGAGACCAAGCGTAGCAACGGCAGGTGACGGACTATTTCCAAAAACATGAACTCTCATGCGGTATTCGACAAGGTTTTCTTGTAGATCGTTGTCTTTATGCCATAAAAATCTAAGATAATTCCGGTGGTCTTTTCTCACTACAAAGCAGTGAAACATGTGTTGAACGTCTGCAGTTACTGCGACCATTTCTTTCCGGAAACGCAGCAGTACTCCCAAGAGATCATTGGTCAAGTCTGGGCCTGTTAGCAGGACGCTGTTGAGTGAAACTCCATTACATTTGGCGGAAGAGTCAAACACACCCCTAATCTGATCGGGTTTCTTCGGGTGATAAACACCAAACAATGGTAAATACCAGCACTCTTCATGTTCGCCCAACGGTGGTGCGAGCTCTGCATGATTATTATCTAAGATTTTACTCATAAATGAAAGAAAATGTTCCCGCTTTACTGGGTTCCTATTCAGACTGGCGTCTAACATGCTAGCACAATGAAGAGCCTGCGGTTTGTTGCTTGGCAATGGCTGTCTTGGCACTCGGAACGGTAACGGTGCTACCCAACTTCCTTCCGAGTCTCTTACAAATTCGTTGTCCATCTGTTTCATGAACATTTTGTCTTCATATGACATTCCAGGCTTATCATCGTCCTTTGTTTTTTCAAAGAGTGGCGATTGTAAATCTTTCTTAACGGGGTCTGTGTAGTTTTCCCGAATGTCAAACTTGCTTGTACATGGTTGAAACGTTGAAGGTTGTCCTGTAGGTAAAATGTTAGTTATTTTGACATTTAACTCAAGAGGTACGTGCTGCTTGTTAATGCAGGTCTCTCCTATCACTACCCAACCCAGTTTCAATTGTTGTGCATATGGAGTTCTGGGTGGTCCTATGCGCTGGTCAAGGACATGGTGTGCCTCTATAAGGTCTCTGCCAATTAAGAGAAGAATTTGGCAATTTTCCTCTATTGGTGGAATGCTACCCCTAAGTTCTTTTAAATGAGGGTGATGCATTGTAACTTCAGGAGTAGGTATTTCGTCCCTATTATTGGGAACATGATCACATTCAATCAGTACAGGAAGATCAAACTTGTCATTACCATTGATTGATTCCATGACGAAACCTCTTCCTCTTTTCCCGGAAGTGACTACTTTGCCGGAGCATGTTGATAGAGTATAGTTCTCCGGTTTATCTTTGACGTCGAAAAGATTAAAGAATTCGGGCGATGCTAGTGACCGGTTGCTTTGGTCATCAATGATGGCGTACATGCGAATAACTTTGTACTGGTTATCTTTGTGATAAACATTTACAGGCAGTATTTTAGCACACGATTTCCCGCTATATGTATCTTTGCAGATCTCAGTACAGATAGAGTTAACTGAGGTTGACTTAGTTTCAGCCGATTCTGTAGGCTCCCCGCCGTAGGCTTGCTTAGATGAGCTAGACTGAGAACTTGCAGGTTGCTGTGGTCTAGTGATGTGTAGTGCGGTAGTGTGTTGTTTACTTCCACATTCTTTACAACTTATGCGTGCATTGCATTCCCGGCTTCTGTGTTTGGTAGAATCACAACACTTGTAACAGACATTGTTTTCTTTCAAAAGACCTTTGCATTCCTCTATTGATTTGGCTCGGAAGGCTCGACATTCATTTAAGGAATGCTTTGTATTGTGCAGAATACAAAGACCTTGTTTGCTGGCGTCTCCAGATTGCTGCTCAACCGCTGTTTTATGAGTACCAACTTTAGTCTTGGGGTAAGACGTGAACCTTGGCGCAGCACCTTTTGTATTTGGTGTGACTTTTGACCCAAAGATTAATCCAGGATCGTTTTTAATTCTACTGATTTCACTGATGAAAGCAGATAACTCTGTAAAGGGAGGAAAGGCAACGCCGTGGTTAGATTTGTATCTAGACGCCCTTGTAATCAACTTTTCCTGAAGTCCATATGGTAGTTTTTCAATGACAGGGTTTATTCCGGTCGGTGAATCAAAATAAGCTAGCAGACATCCCAGCTTGGGATTTTCCTTGTGGTATTCTATTTCTGATAGAATGTCAGATAGTTCATAAAGACGTGCGTTGTCCTTATTCGTCAATGTTGGGAATTTGTCAAGTTTACTCATGAGAGAGGCTTCCAACATTTCTGGAGCACCATACCGCTCGTCAAGCCTTTTCCATAATCTTTGTATACCTATTGTAGGATTATTGGCGTTCGACGCTCTTATGCTTATGGCATGTTTAGCAGACTCTGGACCGAGCCACTTGATCAGTAGGTCGATCTGTTCTGAATCAGAGACTTGTAACTCATCAGTCACGTTCTTGAAGCTCGCTTTCCAAGTATGGAAGGATTCTGCCCGATCGTTAAAGCTTGTTAATCGGGAGAAAAGCAGGTCCTTACGCAAGAGAAATCTAGTAATCTCCGATGTGGGATTGATTTGTTGCTGGTGTGCAACAGGGATCTCTTCTTTAACACCTTGTTTTTTGTGTTCAGCAGGAATCATCTAAAAGGTCTAATTTTTGTATGCCAGTTACCATTCCCAGATCTGGGATAAAGGTAATTTCCGGGGACTTAATATCGGAAGGCAAGACAGCAGATGTCTGTGGCGGCAAGTTCAGTGCCACGGATGGCACGAACGCTGGTGCTTCATGACTCAGCTCAATCTTAACAGGACTTGGTCTTATCTTTTGAGTTCCTGTTACTTCCTTTACATCAGTTGACACAGGAAGTGTATTGACGAAATCTTGCACACGCTTGAGAGGGTCGTCCGTTTCGTCAGGGAGATCACTAACTACTAGGCTGCCATCGTCTTCCAGGATACGAGCCTCGGCTTCTGCGGCTGCAGCTTCTCTTTTTGCTTCGAGAATGTTCATAGCGGCCTTAAGTTCGGCTTTTTCTCGGACCGCGCGTGCGGCTTCCTGTTCCATTTGAGTTTTCCTGCGAACGGCCTCCTGTTCTTTTTTAGCTTTGATGTGCTCTTCCTCCTGTTCAATTCGAGCTTTTAGGTGAGCAGCCTCCAGTTCCATTTGAGATTTCATGTGTGCAGCCTCAGCAATTTTACGTGTGGCCTCTTGTTCCGCTTCAGCTTTTCTACGTGTGGCCTCTTGTTCCGCTTCAGCTTTCCTACGTGTGGCCTCTTGTTTTGCACGGATGGCTTCTTGTTCCATTTCGGCCTTAATTTCTGTTTGTCTGTATAGGGTTTGTTCCTGTAAAACCGCCTCCTGCTTTAGGAGGGCAGCTTCTTGCTCGGCAAAGGTTATCTTTGATCTAGCGGACTCTGCCTTGGCACGCTTTCTCCTTGCTAGGCTCGACATGTCGGAGGCGTGTGAGCTCCCGCTGTGCGAGGTGGTCTTTCCCTTAGATGTCCTCGTTTTTGTTGATTTAGCCCTTGTCAAGGTAAGGCGATGCTCGTGCAAAGTTTCAATTGCTAGGTCTACTTTAGACATTCGGATATCCGTTGAGAATTTGCATGTATCAATGTCTTGAAGGCTGTCTTATGTTTTCGTATTTTTGAGAAATTTCAAGTACTCGTCTGTGAGCCTGAGATAATTAGTACAAGCTTGTACAATTTTATCTTGTGCTGTTAATAATTGCTGGAGGTCGTTAGGAGGGTTGGTCGATTCTAATAACCGAGATTCTAGGTTTGACCATAGAGCCTCTAAGTCGTGATAGAACTTGTCACGTTTTTCTATAAAGGCTCCCTGTCCCTTTTCGGTGAGTTCACGCACTCGCCTAGTCATGGCATTTTCATCTAAATTTGTTGTTTTAGACGGATTTTCTTCTGGTTCTTCAGTGACATCTCCCTCCGGAGTCTGAACGTCTTCTTGTTGTTCCTCGTGACTGGGATCCATGATGTAAATCAACTATTTGTAGGCAATGTTTGTTCAACTTTGTTGGTTTGCTGCCTAGGACGCACAAGCTGTGTTGCGTAGTGTCAAGGTAACAGCTACGAACGATGCTCCGTTGTATTTCCTGTTCAGGAGATGTGTAGACAAGTTGTTGTCAATTTACTATGCTGAGCCGGACTCAACTAGTTTTACCAGGTGACTGTATCGCAATCTCGGCAAATATATAAAGAACAACACTTGTTTTGAAAATTGTAATTATAAATTCCACCAGAAAGGTTTACATGATAGTCAGTAGATTGGTAAACTGAAAGAAATAAAAATACAATATTTTACAATGTGTACGAATTAAATGTGAATGTTAAATACAAGATTATTAATCGAGTCAAAAACGAAAGTAGAATTTACAGTCAATTTCTCGGAAATAGATAACTTACAGTTCGTATGTATTTATAAATCACTTATCCAAAAATATCGGAGTTAAACAGATTAATTTTTCACAGTTTATGAATGAATCAAACGTACTTGACAGTGGTATGTCTAGATTATCTCAGAAAGTAGAAATGTCGTCCATTTTCTATGTGTTGAAAAGTTGATGCGGACGGTGTCGCAGAAATTAGAGGATTTCTTTTTGTCGAGTATCAAGTATCGAGTAACAAAAAGTGAGTATCGAGCTATAAAAAGTGAGTATCGAGTTACAAAAAGCGAGTAGCGAGAAACAAAAAGTGAGTAGCGAGTTATAAAAAGTGAGTATCGAGTTATAAAAAGTGAGTAGCGAGTAACAAAAAGTGAGTAGCGAGTTATAAAAAGTGAGTAGCGAGTTATAAACAGTGAGTAGCGAGTAACAAAAAGTGAGTAGCGAGTTATAAAAAGTGAGTAGCGAGTAACAAAAACCGAGTATCGAGTTATAAAAAGTGAGTAGCGAGTAACAAAAAGCGAGTATCGAGTTATAAAAAGTGAGTATCGAGTTATAAAAAGTGAGTAGCGAGTAACAAAAGGTACTTATCATTTTTATATCAGCGCATCATAGTTCATTGCAAAGAATATTCATTTTAATTCATTAATTTAAATTGATATATTTTGTTTGCCATTTTGAAAGAACTAATGTTAAAGTAATATACTAAAATACATATCATTCTTATAAATGCAGTACGACTGTGCAAGACCCCCATGTGTGTTTAAGTTTGCTTACGCCCATTTCGTTGTGTCACAGCCAACTACCTTACCCCTAGATGATCATGTGTCTATATTAAACTATAAACAGAGACATCTTTATTAAAATAGTACGTCAGCTTGAAATTTCCAATTAGTATAAAAAAATAATGAAAATAATAGTGAAAACCTATCTGTAAAATACACCTTTTCTTTACAATTAAGGAACTGAAAATAGATACAAGGAAAGAATTTTACTTTTCAAATTACATTTTGAATTTGTAAACTTATGACAAAGTTTATAATATGTTATCCTCAATTGGAACTTTAAATAGTAATTTTTGGATTCAAAACCTATGACTGTAATTTTTGCTCTAGTAATGATATAGGTGATGAATTTCATTACTTGTTCCATTGTGAAAGAATACTTTTATAACCATACCATAACGCTTGTTTGGAGATGAATTAAAATTGAGAATGGAAATGGGGAATGTGTCAAAGAGACAACAACCCGACCAAAGAACAGACAACAGCAGAAGGTCACAAACAGGTCTTCAATGCAGAGCGAAATTCCCAGACCAGGAGGTGTCCTTCAGCTGGCCCATAAACAAATATCTATACTACATGAACTAGTTCATTGCTAATGAACACCATACTCAACTCCTAATTGTACACAAGAAACAAAAATTTAAAATAATACAAGTCTAATTAGTATTCTTCTTGACATGCTAGTGCTTTGTATTGGAAAACGAAACAACATAACTCCGGGGAGGACTGAGGCAATAATTCAATTTGTATATTGGTGTTTGAATAAAAGATTTTTCATAATTACACTTTGTATTTTTATGAATAAATTTACAAATTAGCTAATTATGGGAATATTTATCAAAACGTTAAGCAATAATCCAGGAAACATACACTATATCTGTATTAGTTTTGTTAAAAAATGCATATTAATATTGGTAGTAAGGACCTACATGTAGTTCTTAATTGAGATCCTCATCAGATATCCCTGGCCATATATTTTCCTTTTTGTCATATAAAGAAATGCTCGAATTTAATATGTACGTACGGGAAACAAGGAACATTATCCCCAGACAAAAAAAAATGATTCTAAATACATAGATATAGGAAAATGTGGTATATGAGTGCAATGAGACAGACTCTCCATCCAAGTAACAATTTATAGAGGTAAATCATTGTAGGTAAAAAAAAACAGCCTTCAACACGGAGCCTTGGTTCACACCGAACAACAAGCTACACGTTCATAAAAGATGAATTTTATTACAAAGGATAATCATCATGAATTATACTGGAATTGTCCTTTGACCTCACTGATATTAATATGTTTATGTGTTGATCTGTAATGGGTATATATGTTAATGAAATCCTTCACCGAATACGGGACCACAATATTACTAGTGGTAGACCCCAATGTTCAACAGTCTTCAATTTCTACCAAATATGGGCTGTCAAAAAAAAATGCTAACATTCCAATTTTCAATAACAGTTAACATCAAATATATTATCACAAAAACAGATAACAAAAACCCTAATAGTCCAATAACAGCTAACAATGAATAAGACAATAACAGCTAACAGCAAATATATTTTCAGAATAACAGATAACAAAGAATCAATTTGGCCCATAACAGCATAACAGTTAAACCCCTTGCTCCCCTCTTTGGTTGCCAATGAGACATATCTCCATCCATGACAAAATCTCTTCAATGTAAGCAATTATAGGTCACAGTACAGCCTTCAACATGGAGCATTGGCTTGTGCCGCAAAGTAAGCTGTAATCCCCCAACTTCACATGTAAAACAATTCAGATGAGATTAAACAACACCCAGATTTAAATACGAAATCATCAATGTTAAAACATGTATATATGAATTACAGTAACAAGAGACAACAAAAATCATAGATTTCTTACTTGGAACGGGTAAGTTAGGAAACCGTATATATATTTAGGGAGGTTAAAAGTATGTGCAGGATCTGTCCCTTTCCTCTAACATAGGACAGTGGCATTACCGGTACAGCACAACATAAGAGCAACCAAGTAAAACTCTGAAGAGAACAGCTTTTAAGTTTTAACTCATCGGGTCGATACTAAGCAAACTATAAACAAATAATCAGGTTAGATGACGAAATAAAAACATTTATCCTGATTTAGAGTAATTTATAAATAAAGTAAAACGACTATCCTTTGCAATGAATTCATATAAAATAGCAAGGTATCAAATTGTATTGAAAGCCTTCAGAATTAGTAAGTAATGAAAAGGGAAACAAACAATGAGATGATCATTCGTTGAAAAACCAAAAATATAAATGGTAGCTTTTGTTACTCGATACTCACTTTTTATAACTCGATACTCGCTTTTTGTTACTCGCTACTCACTTTTTATAACTCGCTACTCGCTTTTTGTTACTCGCTACTCACTTTTTATAACTCGATACTCACTTTTTATAACTCGATACTTGCTTTTTGTTACTCGCTACTCACTTTTATAACTCGATACTCGCTTTTTATAACTCGCTACAGTCTCAGCCTACTCACTTTTTGTTACTTGCTCCTCACTTTTTATAACTCGATACTCGCTTTTTGTTACTCGCTACTCACTTTTTATAACTCGATACTCACCTTTCATAACTTGATACTCGCTTTTTGCAACTTGATACTTGCTACTCGACTAAAAGTAAATCTCCAGAAATTAAAGGTAGTCTATAAATGCGGTGATTTAAGAAATCGGTCCAGTTCAATTTGTTCCGGATAGATATGAAAACATGTAATAAACATTAAATGTGGAACAGAATAAACAATATGCCAACGTATTAAGTACTTATCTCCCCCCTTTATACCACATACTTGAAAATTATATTATTCCAATGTTCTAACAAAACATGTGCTCTTCCTTCTCTTTATCTAACATTTTCAAATCTGTGTAGTCATTTAAATGTATTTACCTAAATGATTGAATAATTTTATGCACAAACAAAAAAATATTTAAAACCAGCCCAAAACAACAAATACAATTTGAATATACTTTCATTTTTTTCATTTTCTTGTATATCAACACATCATTGATACGAGTGAATTTTCTTACTCTTCAATTGATAGTTGTTAATCTACTGAATATATATATTATATCAACCAGTAGAATTTATGAATTGACTTATAATCATTCAATTCAGTGCCTCAACTTTTTATTAAAATGAGAATAAGGTTGACAGACTGTATTTAAAAAAACAAACATAAGGTAGACATCAATAAAACATATCCTAGACATTAGAAGAATATTTTGTCCAGATGTTTGAAAGATGTTGTCCGGATATTTTCAATTGAAACTGAATTATATCAAAATTATGTTATTTCAATATAAAATCAAGATATTTAAAAATAATGCTCTTTAAACATTCAGAACAAATATTTCCAGAAAATATGCTATTCACATGAGTACAGCCAGACATATCACGTCAAAAACATGTTTTTGAATGATATTTTGGTGATATTTTGCAATATATTTTAAAAATATCAATAAAATGTTTTTGTGCTACCTGGGATATTGACAAATGTTTTCTAATATTCTTTAAAATGATATACTTTTTTCATGGTATGAAATGATATTCATTAACACTGTTCGAATCTCTACTTTGCGTTGTTGGAAAAGGCAGTGAAAAAAAGGCATCTTTCAAGCTGTTCGATGAGGAATGAAGTAATGGCGCATGTGTGTGTGTGTGTGTATATAAATAAATCGACAACATATTAAGTGCGGACTTTTTTGAGAATTGTTAGTTACCAAATCTTATATTGCTCGAGAAAAATTTCCCACAACCAATAACAAGCGCCTCTAGCTTTCCGTTTTCTCAAAAACTCAAGTTTATATGACCACAGATACTGACATTGTATTGCAAGTTTCTGAGAGAAAAAAACATGGACCCGATTCCGTAAAATTGTTTAGACTTGCTGTTTTCTAGTAAGAACTATTGCCAGTCTAGCTCTAATTCAACACGTTTTGTCCATTATTGAACCGTTCATTGATCTATTGGTTGCTTACATTCAGGTCCTGTTTTTCCTTGATATTTCGTTGTCAATCATACCACATCTTTCTTCTACAAACTAAGTGTATGTGTCACATTAATAGGTTGATTGATTTATTGGTGTTTAACATACTTTCAGCGTTATCGTGTTATTTAGTGGCGGTTAGTTTGTATCGGTGTATAGGAAGCCGGTGTGCCCCAAGAGAATACGAACCACCGGCTTTCGGTATGATAACTATCAATACTAATCAATTAGAATTAAGCGCACCTCTAATGTGCGGGATTCGAACTCGCAGCCTTTGTGCCAATTAGAAATTGCTTATCGATTACAGATTGAAATAAACAATTAATTTCCCCATAGGCGACAATGGTAGCCTTTTTCGAGATACAGACTTTAGAAAGTTGATTTTTTTAACGAAACCTTGCTAGAATCAAAGAAAAGTTATTAGGACAGTATTTTTTGGTCCCAAAAATATAGGTTCGCGTTGCTTTTCTTAGCGTATTTTGTACTTATTGTAATATATATAGGAGGTTGAATCCGCGTTTCCGGAAATACTGTTCAGTCCGTATACGATTTTGTTATATACATGTATGTAATCGTAATCACAGGTACTGTCTCTTTTTCGTTTTGCAAGCGCCATTAATGGATGTAATTTTATGAGCTCCTAATATCCCATGCCTATCAATTTTGCCCGAAGTGCACGAAGTGTCTAAATATAAAAAAATAAAGGGCGCACATATCGACCAATCAGGATTAGCCATACTCTTAATTCTGAATACCATGTCATGCTAATAAAATGGCTGCGCCCATAAAATCTAATGATGTATTGTAACCTACAATAATGCAGAATTGAGTTTTGCTTTTATTGTAAACTACCCGTATTTGCGATGTCCATCGACAGTCCCATATTGGTCTAAATAGCGGAGCTAACGCCGAACAGCTAGTGCTATTTCCAACCAGGGAAAAACAACGTAAACCATATACGTTCTAGATTTTATAATGACGACCCAACCTGTATTTTACCGACATTCAAACACATGATAAACTAAGCAACCACGAAATAGTTATGGGACACTCAAATATGCAGTTAATTGATCCGGCCGTCAAAGAAATCTAGATCTGAAATATAAAATTGAGAATGTAAATGGGGGATATGTCACTGAAAGACAATAAAAGATAGATGGTATTTTAGTTTGAATTGTTTACATTCGTTATTTCGGGGCCTTTTCTGGCGGTCAATGCGTTATTTGCTTGAATCATTGCTGAAGGCCTTACGATAATGACCTATAGTTAATTTGTGATAATTAATTTGTTCTCTTGTGGCTGGGACTATGTCCATGTCCCAGCCCAGCTTGTGCAGAGTTGTCTCGTTGGCAATCGTACCGCAACTTTCAATGGGTTGAAAATAGAGAATTGCGTTTCCAAATGTAACATGCATTTGCACCTGTCCTAAGTCAGGAATCTGATGTACAATAGTTGTTTGTTTATGTTATTTATACGCGTTTCTCGTTTTTTTATATATATATTAGACAGTTGGTTTTCCCGTTTGAATGGTTTTACACTAGTAATTTTGGGGCCCTTATAGCTTGTTGTTCAGTGTGAGCCAAGGCTCCGTGTTGAAGGCCGTACATTTACCTATAATGGTTAACTTTTATAAATTGTTATTTGGATGGAGAGTTGTCTCATTGGCACTCACACCACATCTTATATCTATGTCCTTGAATATGCAATAACTAGAAAACTTCCAGAAAAGAGCGGCAAGATTCATAACACCATCTAGTTACTTGGCAAAAAGCTTTTCGAATCTAGTCTAAATTCAAAGCTCTTCAACTTCGTACTTAGACCTTTAAAACCTTTTCATTCTAATGCTACCAGCGAGTCCTTTGTGTGCGAAACGCACGCTTCTGGCATACAAAGTTATAATACTGGTATCTTTGATCATCTTGATAAGTTGTTACTACATGTAACAAGTGGTCCGAAATCAAATCAAACTAGAACCCCTGATAGTGAAGATAGGCAAAGACAAATCCGACCTATTCTTGTTTTTGGCAAAGGTATACATCTATCAGAACTACCAACAAAAATTCTTAAACGACCACAAAGAAAATGCATATTCAACACTTTCTCAGAATTCCAACAAAGACGGACACTTTGAAATTAGACCCCAGCTTCCTACCAAATACAATTGCAGATTGGAACCGAAAATCATCACCAATTCCAGAGGTGCTAATGTTGATCATAGGAATATTCTACAGAAAATCATTTCTCGCTTAATTTTAAACGGCTTTAATCCCTGAAACAAGGAATATCGGACCTTTCCGTTCACGGACCAATAAACAGCTTGTTATTTTGAAACATAGCAGTCAGCATCCTTGATGAACAGTGTTGGTGATAAATAAATCAGATGCATCCCTTAGTTAAACGAAAAATACAGAATTTACTCAGCAGAAACGTGTATTCAAGATGCAGACAGCTCTATTTATATTGAAACATAACAAACCATAGAAAGACGACCCTAACATATTTGTAAACACATTTTTTTATATATTTTTTATTCAGAAATATCCAAGACTGTTGGTTCGTTGGTATTATTCGTTCCGGCTCCACTTTTTACTGAGAAACTTCTACAAAATATAAAAAAGAATGAATTGGACTAATGCCTAAAATAATGGATTGTAAATTTATGCATAGATTGAGAAAAAAACATTTTTTGTATAAATGATCCCCCACGCTGCCCATATTTTATCTATTCAACTGCAAGGTACAAGGGCAATAACTAAAACAACTGCGTTTTTGTTCTCTTAAAACTTTCTATTAATAGGAAAGCTTCCGAGGAAGTTCAATAGGACCTTTATTACAATTAATATTTCCAAGGGGTACAAGTCGTTAAAGAACTTATTTTCGAAAGTTGCAAAAAAGTTATTCATATAACCTAGTAGGATTAACGTTTAATAAAATTCTTGACAAGAAATGAACATATTAGAGAGTTGAACTATGCAATTTCACATAATTATATCAATATTTCCAAGGGCCTTAACTTTAATACAGTAAACATCTGACAGCTCTCATTTTCAGAAAACATTTTTAGACTGCCAAAATTTATCTTTGATTATCTTTTTAAACAAAAAACCCCATTTTAAACAGACATTCTAAATGGTAGTAATCACAAGCAGATCCAGATATTTCATAAGTTGGGACCGACAGACCGTCTTATAGGGAGCCCGCTCCGGTCATGCTCTAGTGATTCCCTATATAATCATTTTCCCCCCAGAAAAGGGTGGCACTTGTCCGTGGCCCCCTCTCAATCCGCCTCTGGTAATGCCCTTTACTGTCCGGCATCAGGCATTTTTGGCTACCGTTAGCGTCAAATTGATTAAACTGTTACCAGGATAGGTAAAAAAATATCTTTATCGTGATTTGCCAGAGGTTTCGTTTTTTTTTCATTTAAATTTTATATATTTAGCAAACTTAAATCAATCGACTTACCTTAATATTCTGAAGCATGAGACGTCTTTGATAGTTATTTCTTTTCCTTGTTTCAGATGGTGCTGTCGTCGTATCCTCAGTTGGTGGCAAGGTTGGTGCTAATGTCGGCGGAATGGTTGTCACTGCTGTCGGAGCCTTGGTTGGTGCTGTTGTTGGCGCTAAAGTCGGTGCTGCTGTCGGAGCCAATGTCGGCGCTGCTGTCGGAGCCATGGTCGGCTCTTTTGTCGGAGCTAAAGTCGGCGCTGCTGTCGGCGCCATTGTTGGCGCTGATGTCGGTGCCATGGTTGGCGCTTCTGTCGGAGCCCATGTCGGCGCTGCTGTGGGAGCCAAAGTCGGCCCCATGGTTGGCGCTATAATAAATAAGTAAATAAAACAACTAAATAACACAGCAGAAAAGGTCACTGTTACAGGGACAATTAACCTCTCAATCCGGAATGATGTTCATACACAAATAGAGCTTAAAAATAAAAATAAAAATAGACAAATTACAAAAAATCATGCACGAGCAAAACCCTTATAATTGTATTTTTCATGACATAAATCTTGAGCGACTGGTAAACGGCCGTTTGTTGCTGGATGACATAAATTTGAGCCTGAGTTTTCTCGATTGAATTATTTTACATGTCATTCCGGGGCCTTTTTCTAACTAGCAGTATGGGCCTTTCTCATTGTTAGAGGTCGTACGGTGACCTATAATAGTTAATTTCTGTGTAATTTGGTCGCTTGAGAAGAGTTGTTTCATTGGTAATCCTACCACATTTTCTATTTTATATTTACATATTTATATCAGATAACGTTCTCATTCAATATTTTATTAAAGGGCTGTCAAAAAGGTATTGTTATATAGCCACCATGGTCCATGGAAAAATTTCAAGCATGATGAAATTCATGTACCGAACCAAATGTACTGAAGACTGGATTGAAATTTAACGCCACTCTTTAATGTAGCACTATTATACTGTCTGGCAGATTTTATTGGTGGAGTATTCCTAAGGGCCTTGAGAGAACCACATGCGGACGGTAAAATGACGATGCGAGTATATTAAGATTGGAGTCGAGCGCACCTACTACGTGCGAGATTCGAGCCCATATCTTCAGTGTCAACAATGCAGTCATCGACCACGGAGGACCCCCCAAAACTATATTGGAAATTCACCTTTTCAGAATTTAAAGGACTATTATGTGGATAATCTCATTGTTCGTACACAATAATGAAAATAACGTTATGTAATTGGTTGAAATTCTATTAAATCAATCACAGCGTTTTGTCGTAGGCTTTTGGAAATATTACCCAGAATGCATTACATGAAATGGCAAATCGCGGTAACTTACTTTGGTCAAAGATGTTCAAGCTTCTAATCAATCTCTCAGCAAATTGCAGTTTCTCTGGGGCTAAAAAAATAAGCTTTATTAGTATGGCACTGACAAAGGGATGGTGTGTTTTTTTTCAACAGTATGTATGTTATTGTAAGTTAGAATAAAAATGAAAAAAAAATGCCCAAAAACGTACATAAACTAGTAAGATGATTTTAATTATTTTTCAAAAACTTCCTCTGGCAAATGTCAAAAATCAGTTTTGCTCGAGTTTGTAACATTTTAAGAGCCACCGACACCTATTCCATGTATTTGTACATCCTTTGTTCTCAATTGTTTAGGGCTTGTGTTTTTGAACGCATACAAATTTAAGTTATAGGATATGTCATTTGTTTTCAGTGGAAAATTTGAAAATTACGAAATCAATTCTTACTCAAAAACTTTGTGAAGAATACCAGCATTTCACTAGTGGACCTGGCATCAAGGAAGGGCTTCAGTTGTGTTATAACTTTCATTGCAAACTTGTGAGTTGTCCTTGTTAAAGTTATATGTAAATCGTCCATAACTGCTGTGGCAGAGTGGCGTCCCTTTCCAAGACGCGGTATAATCTTCTTCATAACTTCACTGAAGTGTTGGAACAGCTTGTTTTCATTCCTGTAAATGTAAAAGGCGGTTAATTTAATCATAATTGTTTAAAAAAAAAAAAAGAAGCTTATTTGTATTACCCCCCTCCCCCTTTCAAATTAGTCTTTCCAATTATACGTCCCTAATCAATTTGCTTTGGGAGGTTACCTTCGTCTTTTTCACATTATATTTGTCATCAACTTTCTCGGGGTGGTTAACTTTCTGCATTTTCCCCCCGTATATATGTCATTCAATGATACATTTACTCTGGTAGGTTAACCTCATATCATTCCAATTAAACTTGTACTTATAAAACTACTCTAGGAGGTTAAAATCACCTCCCTCATATTAATCACATTGTACTTGTCCTTAGAAACTTACTCGGGGAGGTTAACTTCACGCCACTCTTTTCCGTAGATATTCACGATACGACGAGGGTCTGTACATTCGAACACATCCGGGAAGTACTGAGTTGACCATTTAGACAGCTGGTTTTTAACCTGTGCTAAAGATGCTCCAGTCTCGACCTCACTTCTGACTTCACCTCTGACAAATTCGAGGAAGCAGGCCACATCTGAAATAAAAGTTATTTCTGTAGTTGACAGAAAAAAAACTATCGTTGCCAACTTCTAGGTGGCAGGTTGTTGCTGACCTGTAAATTACAACCCTCTATGTGACAGGTTGTTGCCAATCTGGATATTTCCACCCTCTTGGTGGCGACGTGTTAATTACCAATTGCCGACGTGGAAATTGCCAACCTCTAGGCGACATGTTGTTGCCGACCTGTAAATTGCCAACCTCTAGGTCAAAACCAAAATTAATACTTTATTAATAACCAGTTAGCATGGTTAATGTCTATGAAGTGACAGATATTCTAAACCAGTATAATGTGTATAGTACCAACCCAAAAAGAGATTTAATAGCTATTATCTGTTGTACCTAGTGTAGTGTTCCGTTTTTTCCAAATGATACGTTGTACCTACCGTAGAGTTCTATCTTTTCCAGATGATACGTTGTACCTACCGTAGAGTTCTATCTTTTCCAGATGATACGTTGTACCTACCGTAGAGTTCTATCTTTTCCAGATGATACGTTGTACCTACCGTAGAGTTCTATCTTTTCCAGATGATACGTTGTACCTACCGTAGAGTTCTAGCTTTTCCATGGCCAGATGATACGTTGTACCTACCGTAGAGTTCTAGCTTTTCCAGATGATACGCTGCACCTACCGTAGAGTTCTATCTTTTCCAGATGATACGTTGTACCTACCGTAGAGTTCCTTCTTTTCCAGATGATACTTTGTACCTACCGTAGAGTCATTCTTTTCTAGATGATACTTTGTACCTACCGTAGAGTTCTATCTTTTCCAGATGATACGTTGTACCTACCGTAGAGTTCCTTCTTTTCCAGATGATACGCTGTACCTACCGTAGAGTCATTCTTTTCTAGATGATACTTTGTACCTACCGTAGAGTTTCGTCTTTTCCAGATGATACGCTGCACCTACCGTAGAGTTCCTTCTTTTCCAGATGATACGCTGTACCTACCGTAGAGTTCCGTCTTTTCCAGATGATACGCTACATCTTCACGTAAAGTTTGTTGGAGAACCCAAAAAACTTTTCCAACAATTTTTCCTAGTCTTGATTTTGGATCTTTCATATCATTCTTTCCAACTCTTTCCGACCTTTTTCCCTTAATCGATGGTTTAGGAACAGATATAGTTGATCCTAATTGATCAATAACCGTTTGGATCTCATTCCAGGCTCCTGTCATGAAATTAGTCGTAGTATTCCGCAACACATCTGAAATTAAAATTATATTTTGTTCCCGTACATAGATCTTTGTCTTTGTCGTATAAACTTAAGAAAAAAAAATATCCGAAGAAAACTTCACACGCAGTATGACCTTATACTATACGCATGCACCAACTGCAACTCAGCAGCAGATACATTATTCACTCAGCCGTTTGGTCTTTGCTGCTTTATGTGGCATGCATAGCAGTGAAATGATGCCGGGAAAGACTCATTGACCTTTCAAAAACCGAGTCCAGTAATTTACCACCACACCATCGATACAGTTCACAAAATTAATAAGGTACGCTTGCCACCACCAACAAATCATCTTGTGTGGGGGGACGACAGGTGCAGGTTTATTTTCATATTAAATTGTTTGATTGGGGATTCATTGAGAAAACAAACAAAAAATTGTGAAAGAAAATTATGAAACAGTATTGATTATGGTAAAGTATAATGAAAGATTGACATATCGAGGAAAGGCCGTTGAATTTTATTTTGTATTTTTCTTTTGAAAAAAAAATTGGTGTTTGCCTCATTTAAAAACAATTGTTAGTAAATGCGAGACATAACGAGAAATCGGTAGATTTTAATAGCTACTTACCGATCATCATTTGATTCAATTGTGTCCCTTTGCACTGATAACGGTCTGCAAGAAGAGTCTTGGAAAAGTCTCCCATGAATATTCTAATTGCTTTATCTAAACCGGCCTTCTCTTTCTTTTTCCAAAATTTATCCAACAAAGGTTCATACGTAGCAGAGTCATAACCAATCATTTCTGTAAAAATAAAAGGGGGAGGGCTTAGATCTTAGAAAATGGTTTTAACCGTGTCAAGTTTTTAGCTAAGGAAGTTTGGTCAGTTTAATCTTACTGTGTAAAGATTAATCGTCAAAAACAAGTCCACTCCCTGGATGAGTATCGCTCGGTATAAAGATAGTGACAAATATAATTCCTTCCCATGTTAAAATGAGCACAATGCATGGCATGAAAGAATCTTAATTCGTTCATATAATTACGAAGTTGTTTGTACAACTATTTTGGTTTTTTTTCTGCATTAGATATCGAGTCGGTTCAATTAATGCATTTCTAATAGATATCCAAAAATTGGAAATGCCATGGAAGTGTTTTAGAATGAATAGTTTTTTTTTTCAAGTATGTTGTGCAATCTTTCATTTAGAAAGTGTATCAATAGACTATGATAGTAAAAACAAACAAAAACGCCCGTATATAAGTTGATTGATTGATGAATGGGCTAACGAGTGTTGAGTCAGTTTTATCGTGACTCCGGAATTGGGTGTTTTTAAGCTCGGGATTTCGGAATTAACCCTTTCGAGATCCGGGAATTCTCTTTTCGAATTTCGGGATGTCGGGATATAAATTTATCTAAATTCGGGAACTCGGGATTTCGGGTTATTAAGCCTAAGAGTTCGGGATCAGGACCCCTCCTAACCCAGCTTCTAAACTGATGGAAGCTTCTATGTTTGTTCTTATTACTAAAAAAACTACGTTTACCTACCTTTGTTTTCCGTTTTGGGGAATTTTCTAAAAAATGAAAGCAGTTTATAAAAAGCAGGTTTAATGCATTTATCTTTGTCTTCACCAGATCCATAATCGTCCTCATTAGATTCAGATCCACCACTTGTTGGACTAGGGGTAGATGTCTTGCCGCCAATTTCTCGACGAAACGATTTGTACACATTTGGTGTAGTAGATTTGTACACATTTGGTGTAGTAGATTTGTACACATTTGGTGTAGTAGGCGTGAATTCGGTTGTAATCTCACTAGACATATCGTCACCTGGTTATAATGGAGAAAAAAATTAAAGCACCCATAATCGAAAATAGACTAGGCAAATATTAACACATCTTTTTAGGCAAAACAGTAAAGAGCTAGAAGGCAGCTGCAATTTGATTTGTTTCGGATAAGGGGGACTAGGGTGAACAATTGTCCTGCCTTTTTGTTGATGTAGTCTCTGGCCTGCATTTTAATTTTCAGTCACCCTATTCGGAACCGCCTTATTTTATTAAAGTTCATCCCGAAGTTTTTTTTACATTGTCATTCTGTCTTTTATTTTGCCAAGTTACTCATGATCACTCATCCTGCCTCAGTCTTAACTCAAAATAATAATTTCATCTTTCAAAATATATCAGTTAAACATTTTAATTTAAAATGTTTATACTTCGACATAACATTTAGCGCTAATATCTTTGTCTTCATACTAGAAATATAAGGAAACCTGAATGGTTTAAATTCTAATTTTAGTTTACTTAAATCAAAATCATATCCATAAAAAGTCTTGTTGTGTTCTAATGTTCTTTGTATTGATGCTCAGTATTAAACTGTATCACGTAGTCAAGGAAATATGGAAAAAATATGCCAAACAAAAGACTGTGCTTGCGTCATCCATTTGTGTAAAGCAGTTTATCCACGAGCATCACTGAAGAGACATGTATTGTCGAAATGCGCATATGGTGCAAGAAAATTGGTACCGTTAATCTTATTATTATCAATCACTGATCACTTGTACAAAACATCTGTACACATTATAATTTGTACAACATTACAATTTGAACAAAATATATACAAGCTCATAGAATGTAAATTCATGCATAGAATGAAACCCACCCAGACCCTCACCTATGATCCGAAACATATTTGTACAAGACATGCCCTAAATGAGAATATGATACTTACTACCAAAGAGGTCCAAACTTTGAACCAATTGTTCGGCAAATTGAAGTTGATCAGCGGCTGAAATAGAATAAGAAAGAGTCAGATTTACTGAGGGGGGTTTGAGGGGTTCTGATCCCGAAATCCCGGGCTTAAATTAAAAACATGAAATCCCGAGGTCCCGAATTAAAACAAATTAAATCTCGACATCCCGGAATTTGAAAAAAGAAATCCCAAGCTTAAAAACACCCGATCCCGACGTCCCCTCTCCACGTGTACAGAGGAGAACAAGTAATTTTTCAGAAAGGGGTTCATCATTTGAAGAAGTAACTTTGTTATGTCAAGCAATGTTTCCTGTAGTTAAATATTTTTCGTATATTACTTGGTATATCTCATTCCTGTAGGAAAACCTATTCAACATTCATTATTTAGTACTTATCAATTGTTTGACATGAACTTTTCTTAGAAAGTTCATTATGTTTTTCAAGTGAAGATTGTTCCATATTTGTTAAATTTCTAAGTAATCAAAATCCTGTCCTATTTTATTCAAAATATTTCGCAAAGGAAATCCGATGATAAAATTGTACACATTAAGAAAAGACAGTAATTTGAAATTATGATTGGCAGAAATATACGAGGCACCAGAAAAACCTAGTGAAACGTAGTGAAAGTTTGCACACAAAAAGGAGCAAAAGAAACTGATGGACTCAATACAGGAAATTGCAACCAGACCTCAGTCAGCTGACGGATCTTCACTTAACTCAGTAGAAACATGCATGTCCGTTTCTGCAAACAAGAAGTTCTTGACTTAATTAAATCTCTTTGTCCAACACAAAAAGCTTCATCGGTGCATTTTGTAAATCAATAGCGCATATTAAGAAATTCGCCTATTCAGAATCTAAAGGACTAAGAATGCTTATACTATTGTTCGTACACCAAAATGAAAATAAAGTTACGTCATTGGATGTTTTTCTATTGTTTAAAACGTTTTAAACCAATCAACATTTTTGTGATCGGTTTTGAAAATATTACCCAGAATGCATTACATTCTGAAACGGCGAATTAAGATACAATGAACCATCGATTCATCCTATATTTACCATTAAAAAAGCACAAACATGCAATAGGTTTAAACCTTTTCATCTATTTAAACACGAGGGAACACATGTAATACAAGTGTATTTGAGATCTCATACACATTAAACCCCGCCGCATTTTTTAGCCTGTCCTAAGTGAGGAGCCTCTGGCCTTTGTTAGTCTTGCATCGTTTTTAAATTTAGTTTCTTGTGTACAATTTGGAGTTTAGTATGGCGTTCATTATCACTGAACTAGTATATATATTGTTTAGGGGTCATCTGAAGGACGCCTCCGGTGCGGGGACTTCTTGCTGCATTGAAGACCTGTTGGTGAGGTCTGTTCTATGGTCGGGTTGTTGTCTCTTTGACACATTCCCCATTTCCATTCAATTTAATGTGTACTTAAGTTGCCAGCGGAGAGTTTGAAAACATGAAAATTATAACTTACATAAAGATTTCTGAAAGAATTCAACCATCTCATCTACTGATTGTGCATCATAGAATGGCTTTAATTCCTTCAAAACTCTCACTACAAACTTCTGAATTGTTCTTGTTAAAACACTATGTAATGTCTTGCGATCTCGTGGTATAATTTTCTTCAAAGTGCCACTCACTAGTTGGAATAGTTCATTTTCATCTCTGAAATAATTAAAAGAAATAAGATTATTTTCATAAATGTGACCTACCGAATTAGACTATTTACCGGATTTGTTATAACATAAGCAACACGACGGGTGCCACATGTGGAGCAGGATCTGCTTATCCTTGAGGAGCACCCGAGATCACCCCTAGTTTTTGGTGGGGTTCGTGTTGCTTAATCTTAAGTTTTCTATGTTGTGTCATGTACTATTGTTTGTCGGTCCTTTTCATTTTTCATTATGCGTTGACTTGCAGTTTATTTTCGATTTATGAGTTTGACTGTACCTCTGGGATCTTCTGTACCTCTGGGATCTTCTGTCCCTCTCTTATGGTAAGACATTAGATGCTAAGGAAGTAAGCACACAACCCTCAAAACCCGACTGTTTTAAGTAAAAACAATTAAAAATCTGATAACTCTTCAAAAATTGATAAACTGCCACGATCCAACCGGAACTAAGGAAAGGTCTTTCAGGTAAATTTATTTTGAGGGGAGTGGGGGAGTAATTATCTCTGCATACTGCAAGAAATAATACATACCGTCAAACATCAAGTACATTTCGAGTTCTCGCGTCGTGTGCGAGAACTGCATACGACAGGTTAATAGATGTAAGAAATAATTCTTTTGTATGGCCCCGCAACGAATTTGTCGGTGCCATATAGTTTTACCCTTGTCAAAAATTCCGTCCTTCCGCAACAAACCATTATTATACGGTTTTTGCTCTAAACGCCTTCAGATATTGGTCTGATTTTTGGTATGCGAGTTAACCAGAGTTTAAGTATCGTTCCGCTCCGCTAATTATTACCGAAATTACGGGCTTTGGACTTCATCAGTTATACGGAGTTTTTTTCTAAACGCCTTCAGATATGGGGCCGATTTTTAAAAAAATGTTAAAAATCACTGTTTTAGAGACTATTTTTCTAAATGCTCTCATATATTAGGATGATTTTTTGCATGCGAGTTAACCAAGATGAGTTACAGATCAAGTTCAAGTTTTCTTCTGCTCGGCTAATTTTTGCCGAAATTACAGGCTATTGACTTCGATAAATTGTTGAAAATCAGTTATACAGACTTTTTATGCCCCACCTACGATAGTAGAGGGGCATAATGTTTTCTGGTCTGTGCGTCCGTTCGTCCGTCCGTCCGTCCGTTCGTTCGTTCGTCCGTCCGTCCGTCCGTTCGTTCGTTCGTCCGTCCGTCCGTCCGTTCGTTCGTTCGTCCGTCCGTCTGTTACACTTCAGGTTAAAGTTTTTGGTCAAGGTAGTTTTTGATGAAGTTGAAGTCCAATCAACTTGATATACATGTTCCCTTTGATAAGATCATTCTAATTTTAATGCCAAATTAGAGAATTTATTCCAATTTCACGGTTCAGTAAACATAGAAAATGATAGTGCGAGTGGGGCATCCGTGTACTGTGAACACATTCTTGTTTCTAAATGCTTTAAGATATTGGGGTGATATTTGGTGTGTGAGTTATCCATGATGCGTTAAAGATGAAGTTTAAGTTTTGTTACCAAAATTAAGGGTTTAAAACTAAAAATTGTTGGAATCACAGTTATACATACTTTTTCTATACGCGACCAGGTGTTGAGCTGATTTTTTTTTATATGTGAGACTACCATCATGTTTGTCTCAACATGCGTTATTGAAATTGCAGCTTTTTCCAATTTTTGAGACGGGGCCATTCGTGTCGCTTTGACACATCTAGTTTTTAAACAGTTTTTAATAATAAAATAGAACCAATAGTTAAATAAAACTTTGTAAAATGGTTCTCATTGCTACCGAGTAGACGCAACCTATTTTAAGTTTGCAGGTTCCTCCCACTTTCATATTTCTATAATGCAGGAACCTCCTACTTTCTATTTCAATTATGCAGGTTCCTCCCACTTTCTATTTCAATTATGCAGGTTCTTCCCACTTTTATATTATGATGCCATTATACTTACTCTGGAAGAATAACCATCTCCCAATTTTCCTTATAGACCTCGACGACACGACGAGGGTCGGTACATTGGAACACGTAAGAGAAATCTTGTGTTGACCATTCAGCAAACAGCTGTTTAATTTGTTCTAGTGGTGTAACATCAGCCTCGGCCTCACTTTTTAGATTTTCCCTTACAAATCTCAGGTAGCAGGCGACATCTGAAATAAGCAAGATGATGTATGCCATGTCGTCATGCAAGGTATTATTTATAGAGCCCTACTTATAGAGTATAAGTCATTGACGAAATTCGATGATCAGTGGGTGAAATAAAAAAAATCAAGGTTTAATTTACCAAAAAAAAAAAAACAAAGGGGCGGATCCCATCATTTTGTTTTACCCTGGATACAAGGGGGACCAAACCATATGTCTCCATTCAAAAGCAATGATCGTCAAAAAGGAAATTCCAATCCTGGTGTCGTGTTCCTTCTTGTATTTTACTAGACTGATAAATATATATTTTACTCAAAGTCTCATGAAACAGAGACCGGAAAAAGGAAGTAGATTTCTGTGCAAATGCGGGAATTTAAAAAAGTCTGAAAACAAAAAAAGTAGAATGAAATTTTCCAGTTTTTTTGTTTTTTATTGATTTTTTTACCGTAATAGAAGTCCCCTTATAATATAGGCGGTCAATCTACAATACAAAATCAGTACATGCACACACAAAAAACAAAGGAACAGCGTTTTTATTGATATTCTTCATCTTAAAGTCACAGTGAGGCCTTCAGGTTTAATCACAAGTTCGATGCCTCCTGTATTTGTCTTTTTTTGCGGAATACATGCTCATGTTTTTAAGTAGAAAGGATAATATAAGAAGTATGTTAAGATGGGTAGATGGTTTTTAAATTTTAAAGAAATTATGAACCGTTTATGTGAATGGTCATTCTAAATCGAACACTTTAATAATAGTTATCAAAGGTACCAGGATTATAAGGCAGCAACCATTTGATTTTCTGGGGGGGGGGGGGGGGGGGGGGCTATGGTTTTTTTTTCTGTGCAAACTTTTTTTTTCGCCTTTGGCGAAGAACAATCTATTTTTTTAGCGACAAACCGAAAACAATTTTTTCTTTCAATTTTAGCATTACATATAGTGGCAGCTGAGGGTGAAACAAACAATTTTTTTTCTCAGGGTCCAAAACAAATTATTTTTTTCACCAAAACCTGGAAACAAACTTTTTTTTCCAAAAAAAACCATAGCCAGCTACTAGTACGTACCCCAAGTTCCCCAGTCTCAAGAACCGTTAATGAGGGCCCTCATGGGGTTTTTGATTATGTGATTACTTGGCCGTTTTTTTAATGATTATTTGATTATTAAGCCAAATATTTCATGATTATTTGATTACCTAGGACTGTATTTTTAGTTTATGATTATTTGATTACTAAAGATAAGCAAATATTTAATGATTATGTGATTATATTGGCAAAAAAATGGTGATTATGTGATTACTAGGACCCCCCAATGAGGGGCCTCGTTAATGTGAATGGTCATTCTAAAATCGAACACTTTTAAATACTTGTATCTATATCAGGTAAAATTGTACTAGTATTATTTACTCGATTTATTTCGTTTAGCCGGTTCGCTCATAATAAACCAGTCCATCTATAGATATGTGTTATACATGTAGTTACACGAAATAGAAGTTCCTTCATAATATTAGTTCCAAAGGGAAAAAATATTCTGGAATATTATTTCCACAGGAATAAATATTACAGTAGATATTACTAACGGAATAAATAGTATAGAATATTTGTTCCAACAGGTACAGGTATTATGACATTGTTTATAACAAAGTTTCCACTGGAACTTCTGTTAGGTGGAACAAATATACGTTGGCAATAGGATAAACTCATCAATGACGTGTCCAGTCATTGTTTCAAGTAAAATCCTTTGATGACACTGATAGGTGATTAGAAATCAATATTAATCATAACGGCAATCCTCCTTATTACACACGCCTCAAATAGACCGTCCTTATGCAAATTAAAACGTAAACTCCGCCCGATCAGTGGAAATAACATTGTTAATACGTACCCCCAAGTTCCCCAGTCTCAAGATGACCAGTCAAGGTCATATGTAACATATCGAAGAGCACCGTATAAACTTTTGGAATCAATGCATGATTATATGTTTTGGTGTTTTCCATATCTTTGTAAGAACTTCGTCTGGTATTCGACTTTGGCTGCATCTGCTCAAATGCATCCGTAATACTTTTCATTCCTTCTAGAAAGAGGCCGTGACTTTTTTTCTTTAAAATTGCTAAATTAAAAGTGAGAGAATTATATATTAGTTGTGAACGATCATTAGATCATAAAATGTATTTGAAAATTTAAAAATTACCATGAGTACAAGACAATAGAAAAGATCTATGCTTAGCAAACATAGCTCACTCAGATTGCAATAAAAGCAACACATCTATATATAGATAAACAAATTACTAGGATTACCAAGTTGTCGATTCGAGCCTTTTGAGGCACGTGATCAAAATTACCCCAAACCCCACATAGAATATATATTTTTTTCATAAACAAGACAAGTCCCTCTAAAAAAAACAAAAAACAAACAAACCCAAAGCATGCTCTTGAATTGGTAATTTTGAATGATTGCATTCTCGAGTGTGAATAGAAAATAATGGGCAAAAACTATAGACAAAAATAGACACACAAAAAAATAGTGAGGTGCAAAAATACAAATAATAGAGAATAATGGGTAAAAAATATAAAAAATAAAGAAAATAGTCATAAAAATACAACAATGAATAAATACACAAAAACGATTTATCAGGTTTACATTGGCAGGAAACATTTTTTTTTACCAATTGTTTGCCTCCAGCTAAAGATTTTTTTCTTCAAATTTACCATAAAATTGAATACATTTTCCATTGATAATTTGAGTAGGAAGTCTAAGTACCATTCGGCTATCCTCGGTAGAATCCACACGACGCTTCTCTCCTCCTATCCGAAAAGGCGTTAGCTGAGGGTATGGACTCGGCCGAGTTGAGACGAATGGTCTAGGCGCTAGGGTTGTGTTAAAATTGGAATAAAATACGAGGGTGTGGATGGGGTTCAAATATAAAGAATAATTGGCTTGATAGTATAACAGGTACAAGGATTATAATTTAGTACGCCAGACGCGCGTTTCGTCTACATAATATAAAAAAGAAGATGTGGTATGATTGCCAATATGACAACTATCCACAAAAGACCAAAATGACACAAACATTAACAATTATAGGTCACCGTACGACCTTCAACAATGAGCAAAGCCCATACCGCATATAGTCATCTATAAAAGGCCCCAATAAGACAATGTAAAACAATTCAAGACTCAGTGACGCTCATTTCAAAATAGTTATAAAGCCAAACAAGTACAAATATATAGCGCATTCTTAATCCAAAATGTTGTGCTAAAAGCAGGTTATATGACTGGGATAAGAAAATTATAAGCTTTTTTTTTAAATATTTAAAAATAGACAAAAGGATAATTATTATATTTTTAAATTCACAAACTACATTTCACATCAAATAATAATATATATATATATGACTAGCAAGGTGCTTAAATATAAAACTGAGAATGGGACAAAAGTATTATTTTGGAGAAAACTGGTAAAAAAGAAATGAAAACAAAAATGAACTATTCCCCAGCCAGACCCTCATAATGAATTTTGTTTAACATCTACTTACATATTAATATCTGATTCAGCTGTGTCCCTTTGCAGTGGTAACGATCTAAAAATACAGACCTGGACAAGTCCCTCATGAAAATATCAAGTGCTTTATCTACACCAATCTTATCTTTGGTGTCCCAAAATTGATCCAACAAAGGTTCATACAAATCAGCTTCATAACCATTTATTTCTGAAAAATATAATACGAATTACTAACGGTCTGAAAAATGTAATACGAATTACGAATTGTCTGAAAATATAACACGAATAACTTAGTCTGAATTTTTTTTTCAAATTGTATACTAGTATATAATTAAACGAATGTTAGAATGATATTTTCCGTACTTCAGAGAGAAAAAAATCACCATTAATTGGACTAATACAATAAAGGTACTTTTGCCTACCTCTGCTGTCCGTTTTTGGAAATCCTCTGAAAACTGAAAGCAGTTCATAAAAATCAGGTTTAATGCATTCATCTTCGTCTTCCATTGATCCTGATTCTTCCTCACTAGAAACAGATGTCTGCTCACTCCGTCCAGTGAACGATATTTCAACATCATCATCCCTCACTTCCATTGGAGATGCTATAGAAAATAAGAAAATGATGAATGAATGCCAGAGAGACAAATTTCCAATAGAGACCAAACAAAATATAAGTTAACTTAAGGTCACTCTACAGTCTTCAACAATGAATATGGACTATTTTTAGAGAGAACCAACACGTTCCTGATCCCATAAGCCTCATGCCCGTGCAGAAACACAACAGGGGGTTTGTTTTTATTTCAGACATTGTTGTCCTATAAAGTATTGAAAACTGTTCGTTGGAGCTAATCATCAAACACCCATAATGGTTTGGATGAGAAAAATTGACAAAACAGATGAAAAAATGAATATGGATTTTCAAAAAATATAAAGAATAAAGAAAATTGACATTAAAAATTAAATAGAAGTTCTTAAGTGGAAGACGAACAAACTTTTGTCATAGCATTAATACAGTCACAAACATCGGGATAAGAAATCTCAGAAAAAAACCCAGAAATGAAGGACAATAAAGAGCCTCGTTCAAGGGAATATAATACTTACTGCCGAAGATGTCTAAACTTTGAACCAATTTTTCAGCAAACTGTAGTTCATAAGGATCCGAGGCTGAAAAAGAGATAGTCGGTTCAGTATTCTTAAGATCAGTCCGATTTCTTCGACATATAAAAGCATGTGAGCTTACAAACAGGACCTATAATTTCAGAAGGTAATTTGTTCTATCAATTTATTTAACTGTTGTGAATATTGTTTCCTGTTGGAAAATCTACCATTCCTGTAGAATTACATCTACCATTCCTGTAGAATTACATCTACCATTCCTGTAGAATTACATCTACCATTCCTGTAGGATAACATCTACCATTCCTGTAGGACAACTATTTAATGATCATTATTTGGTAATTATCATTCATTCGACAGGACCTTGTTATAAGAAAACCCATTATGCTTTTCAAGTGAAGATTGTTCCATTGTTTGAATTGCAAGTCATCCAATTCCTGACCTGTTCGTATTCAAAATATTCAGATACATCTACATATGTGAAAGTTTGCAAAATTCCGCCAAAAAAAAAAGAACATTCCAAAAGAAGCTGTTTGACTCAATAGATAAAACCATATGATAGTTTAAGTCAATCAACTCTGGTTTGCCCTTAATTAGGAAGAACAACGTTTGAACAAACGAGAAGTTCTGCTTCTGAATTAAATCTCTTGTTCCAATAAAACAAAACAGTCGGAAACCAGGCTGAAATAGAACAAAAGAATCGAAGCTCTTTGTTAGAGAAGGCGATAAATGTGTACTGTATTGTTTACTATAGTGACAAAATTTTTAAAAGTTAATAGAAACAAACACAATTGCAATTTTCTTCTCAATTACGAGGTGTTTTATTGTAAAAACACCATTTGCATAAGTTTTCAATTTATCAGGTACATACTTAAGCAGAACAATTAGATATCAAGTCGACGACATGGGTATCTTTCAAGTTGGATGAAGAAAATGCATAACCTCCGATTTTTTTGAAAAAATTACCACGGACGAAAAACATATCAATCTATTAGTTCAGTAATTTTCGTGTCTGCCCTTCCATTATGCTACTGAAGAAAAAATTTCAAAACATGGGTAACAATTGTATCGAAAAGAGAAAATGGAGTGCACCTTTTTATGTTAGGGCGTGTTTGAGTTGAGAATTTTGTCTTGATATCGTTCAAAGTAAGAATATTCATACATCGTTTCTCTTCAGATTCTATCATTTTTATATATTAAAGCTACAGGTTGACTTTATTCCACAAAAAAATAACAGTACTAAAAGATGGAATATATGGGTCAAGTGAAATACCTATCTAATGAGTCACAAAAACAGAGAAGGTGTGTTAGAATAGCTATTTTTTATACTGAAAGTAATTGACGAAAGTCTTTCAAGTTGGATGATGAAAATGCATATCCTCGAACAAAAAATTTTGTGTGGGACAACTAGAGTTAATAGTCTTCATACACTAAAAAAATCTAGTCTGCCCTTCCACGAAATATTTAATTAGATTTTTTTTTAAATGTTTATGATTTTTTGAAAATTCCACCTGACAACCGATCAGACAATATTTTTAAGTTGAATCAATGCAGACAAGATTATTAACTGATGCTCATTAGCTAGTTGATATATTTGTCTTTAGAAATACAACTGAAATATAAGGATCGTAATGGTGCAATGTGGATAAATTTATCGGTTTACAAGAGCAAAACTGGTAGCGCGTCATCCCTACTATGGCTTCCGTTTCTACGATTGTGAAAATGAACTGGCGTAATGGGGAGATAATTTTGACGAAGTAGAATCCTGACTGAAAAAGTTTCATTACAACATTCTGAAAATCAATAGCACATATTTAGACATTAAAAGATACAAAAAAACTCATCGCTTTATCCTATTTTAAAAATGTACACGCATTCAATATATCGGTTATCCTCTTTATTTCAACAAATGGGAACATATTTTAAAAGGGTCTCATTGGGAGGGGGTTCCAGATCCCGGATCCCGCTTACACTATATACGTAAGCAATTCTCATTCTTTTTGTCATTTCCCGGGTCCCGCAAGACCTCATTTCCCGTTTTCACGACACAATAATTTGACTTTCACGTGTCACGCTAATACAAAAAAAAATAGGCAATCCCGCGTCACGCTTAGACCCCAATGAGACTCACTTTTGAAAAATGCGGCTGGGTTAAACATGTTTATGAGATTTCAGTTGCCAGCTAAAATTTTGAAAACCTGTAAATACTTACATAAAAATTTCTGAAAGAACTCAACCATTTCACCGTCCGATTGTGCTTCATGGAATGGCTTTAATTCATTAAAAACTTTCACTATGAACTTCTGAATTGTTCTTGATAAAGTGATATGTAATGTGTCATAAAGTGTCTGCAAAGACTTGCGAAACTTTGGTAAATATCTCTTCAAAGATTGACTCACTACTTGGAATACTTCGTTCTCCTTTCTGAAATTATTAAAAAATAAAATGCATATTTGGAAGACTGTTGCAAGGTGTTAATTTTAGTAAAGCAAACTAAAAGGAGCTCTATATCTGGACGTTGAAGTGAAAACATGAATAAAACATCTGAATTCCTCTTAAACATTTTACTCCTCATCTCAGAAGACTGCAAGAAAACATCAAATACACTACGAGATAAATATAGATATGTATATTGTTATTCGCATCGATACGAGATAAATATATTATGTATATTGTTATTCGCATCGCTATATGAAGGTTTAGACAATTTGTTTTTCAAAGGGAGAATACAAATTGAAAAATAATTCTAAGAATTTTTTTTTTGAAATCAAGTGATTTACGTCTAATTAAATTAACCAAATCCATGCATGCGATACCACACCAACCCACTTTCTTTATTACATCTTTAGTGCACTTACTCTGGAAGATTAATTCCTTGCCAATTTTCCCTATAGATCTCGACGACACGACGAGGGTCTGTACATTGAAACACGGAAGGGTAGTCTTGTGTTGACCATTCACCAAACAGCCGTTTAATCTGTTCTACTGTTGTAACGTCAGCCTCGGCCTCACGTCTTAGATTTTGCCTTACAAATCTCAGGTAGCAGGCGACATCTAAAATAAGCAAGATGGTGTATACGTGTGTAATGTGCAGCTATTTGTAAACCCCTACGTAGTCCGAGATTACTCTGACGTCCAACGGCTGTTATGCAAGACAAGCTGGGGCCGTGGGTCCGTCCGAGATTACTCTGACGTCCAACGGATGTTATGCAAGACAAGCTGGGGCCGTGGGTCCGTCCACGGCCCCAGCTTGTCTGGCATAACAGCCGTTGGACGTCAGAGTAATCTCGGACTAACCCCAACGGTACTTATCATTAGAAAATATCGAAATGCTATGCTACGTCTATGCGGTGGACATGCTCATATGGAGGAAAATAATACCCTCGTCTTTTTATACAATTGTGTTTCAGAAAAATATTAAAACAGATGATATCTTTTTCAGTCCGACCAAATTTGGCAAAATATCACCTAATGGTATGAATAGAACGGATAACTGGGTATTTCTTAACAGATAAGGGCAGAGTTATTTCATGAACCCGATGAATAATAAAGAAAAAGTTTAAATCAAATCATTATATAGATATAGGAAGATGTGGTGTGAGTGCCAATGAGACAACTCTTCATCTAAATAACAATCTAAAAAGTAAACCATTATAGGTCAAAGTACGGCCTTCAACACGGAGCCTTGGCTCACACCGAAAAACAAGCTATAAAGGGCCCCAAAATTACTAGTGTAAAACCATTAAAACGGGAAAACCAACGGTCTAATCTATATAAAAAAACGAGAAACGAGAAACACGTATATATTATGTGTATTAAGTATTTATGTCTTCGTGGTCTTTTGTTTTTTTGATTAATGCAAACATTAAGGTAGTTTAACTTGTAAACAAAATACATTGGGAGTGGTCAGAGTATAGCCTAGAATTTCAAAATGACATCTCTTTTCCATGGGGTAACCTGAATCGAACCCCAGCATGTGTAAACAGATCAGATATACTTTCTCTATGACGTACCGCCAAATTCCTTAGTCTCCAGTTCATTGGCTGCACCTTCATGTAATATATCGTTGAGCAACCTAAAAGCTGTTAACAATATGTCTTCAACTTTTGTTTTCGGGTTTTTCATATCCAATAGATCTTTGCTTGAATTTTGTCCATCATTTGATTTAGGCTTTATCTGGTCAATTGCAGCCCTTAAAGTTGTGAATTCTTCTGACATGAAGCCGTTACTTTTGCTTTCCAAAATAGCTATATTAAAAGTGAAATAAATGTCATTAAGTATACATGACTATATATAGAATGTACCAATAAAGGTAGCAGGATATCAGTATAAGATATATAAAAATGATACTATATAAGATCTTCAAAAAAGCAAACATAACCAATTGCAATAAAGACAACACGTAAATTAACAAAAAAATTCTAAACAGTTTTACCAGGTAAAGCAATTTGGGCTCTTTTAAACCCCCACTCAGAATATAATTTATTGTTTGTCTAAACTAAACAAGATGAATTGTGGTCCCTTTAAATGCAAAGCAATGCACTGTCCCAAAGCTTGCCTTCGAAATGTAATTCTTAAAGATTGTCTACACGAGGGTGTGTATGGTAGTTAACATAATAGTGAATATAGAAAATTGACACAAAACAAAGAATAGAGAAGAACGATGTGCTAAAATTTAAAGAATATACAAATTAGCTAAGGCATAAAAAGTGGAGAAAATTATATAACATAGACTAAATTGAACGGTCTCCAGCCCCCCTTCTAGACCCTAGCTCATTAAGAAATAATGTCTACTTACAGAATAGTATCTGATTAAGTTGTGTTCCTTTACAGTGGTAACGCTCTACAAAAAGGGACCTGGAAAAGTCCTTCATAAAAATATCCAGGGCTTTATCTACACCCACCTTATCTTTGGTGTCCCAAAATTGATCTAACAAAGGTTCATACAAATCAGATTCATAACCATTCATTTCTGAAAAAAAATGATACGAATTACTTGGTCTGAAAAATAATATGAATTACTTGATCTGAAAAAAAATCATTTATTATTTAGTCTGAAAATAACATGAAGCTATTTTTACCTTTTACAAAAAACCAGTTTTACCTTATACAAAAAGCTATGTTTACCATATACAATAAAGCTATTTTTACTTTATGCAATAAAGCTATTTTTGACTATACAATAAAGCTATTTTTACCTGATACAATAAAGCTATTTTTAAATATACAAAAAAGCTATTTTTACCTTAAACAATAAAGCTATTTTTACCGTAAACAATAAAGCTATTTTTACCTTGTACAATAAAGCTATTTTTGCCTACCTCTGCTTTCCGTTTTGGGAAATCCTCTGAAAACTGAAAGCAGTTTATAAAAATCTGGTTTTACACATTTAGCTTCGTCTTCCATTGATCCAAATTCTTCTTCACTCGAACCAGATGTCTGCTCACTCCGTCCAGTGACCGATAGTTCAACATCCTCATTCCTTTCTTCCATTGGAGATGCTATAGAAAATAAGAAAATAGGAATGAATGCCTATGAGACAAATTTTCAACAGAGACCAAACCAAACAGAAGTTACTTAGGTCATTGTACAGTCTCTAACAATGAGCAAAACGAAAGCTTTCTCCGAGTTTATTCTATCTGGAATAGCTAGTTATATTATACTCTAAATTTTTATGTAACATTTTTCAAGATCAGTTTCAAAATAAACGGATACTGTGCGACTATAAAACACTTTTGTGAGCGCTGAAAACGCCGATTTGGGACAATCATGGTTAGAATGTACGAGAAGCTGAAATGTCAATATTAAATGTACAATTAGCTGTTTTCCTTATGCTTGTAACTCAAAGGTTTGGTTTGTTTGTAAACATTTTATAACATTCATTGAGTATGAAGCCAAAGGCAATATCAGCAGATCAATCTGTTGGACTAGGCTACTTCGAAAGGAGGGTAGTATACCCGACCTAATTACTTCACGGTTCAGCTAACAAGCAAGCTAACCAAAAATATTACCTTTGGCTACACTCAATGAAATCGGCTGTAAGTATAATGTATTTATAACCGCTTCAGCCCCGTCAATCATTTGAATGCATATGATAACCTTAGTTACAATGCTAGAGTGAACATTTATACATAGAAAGCAGACAAGCTCACCAAACATTTAAATTACATGCATTAGGAAAAAATCTCAAATTCTCTTACGGTAATCTTCACTTGCTCTGCCACCCTTGCCTGGATATGACTTCATCCCACGGGATTTAAACCCCTCCAATCCTGAAAAAATGCAGGAGACTAAATGTGTGCAAAAGAGAGATGATACATGCATAAAAATATATACATAAATATAAACAATAGGATTTGGCATGATTGCCAATGAGACAACTCTCCACAACAGACCAAAATGACACAGAAATTAAAAACTATAGGTCACCGTACGGCCTTCAACAATGAGCAAAGCCCATACCGCATAGTCAACTATAAAAGGCCCCGATATAACAATGTAATGCAATTCAAACAAAAAAACTAACGGCCTTATTTATATTAAAAAAAAATGAACGAAAAACAAATATGCTACACAAAAACAAACAACCATGATTGAATTACAGGCTCCTGATTTGAGACACACACATACATACATGTGGCGGGGTTTATATAGTTTAGAAAATTGTAAACTTTTCTTGATTTTTCTATTCATTTTTTTTCATTCCTGCAGAAGGGGCAAAAATAAACTAAGTTGGTTAAACGTGTGAGAAGCTCCCCTCATATTATCAATGTTGTGAGTGGTATTGATTTAAATTAACAATAGACATCTGTAAACAATTAAAGGTGATTTAAACTGTAACTGAGTGGGTAAAAGTCGTGTGTTTGTTTATTTTGCCATCTTCTGCAGACTGTAAAAAACATGCACGTCAAAATCTCGTTCAGCTCTTATATATACCCTATATACGGGTAGGGGTAATAAATATAAAAGGCAAAACCGAATAATTTATTTAAACATATTCATATTTTTTCAACGCGTGTCCAAAAAAATTTAAAATAAATGTAAAAGTTCAAAATGAAGAAAATTAAATATGGAAAGGGTGAATCATAAGACACAGGAGACAGAAACATTCGGTCTAATAAAGGTATACTATAAGAAAAAGAATAAGAATATCCCTATAAAGAGTTTTGATCACACATACTAGTACATAAGATTAGACATTAATTAGAGACATACAAGAAAACACCGTCGTTTAATACTATTAAAAAATGTTATAGAAGACCAAGACAGAACCAGAGAATACAATTTGTTTAAAATATACAATTCAAAATAATATACTTCTCAACTGTATATATATTTAGGGCTAATTTGCATTTATTATGTTTGAACTTCTCCTAATTTCAGATTTTTAGATAAATACTTTCACAATCATTTATACACATTTAAATGTTATTGTGTAAATAGTCATGCAAACTTTGAAAAATTGTCTAATCTAAAAGATTGAAAATATATAAAATTATATTCTAGCAAGAGAAATAACAGCTAATTTCCTAATGCTTGTAGAGTAAATGCATGCTCTGTTTGTATGCACGTTAATTCAAGCTTTGTGATTAACATTGACATTTTCAAACAATATAATAATTTAATAATCTTTATTGCAAAATTACACCCATGAGGGTCAAGCAATACAATCAAACAATAATTTTATACTAATAAAGACAGGCATAGTTAAACCTTATATATGAATTTGATTGCACGTTATCCCAATAAAAATTGTACTATATACAAACAAAGCAAGCAAACTAACAAAAGTCTTGCTTTACACGTATTAGGAAATTAGCTGTAAAAGTTATAAAACTTACCTCCGATGAAACACAGAACGAATATAACTCCAACGAACTTCATCCTGGAAGTCTCTGCTGAAAAGTGGTACGATTTTGTCTTTTATAGTGTCCTATTAAATGCCGTGCACGAAATTTACATTATTTTATATTTGGCGCGTAAATTTGCTCAGGGGTTTAAAACAGGTTGATTTCACCATTAAAAAACAATTTGACATAATCAAAATTTAATTACATTTTGATGAAATAGTTTCAAATCACTGTCATTTTTTTCAAAGTTTCTGTTATATTTTTAATTATTGTTTGATATTAAATATATGTTAAAGGTAATCAGATAACGACATCCCATTTGTGTACCTCAAAACTAGGAACAACGTTAACGCATATCAATGGTCTGCATTAAATCCAACAGTTCAGAAAGAAATTAGGAATAACGGGTTTTGCATTGAAAAAAAAAATAATTCGTTTATTATCAATTTTGCCTCTTGAACATGTTTGCCCGCAAACGAAAACAATGGAAGTCTACAGTATCTTTTATAGGGTTAAATGAAGTGTATAAAATCCTAAAAAAAAAAGCCAAAGAAAAAAAAAAACAAAAAAAAAAAACATACAGAAATCTACAATCATGCCTAACCCCGAAAAATTCTGATGCACCTGTTGATAACCTCTCATTTTTAAACTAGCGTTCGAATGCGTTCTCAGTTTGGCTCTTCGTTTCGACCAAGCATTGTATTTGAATTTGTATTGTACTGTTTTTTTCATGTAAACTGAATGCTGACCTTGAATACTGTTTAAAATAAGATAAGATAAGATAAATTTTATTTTCCAAATTAGGTCCCCAGGGGGGCATATACACATAACATATATGATTGATACAACATACAGTATTTTACATAACATTGTAAAATAAACTATTGAAATAGTCATACAGGTATGTTTCAAATATAAAGCACTGATCAACATATTTTTACTGATTAATCTAAATAAATATGCAGGTACATCATAGGGACTTGAATACAGGTCAGAAGTCGTTTTCACAAAAAACTTACGACTTAGATTGATCTTAAGTATACTGAATTGTTTATGACTTACGATCAATCTTAGTCGTAAGTTTTTTTTGTGAAACCGACTCCAGATGTATATATAAAAAAGAAGATGTGGTATGATTACCAATGATACAACTATCCACATGAGACCAAAATGACACAGAAATTAGCAAGTATAGGTCACCGAACAGACTTCAACAATGAGCAAAGCCCATACCGCATAGTCAGCTATAAAAGGCCCCATTATGACAATGTAAAACAATTCAAACGAGAAAACTAACGGCCTTATTTATTTTAAAAAATGAACGAAAAACAAATATGTAACACATAAACAAACGACAACCACTGAATTACAGGCTCCTGACTCGGGACAGGCACATACATACATAATGTGGTGGGGTTAAAGATGTTTGCGGGATCCTAATCCTCCCCTCACCTGGGACAATGGTATAACAGTACAACATAAGAACGAACTATAAAAAAACAGTTGAAAAGGGCTTAACTCATCAGATGGACAAAAATACAATTGGATGTAAAAAAAAAAGAAGTATATACGCTTAACCTTTACAATAAGATAGTGCTGTACCCACATGGACTTGACTACAGGTCAGATATAAAGCCAGTTAATCGTCTACATGCATTTAAACAAAAATAAATGCCCGGTGTCTGATAGTAGGGGCATATATTTTTTTTTCAAATGCATGTTACACTTAAATGTTCCTGACAGTCAAAACAAATCGTATGATACAACATTTAAACAGATATTGATGGCTGTCGAAAAAAAGAGTGCATGTTGCTAGACTCGGAACATACATGATAGTTTCGACACAGATTAAATGTTTCTATTTTTATAAATCTTTTTTTTTTTTTTAGCTTTTAGCGATTTATTTAAAAGAATCATGAAGAATGATAAATATCTCGTGACATGAACTACATCTTTTTTCGTTTTTTTTAAATACATCTTGAGCAGAAAAGGTTGCTTACTATAGGGAGATAAAGCGACAAAAGAAAAAGGATTGAGATGGCACACAAACCAGTCTTAATTAAGTATGTTAAGTTAAAGTTATTGACCAAACAAGTCGGTATGTACGATGTAATCTGCACGTAGGAGTTCGGGTTAAAGGGTCATCCAGATCTTGCAGATTAAATCGTATATACCGATTGGATTGGCCAATAACTGTTTCAACACATGGCGCCATCAATTACGTGAACGTTTTAGAAATGTGGACGATTTCCGCAATCTACGGATCCTAGTAAAGTTTCTTGTAGGGTAATAAAAGGGGGAAATACGACTTTGGTAAGTTTTAAACTAACGTTTTTTTCCGACGTAGTCGGTATAGTTTCGATTTGTGCCCTTTGAACTTAAGGACGCTTAACTATGGCAACAGAATACGCATGCTCGAAAATCCTTTCTGTGATTGGACAAAATGCTGTAATGGTGGGTGATTTGGTTGTGTTTGAAAACAAGTCTCGTTAATTATATCGTGATGGAAAGCAAGTGAAAAACTATAAATATTTGAAATAGATCTTACAAAGATTTATATTTTTATTAAAATAATTGTTTCTCCAATAGCTGATAGATCTTTGCATCCATGACAGCTGTTTATTCGGGACAGTTGTATAATTTTTAATGTAAACTTTGTTGTACGAACGTACATGATGACTTTTAGAACGCACCTACGCATGTGAGATTTCCGCGGGGTTTGGTGAATGTAAACAGAAAGATACGAGGACCGAGAATACTGAACACAAACAGAGAAAACGTTATTTAAATGGTAAATCACTTATTTAAAAATAAACGGAATATTCACAAAACAATTTGTAACGTTCTTTTGTTGGTAATTCATTGATTTTTTAGATAGTTAGAGCATTGTTGTTCACAAGATTGAGATTTAATTAAAGAGGTCCTGCATCATTAAGTCATTGTGCTTCTGAAGGTTATCGAAATGATAGTTTTAAACATATATTCAAATTTAAATACGTCGGATATCTTTTTTAAAGATAGTTCTTGTTATAATTAGACTTATTCTAAAATTGCGATTTAATGGTAAATTTTTTTTTTTATCGTTTCTGTTAAATTTATTCCCAATTTTTATTTAATTGGTGATGATTAAGACTTAAACAAATTGTGTAATTTCAAATGATCGGTGTATGCAAAAAAAAATCATAACTGAAAGGGTTATTGAGTTTGGATTAATTGCGTTTGAATTTCTTTCCCTCAATGATATGCTTAGAGAAAGATGAACCGAGGAAGATGTTATATTACTCAAATTTAAAATGTTAAATAAACAGAAAATACATTTCTCTTTCTTATCTTTCACTCCCAAAACCCTATAAATTTCTTTTTATCTACTGTATTAATTTTTAAGACACGTCCATCTAAATGAAGTCTGATTCTTCTCCAGGTAATCCTCCTGTTTTGAAACTAACTCAAAAAGGATCCTCATTAAATTAGATCCAAAAATAGTCACTTTATAGGAATATATATGTAGGACTCTGAACCGCGATGGTACTCCGAACCGCGATGGTCACGCTGAGATGCGATGGTTGGACGCTGAAGTGCGTTTTTGATCACGCCGAAGTGCGATGGTGTTATTGTGACGCTATCTTGTTGATAGCTACGCCGAAGTGCGATGGTGGTAACGCTGAAGTGCGATGGTCTACACAAACCTCATTTGCTAAGCTTTTTTTGTCGATGTATAAGTCAATGTAAAATAGAGACTGAAATGGGTAATGTGTCAAAGAAACAACAACTTGACCATAGAGTAGAATAAAACAACTGAAGGTAACCAAAGGGTGGGTCTTCAACACAGTGAAAAAAGCCTACACTTGGAGACGACTTCAGCTGGTCAATAAACTAAAAAGTGTACTAGTTCATTGAAAATGAACGTCATACTGAATTTCTAATCATAAAAATTAACTAAAATAAAACAAAACAAAACAAAACCTTTAAAGGCCAGAGGCTTCTGACTTTGCACAGGCGCAAAAATGCGACGGGTTTAAACATGTTTAGTGAAAAATCAACCCCGTTTTCCTATACCTCTAGCCAATGTAGATTGAACAAAACAAAACAACATTAATACACACAGTAAACCTCAGTTTAAATGAAGTTAGTGTCCGATGTCAGAATAGGTAACAAAATTAACTAATTGTATAAGCAAAATGACAATGATAAACTAAATAAAAAAGGACTACTAAAAGCTACTGACATGATACGGGTCTTATACTATTTTAAAACTACGTGAAACGGGGAGTATTTTTGGGTGGATAGGGGAAATCTACAAAAGGTTCTGTTTAACGTACGATGGTGCATAACATTCTCTCAATACATTCGGATCTGCAGACGAACTTTCTTCATTAAAGTGATTATACACGAGGCACTCATGAGAGAAACAACGTATAGGTCTAGATAAAATGATGATTTAGAATTATGTCCACATGTAGGAAATTGAAGAGTACGAGCTCTCATTTAGCATATAACTGAATTATGGACAGCCATAAACAATTATAATGGATATAAATTAAAAAGAAATATATGAAAAAATCTACTTATAATGATAAATGAGCGTCTGTAGAAAGGAGGTTTAACTAGCGATCATGCGTCAAATAGACCATCGCACTTCAGCGTACAGACCATCGCACTTCGGCGTAGACCATCGCACTTCGGCGTAGACCATCGCACTTCAGCGTGACCATCGCGCTTCAGCGTCCCCATCGCACCTCCGAGTCCTACATATATTCAAAAAGTCATTAAAAATTCCATTGACTCTAAAACTAATCCAAATCAGATTTCTAAGATACATTTCTTTTTTGGCAGAAATATCCAAAAATTGTTTTAACTATCTTTTGTACACAAAATATGATGAAATATTTTAGGTCCCAGCTTAGATAAAATATAGAAATGAGAGACCTTTCTTTTTTCCCCATTTTGAAACTACGATGTTTGTACAAAGTTCAACTTTGTCGTAATTTTAAGGCAAATGGCGGATTCAGGGATGGTGGCGAATAGAGATTGGACAAAGTATCGTGTTTTAGCATCATGGTCCGAGTACACAGACGAATATAGTCCCTAGTGTGGACAGTGTGTAACTTGTCATACCCCTTCCAAATGTATTTCTTTATGTTTTATGCCTCAAGTAGCAAGAAGGGGGGATACAATTACACTGTAAAAAAATTTGATTCATGAATTATTATGTAAAGTAGTGATTTGGTCCAGTTGAAAAAGGTCAAAAATTAGCATTTCGGAAGCTGTCAAAAGATTTCAAGACCCCCTTTACATAAAATTGTCATATTTTGAGTTGGAGCTGATGAAGTTTTCTATAACTTCGATATAATTTGTCCCAAAAGTAGTACAACACACTGTAAAAATATTATTGAGAAAGCGCAGGTGGGATTTTTTTTATTTCCATTTGTTGTCTAAAAGAAATGCACTACAAAATAACTGTGTACTCGGACCTCATAATATGGTAATATTGCTTTTATTCTCGCTAGACTCGGTGATTTTTTTTTATTTTGTAGAATAACGCCCCTTTCAAAATCCGGGAACCGTCCCTAAAGGTAAAAATAGATTTGAACTGTGCAGTATATCTGAGGTAGTTAATGCACACCTTTGCTGTGCATTATCCAGATTATAGCACAGTAAGAACAAAGATTTTACCTATGTCATGTGTTAACATATATATGACAAAAAAAATCGATAAAGTCTAAAACGGTTGACTTCACTGAACAGTAACATACATCTACAAAATAAAAGACAAAATATTAGAAAAAAATTGTAAGGGTTCCTCGGAACCCAGTGTCTCGCCTACTTTTGCTGTTAATCGCAGGCCCAACAAAAATGAGGAAAAAAATCAATAAAATTATTCCTCTTGATACTATCTTTTGATTGTCATGATTGTAAGAAGCTTCTGTCCAAGTTTGGTAAAATCCAGGATAGTTTATGAATCTAATAAATGTTTTAAAAAAAGTAACTGCATGCAGACTGTATGTAATGTTAACTGGAAGAAAAACTAAGTCTATTTATAAGTAAAATACGGATACACAGGTACAAAATTTTAACAAAATTTCCTTCTAGATATTAGCTTTTGATCAAAAACAAGCTTCTGTCCAAGTTTGGTACAAATCCAAAATAGTATAAGACATTTATTAAAATTTTAAAAACTTTAACCACAGAGTGAATGTGTTGTTCCTGGCAGAAAATATAAGTCCATTTAAAAGTAAAATACGGAAAAAATGGAATTTTATTTTTACAAAATTTACTTCTGGATTCTTCTATGATACTATGTTATCATCTTAAACAAGCTTCTGTCCAAGTTTGGTAGAAATCAAGTATAGATTAAAGTTATTAAAATTTCAAAACCTTTAACCACAGAGTGAATATTTGTGGACGCCGCCGACGACGACGACGACGGAATGTAGGATTGCTATGTCTCGCTTTTTCGACTAAAGTCGAAGGCTCGAAAAAATGATATCATATTGCTACATGCAAGTTTTTTTCAATAATATGCCTGTCGAACAGGCTTTCAGTGTGAATTTATCTCGATAAATGAAAAGGGCGGGAGAACAACCTTTTATATTCGAGTAGACCGAACTACTTACAAAAAAAAGCGTTTGCAAATACATACGCTAAAGATTCAAAATGAAATGAATGCTATATATGATAAACATACACACATAAATCTGACCACATTTAGAAAACGTTGTACATATAAAATGTACAATGTATATCCTCATTATTATTAAAAGAAATTAGTATTACATTAAAATAATTATGTACCTAATCTATGATAAGGAGGTGGTATCACAAAGTTATTTATTACTTATTTATATAGGCATGCAGTCAGTGGGCTTCCCTGAGAACGATTTATGTACGATAATCGGACGATGTTATGCTATTAATAAGACAATTTTAGGGGACATAAGCTCTCTACACACTTGCATCCGCCACTAGATAGCGATTATATATGTCAGGCGAGGTAAAGTGCCATTGTAGACTTATGCTTATAGCTAACAAGTGTGGACACAGATCAGTGTAGATAGTATGTTTTGATGCAGAATGAATTTGATCGTTGTTGAAATTGATACGGTAACCTTTAGCTGCTAACTTCTATGGCATTTTGTTTGTGTTGAAGAGTTGTCATCGACAATCCTACCACATTTATTTTCATATTTAGCCTGATTTTAATGTATTATTGTACGGTTGTACTCTTGCAGACGAAAAAGAAATATTTTACAATGCGTACAAAAATACTAGTGAAAATTAATTTAAAATACTGATCAGCACTTTAACTTATGGGTTCCAGTAGGTCACGTTAATTAAACCATTGCTTAAACATACATCCCAATCCATTTATTTAATATAATCAGCTTAGATTAATTATAAAAATAAGAAAGTGTGGTATGATTGTCAATGAAACACCGCTACTCTCTACCAGAGACCAAATTACTAGTTAATTACAGACCGTTGTACGGCCTTCAACAATAAGCAAACCCATACCGCATTAAAAGCTATAATAGGCCCCAAAATAACCAATGTGAAGCAATTCAAAAATGAGAAAGAACAGCTCAAGAAAACAAAATGGGTATATGTGATATGTAGAAACGACAACTGAATCACAAGCTCCACAGTGAGGTCTATTTTATTAGTGTTTAAGACATTACTCCGTTTTTTCATCTATAAAACCAGGAGCTTATCAAGTTGCATGGTTGAACAGTTTGTTTATAACGATGTGTTTTGGGTTTTAGTGGAGTCTTGATGATAATAGACAAAGATAAATAACAAATCCGCCAGGATTAGAAGTCTCACAAGTCATAAGAAACGAGATTTGCGGAGTAGGAATTGCAGACCTTTTTGGTACTTGTGCTTTTGGAGTTTGGGTTGTGAATCGTGCGTCTGACGTAAATACAAAATCATATCCTGGTATCTATGAGTTTTTTTACAACTACTGGGTCGATGCCACTGCTGCATGTGGAGTTTTAATTCATCGAGGGGATAACCAGCGCAGAAGTCAGCACTTCTGTGGCGACATGAATTACGTATCATTGATATGGTAATATGGGGACGAAGTCCCCAATAACAGTAGAAAATTCAATAAAAAAAAAAAATTCGGGAAAATTTCCCTAACTTTTTATTGTATACTAATTAACTCAAAATCGTTCAATTTTTTTTTGTCGTGTTTTGAAATCCCGGACCTGCGCAGAAATGTACAATGTACTTCCTTTTTCCGGTCTCGTTTGTATGAAACTTTGAGTAAAATATATATTTATCAGTCTAGTATAAAATAGGAAGGAACGCGCAATACCAATTTCATTTTTAATAATTCCTTGATATGAAAAAACGTTACCTGATGATAGCGTTTCTTTGTTTACATTGCATATGACGTCATAATTTAAATAACGTCACAACTAAAATCCCTAACAACAGAACCAAAATCGGAAACGTTACGGTATTTCCGTTTCTTTTTTTAACAAATATTTAAGTTACTTAGACAATATACGTATAGTGTCTTGAAATATGAAATTTATTTGTATGATGCTTAGAAACGGGAGAAATGCGAGGTTCTACCGAGCATTTCCCCGTTTCGTGCCGAATACAAATAAATTTCATATTTCAAGACACTATACGTATATTGTTTTTATACTGAAATCGATAAGAAATTAAAAAAAAATAAAAAAAAATATGTAACAAATATTGTTAAAAAAAAGTGTTTGGAATTTCCCCCTTGGGGTACTATTTTGGGGTATTTCCCTATGAGAGTAGTCCAGGTGGTAAGACATTGACATTTTAAGGAATTAGAAAGGGAAAATGAACTTAATTAATAACATTTAATAAACATGGTATATAAATTACCAATTTGAAGACATAACAAGTTTAAATTCATAAAAGTTGACCATTGTTATTACACGTTGTTATGGTTGTGACGTGACGTTATTGATGAAATACAGTAGTTCCGGTAAGTAGGCGGGGCTTATAGGTTAGTTGAGGCCATTGACGTATAAAGCTAACGTTTATACGTATAGCTTTATCTGTATAGTAAAATAGCTGATTGCAGTATAAAAAAAAATAATTCATACAGACTTCGTCCCCATTTACAGGTAATGCCTGCCTCATATTATGGGGACGAAGTCCCCAATAACAGTAGAAAATTCAATAAAAAAAAAATTCGGGAAAATTTCCCGAATTTTTCATTGTATACTAATGAGCTCAAAATCGTTCAATTTTTTTTTGTCGTGTTTTGAAATCCCGGACCTGCGCAGAAATGTACAATGTACTTCCTTTTTCCGGTCTTGTTTGTATGAAACTTTGAGTAAAATATATATTTATCAGTCTAGTATAAAATAGGAAGGAACGTGCAATACCAATTTCATTTTTAATAATTCCTTGATATGAAAAAACGTTACCTGATGATAGCGTTTCTTTGTTTACATTGCATATGACGTCATAATTTAAATAATGTCACAACTAAAATCCCTAACAACAGAACCAAAATCGGAAACGTTCCGGTATTTCCGTTTCTTTTTTTTAACAAATATTTAAGTTACAAAAAAATAATTCATACAGACTTCGTCCCCATTTACAGGTAATGCCTGCCTCATATTATGGGGACGGAGTCCCAATAACAGTAGAAAATTCAATAAAAAAAAAATACGGGAAAATTTCCCGAATTTTTCATTGTACTAATGAACACAAAATCGTTCAATTTTTTTTTTGTCGTGTTTTGAAATCCCGGACCTGCGCAGAAATGTACAATGTACTTCCTTTTTCCGGTCTCGTTTGTATGAAACTTTGAGTAAAATATATATTTATCAGTCTAGTATAAAATAGGAAGGAACGCGCAATACCAATTTCATTTTTAATAATTCCTTGATATGAAAAAACATTACCTGATGATAGCGTTTCTTTGTTTACATTGCATATGACGTCATAATTTAAATAACGTCACAACTAAATCCCTAACAACAGAACCCAAATCGGAAACGTTACGGTATTTCCGTTTCTTTTTTTTTAAACAAATATTTAAGTTACAAAAAAATAATTCATACAGACTTCGTCCCCATTTACAGGTAATGCCTGCCTCATATTATTTAAAAATTAGCGGTTTACAAAAATTTTTAATTTATGAAACACTTAAGGTTTATGTACCCTTCTGTAGCCATTTTTGTACGAACTTTTCAAACTTCAATTGTTTCAAAACTACAGATATAATGAATAATAGAGATAGGCCATTTTGTACATATTCTAAGGGGAAACTTGATGCAAAGCATTATGTTTTACTGTTCCATTGCATTTAATAGAAAAAGAGGACTTTGTGGCAAATAAATAAAGATTTTTATAGAAAATCAACAGCCTTTACTACAGAGATTTATGCTTTTTTTACCTAGGGAATGGATTATTGGGGGTGCATATTGAAAAGTTCAAATAACTAGCAAACGGGAAGGTGTTACGAATAGACCACTCGTTAAATTCCGACAACACACACGATTGATAAATGATCTATTTTTGATCAATCGTGCAGATGTTGGCAAATAGAGGGCACATCATCATTCCAGTTGCATTTCCCAGGTTCAGCAATGTTCCGAAAGTATTTAAACTTCTTTCTGTAACTTAGTTAGGAGCACATAAATTCCTAGATTAATCACAAAAATGAGCTAAGGTAACACGGTGTAACACGGTCAAAAATAGCTTAAAATCTTAAGTAACTAAGTAAAATTCACTTATTATGACGATAGCACAGGACGGTACTATAAAAAAGCAACAACCCATGTATAAATGACGAGACCAGAGATATTCAAGAAATCAACAACCCATGTAATGACGAGACCAGAGATATTCAAGAAATCAACAACTAACAAAGGGACACGACTTATTTAAGATGAATATTCGGACCTTTCTTAGATTACTATAGGATCTTGGTTTTACTCATTGTATAAGCTTACTATAGGATCTTGGTTTTACTCATTGTATAAGCTTACTATAGGATCTTGGTTTTACTCATTGTATAAAGCCTTGCGATGACCTATTTTTTCGGACATCTACGTCACTAGTCTGGTTTCCGATGGATAGTAGTCTCATTGGAAATCAAACCACCTGATATTCTTATATAGATCGTTACCGCCATGTATTGATATTTAAAAGTGAAGTGTTGAAATGCATTTGAATGTCTAACAAATTTGTTATTTGTTGAAAAAGATGGACGTACGAAAGATACCAGGGGGACAGTCCAACTCATCGATTGAAAATAAACTGAAAACGCCATGGCTGAAACTTCAGTCGAAACAAATTTGATGGATTTCAAGATTGTTAAAATGGAATAAATGTTGATCATAGGAAAATTCTACCAAAAAATATTTCACGCTAAATATGCGGCTTTAACTATCTTAAAGGAATCAAACCTTTTATTTCACGGACCGTTAAACAGCCTGTTAATTAAATTAAAAACAGAGCAGCAAGCATCCTCGAAGAACAAAGTGGTTGTTATAAATAAAATCAGATACACCCCTTAGTGAAACAAAAAAAAAACTGAATTTTACTAGACAGAAACTGCGTATTTGATATGCAGACAACTCTATATATTAAAAATAAAAAAAACATAGAAAGACTACCAATTCAATATCATATGTAAACAAAACAAAAATTAAAATAATATATTTTTTATTAAGATATATCCAAGATTGGTTTGTTGGTATTATCCTCTCCACTTCCCCGGTTATCCGTCCCTGCTCCACTTTTTACTGAGTCCGTCCCTGCTCCACTTTTTACTGAGTCCGTCCCTGCTCCACTTTTTACTGAGTCCGTCCCTGCTCCACTTTTTACTGAGTCCGTCCCTGCTCCACTTTTTACTGAGTCCGTCCCTGCTCCACTTTTTACTGAGTCTGTTCTACAAAGCATTAAAAAAAGGATTGAATTAGACAAATGCATGAAATTATGGATTGTAAAAATAAGGGATACCGAAATTGATGCAAAATGGTACTTCTCACTCCATTCTTGTTTGCAACTTTCATGGTATAAGCGACATATGCAGTTATAAATAAATGATATAAGCAGCCGCATGGCGCAATTTGTGCATTTCGTATTATTAAAATTTGGCCCATTACACAGCCGATGTTTGTTTGTCATATATTTATATTTTGCCAAACTTGGAAATCAAATTATACATTAATCAATAAAAGAACAAGATTTTTTATAAACGCTAACCATGCAATTTCCCAAAGTGCACAACAGATAAAAATCTCACGGCACTCATTTTTAAAAACATTTTCAGACCGTTGAAATGGATCTTTATCTAACTTGTTAAAAAAATATATTTCAAAAAGGCATTCAAGGGCATTATAATAGTAGAAGATTGAAGATTGGGTCGTTTGTGCGAAAAAATCATCATAGAAACCAATGACAGACATGGTTTATTCTTATTTTGCGAGTTGTCCAAATCTAAAAAAAAAAAAAAAAAAAAAATTAAAATCCATTCTTTTAAACAATCAACACCTACTTAATTCCTTTCATTTACATTTTGAAACTTGTAGTAACATCAAACCCATCGACTTTATTTTCGGATTGATTGTGTGATCAGAAAACTTAATTTGTGACTAAGATTTGATTTTTGGTGTTTTCAACACCACTTTTAAGCACCGCATTCTGACAAGAAAACAAACTATTACCCCTCCCCCCTTAAATTAAAAATTGTTGCTCCCTTACCTTTTCATTTTCAATTTCATATTCACTTTCCATCCATTTTGATCTTCTATAAACTGGTTCTGCTGATGACGTCATAGGGTCTGGAAGACTAGTTGTTCCTGCCAATGCAAAGAAAAATATAATTACAATTCGTCAACGGAGAAAAGATATCCGTAAAATTATAGTAATAATGCAATGGACACCTACTGTAAAACATATTGTTCGTAAAAACAAAACAGTCATTTGACGACTTCAACATTAATAAACAGGTCTATATAAGGGCATGGTCACGCGTTCATTTGACAGGAATTAACCTATAATAAGGACATGGACACGTGTTCATTTGACAACTTTACAGGAATAAACCTATAAAGGGCATGGACAATATGGCGTTCATTATCCAAATACTCTTCATCGTACATGCTTCCCTTTTACCCTTTTCCCGGATGAAACTTTATCGAGGAGGGGTCGGACGGGTCCCGAATGCGAAATCCCAAGGTCCCGAATCTAGAAATTTAAATCCAGACATCCCATAATTCAAAAAAATATCCCGTATCCCAAAAGGATCAATTCGGAAATCCAGAGCTTAAAAACATCCGATCCGGACGTCCGAAAAAGGTCCTGTCCCCTCTTTATACTCCCTTGCAAAATGGGGAAACAACTTCAGTATATGCTAGACAGAGACCAATTTTACAGGGATTGATAACTGCCCAAGAAGGGACCATAATTTTTTTTTTAAAGTTTTTTTTCATGAATTATAGAATCAATCTTATTTAATAAATAGACATTGCATACAACCCGACACTATTAGACCTTGTGTTAACCTTTCAAAAGAAAACAAACCAAAGGGATCCTTCAATTCTTAACAGAAAATGATTAAAACAATCGGGAATCAGCTAGGGAAAACCACTCTAGTGCATTATTTGTCAACTTGAACTAATGGTCAGCCGAGTTTATGACATGCATGTGCATTCCGTGCAAGATTTTCAAAAGCTCATAACTGGTACCTACCTTTAAAATATATTTAATTTCGGATCAATTCAATGCAGTCTAGGAAATGTTTTTGACAGACTCGTACCCAACTGGTACTTAACGTTAAAAAGTATTCAAACACTACTGCATTCTAGGTAATTTATCAAAAGCGTACATCTAAATGGTACCTACCTTCAAAGAAGATGTCCAAACTTCGGATCAATTTCTCAGCAAATTTCATTTTCTCAGGTGCTGAAATATAGTAGTGCGAGCAACATTAATCATTAGAACCTATTAAAACGTGGTGTAAACTGCTGCATTTGGCTGCACTTATGCTAATTCAGGAAGCTTATGTTCAGTGGTTGTGGGTTGTTGATGTAGTTCACAAAGAGTTTTGTTATTTTTTTTAAATAGACTTTGGTTTTCCCGTTTGAATTGATAGCTTGTTGTTCGGTGTGAGCGAAGGCTCGGTTTTGAAGATCCTATTTTGATCTATAATGGTTTACTTTTACAAATTGCGACTTGGATGTCGAGTTGATCCATTGGCAATCATACCACATTTATCTATATATTTTACACATGACAAATAAGATCATTTGGGTTTCTGAATCTCCACATTGGAAAATTTAGAGGATCATGCATAAAATTGAGAAAACTAAGGATAATCACTTCTGAAGTTTTAAATGGTCTTTAACGAAATATCTTTTAAAACCCTCTATCTAGAATAATTAAGAGATAATATTTTCTATTGAAAGAGTTCTTTGTAAAACCCATTATCGCTATTTTGTGCATTTTTCGTTTGATCTTTTGTGATAATTTAACATGGTACTCGCTTGAGATGGAAAAATTATCGCTAGAAACTAAGCAGGCACGTGGCGTTGCTAACGAAATTTACATGAAATTGACAACGTCGTCATAGGTAAAATAGCGATAAATAGATTTAATCATTGGTCATCTCAACTCGATTGCCTTTCTCGCTTTCGCCGTCCCGGCTCAAGCGAGAAAATTAATCTCGTTGAGATGATCAACGATAATCTATAAGTTTATTTCAGTGGTCATATTAACAAAAACTGATACAAATCACCATACTACGTTCAAACGGACACAATCAATATCACAATACATTTTACATGCACACAATGAATAATTAAATTGGCTAATGATATACAATATCAATAGAAAATTTAGTCCATGTGGACCTCATTTCACATTTTAAGGTACTGTCTTTTCGTCAGACAGCAGGTGAAAAGTTTCCAAGTTTGAGGGTCTGGACAAAGGGCCCTCATTTCTTACTTTTGTAGACCAATTTTCTGTATTTTTTAATATACATTTTTTTCGGCCAGGTGAGCTAAAAAGGCAGGATGAGACACTTGGAAAAAAAAAGTCAGGACGACAATTTAGGTAAAAAAAAGTCAAACTAAAAAAAAAACGGCAGGACCGAATGAGTGAAAAATAAAAATGCAGGACAGATATTACAGCTTAAAAAAAAATGCAGGACACAATTTTTCATCCTAGCCGCCCCCCTCCCCACCCCCATAAAAATCAAATGGTAGCTCCCTTATTATATTTATATTTCAGCACTCAATTATTCACGTTTCAATTATCCTCACTCCCCCATTCCTTAAGTCTAATTTTTTTTTAATCTCTATTCTGTACACCCCCTCATCACAAAACTATACTTACTTAAAAATTTCCGGAAGAAATCAACCATTTGATCAGCTGATTTGGCATCAAGGAAAGGTTTTAGCTCTCCTAAGACTTTCATTGCAAACTTGTGGATTACCTCCGTTAAATTAAGAGGAAAGTCTTTATTTAGTACTTTATCAATCGACTGGCGGTCTTTGTCCCCTTTGCCTTCTTTTTGTAAAATATTCTTCAAAGATTCACCAATATGTTGAAATAGAATGTTCTCTTCACTGAAATTTCAAAATAAAACGGTAATCAAAAATGTTTAAGGGGAAAAAAAATTTAACCGAAAGTTATGTGGAGTAAAACATTTCTCCACTGCCTTACTAAATGAACAATTTGACAAAATTTACTTATATGTTTGTTTAAAAAATTGTTTAATTACTTGATATTTAGGAAGTCCCGTACTTTTTCCATGATGCATTGCTTAAAATTCACTAAATATTTAGGAAGTCCCGCATTCGTCACAACTCGGCAGACTCCGTACCTCATAGAAGGAGAGTAACGAAGTCGCCCGAGGATTGCCGATTTGGAAGTCTCGTATACTTTTCCCCCATGATGCATTGCTTTAAAATTCTTACTATGGTAGATTAGCATTTTGCCAGTTGTCTTCGTATATCATCACGATGAAGAAAGGGTCCATACATTCAAACAGAATCCCATAATCATCCATCGACCATGTCGCTAAATCCACTTTAATCTGCTCCAATGGTACATTAGCCTCGACTTCACCCCTCAAATATTCCATTACATCTCGTAAGTAGCAGGCGATACCTGAAATAAAAGTTACGATTACGGTAGCCATTACAAATCTTAGGAAGCAGACGATATATGAAATGAAATTTACGGTAGCCTATACAATAATTGGAAGCAGACGATATACGAAATTAAAGTTACGATTACGGTAGCCATTACAAATTTTAGATAGCAGACGATATATGAAATAAAAGTTACGATTACGGTAGCCATTACAAATCTTAGATAGCAGACGATATATGAAATGAAATTTACGGTAGCCATTACAATAATTAGGAAGCAGACGATATATGAAATAATAATAATAGCAATTACAAATAAAAAGGTCTTATTTTCTGAAATTGGTACACAATCAATTTAGCAGAGTTTTGCATTTTCACTTCATCGCTAAAAATGCCATGTTAATATTTTTAGAGGCAATTGTCTTTGATATTAAATAGATTAAAATAAACTGATTAGGGAAATTACTTTATATTTCGGATTATTCTTTTATGGGCTCGAAATGGCTTATACATGTTCAGATTTAATGCTGTCTAAAATAGTGAAGCAACACATAAATTAAAAACATTTCCACGACAATAAGCAGGCGCAGAGGGTGCAAGAGTTGACATGTTGTATTAAAAAAAAAACTGTTCACGCAGACATGCACGTCAGAATAACTTTCGTCCGGGTAAAATCTCGATTCAAACATTTGAAAACTTATTTAAAAGACTGTCGGTAAAATGGTACAAAATGTAATGATGGAAACAATAATTTGATATTTTTTTTTGAGATTCCAATAATAACAAATTCGCGTCGTTTTGTTTCTGTTCAACACACCAATGGTATTTTTTAAAATGCTGAATAAACTCGCCATGGTATTTTGGTGAGGTTGAATACTAGTTCATGTATTTTGGTAACGCTATAACGCATATTGATTATGTTGAAAATCTAACCACCGAAAATATTATCCAGTCATAATTTGTGATATACACATGCGACCTTCACACTTGACTGCACCCACCATCAAACTGTTCAGTCTCCATGTGGCTGGCTGTATCTTCTCTTAAAACTTTCTCAAGCAATGCCAAAGTTTTAGCAACAAATTCTTCCTTCTTAGATTTTGGGTCCATCATATCTTTTCCACCTTTAGATGGTCCTTGGCCAGGACCTGGTTTGCCCCCAGCACGCTTAGATAGTCCACTTGGTTTTGGTTTCCTACTGGCCCTTCTTTCCTTTTTGCTCCAACGCTCAGATAACCAAGGTAACATAGGTGCATGACGCTCAGATAACCAAGGTCCATAGGATCTATATGTTCCACGCGATACAGGCTTTTTCATTTTACCAACTGCATCTTGGATGTAAGTCCTTGCTTCAGACATGAATTTGGTTGTAGTATCTTTTAACACATCTGAAATTAAATATTCAATTAACTTTTGATAATAAAACAATACGTATAATGGTAAAGATTTGAATGCTTTTAAACTATTCAATTTGGGGTCACTTTATAGCTTACTGTTCAGTCTGAACGAAGGCTCTGTGTTGGAAGGCCGTACTTGGAGCTATAATTATTTACTTATACAATGGCGACATGGATGGAGATTTGGTCTCGTAGGCACTCACACCCTATCTTCTTACGTCTATTAGTATTTAGCATGGGTATTAGTTAATTTTGTAGTGTCTAGAACCAATCTACGATTGACAAAGGAAAATAACTCGAGATGTCTATAGTAGTCTGGTATTACCAATGTTATTTCAACTGATCTGGCGGAGCTTACGTTTTAATTTCCATAATGACAGTCTTTTAGATGTGCGATAAGGATGACCGTTATAAGTAATATGATTTATAATCACCCATCACCCAGCGTCACCAAACAGATATTCAAATGAACCTAGTGCATGATATGGGACGAATATATGGACACTACAATGATGAATTTATCCAGACGCAATTGGCTATAGATGGACTAGTCTTAAGAGAACCGTTTAGCCCCGCCCAGTCATGTGAAATAAATCAAGTAATATGTTCGCAGAGTTTACTAACGTCGACTCGTCAGAACATCAATTAATGAAGAAAGTCTAGAAAAGTATAAAAAATAATTCACCGAACAAATTACTTACTGCATTCGTCTGAAGTCGGCAAATTCCGTTACTCCGTCCAAATAAGCGTATTCACCCAATGATATCCGATTGTTACTTACCGTACTCATCTGAAGTTGAGAAATTCCGTTCCACTCGTCTGAAATCGGCAAATTCCGTTCCTCCATCCAAATAAGCGTATTCACCCGATGATTTCCAATTGTTACTTACCGTACTCGTCTGAAGTCGGCAGATTCCGTTTCTCAATCTAGAGAGAAGCGTATTCATATTTCGGAATGATACTTACCAATCATCATTTGATTTAATTGCGTCCCTTTACACTGATATTTTTCTGCCATAATAGCCTGGGAAAATTCCATCATGAAAAGAGCCAAAGCTTTGTCAAGCCCTAGATCGTTCTTCCTGGCCCAGAATTCATCCAAAAGAGGGTCATATAATGCAGCTTCATAACCATACATTTCTGGAAAAAAAACCGAGCGGTTTTACAATGTAATATTTATGAGAATCTGGATGGAAGTGCATTTCAATTACAGTGAAGCCCGTTTAAACCGAACCTCTTTTGCATAGCACCATATTGATTCCTACATGTCAGTTGTATTTTAAAAGACAAATGTTTCTACAAGCTAATGAGCATCAGTTAATGATCTTGTATGCATTGATTCAACTTAGAATTATTGTCTAATCGGTTGTGAGGTGGAATTTTTGAAAATTCATAAATATTTAAAAAAAATTTGATTAAATATTTCGTGGAAGGGCAGGCTATATTGTTTTAGTGGTTGAAGACTATAAACCTAATGCCTCGTTCACACGGACAATTAATTCGAATTGAATTCGAATCTAATGCGAATCGAATTCGCTAATCGCGTTCACACTCTTTTTTTAATTCGAATTGATTCGAATTAATTAATTTTGAATTCGAATTATCCAATTCTCATTAGAAATACGCTTTTGTTAATACGAACTAAAAGGTAACGTCGTTTGGACAGTAAAGCGAATTTGACCCGCATTGTAATTCGAATTTGACATTAGGACGTAAAACGTTTTGAATGCGAATTAAACCAATACGAATTAGTTAATGCGAATCGAATTCGAATTACGTGTGAACAGCATTAGTTATCGCACACAAAAAATTCTTAATTTTCGAAAATATGCATTTTCATCATCCAACTTGAAAGACTGTCGTCAAGTACTTTTAGTAAAAAAAAAAATGCTATTCGAACACACCTACTGTTTTTGTGATTCATTAGAAAGGTATTTCACTTGACCCATATATTTCATCTTTTAGTACCGTGATTTTTTAGGTTATAAAGTCAACCTGTAGCTTTGATGTATAAAAATGATAGAATCTGAAGCGAGATGATGCAAATATTCTTGCTTTGTACGTTTTCCAGAATATTCAACTCAAACACGCCCCAATATAAAAAGGTGCACTCGATTCTGTTTTCGATACAATTAATACCCATTTTTTAGAATTTTTCCTCGAGTCACACAATGGAAGGGCAGACACGAAAATTACTGAACTTATAGATTTATATGTTCTCCGTCCGTGGTATTTAAACAAGAGGCTCTCAAGAGCCTGAATCGCTCACCTGAATTTTTTTGGTTTAATCTCTCATCAATGATTATTTTGGCTTTTCAATTTATTTAAATGTTCTTTGAATCGTCCTATTTTCTTCAAAAGCAAAAAAAAAATCATTTTCTCCTATGTTCTATTTTAGCCATAGGAGCTATGTTTCTTGACATACAAGGAAATGAAATATAAAATTTATACTAGATACTCTGAAACTCTAAAACTCATTTAGCCTAAGTTTGGCTGAAATTGATACAGCAGTTTCAAAGGAGAAGATTTTTTAAAGTAAGTCAACATGATGAACAAATTGTGAAAAAAGTCTTTAAAGGGCAATAACTCCTTAAGAGGTCAATTGACAATTTTGGTCAAATTGACTTATTTGTAGATCTTACTTTGCTTAACATTTTTGCTATTAACAGTTTATCTGTATCTATAATAATATTCAAGATAATGACCAAAAACTGCAAAATTTCCTTAAAATTACCAATTAAGTGGCAGCAACCCAACAATGGTTTGTTTGATTCATCTGAAAATTTCAGGGCTGATAGATCTTGACCTAATGAACATTTTTACCCCATGTCAGATTTGCTCTAAATGCTTTCGTTTTTGAGATATAAGCCAAAAACTGCATTTGACCCCTATGTTCTATTTTAAGTAACGGCGGCCATGTTTTTTGACGGATCAAAAATCGAAGCACACACTTTGTGCAGGATAATCTAAGGAACAATCATGCTAAGTTTCATCCAAATCCATTCAGCAGTTTCAGAGGAGAAGATTTTTTTAAAGTTAGCAAATATGATGAACAAATTGTGAAAAATTGTCATTAAAGGACAATAACCCCTTAAGGGGTCAATTGACAATTTTGGTCATATTGACTTATTTGTAGATCTTACTTTGCTGATCATTTTTGCTGTTTACAGTTTATCTTTATCTATAATAATATTCAAGATAATGACCAAAAACTGCAAAATTTCCTTAAAATTACCAATTAAGTGGCAGCAACCCAACAATGGTTTGTTTGATTCATCTGAAAATTTCAGGGCTGATAGATCTTGACCTAATGAACATTTTTACCCCATGTCAGATTTGCTCTAAATGCTTTCGTTTTTGAGATATAAGCCAAAAACTGCATTTGACCCCTATGTTCTATTTTAAGTAACGGCGGCCATGTTTTTTGACGGATCAAAAATCGAAGCACACACTTTGTGCAGGATAATCTAAGGAACAATCATGCTAAGTTTCATCCAAATCCATTCAGCAGTTTCAGAGGAGAAGATTTTTTAAAGTTAGCAAATATGATGAACAAATTGTGAAAAATTGTCATTAAAGGACAATAACCCCTTAAGGGGTCAATTGACAATTTTGGTCATATTGACTTATTTGTAGATCTTACTTTGCTGATCATTTTTGCTGTTTACAGTTTATCTTTATCTATAATAATATTCAAGATAATGACCAAAAACTGCAAAATTTCCTTAAAATTACCAATTAAGTGGCAGCAACCCAACAATGGTTTGTTTGATTCATCTGAAAATTTCAGGGCTGATAGATCTTGACCTAATGAACAATTTTACCCCATGTCAGATTTGCTCTAAATGCTTTCGTTTTTGAGATATAAGCCAAAAACTGCATTTGACCCCTATGTTCTATTTTAAGTAACGGCGGCCATGTTTTTTGACGGATCAAAAATCGAAGCACACACTTTGTGCAGGATAATCTAAGGAACAATCATGCTAAGTTTCATCCAAATCCATTCAGCAGTTTCAGAGGAGAAGATTTTTTAAAGTTAGCAAATATGATGAACAAATTGTGAAAAATTGTCATTAAAGGACAATAACCCCTTAAGGGGTCAATTGACAATTTTGGTCATATTGACTTATTTGTAGATCTTACTTTGCTGATCATTTTTGCTGTTTACAGTTTATCTTTATCTATAATAATATTCAAGATAATGACCAAAAACTGCAAAATTTCCTTAAAATTACCAATTAAGTGGCAGCAACCCAACAATGGTTTGTTTGATTCATCTGAAAATTTCAGGGCTGATAGATCATGACCTAATGAACATTTTTACCCCATGTCAGATTTGCTCTAAATGCTTTCGTTTTTGAGATATAAGCCAAAAACTGCATTTGACCCCTATGTTCTATTTTAAGTAACGGCGGCCATGTTTTTTGACGGATCAAAAATCGAAGCACACACTTTGTGCAGGATACTCTAAGGAACAATCATGCTAAGTTTCATTCAAATCCATTCAGTAGTTTCAGAGGAGAAGATGTTTGAAAAATTGTTAACGACGACGACGTCGACGACGACGACGACGACGACGGACGCCAAGTGATGAGAAAAGCTCACATGGCCTTTTAGGCCAGGTGAGCTAATAAAAAATTAGGTTATGCATTTTCTACATCCAAAGTGATAGATGCCCATGTCGTTTACTTGATATCTTATTGTTCTGCATTACTATGTTCTAGATACATTGAAAACTTATGCAAATGGTGTTTTTAAATAAAACACTACGTAATTGATAAGAAAATTGACATTTTATTTGTTTCTATTAATTTTTAATTTTTTTGTTACTATAGTAAACATTACAGTACGCACTTATCGCCTTCTCTAACAAAGAGCTTCGATTCTTTTGTTCTATTTCAACCGGGTTCCCGCCCGATACAATTTGATATGACGGTGCTTCAGAAAATGTTGGTTTATACAGGTTTTAGCTTTATGCTGGATTCAATTTTGCTACCATTTGATTTTTATGGGGGGGGGGGGGTGGGGGGGGGGGGGGGGCGCTAGGATGAAATTTGAAAAAAATAGGCAGGACAGGAGTTTTGAGTAAAAAAAAGGCAGGATGAGACACTTGCAAAAAAAAGAAGTCAGGACGACAATTTAGGTAAAAAAAAGTCAGGATAAACTAAAACAAAAAGACAGGACCGAACAGAGTGAAAAATAAAAAGGCAGGACAGAGACTACAGCTAAAAAAAATGCGGGACACAATTTTTCATCCTAGCCCCCCCATATAAATCAATTGGTAGCTCCCTTTGCCAAGTTTCACTCTATTATTTTCTGCCCCCATACACGTACTTCAGTTTAGATAATTGAACACATTTTATTTCCGTCAGATCCTGACCATTTGGACCAACTGGACCATTAAAATAACCAACTGGACCATTAAAATAACCAACTGGACCATTAAAATAACCAACTGGACCATTTAAAAAAGCAACTGGACCATTGAACCAACTGGACCATTTAAAAAAGCAACTGGACCATTTTAAGAACCAACAGTACCATTTAAAGAACATTGAAGAACCAACAGGACCATTTAAAATACTTTAAAGAACCAACAGTACCAATTAAAGAACTTTAAAGAACCGGACCATTTAAAGAACCAACCGGACCATATTTAAAGAATCAACGGAACTATTTTAAGAACCAAACCTTTTCAAGAACCAATTGGACCATTTAAAGGAACATGACCATTTAAGGAACAGGACCATTTAAAGAACTTACCTTTGCTCTCAGTTTTAGGGAATCCTCTGAACAATGATAGCAGTTTATAAAAAGGAGGATCGGCACATGTATACGACTCCTCAGATCCTGATCCATTTTCGTCAGATCCATAGTAATTTTCGTCAGATCCTGATCCATTTTCGTCAGATCCATAGTAATTTTCGTCAGATCCTGATCCACTGGTTATGCTCTCTTCTCTACGTGTAACAGAGTTCTGCGAATAGAAAAATCGTTGTACAGGAACGGATGGCGCTCCAGTCGGTTTGGTAAAAAGTTCCACCGAGTCCTCAACGCTGGATGGTGCTCCAGTCGGTTTGGGAAAAAGTTCCACAGAGTCCTCAACGCTTGGGTCCTCATTAACCTCCCCAGTTTCCTCACCGCTTGGTCCAGCTGTAACTAGTTCAGAGGCCTCATCGCCAGGTAATACTTCCCAAGTTTCTCCAGATGATCCCAGGTCACTTTCGACAGATGCTGGTCGTACAGTAACAGATGGCGCTTTAGTTGGTTTGCGCCCTTTAGATCGAAAAACCAAACCAAAAGCTGAAATATATATAAAAAAAAAATACTTGGAAAAAATCTGTACCGACTTTTCATGAACCTGAATAAAATAAAAATATGATTGAAAGCATCAACCGTAACATCTTTACTTACAGTGAAACCCGTTTAAACCGAACCTCTTCTGGACTTGAACACTTTGTTTGGTTTAGGCTGATCTTCGGTTTTATCAGGTTTACAACACATACAATTTGACATGATGTTGCTTACGAACATGTTTAGTTTAGACAGGTTTTCGGTTTATGCAGGATTCGGTTTAGTCCGGTTTCACTATCCTAACTTTTGGTTTGATATTTTTAAATGTATATAGGGGGCAACATATTATTGTGGATAGCATGTTTGGATGTTTGATAGTGTTTTCTGACCAAAAGTAGTTTTTTTATATATATTAAACTGTATTGAATAATGACAGACAACTTGAACCAAACACTGAACATATGCAGTATTGTTTATTTAATATTTAGTTTATTTTCAAGACCGTCATGGAGGGATCATTAATTGCATTTATTTCATTACCATCTTTGGTTTTGGATAGCAAGGGGAGGAAGAGTCCTCAACGCTTAAAAGTGTCTTGTTATATTTTTATTTAGGCCAGTGTGTACGATGGAAAATGTAAGAAACCAATCAACGGAATGCTTAGTATAGTTAAGGAGCATGATAAAAATTAACACCATTTTTAAGTAGTTCATATACTAGTAGTTCTCTTTTGAATTGTTTTACCTTGTCATATCGGGGCCTTTTATAGCCGACTATGCGGTATGGGCTTTGCTCATTATTGAAGCCGTACGGTGACTTATAGTTGATAATGACGGTCATTTTGGTCTCTTGTGGACAGTTGTCTCATTGGCAATCGCACCACATCTTTATTATATGTTGAATAAATCCCGATAATTCCACATTTTTAATTAAAGCATTCTATCTCTGGGGGGAAACGACGGGTAACATATCCTGTAAAAAGTTATCACCTATCAAATAATCTGATAATATATTGTAAAAATTGAAATGCCAGGACGTTCCTATACCCACACAAACGGTACAACGTTCCTATTAACTATATTCGAAAAGAAACGCACACGTTTGTAATGTATAGTTGTATACATTTTGGTAACCATTTGCCGATAAATGAAAGCCGAACAATTAGTGCGATAAAAGAGGGACAAAAGATACCTGCAGCCAGTTGTACGAACATGTCATTAGCCTAATGTGTCATTAAGTCTTCATAAGCCTAATGCATCATGATCATAAGGGCTTGATGAAGACATGACACGTTAGGTTAATGACACGTTCCTACAACCGGCTGCCGAGGAACAGTCACTCAAAAATAAAAAATAAACTGACAACAGCATGGCTAAAAATGAAAAAGACAGACAAATAATAGTACACAAGAAACATAGACAACTAAAGATTGATCAACACGACCCCCGCCAAAAACTGGGGTTGATCTCCGGTGCTCCGGAAGGGTAAGCAGATCCTGTTCCACATGTGGCGCCCGTCATGAACAAAAAGTCGGCTATTAGATATCAAGAATGTAAAAAAAGGCGTTCATAACAGGAAGTTGATTTGAACTACATAGATGTAAATGGCTTCACCATGTTAGGAACTACCGACCAAATGGGAAAGTCCATAAAGATATAAAACCACTAATTCAGGCCCGGTCGGAAAAAATATACAAGAAAGTAGTACATGTTAATTGACCGTTTCAGAATCTAAAGCATCATAGGTAATTTCATTGTTCGTACCCCAAAGTGAAAATAACGTTACGTCATTGGTTGAATTTCCATTGTTTATAACGTTTTAAACCAATCAAAACGCTTCGGTGTACGCTTTTGAAAATATTACCCAGGATGCATTAGATTCTGAAACGGCGAATTGAGGGTATATTAGGTTAGTCGTAGTTACAAATGAAAACTTGGAAACTTGGGATCACTGTTGAACCCTTATTGAAAGATTTATTTGAATAATAAACAAGTCTAATATGGAGTTTTCATTTTGGTCTTTTGTGGATAGTTGTCTCATTGGCAATCATACCACATCTTTTTTTTTTTATATTATGATAGAAGTGTTGTTCAAATCAAAAGTTGCTGTTTTTGTACTTTCAAACTTCAGGGAACCAGTACGCTCTAGTATGCAATTAAAAGGCATGTTGATTTTTGCAGCACAAGCCAGGATAAGGTACCGTTTTGACATGAAATAACTGTCACTTTATTTGAAGCCATTCATGCTTGAAATTGCAGAATTTAGCATAGAAAGCAATAGGGCTATAAATTAGTGATGTTATACCTAAATGAAAAGCAGTCCCTTATTTGAGTAATCATTTGGTCGTTCTAGAAAACAGAGTTTCTCAAATTGGTACACATTATAAGAATATAGTTCTTTGGAAGTTATACCAGTTTCTATCAATTTGTGTCATTTTTACAGCTAATTTCTTAATGCTTGTCGAGTAAAACTTTGGTTGGCTTGCTTGCTTTGTTTGAATAATTTTATATTCAAGCGTTGTAATTAAGATTGACATCTCTAAACAATATATATGACATACTTAAACCTATATATATCATATTTAAATTTAATCGGACATTATCCTAATATAATTGTACAATATACAAACAAAGCAAAGAAGCTAACCAAAAAAGTCTTCCTCTACCTGCATTAGGAAATTAGCTAAAGTGAAAAGACCCATTTAAGGTTCATTATAACCTTTTTAGTTAATATGGCCGTATTTACACTACAAATTTTACACCAACTACACACAAAGCTGTACACCTACACAAGTTTTGAGATATGGCAGGACCTAGATAATTAAATACTGAATGCATTTTACGATTCAGAAAATTATGTCAACTTTTCTGGATTTTGCTATTCATTTTTTTTCTGCAGAAGGTCACGGCAAAAATAAACGTAAGTTGGGAAAACGTTTGAGAAGCTCCCCTCATACAATCAATGTTGTGAGTAGTATCGATTTGAATGGACACTAGACACCTGTAAACAATAGGTGATTTAAACCAACTGAGTGGACCGTATCAAATGAAACTCGTTTTGTTTGTTTATTTTGCCATCTTCTGCAGACGGGGAAAAAATGCACATCAAAATCCACGTAAGCAATTAATTTTCTGAAACAGACTTCATGTGACTTTTATATATCTAGGTCCTGCCAGGTCTTAAATTTCCTAGATGCATTAGTTTGTATTTAAAGTAGATTTTTGGTAAATCGGCCATATTTTTCAATTCCTTCAGATGAAGCTTAAAGAAAATTTAGTTTAAATAAAGCACTATCTAATGACATTTGAGTAATCATTTAAATGGTAGTGCACAAAAAAATCATTACCGAGTAGACTAAAATGGTACACAGCTTCATGGAAAATGCCACAAATTTTCCAAACAATAAACAGACCCATCTTGATTAACTCTACAAGCCTATGGCTATGAAATTTTCAAGGCTTAACCCTCTAGAAATCCCTAATAAAAAATCTAATTCTTTGGTTTAATAAACCTTTTTTTATAAATTTGTGCCATTTTAAGAAAAAAGACCCATTTAAAGAAAATGTGTTTTAATAAGCACTATCAAATAACTCAAATGAGGGATTGTTACTCATTTTGGGAATAGTTCCCCATCTAGTCGGTCGTCCTCAACCGATTGAATAATTCCCCTCTCCCTTTAAAAAAGAAACGAAATTCATTGTTGAAGAACAGACAAGACTGTCCCATACAGAATACTAATTCATCAATAATATAAAGATTTTATTTTATAGCTAATTCCCTAATTCATGTAGAGTTAAGACTTTGGTTAGCTTGCTTGCTTTGTATACAGTAAAATTGTTATAGGGATGACCATGATAACATTTGATCAAATTTGAATTATCCATTTACACAAACAAAGCAAGCTAGCCAGCCAAAGTCTTATTCTACAAGCATTACGAAATTAGCTCTAATTCTTTTAAGATTCAAACTATTTTGAACAAAATGGTAGCGATAAAAAACTTACTTATTTAACATTAAAATCAAAATTTTAAGACCTACCTTCAACGAAGCACAAGACTAATATAACTCCACACAAGTTCAACTTCATACTGGACGGTGAGTGGCGGAACAGGATTGTTTTACTCTTATATAGTACCCTTTCAAATGCTCTGCACGTGATTTGCACTTTAGATTTGGCGCGAACTTTTTTTAGACGGCTAAAACGGGTTCTACGGCATACTATTTTAAAAGACCAATGAAAAGAGTTCAATAACATTTCGCTAATGCGTGATTCTGTTTAAACTATTCAATAAATTTGTATAATCAAAATTAATGTATCTAAATTTTAGTATAAAGAAGTTTTAAATCGTTCACAATTTTGTTAATAACGGTAAAACGATACATTTTTTCTCTTAGGTAATCAAATAATTATCTCCCAAAAATGAACTGTAAATTTTGTTCTAACTATTTGTCAATAAATAAACACCAATTGAGATTTTTTAATTCCTTTTCTTCTATATGTATATATATTGATTTCCGGGAATCAAACAAACACAAAATGTCTCCGACCCCCTTTCCCCCTTAAAAAATATGCAAATTGCAGACCCACCTAAACAAATAAATTAGAAAACGATGAGATTAAACAATTTTATAAAACGAAAAAAAAACCTTCTGTTCACTGTTGTTTAAATACTTTTTAATGCAACATACATTTTAAATTTATAAAATAGAAAAAGCGTATCCATTTTGTTTTAAAATCTATAAGATGTAAAGTTTCTTTGGTTGTAGCAGGCGCTGATCCAGGGGAGGGGGGTCCGGGGGTTGGAACCCCACTTTTTTCGACGATCAATGCATTTGAATGGAGCATGTAGTTGGACCCCCCTTTTTGTCCTGGGTTAGGACCCCCCTTTTTAATGGCTGTATCCGCCCCTGTTGTAGTCTGCTCTTTGGTCGGATTTCGTTCCCTTTGACATATACCCAATTTCCATTTTTATTCACAATTTAATTAAAAAAAGACTTTTAACCAAACTAAGGCGATTGTTTTTTTTATCCTCAATTTGACGTAAAAATAAATACTCTGGTCAAGCAAATGCCAAAAATAATACTCGAATGATTTTCCCCACAATACCTTATAATGTTAAATTTTGAAAAAAAAGATAATCTGATTGATCGCGTAGAAACACTGAAATAAAATCCGTCAAAGAAAAAATACCATAGCCCCCCCCCCCCCCCCTTTTCCATTAAAGATAAAATGTTTCCTCTTTTATGGATTAAATGAAATGTTGCTAGAAAAACCAAACTCTGTTGATCTAACAAGCAATTATACGTAGGAATCGAGAATGAATTCGCATACAGTAAACTCTGGCTGAACCGAATCTGCATAAACAGAAAACCTGTAAAACGAATCATGTTCGTAAGCATCCTCATATCGTGCTTGTATGCGTTGGGAACCTGATTAAACCGTACATAGGCCAACACCGAACAAAATCTTAATTTCAAAAGAAGTTCGGTTCAAAAAGGTTAAACAGGCCTGTAGTGTATGCCCTTATATTTTTACAGGTAGGGTTTGTTTTGCTTGTGAGAGAGCTGTAGTTGTCACATTGGTAATTATACCACATCTTCTTTTTTTATAATCACTGTATTCGGTGTTCCTGTTCTTTCTTCTATTATTTTCCTTTCGGTTATGCTTGTTTGTAAGCTACCCAGAAAAAAATTTGTTTTGTCAGGTACGAAGGGGACCTATAAAGTATAAAACGAATTAGAAACGGAACGAGAAAAAAAACCGAAACGAAGCAAAACTGCAAAATAAACAAAAGCGTATTAAAACGAAATAATTATTTGTTTTTATGATTTTAACTTTAATCTCTGCCATATATCTTATAATACAATATATTTAAATCAGAGGCGAGCTGCCGTTAATGCATGCACTTTAGACACGTGCCTACACATTTTTTTCTCACAAATGTATTTTTATTAAAAAAAACAATGTAATCTGAAGATTACGGAAGCGTATTTGGGCCATCCTTTTATTACTTTATATTTCAAATTGTCACCCCAGTTTTTGGTGGGGTTCGTGTTGCTTATTCTTTAGTTTTAAATGTTGTTTGAAGTGTACTATTGTTTGTCTGTTTGTCTTTTTCATTTTTATAGCCATGGCTTTGTCAGTTTATTTTCGATTTATGAGTTTGACTGTCCCTCATGTATCTTTCCAGTGGCGGAACCAGCCATTTTAAAAGGGGGGGGGGGGGGTCCCAACTCAGAGTAAAAAAGGGGGGTTCCAACTATATGCTCCCATTCAAATGCATTGATCGTCCAAAAAAAAGGGGGGGTTCCAACCCCCGGACCCCCCCCCCCCCCCCCCCTGGATCCGAAAATTAGACTCCCTTAATTAAAAGTTTGTCGTCAAGTACCTTCAGTAAAATATTGTTACTCTATAATGGTACAGTTATTTTTTAATGGTATAACATTAACATATAGGCCTCAATAGAATCTGAAGCGAAAATGTTTGCTTTAAACGTGTTCAGAACAAATCCTTGAAGTCAAACACGCCTCAATATAAAAAGGTGTACCCGATTTTTTTCTATGAAACCATTGCCCATTTCTAGGAATTTAAAAAAAAAATGTTGCTGCGGGCAAAGTTGCAAATTAATGCTTACAGATCAATCTTTAATTTATATGTTGACGATGACGAAATTTATGCTAATGCACAAAAAAATATCAACATATATTTGCGCCAATCATAATCGACTTTATTTTTATTGAAAATTGGTCTTTGATTAGACATTTTACAAATACAGTGAAACCTGTATAAACCGAACCTCTTTGGGACTTAACATTGTGTTAGGTTTTGCCGATGTTCTGTTTTATTAGGTGCACAACACATACAATTTGCTATGACGGTGCTTAAGAACATGTTTGGTTTATACTGGTTTTCGGTTTATGCAGGATTCGTTTTAGCCAAGTTTCACTGTATATCAAAGCTCCATTCTATGATTTAAGTACATAAAAACACGTTTGGATGATTTTATACTAGTTTTTTAAAAAAAAAATTTGGGGGGTGGGGAGGGGGGCTTTTATAGCTTGTTGTTCGATAAGAGCAAAAGCTCCATGTTGAAGGCCGTACCTTAATCTAGAACGGTTTACTTTTATAAATTGTTACTTGGACTGAGAGTTGTCTCCTTAGCACTCATACCACATCTTCTATATCTATATACTAGATGTAAATAAATTCGTAGTAACTTTATGCATATATATCAAGTGCATTGTTCTACGAGTTAGCATATTTAAACATACGAACCTAAAGGATAACAACGGTTTTTGAAATGTTTTCTTTTCTCCCGGTTAATCTTTGTTCAGTACTTTAGATAGTTCAGAGGCGGCAACCTATCATAAAATGTGGTGGAGCTTTGGCCATGGGATAACATCAAAATTAACATGTTGTACCCTAGCTAAACGTCACCTACATTTGTACTTGGCTCAAGATTCGAGTTAGGTTTCATGTTTAGTTATCTAGGGAGCAACCATTTAATTTGAATGGGGGTGAGGGCTAGTATCAATCTAATTAAAAACTGATCCCTCACGTATGGAACGCCAACACTGTCTTGTTATGACCATTTTCTTTATATGATGTGCATTTACCCTTATATGATGTGCAATTGTCATTATATGATGTGCAAATATCCTTACATGATGTGCAAACATGCTTATATGATGTACAAACATCATTATTTGATGTGCAAACATCATTATATGATGTGCAAGCATCATTATATGATGTACAAACATCATTATATGATGTGCATGTATACTTATATGATGTGCATATATACTTATATGATGTGCTTATATACTTATATGACGTGCAAATATACTTATATGATGTGCATATGTACTTATATGATGTGCGAATGTACTTATATGATGTGCGAATGTACTTATATGATGTGCAAACATTCTTATATGATGTGCAAACGTGCTTATATTATGTACAACGATCCTTATATGATGTGCAACTATACTTTTGTCATGTGCAAATATACTTATATGATGTGTACATATCATTATATGATGTGCAGTTACCATTATATTATGTGCACATATCTTTATATGATGTGGTTGTGTCATTATATTATGTGCTTGTAATCTTATATTATGTGGTTTGGTTTACTTCATTATATGATGTCGAAACGTCATTATATGATGTGCTTTCATCGTCCTTATGGTCAATGAACATGATTACGATTAGAATGATTACTGTCTACGTCATAACTGATTCCGATCAGCTTCTGTAAACTATAAACCCGGTTCAAATATGTGTCCATCGCTAGCGAGAGTGCAATTAATAGGAAAAATGAGACAATGCAATTTAACAAAATCAACGTTTTAAACAGTTCAGAGGGAGATAATTTAAAGATCAATTAATACAGGAGCTAATTGGAGAAATTTGCGGCTGTGGCGAAAATATGATAAAACAAATTTTGAGGCTCTTTATAGGTTGCTATTTGGGTTTAGCAAAAGCTACGTGTTGCAGGTCGTACTTTGACCTATGAGTGTTTACTCTTACAAATTATGACTTGGATGGAGAGTTTTCTCATTGGCTCTCATACCGCATCTTCTTATTTCTATTCATTGCAAAATTCATCATTGAACTCACAGTCAGTTTTAAAAAAATTTCACAACAATAACTATAGAATTATCTACTCATGCATAATAAGGCGAGATGGTTTGTTTTATAAACTGTTATTGAATAATATAAATGGTAAGATGTAGAATGTAATAATTACATTAGATGTATGTTTCATTATGATACTTTATTCTGATTGGCTAACTGCACATCACGTGTTATTCCGTAAGCAATTGTATTGCTCAATATAACTTTTCATTCATGATAACACGTGGTCCCACAATAAAGTGCACAGGTGCATTAAATAAAACAATAATAAAATTTGTATTTTCATGATAATTGCTAAAAAAATGTAATTATAAGTATTGAATGCTTCTTTTTGTAACTTCATAGGGTTGTAAAAGCGTTGACCGTGTGCACATTTTTAGTATGAAGCGGTTCGGCGCTTCATACAAAATGTACTTCGGTCAACGCTTTTACACCCCAATGAAGTTACAAAAAGAAGCATTCAATTCTTAAGTGTTACTCCTCCAAAACCATACAAAGTCGGATAGATTTGTGATATGACGTATACATGTAGTGTTTTGTACTTCCTTTATTTGTCTTTGAAACAATCTTTTTTTCCTCAGAAAAAGCCAAAATATCCAAATTCGGAGACTGCATACTTAACCCACGTACTGCCCGCGAAATGCAAAATGGTCAGGTTTGGTAATGTTCACATATTTGTATATACAGATTGTTTATTTTCAACTTATTTCAATGGAGATTTTTTTAACGTATTGAGAAAGGTGTGTGTAATTGTTCTCTTGTGGTTTTTTTAGGGGAAGGGGGGGGGGGGGGGGCAAGTCGTGAAAAGTTTACGTCTTTGGAATGATTGGTATTTTCCCTATTTCACGGTAATAACTTGGAAAATAAATTAGAGGAATTCCCATCTTTCCTACGCCGTCCCCACCACCAATGATGAAAATGACAATAATTATAATTTACTTATTTTTAAATCTGTTCTTATAATATAAAAAAAGAAGACGTGGTATGATTGCCAATGAGACAACTCTCCACAAGAGACCAAAATGACACAGAGATTATTACTTATAGGTAACCGTAAGGCCTTCAACAATGAGCAAAGCCCATACCGCATAGTCAGTACAAAAGGCCCCGAAATGACAATGTAAAACAATTCAAACGAGAAAACTATTTTGCTCAGAAAAGGTTTCCCTATAAATAAGTATCAAGATAAAAGGCAATAAAACAACAAAACTCATAAGAGCCAAAATTGCCCAAAATGGGACCTTAAAATTTACCATAAAATATATATTCAGACACATTGCAGTATTTTTTTTTTAATCTATTGTAGTTTTAAAGATAAACCTAAAATATTAAAAGTCAACGCCGTAAATCTTCACTTAGAAAAAATAAAACACAACTCTCTATATGTCAGAGACCACCAGGCCTCAGTAAACAAAAAATAAATATAGTATTTTTATTTTCATTCAGACACAAATCTAATTAAATTACAGCTATTGTGTGTCCAAGCTATGCTTACGCAGATCTGAAAACGCTCCATTTTATTTTCTGTTTAAAGACCATTGGGATTCTCGGTTTTGTCGGATTTATATACACCTTCAAAAATGTGAAGGCTGAATGTCATTGGCTTATGTAATATTTACTAGAACAGAAAGTATCAAAGGACTGAAGTACTGAACATCGGATAACCACAAGTTTTCGTTGATGGTAACACGCACTTGTCTTAAAGAAAATCACATCACAATACCTGAAAGTGAGGTTAACTTACAGAGACATATTTTTTCTGAGACAAGTTCGTGCGTGGATGATGAACGGGCTCGTCTAGATATTCAACATGATATAGTCAGTATCAAAAACGAAACTACCTATTATTCTATATATAACAGTTACATGTATACATAATTTTTATCCAAATGCTATAGCATTCTATTCTACTATTCTAATAATAGTGCAGTGCAAGTGCATGGTGAAAACATTTCTATAATAATTCGGATTTTCTAATAGTTTGGATTTATGTAGGCATTCATTTTTCCCGTATAAACGTTCTTGAGATGTTCTTCCGAATGCGTTAACACAATTGTCCTGTATGTGTGCCTAGATATAACTTACTTATAACTTAAAAATATATTTCTAACGACGCAACATTTTCATATAATTAATTTAATATGTTCTAAAAAAAATAATTTTTATTAGTATTACTTGAAGCGACAATGAATGCTATTTTGCACTCGGTTATGTCTGCGTTTTTATACGATCGGTAACATGTACCAGTCAAAGTCGAAAGTCAAATCTCTGTTGCGACAATACATCGGAATGCCCTCACGGTCATCGTGATGTAAACATGAAGTGTGGACAGGAGGATGTGTGCTTCCTTGTTCCAGGACAAACACTATTGTTTTATTTTTTCTCTCATTTTCTCATATTTATCAGAATAATCTGTCCGGGTAAGGTGAAATGGATTTCTGTGAAGTAGCATGTTAAAAATCCGACTCAGGGTGTTGGTCTATTACAAAACAGGGTTAATATTAATTTCACATTAATATGTTCCCGTACGAATATGCACCTGTTCCAAGTCTGGAGCCTGTAATTCAGTGGGTTGTCGTCTGTTGATGTGTTACATACCGGTTTTTGTTTTTCGTTCATTTTTTGTACATAAATTATGTCGTTAGTTTTCTCGTTTGAATTGTTTTACATTTGTCATCAAGGGGCCTTTTATAGCTGATTATGCGGTATGGGCTTTGCTCATTGTTGAAGGTCGTACGGTAACCTATAGTTGCTAATTTCTGTGTCATATGGTGTTTTGTGGAGAGTTGTCTCATTGGCAATCATAACACATACTAGTAGTCTTTTACATATTCAATTTTCTGCTAGAAGTCAAGCATACATTCATAATCATGTAAGTGTGAAATAAATGCATGAAAACATAATAAAAAGATGCAAGCAAGTGTCATGCACCGAGTTGAAGGTCATCCCATATCTCCTTTAATTCCTTTTTTTTTGTGGGGTGGGGTTGGTGGGGGTGAGGTTGGGGAAGGGGGGCTCGGTTGGCGAGTAGTCCAAGTATCAAGCCTGTCAACACTTACATGTAGGTTGTGAGTTCGAATCCCACACGTGGCAGGTAAATAAAGGCAACAGTAGTATACCGCTGTTCAAAACTCATAAATCCATGGACAAAAAACAAAATCGGGATAATAAACTAAAACCGAGGGAAACGCATTAAATATAAGAGGAGAACAACGACATAACACTAAAATGTAACACACATAGACAAAATCCCACGAGAATAACAAATATAACATATATATATAACATCAAAACCAAATACATGAATTTGGGATAGACAAGTACCGTGACACGTCTTATCGCAATGTGAATTTACACTCAAAAATAAGAGAAAACAAACGACACAACGTTATAATGTAATACACACAGAAACGAACTATAATATAACAATGACCATATTCCTGACTTGGTACAGGGCATTTTTAAAGGAAAAAATGGTGGGTTGAACCTGGTTTTGTGGCATGCCAAACCTCGCACTTTTATGGCCATGTGAAATATAACATCAAAATGACAACACAGGACTACAATATAAATAAATTGGAGAACACAATTGACAAAGAATCACACGAACAACAGCCAACAAAAGGCAACAAGTTCAAAATTTTAATACGCCAGAAGTGTATTTTGTCCACACAAGACCTATGTGTGACGCACAGATACAAAAGTTTGAAAGCCGAAACGAGTACAAAGTTGAACAGCATCGAGGACCAAAAGATCAAAAAGGTTGTGCCAAAAACGGCAAGGGTTTTCTGTTAAGTTACCAGAAAATCCCTATAATTTAGAGTAATTTATACTTTTGCAAACAGTAAATTTAATAAAATGAATATTCAAAAGATGTACATGATAAAGCTGAAGTATTAACTAATTACAGGAAACAACTGAAATACATTTACATAACCAGACATTTGAAACACAAAAGTAGACACATCCGAATACGTTTAAACCTCTACGCCAAGCTCGACTTCAATCTTAATTTAATAGAATTAATAGTTTTTCCTACCGAAAGTCGGTGGTTCTTTCCGGGGACTTCGGCTTCTTCCATCAATATAAACTCACCGCCACGATATAGCATGATAGTGTTGAAAGTGGCGTTAAAAAGCAATCAATCAACAAATTAATCAACCAATCATCCATACCGGTACAATTATAAATGCAAGAGAGGATAATTTTGTAGCTATCGTTATTAAATATTTTAAAAATTGACTCTGAGTTCATTGGTGTCTTTAGAAATGCATAGAAATAAGAAGATATGTTATGAGTGCCAATGAGACTACTCTACATCTAAGTCATAATGTGTAAAAGGAAACAATTATAGGTTAAATTACGGCCCAATAAAAATTCATAATTTGACAATTTTCCATCAATAATATCTGGTGTGATTTTTAAAATGCATTGTCTCACTTTATCTTAAAAATGCACTTTTGCTTAAAAGATTAAAGATCTATTTCTAAAACGTAATAAGTTAACTACTTATGCTTATTATTATTATTGTAGATCCCGTATATTCATTATTGTAGACCCATCGATAAAAATTCATAATTTGACAATTTTCCATCAATAATATCTGGTGTGATTTTTTTCATCTTTAATCAAGGAACAAACATGTCAAGGTTATTTCTTTTTACATCTCAACCATTTTCCAAACGAAAGCTAAAGATTTGATCCGGGTTTATATTAATTCTGCAGATTCTGACGTATTGAGTAATCGCTTTAATCACACCAGATATTATTGATGGAAAATTGTCAAATTATGAATTTTTATCGATGGGTCTACAATAATGAATATACGGGATCTACAATATTGAGCTCTTATTTATAGCTTGCTGTTCGGTTTGAGTAAAAGCACCGTGTTGAAGGCCGTAATTTAACCTATAATTGTTTCCTTTTACACATTATGACTTAGATGTAGAGTAGTCTCATTGGCACTCATAACATATCTTCTTATTTCTATGCATTTCTAAAGACACCAATGAACTCAGAGTCAATTTTTAAAATATTTAATAACGATAGCTACAAAATTATCCTCTCTTGCATTTATAATTGTACCGGTATGGATGATTGGTTGATTAATTTGTTGATTGATTGCTTTTTAACGCCACTTTCAACACTATCATGCTATATCGTGGCGGTGAGTTTATATTGATGGAAGAAGCCGAAGTCCCCGGAAAGAACCACCGACTTTCGGTAGGAAAAACTAATAATTCTATTAAATTAAGATTGGAGTCGAGCTTACCTGCCACGTGTGGGATTCGAACTCACAACCTACATGTAAGTGTTGACAGGCTTGATACTTGGACTACTCGCCAACCGAGCCCCCCTTCCCCAACCTCACCCCCACCAACCCCACCCCACAAAAAAAGGAATTAAAGGAGATATGGGATGACCTTCAACTCGGTGCATGACACTTGCTTGCATCTTTTTATTATGTTTTCATGCATTTATTTCACACTTACATGATTATGAATGTATGCTTGACGTCCAGCAGAAAATTGAAATATATATATATGTGTAAAAGACTACTAGTATGTGTTATGATTGCCAATGAGACAACTCTCCACAAAACACCAAATGACACAGAAATTAACAACTATAGGTTACCGTACGACCTTCAACAATGAGCAAAGCCCATACCGCATAATCAGCTATAAAAGGCCCCTTGATGACAAATGTAAAACAATTCAAACGAGAAAACTAACGACATAATTTATGTACAAAAAATGAACGAAAAACAAAAACCGGTATGTAACACATCAACAGACGACAACCCACTGAATTACAGGATCCAGACTTGGGACAGGTGCATATTCGTACGGGAACATATTAATGTGAAATGAATATTAACCCTGTTTTGTAATAGCCCAACACCCTGAGTCGGATTTTTAACATGCTACTTCACAGAAATCCAATTCACCTTACCCGGACAGATTATTCTGATAAATATGAGAAAATGAGAGAAAAAATAAAACAATAGTGTTTGTCCTGGAACAAGGAAGCACACGTCCTCCTGTCCACACTTCGTGTTTACATCACGATGACCGTGAGGGCATTCCGATGTATTGTCGCAACAGAGATTTGACTTTCGACTTTGACTGGTACATGTTACCGATCGTATAAAAACGCAGACATAACCGAGTGCAAAATAGCATTCATTGTCGCTTCAAGTAATACTAATAAAAATTATTTTTTTTAGAACATATTAAATTAATTATATGAAAATGTTGCGTCGTTAGAAATATATTTTTAAGTTATAAGTAAGTTATATCTAGGCACACATACAGGACAATTGTGTTAACGCATTCGGAAGAACATCTCAAGAACGTTTATACGGGAAAAATGAATGCCTACATAAATCCAAACTATTAGAAAATCCGAATTATTATAGAAATGTTTTCACCATGCACTTGCACTGCACTATTATTAGAATAGTAGAATAGAATGCTATAGCATTTGGATAAAAATTATGTATACATGTAACTGTTATATATAGAATAATAGGTAGTTTCGTTTTTGATACTGACTATATCATGTTGAATATCTAGACGAGCCCGTTCATCATCCACGCACGAACTTGTCTCAGAAAAAATATGTCTCTGTAAGTTAACCTCACTTCCAGGTATTGTGATGTGATTTTTTTTAAGACAAGTGCGTGTTACAATCAACGAGAACTTGTGGTCATCCGATGTTCAGTACTTCAGTCCTTTGATACTTTCTGTTCTAGTAAATATATAAGCCAATGACATTCAGCCTTCACATTTTTGAAGGTGTATATAAATCCGACAAAACCGAGAACCCCAATGGTCTTTAAACAGAAAATAAAATGGAGCGTTTTCAGATCTGCGTAAGCATAGCTTGGACACACAATAGCTGTAATTTATTTAGATTTGTGACTGAATGAAAATAAAAATACTATATTTATTTTTTGTTTACTGAGGCCTGGTGGTCTCTGACATATAGAGAGTTGTGTTTTATTTTTTCTAAGTGAAGATTTACGGCGGTGACTTTTAATATTTTTGGTTTATCTTTAAAACTACAATAGATTAAAAAAAATACTGCAATGTGTCTGGATATATTTTATGGTAAATTTTAAGGTCCCATTTTGGGCAATTTTGGCTCTTATGAGTTTTGTTGTTTTATTGCCTTTTATCTTGATACTTATTTATAGGGAAACCTTTTCTGAGCAAACTAGTTTTCTCGTTTGAATTGTTTTACATTGTCATTTCGGGGCCTTTTGTACTGACTATGCGGTATGGGCTTTGCTCATTGTTGAAGGCCTTACGGTTACTTATAAGTGATAATCTCTGTGTCATTTTGGTCTCTTGTGGAGAGTTGTCTCATTGGCAATCATACCACGTCTTCTTTTTTTATATTATAAGAACAGATTTAAAAATAAGTAAATTATAATTATTGTCATTTTCATCATTGGTGGTGGGGACGGCGTAGGAAAGATGGGAATTCCTCTAATTTATTTTCCAAGTTATTACCGTGAAATAGGGAAAAAAACAATCATTCCAAAGACATAAACTTTTCACGACTCCCCCCCCCCCCCCTCCCCTAAAAAAACCACAAGAAAACAATTACACACACCTTTCTCAATACGTTAAAAAAATCTCCATTGAAATAAGTTGAAAATAAACAATCTGTATATACAAATTTGTGAACATTACCAAACCTGACCATTTTGCATTTCGCGGGCAATACGTGGATTAAGCATGCAGTCTCCGAATTTGGATATTTTGGCTTTTTCTGAGGATAAAAAGATTGTTTCAAAGACAAATAAAGGAAGTACAAAACACTACATGTATACGTCATATCACAAATCTATCCGACTTTGTATGGTTTTGGAGGAGTAACACTTAAGAATTGAATGCTTCTTTTTGTAACTTCATTGGGGTGTAAAAGCGTTGACCGAAGTACATTTTGTATGAAGTGTTAATTATTGTTTTATTTAATTCACCTGTGCACTTTATTGTGGGACCACGTGTTATCATGAATGAAAAGTTATATTGAGCAATACAATTGCTTACGGAATAACACGTGATGTGCAGTTAGCCAATCAGAATAAAGTATCATAATGAAACATACATCTAATGTAATTATTACATTCTACATCTTACCATTTATATTATTCAATAACAGTTTATAAAACAAACCATCTCGCCATATTATGCATGAGTAGATAATTCTATAGCTATTGTTGTGAAATTTTTTTAAAACTGACTGTGAGTTCAATGATGAATTTTGCAATGAATAGAAATAAGAAGATGCGGTATGAGAGCCAATGAGAAAACTCTCCATCCAAGTCATAATTTGTAAGAGTAAACACTCATAGGTCAAAGTACGACCTGCAACACGTAGCTTTTGCTAAACCCAAATAGCAACCTATAAAGAGCCTCAAAATTTGTTTTATCATATTTTCGCCACAGCCGCAAATTTCTCCAATTAGCTCCTGTATTAATTGATCTTTAAATTATCTCCCTCTGAACTGTTGAAAACGTTGATTTTGTTGAATTGCATTGTCTCATTTTTCCTATTAATTGCACTCTCGCTAGCGATGGACACATATTTGAGCCGGGTTTATAGTTTACAGAAGCTGATCGGAATCAGTTATGACGTAGACAGTAATCATTCTAATCGTAATCATGTTCATTGACCATAAGGACGATGAAAGCACATCATATAATGACGTTTCGACATCATATAATGAAGTAAACCAAACCACATAATATAAGATTACAAGCACATAATATAATGACACAACCACATCATATAAAGATATTTGCACATAATATAATGGTAACTGCACATCATATAATGATATGTACACATCATATAAGTATATTTGCACATGACATAAGTATAGTTGCACATCATATAAGGATCGTTGTACATAATATAAGCACGTTTGCACATCATATAAGAATGTTTGCACGTACATCATATAAGTACATTCGCACATCATATAAGTACATATGCACATCATATAAGTATATTTGCACATCATATAAGTATATAAGCACATCATATAAGAATATATGCACATCATATAAGTATACATGTACATCATATAATGATGTTTGTACTTCATATAATGATGCTTGCACATCATATAATGATGTTTGTACATCATATAAGAATGTTTGCACATCATGTAAGGATATTTGCACATCATATAATGACAATTGCACATCATATAAAGGTAAATGCACATCATATAAAGAAAATGGTCATAACAAGACAGTGTTGGCGTTCCATACTCACGACATATCAGAAAACGGGAGCGATGAGAGATCGGTTTTGAATTAGATTGGGCTAGTATGAAATGTAAAAAAAAGGAAAGGACAGGAGTTTTGAGACACTTAGCAAAACAAAGGCAGAATGGCAATTTATGTAATAAAAAGTCAGGATTAACTAAAAACAAAAGCTTGACCGAATAGAGGGAAAAATAAAAAAGGCAGACAGGAATTACTAAATAAAAAATGCATGACAAAATTTTTCATCCAAGCACCCCTTAAAATCAAGTATTGTACGACACTCAATTGCAAATAGCAGACCATGATTTTCCCTCAACTCACCTTTAAGCCAATTATTTCATCAAAATATAAAAAAAAAATGCCATGTATATGCCATTTATATAAATATTAGAATCTTCTTTAGCCCTTAGGTAGTTATCATTTGATTTTTAGGGGGAGGGGCTGGGTCGAAATTTGAAAAGAAGACAGGATGATCAGGACAGATATTATATGTAGTTATAACTAAAATATAATGCAGGACAAAAAAGTTTTTATACTAGCCCCACCCCCCGCAAAAAAGTCAAATGGTATCTCCCTTATACATAGCGGTAAACAATTCAAATATCCAACTTAGCAGTTTCACCTTCCCTAATTAAGAGTTCCATTTTTCGTTAAACTTAAAATTGGATATCGACCTGTTATTTCACTAAGTTTTTTTTGTTTCCCCTAGACGGAGTCAAAAAGCGAGACATAGGTATGCGGTTTCGACAATGTATTAGTTTGTGATTAGGTCTAGTTTATGGTGAACCAAACGTGGAATGTCAATCATACTTGGTATGCAGTTGTATAAGCATTGGCACATCTCATTTCCATGGAGATTATTTGGCCCTGCCCCCTCAGTCATGGTCTTTTGACTTTGAAACGTTTGCTTATTTTACATATATTAGTTTGTAATAAGGTCAGTTCAAGGGGAAACATTAGTGGTAGGCCAATGTTAATTGGTATTCAGTTGTATAAGCATTGGTACATCTCAATTCCATGGAGAATGTTTTTCCTCGCCCCGCAGTCAAGGTTTAATGACTTTGAAACTTATTTTAGTTTACATGTATTAGTTTTTGATTAGATCAGTTTAAGATGAACTGCTCATGTTAAGTCAATGATATTTGGTATAAAAATTTATTGGCATTTGCAAGTATCATTTCCATGGAGATTATATAGTCCCACCCTCTCTTCATGGTTCATTGACTTTGAAACTTCAAGTTTATGTTTATATTTTGGTTTGGGAACGACTTATAATAAGTCAATAGTATTAGGTTTGCAGTTGTATTAGCATTGGTACATCTCATTTACATGAAAAAGGCGAGACATATCTCTGTGATAACAGTTTATTTTTTGGTACACAAATCTTCAAGAAGACAAGTCACAGGAAGGCATCTCAAATATTATTCTGACTCAAAGACGAGCAATCTTTTCTCATACACATACACGCCTACAAATGTATATGAGTAGATGAATATAATACCAATGGTCGTGTCTTTATTTCGATGCGACTATAGGGACCAATGTTCGGACTCCTTGTTTTTTTACCTAAGATGAAGGGATACTCATGTTCAAGTCTTTGGCTTGTTCCGAATAGGGGATGAGCGCGCGACCTCCTACAAAGGACTTCTGAGGCTGTGAATTAATTTGTTCTTCCTTGCTTAATGATGTACATTGGTGATATTAAGTATTTTTTGTTAGATGTTTGAACTTCTTTGTTTTTTCCGACGATCAAGGGATACCAGTTTTCAAGTCTTTGGTGTACTGTAAACCAACTTATTTTCGCGGATACTTTATTTCGCAGATACTTTATTTCGCGTCTTACCCTTTCTAGACCAATTCGCGGTTATTTATATTCGCGATTTTCTGTCTTACTTGATGAAGTTTAATAAGGAATGATCCAAGTTTTACATATTCGCGACAATTTATATTCGCGTTATTTTTCTACTCGCGAAAATAAGTTGGTTTACAGTAATCCGACTAGGAGTCGATCGCTCAACCTCCTACAAAAGACGTGCAAATAAGAAACGACTATGCGGTATGGGTTTTGATCATTGTTGAAGGCCGTACGGTGATCTATAGATGTAAATTTCTGTGTTATTTTGGTCTCTTGTGGAGAGTTGTCTCATTGGCAATCATACAGCATCTTTTTTTTTATATATATAGTTGTATGCGTTTGTAAGGCAGCAATCTAACAACAGTCTACATTTGCCTCTTTTATACATTTGAATCTCGATCATTGAATTGGAAAAAGAGTACATTTTGTAAAAGAAAACATAAAACCTTCTGTTGTTGAATCAACTGATTTAATACAAATATACAAATGAATGGCATCATAAAATTGTGATCGGAACAGACACAACATTCCGTAAACGCGATATCATACACCATGTCGTAAATGTTAGGCCGAAAATGTCCTGACGTAAATTTATGTCCTGCCACTCATGTAAAAAATAAGAATACTGCATCACATTAATTTTTGCAGTATTCGTTGAATTTTAATCATATTTTAAAATTTGAATGGAGCTGCAGAAAACGATGCGAGCTTCAAAATGAGAAAACTAGTAAATACGTCGTTATTGAGGGACAGAATGTGCATCTCCGAAAGTGTCATTCATACAATGAACTAGATTATTTATTGTCCGCGGCTTTTAAGGTCACAGATTTTATAAATACTGATAGACAACCGAAAATTTCGACTGTGCGCCAGTAACTCTCTATATAATCAAGTAAGCAAGAAAACTCACATCTCGCGTTTAACGAGGTTTGCTACTCAAGAAAACTCACATCTCGCGTTTAACTAGGTTTGCTACTCAATTTCAAAATAACAATCTTTTCATAACACTAGCATATATTGATATCATAGGTGATTAATAAAGGAATCCAAAAAGCAAAAAAAATATGTAGGTCAATGTGCTTGTTTTCGAGATATTAGCAATTGAAATTTTGGCGGGATGTTGTTCTCTCTTGACTTTTCATAGCTTTATCATTGACAAGTTTAAGTTCTCAAAAACTATTAAAAAATAAGAAAGATTTTGTAAAACTTTAAAAGACGGGGGTCAATGGGCAAACTTTTTAAGGCATTCAAATGGATATAACCAGATGATTCTGAAAATCTGACAAAAATTCCAAAATATGACAAGAGAACATCCTTAAGTATACTGTAATTCATCATCCGATTCAAGTCAAACTTATTGATGGATTGGCAACACTATTGTGTTATTTCGTTGCGATCGGATATAATTAAATAATGGCGGAGTAAGCCACAATGCTAAGAGAGAACCTGAGACCTTCGGTTGAAACGCTGACAGTCCTAGTCAATTAGATTTGAGTCGAGTGCACCTGCCACGTGCGGCATTCGAACCTTGTGATAAAGTAGTTTGAATACATTCGGCCACCGAGGCCCTCAAACTTTCTACAAGGTTTCTTATTTACTTTTTGTAAGGGTGTGTGATTAGCGAAATTCTGAGTTATATAAAAAATGTTGGACATGAAAACTTGGCCTACAGAATATCTTTTTCACAACCTCGGACAAGACACTAATTCAAGACTTATGGAATAATTCGCAAAGAATACGTATCAATGGCATGACATCTGCAATCTGGTAGCGAATTTTCGATTGTATTTTTTTTTATCGTACTTTTACTAAAACTTAAACTTGTTGGTTTAATGTGTATCTTATTTAGTTTACATTTGCGCCCACGTGTTTAAGTACGTGTGCTGATAGAAATGTTGCATCTGTCCCTGTAATAAATAATATCAAATATGTACAGCTGTCTAAAATCTAACATTTCATATATTCATAGAACCAAATCATAAACTGGTTCATAAAATACCAGATTGGCAACACCATTCCAGGATTTTTTTTAACGGGGTATACTTCCTATTGTGTAACTCGAATGTATACCGCCGTTCGGACAATTTTCTACTATAATTCTATAATATTTATGTAAAATTTCAGATTTAAAACTTCATCGGCGATCAACAGACCGGGACGTTGGCCCTCTACTCCTATACAAATTGGCAGAGTGTTTGTATAGATCAGGTTACCCAGAACAGGTCGATAATTACAGTTTGCGTGATTCGTGAAGAAAGAGAAAGGTCGACCCTGCATGTTTGTGAAGCTACTGTTTATAGAGAACCAGATATAACGAATCCGATCGTTTCTACCGTTTACGAACATTCCGAATAGTTCCGATTTTGAACATGAATCACGTTGGATAAAATCTGGCTTTAAGCACTTGTGAAGTCCGACCCTTTGCATTTGAATAAATAAAATACAGATCGTTTCCTTCATGAAACACTTCCCAGTCAGTATTTGGAAGCGTCGACATTTTATGAACGGGAACGAATTTGTCCATTCCTTGCCACCGGTATATTGTAGTTAACTGTTCCTCTTCATTCCCGCCATTTTGAGCATTAGATACAATCAGGTACGAATTGTCATCAATGGAGAAGAACTCCCAATCAACAGCGCTGAAAAAAGAAACAAAATAATCAGGAACGAATTGTCATCAATGGTGAAGAATTCACAATCAACAGCATTGAAAAAGAAACAAAATAATCAGGTACGAATTGTCATCAATGGTGAAAAATTCGCAATCAACAGCATTGAAAAAAAATCAGGTACGAATTGTCATCAATGTTGAAGAGTTCCGAAACAACAGCACTGAAAAAGTAACAAAATAATCAGGTACGAATTGTCACCAATGGAGAAGAATTCCCAATCAACAGCATTGAAAACAAGTGAAACTGCGAGCTACTGCTCACTGATGATACCCCCGCCGCAAGTGGATAATATTAATAGTGTAAAAATATGCAAGTGTTCGGTAAACAGGAAGTTGTCGAGTGATGAATCTGAAAACGCATCACACGGTATAGCTGACTTATAAAAATCCTGAAACCAAATTTCAGAAATCCTTGTATTGTAGTTCCTGAGAAAAATGTGACGAAAATTTTCAACTTGGCTATCATGTGTAAAATCAGACAAGTGTTCGGTAAACAGGAAGTTGTCAAGTGATGAATCTGAAAACGCATCAAACGGTATGGCTGACATATATAAATGTTGATACCAAATTACAGAACGGGTGGATGTGTAGTTCCTGAGAAAAATGTGACGAAAATTTTCAACTTGGCTATCATGTGTAAAATCATACAAGTGTTCGGTAAACAGGAAGATGTCAAGTGATCAATCTGAAAACGCATCACACGGTATAGCTGACTTAGATAAACCCTGAAACCAAATTTCAGAAATCCTTGTATTGTAGTTCCTGAGAAAAATGTGACGAAAATTTTCAACTTGGCTATCATGTGTTAAATCATACAAGTGTTCGGTAAACAGGAAGTTGTCAAGTGATGAATCTGAAAACGCATCACACGGTATGGCTGACATATATAAATGTTGATACCAAATTAAAAAAAGGGTGGATGTGTAGTTCCTGAGAAAAATGTGACGAAAGTTTCATGGGACGGACTGACTGACGGACGGACGGACTGACGGACTGACGGACGGACGGACGGACTGACGGACGGACGGACGGACAGACAGAGGTAAAACAGTATACCCCCCCCTTTTTTAAAGCGGGGGTATAATAAAATAATCAGGTACGAATTATCATCAATGTTGAAGAGTTCCGAAACAACAACACTGTAAAAGTAACAAAATAATCAGGTACGATTTGTCATCAAACAGAGAAGAATTCTTAATAAACAGCACTGAAAAAAAATAATTAAGGTACGAATTGTCACCAATAGAAAAGAATTAACAATCAACAGGACTTAGAAAGAAACAAATCAAAATGCTTGTATACGTAGTCTGACATGTCATATGACAAGCTTCTGGGAAGGTGGGATTTATGGGGTAAATGGGCGGGGATGTTGGATATGGTGGTAAACACTTGGGGATTTGGTATAAACAAAATGGAATCTTGGAAGAACGGTGAGGGGATACAAAAAAAAAAGGATTTAAGAAATTAGTACCCCGTATTATCCCTCAACTTTGCACAGATTACTGTCCAAAGGGAGATAATCAAACTGTCTTCACAACTTTCGCTGATGATTTGTATTATTTGTAAATAGTTTAATTTTGGATGTAACGCGTCTTCTGATTGGCTGACGTTATTTTGTTATGAGCCCATAGACATAATTTAGTCATGTGACCGTGACGTCATCAACGTTTTTTCATGGTTTTCTACGGTTCAAAATGGAATTTAGAATTAAATTATAAGAAATGACTAACATTTTTTTCTTTCTATTCGAAATAACAAAAAATGTGGTGCACACTGTTAAATAACCCCGCGCTACGTTATTTCTTCATAGACAGAAAAATATTACAGTCATTCCTTAAATAAAAATGATAATATATGTGATTTTTCTCTCTCCACATCTTTTTTTATATGATATACTGTATATGCTGCACATTGTGTGAACTATAATAATAGGGGCCAGCTGAAGGACACCTACGGGTGCGGGAATTCTCGCTACATTGAAGACCCATTGGTGGCCTTCGGCTGTTGTCTGCTCTATGGTCGGGTTGTTGTCGCTTTGACACATTCCCCATTTCCTTTCTCAATTTTATAATATGTTTTTTGACCGTGATCTTGATGGACAATTTAATTGATTAAATATATATATATTTTGTAAATATTGCTGTACAAACAAAATGAGCAATTGCATATATATTTGCCTAGCCCTTAAAAAAAGTATAATTAAGTTCCATACATATAAAACAGAGGCAAAAAATAACCCCAACAATTACAGGGCAATCTCAAGTGCTCGAGGTCACACACGTGCTTCACATGCAATCTGTAAATATATATTACCTGTATGTGCTAAACACTTGGAATCTTTCAAATCCCTTTTTATCTATGTTGAGTCTGTAAAGGACAGAGTTTGTGAGGTAGGTATTTTTGTTTTTGAAATTCTGAGGTCCGTAGTTGTATGCATTGGCTACAATAAGAAACGCTGAGCCAGAAATAGTAAAAAATTCCCAATCTGTAGCACCATTTGTCTGCAATGTAAATTATATAAGACTATAGAAGCAAATAAAAATCCAAGTTTTATCGCCCCGTTAAAACAAGTTGTTTAATTGTAACGTTGGTTTTGATTGGATAACTCCATTATAAACTTTGAGCCAGAAATAGTAAAAAAATCTCAATTAGTATATTAACACAATTTGTCTGCTAAGTGATTTATATATGAATATAGAAGCAAATAAAAATCCAGAAATCATCTCTCCGTTAATACAAATTTAATGAAAGTTCGTTTGTAACGTTCATTTTGATTGGAAAACGTAACTAATTTTCCTGGCAGTAATTCACATGATAGAAATGGAGATAACAATATTGTATTTTTAATATTTTTTGCCATTAAACTTAATTTGCGATTAAAAACCGATTGATGCACTCGAAGCGTATAAACAATGCAGTTATCCCTTAAATTTGAAATCATTTGAGTCAACCTTTTTTCTTTAGTTTATAACAAAGCTCTGTGTCAGATTTTGAATTTTCAATTGTTTTGGCAATAATGAAGAGACATAAATTGTCGAAACGCACATTACGTGCACTGATATTGGTATCGTTAATGTATTTTGTTTCGTTTTATTGATTGATTTGTTCAGTGGCAAGTATACTCACGTTTACGGGAAAATATATTCAAGTATATTGGCAAATATATTCACGTCCAGTGACAAATACATACAAGCCTAGTGGCAAATATATTTATTTCAAGTGGCAAATACATATTCACGTATAGTGGCAAATATATATTCCCGTCCAGTGGAAAATATATACAAGCCTAGAGGCAAATATATTCACGTCCAGTGACAAATATATACAAGCTAAGTGGCAAATATATTCATGTCCAGTGGCAAATATATATTCCCGTCCAGTGGCAAATATTTCCAGGACAAATAAAACAATGAACCATTCATTAATCAGGTACATGTAAGTTGTACAAAGTGGGTCGATAGAGATAAAGGATGATAATCATAACTTACAATGGAAAATGAACTTTTGATTGATAGGGCACAGGAATTTTACTTTGCTGCAGAAGAGCAAAAATCCTCATTGATTTTTGCGTTATTTAACGTGCAGAGATCATACAGAGATCACGTCAAGCTCCTTTCGCGAAGTATCGAATGTTAATTCCCCATTCCGATTCAGAGATGCGCGTATGGGCGGCTGTTACTATTTACCTCCATGTTAATGATGCCCATTATTTGGTTTTGACAAATACGTAACCATAAAAGTGAGAAAATACAGGGTGCAATCGTTTTTTTTTCTCTCCATATATTTCTCAGATGCTGAGGACTGTCTAATTATTAGGTTGGTCTCATGGAGCGGTACTTAAAGAATTCTCGTTTTTGTTAATATATTTATGATATGGTAAATATATAATAGATTTTTCTCACCTCCATTGTTTGAAAAAGGTAAAAGCCATTCTTCTGAAAGACATAAATTCTGGATTCAAAAAGCGTAGTAATCCCATTAAAAGCCTGTGCTAAGGCAAGAAAATGGTATCCTTCCACAGTAAAATAAGTCCAGTCATAAGCACCAGTAGTCATTATCGATTGAAATTCTTCAAATAATTGTGATGATGGGTTCCATTTGTAAATAACAGACTCAACATCTTGGCTTGAACCTATAAAATAAGATAAAAAATAATTCTGTATTCTATTTTAATTAACCGGATTTTTGTGGCAAAACTGTCGTTTAATGATTTGGGGATGCACGGCGGACGGTCGGGCGGCCAGGTGGGCGGCAGCCAAATGTTGTCCGTGCATTTTACTCATGAACCGTTCAACTAAAGCTTTTAAAATTTTAATATGTTGTTAATGCGACAAAATGGAGGTCAAGTTCAATAATGACGATTTTGACTTTTACGGTTCTGGAGTTATGGTTCTAGGAAGATTGAAAAATGGCGTTTCCTGTCCTGTCCGTGCATTAACTCATAAACCGTTCAACTAAAGCTTTTGAAATTTTAATATGTTGTTACTGACAACAAAACAGAGGTCAAGTTTAATAATGACGTTTTTTACTTTTTCGGTTCTGGAATTATGGTTCTTGAAAGATTGAATAAACAGCTGCGCCATGAGCGCATGATACGCCCGACGTCTTGTTTGAAAGTTTTATGCAATAATTAAGAAATAATTCATGTAAGCCATAGATTTGTTGGAAATTTACACATGGCCTGGGCCGTGATATTCGAATTTTATCCTGAGCGTTAGCGAGGGGTAAAATTAACGAATATCACGGCCCAGGCCATGTGTAAATTTCCAACAAATCTATGGCTTCCATGAATTATTTCGATTCTAATAGGACAAATAAGTTCATTCAAATACTGAAGCGAGAGTGGGTATGCCGTGTGTGAAGCTGTTCTTTTTTACTCCTTGTTAGATAAAGCTCAAATATTCTCATAAATCTTTAGCTTGCATTGATTATTTCGTTAATAACCGCTGGAAAATATATGTATAATTCTCAAACCCAATATTTCCGATTTTTAATTTACATATTTTCTCGTAAGCAACCGTCAAATCCAAAATTGACATTTCGTAACGAAGGAGCTGGCTGCCATGTTGACTCGCTGAAATCAAATGCAATAGAATAGAAAACAAAACAAAACCTTCCTCAGAATTCCATATAATACAATATTATACGAACTTCGATGGTTACAAAAAGTTTATATTTTTGTGACATTGACTAAATATTGTGTTTATACTGCAACTTAAATTAGTATATTGATAGCTTTTAAAATCGTAACATAAATATCAAGCTTGTTTTCATCCCTTAATGAACCCCTGATTTTAGAGAAAGTGTTCCATGATGAAATTGACATTGCACAAAATATAGCTGTGTTACTATATTTAGGAAATAAACAAAACTAGTTGCAATATATTAATTCTTTTTATTATGCATCCGAATAAGAATAAAAGTTCTTTTCTCTTTTGTTTTATTACAATTTCTAATACAATAAAATTGGCAAAGCGTTTGCAAAGTAGGTTCAAATACATGTGGATTTACGTGGGAGGTATATTGTAACATCCATTATTATGTATATCTCTGAGTCTGCGCTGAGTATAGATATATCGAGAATTTTCACACAGTGTTGTTTACAAAGCGAAAGAAGCACGTCATATTAGAATCATAAATAGTTTCTGAGAAAGTTTTAAGCAATAACCATATATTGTTTTTGAGACACGGCGGGACATGTGAAACCCCCAACGTGAACCCTGTTTTTTTTTTTTACAAAAAACTAAATATCACTAAAATAAAATTTTGAATCATCACCAAAAAGTATACAGATCTTTAGATTAATATAACAAAGAAGTGTGTAAAGTTTTAAGCAATAATCATAAATTATTTTTGAGATACGGCGCTACATGTTAAAAAACCCTCCCCTGTTTAACAAAATACTCAATAACTCCAAAATAAAGTTTTGAATCATCACCAAAAAGTATACAGATCTTCAGATTAATATAACAAAGAAGTGTGTAAAGTTTTAAGCAATAATTATAAATTGTTTTTGAGATATGGCACAACATGTAAAAAAAACCTCCCCCTTTTTTACAAAATACTCAATAACTCAAAAATGAAATTTTGAATCATCACCAAAAAGTATACAGATCTTCAGATTAATATAACAAAGACATGTGTAAAGTTTTAAGCAATAATCATAAATCGTTTTTGAGATATGGCGCGACATGTAAAAAACCCCTCCCCCTTTTTTACAAAATACTCAATAACTCAAAAATAAAATTTTGAATCATCACCAAAAAGTATACAGATATTAAGATTAATATAACTAAGAAGTGTTTAAAGTTTTAAGCCATAATCAAGAATCGTTTTTGAGATACGGTGCGACATGTGAAAAAAAAACACACCCCTGTTTTAGTTACAAAGTGCCGTAACTCAAAAAGTTTTTATCTTATTTTCACCAAAAAGTATACAGATCATTTGACCATCATAAGAAACAACTATGTTAAGTTTCATGAAATTTGGATAAGTCGTTCTCAAGTTACGGTGCGACATGTTTACGCCGGACAGACAGACAGACGGACGGACGGACAGACGGACGAACGAACGGACGGACGAACGGACGGACGAACGGACGGACGAACGAACGGACAGACGAACGAACAGACAGACGGACGAACGGACGCACAGACCAGAAAACATAATGCCCCTCTACTATCGTAGGTGGGGCATAAAAAAAATAATGAATTTCTAGATAAATACAATTATTTCAAAGTAAAAAAAGGATATTAGATATTTATCTAAATCCATATCATATTGAATATTTTATTTAAGAATTGAATGCTGCTTTTTGTAAATTTATTGGGGTGTAAAAGCGTTGACCGAAGTACATTTTGTATGAAGCGCGGAAGCGCTTCATACTAAAAATGTGCGCACGGTCAACGCTTTTACAACCCTATAAAGTTACAAAAAGAAGCATTCAATACTTATAATTACATTTTTTTTTAGCTAGAATTATGAAAACACGATTTTTATCAAATTTTCATTTAATTTACCTGTGCACTTTATTTTGGGACCTCGTGTCATCATGAATGATAAATGTTATTGTCTAATACAATTGTTTCAGGAATAGCACGAGATGTGCAGTTGGCCAATCAGAATAACGTATTATAATGAAACATACATCTAATGTAATTATTAGTAAATATAAACTATATTTACTTTTTTGATTGAACAATTAATTAAATTTTACACTTGTAATAGACTGTTAAATGAAAATAGCTTGTATAAAATATTCTACAATATTCACATATGAAGATTTATAGTGCTTTTTTCAATCTGCTTATATGTTTACTTATGTTATAAGTATTGTTTTCGGTCCACTAAACATAGAAAATGATAGTGCGAGTGGGGCATCCGTGTACTGTGGGCACATTCTTGTTTAAATATGTCTTATGTTAAGAAACATTTCCATTTCCAAAATATTTTTTTTTAATAAAAAGTAATAAAAATATTTTTATTTTCTTTAATTCTTTAAAATTTATGATAATTTTAACCCCAAAATCTACTATATTTTTTTTATCAAAAAGTGATAAGATGTTGCAATTTTATCAAGTTCTCTAATTAAGTTTTACATTTAAATACTTACAAAACCATTTAAATGGTTATAAAAACACCTATTGTTCTTATATAAACATCTATTGAAATATTTTTGTTGGCATTCAAGGAATAGGTAACATTTAAAATTTTGGGGGCATTCGAGGAAGACACCATACTACGGTATCTAACCATTAAAATCGCTTTCTTTTTCAACCGTACCGTACGGTAAACTCGGTGCACAAAAAAACATCATAGACATGCATGACAAGAAGAGTTTCAAAATCATTAAAAAAATAACGCATAGATAAATATATTAGAAATTTTCATATAGAATTATGTTCCAAACAAATAAACAAATAATTTATTTCCAATCCCGTCTTAGCTGATGACTAGAGTTATCTTTCTTTAAGTTAGCATTTAGTATTAATTTTAATACTTGTACAGCAAAAATGTAAAAAGTTTGATAATCTATCTGTATCACAAGTTCATTAGTATTTACAGGAGAAAGTTTTCTTAACTGTCTTTAAACAGCATAAAAAAATATACACAAAAAAAGCCAAATCATACGAAATGGTAAATTTTACTCGTTAAAAATGTGCATGAAATATTTGCCAATGGTTGTTAAACCAAACGACTTTTCAACCAGCTTCACCGTTTGTGTAAGAAAACTAAGATATCTATGGCAAACTATTTTACAGCATTGATAAACGATACCACCATCAGAACAAAGTCACTGAAAACGTCTCGAGAATCCAGGTTTAATTCGTGCAAAAATCTCGCATTAACTAAAAATCCTCTCTGGGAATATACATAAAAAGGGCGCCACTTATCAGTGGCAATTTTGATAAATTTAAAGGAGAACTGATTCTCTCATCCATTTTCCGTCTTTTCACCACTTTAATCGTGAGTATTATGAAAATGTGGAATGTATCAAACAGACAACAAACCGACCAAAGAGCAGATAACAGCCGAAGGCCACTAATAAGTCTTCAACGCAGCGAGAAAATCCCGCACCCGGAGGTAATCCTCAGCTGGCCCCTAAACAAAACTGTACTAGTTCATCGAAAATTGACGTCACACTAAACTCCAAAAATAAAAATGAACTAAAACAACCCAGATAAGACTAACAAAGGTTAGACGCTCCTGACTTTGGACAGGCGCAAAAATGAGGCGTTGTTAAACATGTTTTTTTTTATATCTCAACCCTCGCCTATAACTTCAGCCAATGTAGAATAAAGAAACACATAGAAATTAATTGTAGTCGAGGTGTTTGGTACCACCTTAAGTACATGTATAGATTCACAAGGTATATATTTACCCATAAAGTCCAATCGAGTACACAATATTGAGTTAAAAATAAGATTAAACAACCAATAGGCTATTTGCATATTACCGACTCCGTAGTTCATATTTTTTCGACAGGTTACTTTCTCTCTGGTAGGACATCCTGGTACTCGGTCAACCAAGGGCAACGTAAAAAAAAGTAAAAATCAAGCTTTCAATCAGCACCATTGTAGGGGGAAATTAACTGTTAAGTGTTTGCATTATACGACAAAATGATCAGAAAAAGTTCACTCCAAATTGTAAAGATTTTGGTATACTTCGTTTGATTGCTGTTATTCGACCGAGTGCTAGGATGTCTAACTCCGGTGTCTAACCACAGGTTATGTCACTTGTCGTAAAATCATATAAACCGCAGTCGGTGATATGAAAAAAAAAGTCTATAATATTGATTATATATTACCTTTTGCATGATTAGCAACAGCCAAAAAGTCCTTTCCATCTATTTTAAAATATTCAAAATCTCTTGCAGTCCATGTTGGAATGGTCTGGAAAACTTTAAACCTTTTTCTCCCACGATGCCATTTATAAATGGTGGAATTACTTTGCGGCTGGTCGTTCAGGCCATAATTTGCAACTGCAAGGAAAAACTGAAAATGAAATAAACGTTGTAGGTAGAACTTAATTCTATTTTTTTCTTTAAATTTCGGTGTATTTGATTGTTTGACTTTTTTAAACATCGACCGCGTCAGCGTGAAACATTTTTATCGTGACGAGAGCAACTAACGTGTAAAAACATGACAAGAATCAGAAAGTGTTTGTTCGGTTTTTTTTCTGTTGTAAGTTATGGCGACGACTTCGGGAATGTTCGGAGAACCGATTGATTTGCATCGGAAGTTGCCGAATTGTTTGCTTGATGTTGATAACACTACAACTGAGCGTTGAAAAACACAGCTACAAGAATATCAATTGTATCTAACAAAAGTAAAAAAAAAATGATTGCCGAGTTTATAATGAGCTTCGGACCTAGCTTAGAAGTTGGTAATTCGGGTGCAAGTGGCCATCTTGAATTTGCAGTCAATTTAGAGTTGTGTTCCTAGTGGTGACTTTGAGACGAAAAACAACAATACAAATGGTTTTTTTATGTTTTAGCCTTTTACTTTTGGTCATTAGATATTAAATCTTAAAAAAAAACTATCCAAGGCCAACACATCAAAAACTCTTGTTGTTTGTAAACATCTATTTCTATAATAATTTTCACCAATCAGATTGAAAAAGAACGTGTGTACATGTACATGAATTCAAAAAAAAAAAAAAAATTCAAAAAAAAATCAAAAAATCAAACAACCATACTTAATCTCACCCCGTTTTGTATCTTGAAATGAGTCCAGCTCTGTGCTCCGTATGTTGAAAGTTTTTGGTATAACATAAACTTCTTGTTTTTCCATTTATATAATCCCGATACATCGTCAAGTTTCTTCCTCGTATTTGCAAAGACGGCAAACATTCCTTCTCCATCGATAGTAAAAACATGGACGTCGATCCCGGGCCCAGGAGTTTTTATTTCTTGATAGAGTTCAAGATAGTCTAGCTTTCTAGGAATATCGGCTGTGGAAGAATATTTCAACAAATTATAAAATCAACGCTAACAAAACTTTTTTTAAAAACTCTTTTATCAAATACAAAAAATAACTTATAGCATAATGCAAAGTTGAAATCATAATCACAACAAGGACTGCATTTTTTTAAAGAATGTCCATTTTCATGTTTTTTTCTTTCAATTCTGTTTTTGGCTAGTGTTACTAATGTTTAGTTTTTCGCACATTTCATCCAATGACATATGGTTTGAGAGTATATTACAAGTAAATAAACAACATTAGAGATCAGCTCATAAGCTAGTTGCATTAAGTCGTTTTTCTATGTATATATAGTGTTGCTTTAAAGCTTATTCATTTTTCGAATGACTCGTGTCGCTCGATTAATAAAAAAGAGGTTGACAATTGGTCTTAGGATACAAATGGAGAAAAATTTAAAAGAAATAATATTAATATACGTTTAGAACCTTATATTGGTCAGACTGTCTTTTAAGAACACCGTGCTGTGAAGAAAAAAACGAAGAAAATAAAACCAAATGTTGCCTTGTCATCTTTAATAATGAGATTCCGAATCCATCCAATAGCTGTTACAGCCGATTTCATTGAGTGTGAAGCCAAAGGTAATACCTTTTGTTAGCTTGTTTGTTAGCTGAACCGTTAAGTCATTGTTAGGTCCGGTAAACTATCCTTCTTTCGAAGTAGCCAGGTTGGTTATCTGTTTGACTAGTTTACTCTTAAAGAAGGGTTGTTTACCTGACCTAACAATGACTTAACGATTCAGCTAATATAGATAATATGGATAATTTGGATAAATTGGTTTTATGTCTTTCTTGTCCGTCAATTATGCAGTATGCTGCTTCATTTGTTAAAAAGTCATGGTCACTGAGGAGGGTGGACTCAACAACTGCATGATAGATACATATATGTATATAATGTTTTGTTCTTTTGTTGTTTTTTTTTCTTTTTCTGTATGATGTATTGTAAAATTATTATGTTGATTTACATAGACAATAACTGTTTAGTGTCTTTAAATATCAGCTGTATTTGTACGAGGCTAGGAAACAAGGTGTATGCGAGCTTTTAGCGAGCTTCTACACCTGTTTCGAGCCGAGTACAAATACAGCTGATATTTAAAGACACGAAACAGTTATTGTCTTTATCCTGCAATTAATTCTGTATATTGTTTGTGTTTTGAAAGACACAAAAACTAACATATTTAGCATTTATTTTCGATTTGTAATCCCTTGAGGCCCGCGTAGTAATATCAAAATCACCCATTACGCTGAAGGCGGGTTCGCAAAAAAAGAATCCAGAATGGTCAACAATAATACATCGCTCAAGGTGAATAATTATCTATTTTAACATAACAACTTATTTCAACAGTAAAAACAAATAACAAAACATTGTCAAATTTAAAACAGAAGTGTACGAGTTGTCCTACGCTTCAGACTTGACATTCACTAAACATGCATGCTGAAATTGACGTGGTTGATTTTGTAACACAATCATACACATTCAAATTTTGAAATCGACAATTATCATCGTCATTGGAATGCAACTGGAATACACATTCTGAGGTCACACAGGGTCAAACAATGCTCAGTCCGGCAGTGGGCGGCGCTTTAAAGCGATATCTGTATAGTATACAGATACAGCATAGCGATATCTGTAGGGCTGTATCTGTATAGTAGGACACCCAATTGCAGGATAAATGTATGTATGCCTTCAACACATATGGGTAAAAATGTCCATTTATATTCAATAAACTTACAAGCAAACTTACCAAATATATTACCCTTAGCTTCACACTCAATGAAATCGGCTGTAATTTCGTTATTTTTCAACCACTTTAAACTTATTTCCCTCAAAATCCATAAATACAATTCAAAATCAGTAATTACAAACTATTTAACATGCATATTTGTCACCTTTGACGTCCACAGTCACGTGTTTCCAGATTCCATTGACACACACCTTTAGAGATTTAGCGTAGAGGTCATAAGCGATGTTTCCAACGTCCATCCAGGTACAATCTTCCCATTGAGGTCCTGGAGAGTCCGATCCATAAGTGTCTGAAAACATTTGAGATACACAAATTAATTTAGGCCAAATAAAAAAAAAATGAGTGTTTCATATTTCTATATCCGCTGTATATTTTAAGCTTAGAAATAGCCTACCTTAAAGTTTTTTTTTTTCATTTTTTAATAAGCACTTCTCACGTCAGGGTTTTTTTTCTCATAGACTTAATTTTTTCAAAGATGTAATGAGGATTACATGTTATTTTATTTAGCCAAATCTTAAACATTGTGTAAAGCGAGATCATTTATAAATTGTATACATCTCAAAAGTAAAATCACCTCTTTTAAAACATGTATATATTTGCCAATTTTTTATCTATTCTTTACATTAAAGCACCATATATTTCTCGCCCTTTACTCTTTATCATTGTCATATATTCTCTTTTCTGTCAACCACTTCCAGATCAAAGGTCATCAAATTTATTAGGGGTACATCCTTAATTTTCTGTAAAGTGTTTTGTAGCCTTTTTTTCAGACTATGCTAAATATATTATGCTATCCGACTTCCTAGTTGCTATTATTGCCGGATTTTAATTTTTTTTGGGAGGGGGGGGGGGGGGGGTAGGGGGCTGAATTATTAAAACTTTCAAATAACGCATACAATGCTTATAATCAGGATTACATGCATGAAATATTATAGTCACAGGACAATAATGTTCTCTTAACACTTACAAAACACGCAGCCAATGCTTGTAACCAAGATTATAAGCAAGAAATATTAGCCACTGGACTGAATTATTCAAACATTTGACTTTTTTTCGAGAGAGATTTTGTAGAACGAAAAGATTCTCAAAGTGTTTATCTTTAATTTTAAATAATGAGGCCCCTCATGTGGTGTCAAGTACTCACATAACCCACACAAATGATTTGCCAGTATAATCACATACTCACATAATCATTAATTATTGTATTTAACCAAGGTAATCAAATAATAAAAAAATACAGTTCTAAATTATCAAATAATCAAATTATCATGAAATACTCGGTCTGGTAATCAAATAATCACTATAAAAACGGCCAAGAAATCATGTAATCAAAGTCCCCATAAGGAGGCTCATTAGTAGTAAACTTATTTACCTGGAAATATAGGTAATTTATTATTCATGTGGGTGTGTCTCGGTACCCTAGATGGACAGGCTCTGGTTGTAGCGTCGATTCCTGGAGTAAATATGATATCACGTAACTGGCCCTGTAAAATTACAAATATAAAAATAAGCAGATGATAAAAAGATAAGGGTGAAGGTTGGTACCTATTTAACGTTTGAACCTGATGCATTTGTTTGCACCTGTCCTAAGTCAGGAATTTGTTGGTCAGTAGTTGTCGTTTGTTGATGTGGTTCATAAGTGTTTCTCGTTTCTCGTTTTTATATAGATTAGACTGTTGGTTTTCTGTTGGAAGGGTTTTACACTACTCATCTTTGAGGCCCTAATTAGCTTGCTGTTCGGTGTGAGCCAAGGCTCCATGTTGAAGACCGTACTTTGACCTATAATGGTTTACTTTTACAAATTTTGACTTGGATAGAGAGTTGCTCATTGGCACTCATACCACATCTTCTTATATCTATATGATAACAAATGAAACAACATCTCCACCAAAGACCAAAATGACAAAGAAATTAACAACTATAGGTCACCTTATGACCTTCAACAATAAGCAAAACTCATTCCGCATAGTCAGCGGTATGAACCTGTTTAAATCGCGCCGGGTGATGATATATTTCTCAATTACGAATTATGGAATGTGGTATTGCCTTGAATATGCAAAATGGACAAAACCACAAAGATATAGTATGACTTCAACTGAAGATTTCCTTGGTATACCACAACATGGTGTGGCCAGACTATTATAAACCACATTGACGGTCTAGCCATGAGGAGCGCTGACATTTATAATAGGTTTAAATGCATTGGTTTTAACCGCAAACCACAACCTGGATGATACATTTATTTGTAGTATTGAAATTTTTAAAGTATATTGCCTTCATATATATTTATCAACGTGAACGTGGTAAAATTTGTTTATTATTAAGAATAATTACATTAGATGTATGTTTCATTATAATACGTTATTCTGATTGGCTAACTAGCAATCTCGTGATATTCCTTAATAAATTGCATTACACAATGCAACTTTTCATTCATGATGACACGAGGTCCCACAATAAAGTGCACAGGTAAATAAAATAAAAACTTGATAAAAGGCGTGTTTTCATGATCCTATAGGTAAAAATGTAATTATAAGTATTGAATGCTTTTTTTTGTAACTTTATAGGGTTGTAAAAGCGTTGACCGTGCGCACATTTTTAGTATGAAGCGCTTCTGCTCTAAATGCTTTGGTTTTTGAGTTAAAAGCCAAAAACTGCATTTTACCCCTATGTTCTATTTTTAGCCATGGCGGCCATCTTGGTTGGTTGGCCAGGTCATCGGACACATGATGATTGTGGACAAGTTTGGATTAATTTGGCCCAGTAGTTTCAGTGGAGAAGATTTTTGTAAAAGATTACTAAGATTTACGAAAAATGGTTCAAAATTGACTATAAAGGGCAATAACTCCTAAAGGGGTCAACTGACCATTTCGGTCATGTTGACTTATTTATAAATCTTACTTAGCTGAACATTATTGCTGTTTACAGTTTATCTCTATCTATAATAATATTCAAGATAATAACCAAAAACAGTAAAATTTCCATAAAATTACCAATTCAGGGACAGCAACCCAACAATGGGTTGTCCGATTCATCTGAAAATTTCAGGGCAGATAGATCTTGACCTGATGAACGATTTAACCCTGTCAGATTTGAGTTTAAAGCAAAAAACCGCATTTTATCCCATGTTCTATTTTTAGCCCTGGTGGCCATCTTGGTTGGTTGACCGGGTCACCGGACACATTTTTTAAACTAGATACCCCAATGATGATTGTGGCCAAGTTTGGTAAAATTTGGCCCAGTAGTTTCAGAGGAGAAGATTTTTGTAAAAGCTAACGACGGACGACGGACGCCAAGTGATGAGAAAAGCTCATTTGGCCCTTTGGGCCAGGTGAGCTAATAAAAAGATGTGGTATAACGGCTAATCAGACTCTTCATCCAAATCACAATGGGTAAATAGTAAACCACTATATACATGTATATATGTCAAAGTACGACCTTCAACACAGATCGCACTGCAAGATATAATAGGTCTCATAATGACTACTAGTGTAGAACAATTCAAACAGGAAAACCAACTGTCTTTTCTATATATAGAAACGAGAAAAGAGGAACACGTGATGAATCACACCAACAAACGACAACAACCGAAAAACAGACATGTGTAAATCAGAGTTTTCATTGTAGACATCAAAATTTAATAATTCATCTTGTTGTACAAACGAGACAAGCTACGCTCCTGTAAACATATTGAACCCCTCCACATTCGGTATAAAGTAAGATCACAAAAATACTGAACTTAGAAGAAAATCAATTCGGAAAGTCCATAATCACATGGCAAAATCAAATAACAAAACGCATCAAAAACGAATGGACAAGAATTAACTGTCATATTCCTGACTTGGTACATTTTCAAATGTAGATGTGCATCCCTTTCCTAAGTCAGGAGCATGTTATCATGTCAGTAGTTGTCGTGTGTTGCTGTATGTAACATTTGGTTTTTCTTCGATTGTTTTTTTAAATAAATCAGGCAGTTTGTTTTTTCTCGTTTGAATTTTTTTACGTTTAACATTTTAAGATCTTTGACAGTTTTCTATGCGATTAGTGGTTATCGTTTGTTGCTGTATAATATATTTTAATTTTTTTTTCGATGATTGTTCTGTTCATAAATTAGTTTTCTTGTTTTAATTAATCCACATTTCGAGACCTTTAATATTTTGATATGAGCGTCACGGATGAGTCCTCTGTAAACGAAACGCGCGTCTGGCGTACTAAATTATAATCCTGGTACCTTTGATAACTATTAATAGATTGCTATGCGGTACCGGTTAGCTCACTATAGAAGGCCGTACTATGACCTATATATAGATGCTGACCTTCTATGTCATTTATTTTTATTAGTGTCTTGAATTCTACTGAAATAAATTGAGAATCGAAATGTGGAAAGTGTCAAAGATACAATACCTGACAAAAAAGCAGAAACAGCCCAATATCTCTTTTAATTCCCAATGAAAACTGTTGTATTTTTCAATACGAACGACAGATTGATTGCATAGTTCCGTTAAATTGGTCGTTACATTGTAGAACACAGTGGCTTATTTAGTTTGGTTAGACGAGGTTTTACTGTCAACGATGGTCGCTATCTTATACATATAAAATAACAATTTTGATAATGGATTATTCAATGGTATTTTTAAACGCCCGTTAAATAAATATCAGTACCAGCAAGCATGTAGTATACTGTAACCATTGTTTGAAAAAAAAGGATGAAATTTGAAAAAAATAGGCAAGACAGGAATTTTGAGTAAAAAAAAAAGGCAGGATGAGACACTTGCAAAAAAAAAGTCAGGATGACAATTTAGGTAAAAAAAAGGCAGGATAAACTAAAAAAAAAAAAAGGCAGGACCGAATAGAGTGAAAAATAAAAAGGCAGGACAGAGATTACAACTAAAAAAAAAAGCAGGACAAAATTTTTCATCCTAGCCCCCCCCCCCCCCATAAAAATCAAATGGTAGCTCCCTAATATGTAACAGTGCGTACTATTGTTGTGCGTTTGTTTTTCCTAGATTTATAGACGAGGGTTGAAATCTAAAAAAACATGTTTAACCCCGCCGCATCTTTGCGCCTGTGCCAAGTCATGTGCCTTCGGTTTTGATTTTAGTTCAATTATATATTTAGGAGTTTAGTACAATATTTTTGTTTAGGGGCAAGCTGAAGCACGCCTCCGGGTGTGGTATTTTCGCGCTGTATTGAAGACCTAGTGGTTTTCGGCTGTTGGCTCTTTGGTCGGGTTGTTGGTTCTTTGACACATTCCCCATTTCCATTCTCAATTTTAAACTTTGTTGTGAATAGATATCTACTCACCTGAAACACTCCATTGTTTTTATCACAACTAGCTATCGTTACTGTTTTGTGCACTGCATCGACGTTATCCGGAAACATTCTCTTTAACCGTTTATGTTTTGTATTTATACAATCGGTTGTCATAGTGACATGAGTTCCCCCAACACTGAATCCTAAAGTGTGCCATTTGTTGTCACGTAGAAACTCATTTTTAAATTTCACTTTTTTACTTTTGTATATAAAAAATATGTTTCTTCTGCTAATTTCTATAGACATGATATTTGAATCGTTGTCTCCAACTACTAAAACACATTCTTTCCCCGTGTACGTCCGGCTATGTTTAATAATAAAAAACACTGAAAATTCATTCGGAAAGAATCTGCACTGTTTCAGAATTTCAGACGAATCCATCGTTATGTACGTGACGTCCTTCAAAAACTTATACGCATGCACGTGAGCCTCGGTATCGTACACATAGCTTACTCCTTTAGGTAGTCGTCCATATCGTGGGAAGGCTTTGTCTAATAAATGTGATGACTCTAGACCTGCAACAAAAAAGTATTTTTGTTAGAAGTTCATTGTTTTTGTAGTTAGGACACTTTCTTGCTTTAATTCATTTTTGTTATCCTATCTTTGCAGAACTTGGTATGCATATTGAAAGGTTGGCACTTATTATTTATTAAAATGTATCTTTTTTTCATTCCATTTTAGGTAGCTACCATTTGATTTTTATGGGGGGGGGGGGGGGATTTTGAGTTAAAAAAAAAGGCAGGATGAGACACTTGCAAAAAAAAAAGTTAGGATGACAATTTAGGTAAATAAAAGTCAGGATAAACTAAAAAAAGGCAGGATCGGATAGAGTGAAAAATAAAAAGGCAGAACAGAGATTACAACTAAAAAAAAATGCAGGACAACATTTTTCAACCTAGCCCCCCCCCCCCCCCCCCCCCCCAAAAAAAAAATAAAATGGTAGCTCCCTTATGCATGATTTCGTGTTGATAGTTTTATGAGACTCTAAAATTAATCTGGTCTTTTTTTTCGACAGAAAACTTGGATTATACCAATTGTTGTTGGCATGGTGTTCAGTGATAATTTTTGGTTGATACTGTCAATATTAGGTAAGATATATATATATATTGCATTTAAAAGCGTATTTATTTGAAATAAGAAAAAATAATCTTTCTGTGCTTTTTTTGCTTTTGATTCGACGGGCTTAGACCCAGTTTTCCGGCAGATGAGTCAAAATTAAAAAAAAAAATCCAAACGTATCAAGATCCTGACCACCTTAATTAGACCATGATGAGTGTGCGGGCAGTATATACATGTACCACACCATATCAGTATTTGGACCGTACGCGTAGGTCTAAACCATATGCGTACTTTTTCAAAATATGCATACGATCGGTCTGGTCTACCTAATTTTAAGATGTTGGTCAAGTTTATAAGATACAAATGTAAAAATCAGATAAACTTAATAAGTTTAATTGTAAAGGAAATCAAAACTTGGTGTTTTAACAATTTAAAAAAGCCATGTTAAGATGTTATACTCAGGTTAGTTTTCAAAATTTCAAAATGTACAAATGTATGTATATTTGCGTTTGATATAATTTTAAAATGTTTTATAGATTACGTGTTATTTCTTCTCGCGAATTTCGCGTAAAATAAATGACTCATACACATTTATTAATTTACAAGAATCATTTCTTTAATTAAAATTAAAAATATCCATAATTATTCTTACATTTGTCACTTGAAAACTATTTCAGTAATGTATTTTCTTTTAAATACTTTATCCTAATGGTATATATTAACAAAAATATAATTATAACTAACAAAGTAACAATATACATTTTTCAATATTAAAATGTCTGTAGCGTCATCAATTCATAATCAGTTAAAGCTTCCTCGACATGAAAGGTATCGAGATGATTGAATATAGAAAAACAAATTACAGGTTAATATTTCTTTTATTGATAACAGTATATTTAAACTGTCGTTAAAATTTAAATAACTAGAGAAACATGAGGCATATTCATAATTTTAACTCTATAATTTTCAAAATTTGAACTGTATGACTTGAACATTATGATCTAAAGACTATTTTACTTTTTAAACAGTAAATTAAATATACAAAAATATACAGTCGACGTATAAAATTCAATTAATTTGCTTTTAAATTCTTATTAGCCCGTTCGCCGGGGTTAACAAACACGCCCTCTAGTAATTAAGACGTTTTATTTTCCTTTGAGTTTTTCGATACAAGTAACGGATCACCTCTGACAGTCTTTCAGTTTGACTGAAGTATCTCAGGTGATTAACCCCTTTGATGTTTTACCTGCACAGGTGAAATACAACATATAATTTACACAGCCAATAGGCTTAAAGAATACCATCGAATATTAAGGGCTATTAAGTCCGTTTATCAGTATTTGAACAACACGTTCAAAAACTTTATAAATCTGGATTAAAATATGTAAATTTACAATATAAATTAAAAATCAAGTTTTTTCTGTCTGATCCAACTCCAAAAATTTCTAGATATTAGAAAGATTTTATTATCACATATCAGGGATTTTATGTTCGGATATATATGATAGTTCTTGAAATAATTCGTGCTAAGTTTACATAAATAACACAATATTCCAGAAATTTATATTAAAAAACACCATGAATATACTAATTAAAAAAACTTATATTTCTTTAGGTTAAGTCATTCTCAAAATTATAAGAAAATATTGTTATCATTATATTTTTATCAGAATGAACAATACATGTTTAGCGCTTTATTTCTTTATTAATAATCTTTTAATATACATGTCTATATATATATAAATATTATAAAATTATCTACTGAACCTTTCTGGTAAAATACCCAGTGCTCACAAGAACATTGTACATTTCAAAAATTCTTTTACACGATTAAAATAAAAGATGGCTCCGACAATAGAAGATCAATAGAACCCGCGTTCACATTTCACTGCAGTTTTGTCTTATCCGTGGTAATCTTTGACCGAACAATGTTTTTTTAGTCGCTCATCTTCTTACTGTTCATACATGGTGGCCTTTTAAAATTTCTTTGCTTAAATATTCTGTAAAAATTATTTGATACTAATATAAGACCTATTTGACATACAACTCTGAAATTTGGTTTATGAATAATTTTCAGTCAGCTTTTAGGGCATCTAATAGAGCTGCAGTAAATAATACATTTTGTGACACTCTTGCATTAGCAGAAAAATATCCCTTTGAGAAGGTTCATTCTAAATTTTGTAAAGCAGTATTAGGACTGAAAAAGACAGCCACTAACATAGGTGCTAGATCAGAATTAGGTAGATTTACTTTGGACTCCTATATAAAAACTCAAACACTCATGTATTTTTATAGAATAAATTGTAATGATATTAATCCCCTGGTTAAAGAATCTCTACAAACAAACATAAATTTACATTCAGAAGGAATTTATTCTTGGTACTCATTTGCAGATAAATTTTTTAAAGAGATAAAAATAAACCCAGAAAATCACTCTAATATAAATGTACCTTTTTAACAATCAAAAAACGTGTTAAAATGTACTATAAAAAGTGTGTTTCAAAGGAATATGAAAAAAATACTTTAAATAAACTTTCAAAAATGGATTCCTCATCCAAACTTTATCTTCTATTTTCATTTATTATTGCTCGTTTCTTTATTTGGCTTTTTTTTATAACTTTTTTTGATTCGAGCGTCACTGATGAGTCTTTTGTAGACGAAACGCGCGTCTGGCGTATATATAAAATTAAGTCCTGGTATCTATGATGAGTTTATTTCTATCTCCCTTGTAATTTCCATTTTTCATCATTTGTTTGTCCTACTTTTTGATAATTGAGCAGAAAAAAATACTCTACCGTAGCTCTTGTTCAAGTATAGTAGGGAGTGTAAATTGTGCAGTGAAGACAACGATAGTTATGGTTATATTGACAATGAGACAATTATTCATCAAAGATTCAATTATACGAGAAGCTCGAGACGAGAAGTGAAAACTTTGATATTCGTTTTTGAATTGTTTGTCTCTTTTTCAATTTCTGTCCCTCTATGACAATTTACGATTTCATGTGTTTATAATTTGATGTAACACAACACGTGTTACTAAAGGGGCGTGTACTTTTTAAGAATCAATCATCCAGTTTTGGATTTGGAAACTTCTCCAACCTGTTCCCTTTTCTGATTACTAAGCTTATATGGAAAATTTGTAACTATGTATTTCAAATTATGATATAACATTTAAATATTTATTTTCAACAAATTCTCTTAATCTAGATAAACATATCAACAGATATTTCTCCATTAATTTAATAGACCGTAATAGTGTACATTACATTTCTTATTGACAGTTGGTGTTTGGTAAATATTAATGGACTTTATATTTGTCACGTTGAGGTCTTAACATAAACATGTTACCTTTCGGTCAATGGTCAAACCACGAAAAAATAAATTATCACCCTCGTGCCAAGTCAATAACACATGTATACTATTTTTATTTCACTATTGACTGATAGATCCATTACATTGAACCGGTATTTAAATCACCTAATATTATTACTTTTACTGATTTTATCAAAAAAGTAATAACGGTTTTTATTTAAGATTTTATGTTATTTGTGGTTTTCTATTTCACTTAAATGTATTTTATTTAAGCTTTTAACATATTTTGTCTGAATTTTTAGAAGTTTTCATGGTTGACATAAAAATCACACATCTGAGAGTAAACACAAAGAGAAAAAAAGCTTTCAATAAATTTATTTTTATACATTTGGATGTTTTTAGATTCTAATGAATTCACTTTTCGACTAATAACAATGTACATGAAAATTAAAAACTAGGATATTTTTAATTTTGATATCATTTATCAAACAAATTAACCAAAATCAAAATTTAACTCCACATCTCATAATCAAAATTAAAATAAAGCAGTTTGTGTATACTTGAATATGACCAATTCTCCGTTTCAGAATCTAATGCATACTGGGTAATATTTTCAAAAATGTACACCAAAACGTCGTGATTGGTTTAAATAATATCTTTATTCGAATGTTTGTCTCAAACCATATACTAGTGTTTAATGCCAATACACTTATGTAAAAAAAAAAATGAAAATATAAAAACGAAACAGTTATAAATATGTTTTCGTTTTATTAAGTGTTCTATGATCGCTGGAAGATTAATTGTCGACAGAGAAATATAATATTAATAAAAAATAAAAAAAATAATTGTAATAATAATAATCAAATTATCAATGATAATAGTAATAATAATAATAATGTGTTTTCTGTATTGGTTAATGGATCGAGTGTGTTATATTTATAAGGAGGCACAATAAGGAAAAACAAAATAGACAAAGTCCTTTACAATATCACATGCTCTTAATCTTCGCTATTCTAGACAATAGATGAAAGTTTAGCAGACAATTAACGATCATACTACAAGATCATTTGCATTTTCACGTATTTGCTAACTCGAATAATTCAAGCCCTTTCCGTGTCCGATTTTCTTCCACACGTTAATGTAACCTTCGTAGATCAGCGGAATATAACGACTGAATTATTCGGGTTACGTATTTGCCGCCGTATACGATCGACGCATCGTATAACATTGCGTATAAATATGAGGAAACTTTTAAGACAAATTAAGTCAAATTGGTTCCGATGATGATATTGTATCATGCATTTAATTTAAATAAAGTTTTAATAGCGGTCGGGGCTTAATCTTTATTTTATAGAAATCTGCCTGATAATTATACGTCGGTCAGTGCACGTACGTAGTGAATAATGCAAATGCTCTGATAAAAGCAAATTAATAATGTTATGTTCGAATAAATATGTTTAAAACAAAACTTTTTTGAACCATTGACAAGATCCCAACTTTTAACGAATCTTTTTGTATTTAAGAAACTGAGTTTATATTGCTCTAACAAAACTCCTCGTTTTGGCTCATGCACAAGTAAGAGACGGAGAAACGTTCAAACCAACTGGATACTAAATAACATCATTAAAGCAACTTACGCTCGCTCTATTACCAAAAAATTCCCAAAACTAGTTAGACGACGGTAAAATTTGTATAATACCGTGCTTTACACCACTAAATCACATATATCTTGAAATTTATACTGTTAAATACAATAATTAGATTTTATATACAACGATATCATAATTCAACACAGTACTAATTGGTCCTATTAGTACTTCAGTGTCACAGATACCATATTTTGACTCATTCATCACGCAGTTGTCTTATGAGGCTACTAAATAGAGTCGTTAGGGTCCAGAGTTTATTACATATTATTTTCAGTACAATTGGAATGCCAAACATTCAGTATCATAGCTTATGACAAGTAACGAATATAGTTTAAAGATTAATTTTCTCTTCATATTTGATAAATTTTATATTAAATATCTAAGCTACAATCTTCCAAAACATGCAGGAAATATTTGACAGTGGACGTTGGCCAACCTAAAATCACAAAATTTTGAAATTGCTATAGAAGTCCCATATACAGCCTCGTTTTGAAACTCATCCTTCATAGAGTCATTAGATACAGGTCAGGTCAACTAACCTGCAAAAGGGCACGATCACTTTACATTTTCTAAACAATAAGATGATATTATTAGCTTTCAGCGTGACAAACATTGTAGTTCTCAGGTGTGGTGATACGTATCTGGCCTATATAAACTATTCAGATCTCTATAGTCGATACAAAAACGGGGTAAAATGTCATTGTCTTTATTACGTCTTTATGGACCATTTGTCAGGGATGATTAAAACAATACATTTTCACAAGTTTAACCTTAATGGGAAGTTAATTTGACATTTGATACAGGTGTTGTGAAATGTATACTTTAAAGGAATAGAAAGTTTCTGGAACACCTAAGATGATTTGGTTTAGAAAATACAGTTTTATATTTTGGTTTTATCTTCTTATTACTTTGAAGACAGTCCAGTCAGAATTGTTATTTTACAATTTATTTCATCTATACCTTTTTAATAGTATATCAATATTATATTTTCTCTGAACTTTTTCTTATATATAAACACCTTTTAACCACATTTATAAAACCAGAAAAGCACTTCGGACGCATGAAGTTAATAACGTGTTGTTTAATTCTTTTTTCATAAAAAAAAACTCAACTTATTTTTTGGTGAATCTTAGATGTTATGATTTAAATAATCGAGGTTACAAATTTGCACTAATTATCCTAAATCTCGCCACCATTCCCCCCAAAACGCTCCTTGATTATCTGCATGGGGCACTTATTTTATCTCATCAACAGAGAGTCATATAGTAAGGCATGCCTTTTCATAAATAAATCAAAAATACTTTGCGGATGTTCTTCAAGAAATAAGTTTTGCAAAGTGAACTTTTTTTAGGATTATACATTTGAAAAAAATTTCGTGTGAATGAAAAGAAATCTGAATTATAAATTTTAAAACATAATATGAGGATATATAGTAGTTCCTTATAATGAGTAATCTGAATATGAGTTAAAAAATCACAAGGGACTCGTTTTCATGATACAAAACAGGTAAATCAAATATACATTGCAAAAGTAAAATCACAAAAAAACTGAACTCTGAGGAAAATTCAAAACGGAAATTCCTTGATCAAATGGCAAAATCAAATAATAAAACACATTAAACGAATGGACAACAGCTGTCATATCCCTGACGTGGTACAGGCATTTTCAAATGTAGGATGGTGGATTGAACCTGGTTTTATAGCGCTAAACCTCTCACTTGTACGACAGTCGCATCAAATTCCATTAAATTGAAAACCATGCGTGAACAAAATGTCACAAATAGGGGAACAACAACAACACGAACCCAAACAAAATTTGGGCGATATAGGTGTTGCAAGTGTTCATTCCGTTATAAAAGTTAGATTATCTAAGTTATCTCCTCTTATTTAATAAATGATTAAGAAATACAACAATATGGTTTTCCTCTAAAAATTAGTTTTAAGATATTTAAAATTCATAATTTTCTTTATTTAAATGAAAGTTATTATAAATAAAATGCATAAAATCGCTCTCAAAATTTGAATATTTCATAAAAGAAATAGACTGATTGATTTCTGCTATTTTACAATGATCATAGATAACCGAAGAGATGAAATCTTCCTCAGTACCGACCGTGCGAGGTCTGTATAGCCAGTTAAGGTCGTTAAAAACTTCCATCTACCTTAATGTCAAATGAATTTCCATTGTCAGACATCAGCAGACAGAGTCACCGGAGCTCGATTTCGCATGGCTATTTAGTGAGTAGTTGTCAACCAGTAAAAAATACCAGGAACCGGACATCAAACGTCATTTCAAGTCAGGAACATTATTTGTAGTTGGATTGCTATGTGTTATATTTTGTTTTTAAGTGCCAGTCTTTGTAAGAATCAGGCAATTTAGGTAAAATAATCAAAACATGATCAGAAAAAAAACCATCAAGCTAATCATACTATTTAATACTAATCATCATCCTGAGTTAAAAATAATTAGTCTTTCGTTTGTGTGTGTCTGGTAATATCAAATAACTTGGTTAGAAAATTGGTTAGAAGGATAGCAAATTACAGAGTTGTCTCCCCTTATTCGTTAATTTCTAGTGCATTTCAACCAAATTGTATGTTCTATTACTAGAACGATAAACAGAAATGAATGTTGTTTTTGTGCATAACTACATTTTATGAACTGAAATCAATGTCAAATTGGGTGGGTTTTTTTGTTCATGTTTTCACCACTGCCTGATTCTTAGGCAGACTGGCACTTAATTCATTGTTTTTTTTTCAGAAAGCCTACCGTTGGTTTTTCTGTTGCAATTGTTTCACATTTGTCATTCCGGAGCCCTTTATAATAGCTGACAATATGGTGTTTTTTCTTTTAATGTTGAACGCCATACGGTTACCAATAATTGCTTTAATCCAGATTTTTACTCTGTTGGATCATTGTCCTATTTTTAATCATACCATATCGTTATTTTATATTGAAAAAGAATTAGCAAAGTTTAAAAGCAAAAGCAAAGAGAGAAAGTAAACGGATCAAAAAGTTATAAGAATAGGGAATTCAAAATGTTCTAAACTTTAATGGTTATAAAAAAATAATTATTCGTGTCCATATAAACCGGTCAATGTTATGAAAAATCAAGCAATAATTCTAAACCAAGTGTTAATTGATTGTCATATTTTTAACTTGTTGCAAAATGAAGAGTGGACTGGATAAAGATTAACGTCGAGCCAAACGTAACAATTATACAGCCATTTCAATTCTCTTATTAAATTTATACAGTTTAAAGTCAAGATTCAATTCAAATCAGAATGAGAGTTGTAGCTCCAATCAATTGATGCCTTACATTTGTGTGTGTGCTGGTAAACAACTTTTGATAACATTATATTTTTTTCGCATGGTCTTTAAAAAAAAGATATAAAATATATTAAACCTATGATTTGGGAGTCTTTTTAAACAATTATTTTTAGTAAAATTTTCAAAATTTCAATTTTCAAATTTTCAATTTTCAAGTAACTTTGGCTTATATTTTTAGAACAGAAAAGGGAATGAAAACGGCAAATGTGTGACAGAGATAACAACCGGACCGAAGAGCAGTAATCTGTCCAGGGCCATTAATGGGTCTTCAACGATAACCATCTCTATCTTTTAAAAAGAGAATGGGGGACACACATACATATGTAACGTCCATATTTCCGGCGGCGATATATTTACCGCCCGTACGTTTTTGATTCATTCAGTGGAAATAATTTTGCTCTTGCGTCGTTGGTTGAATTATTTCGTTGAACATATTTAATACTTAACTTTATCACATTAGGATGTATATCATTTCAGGCATACATGTAGATACCCTTTTGTATTGTTTTCCAATTTTCCGTGCATGTGCTCTCAGTGGTCAGCTATACGCCTTTCTGTCGCATACAGTTCATTTTGATAAGTGTTGAATCGAACACGGAGAAAATTATGAATTAAAACAAAAGCGCCATTTTAATTAGAATTAAAAGGTCGTTACTTTATAATGATTATAAGAAAAAAATTCCATGAGTTCTCGACATATGAAAATTTGATGCGTCCGAATCGCTGCTGTGGAATTTGCCTTCGTCAGGAATATTGAATGCCAATTTATGTTTATAATTTAAACACATAACCATTATATGTTCCTATCGCCTTTTCGGATTTAAGAAACATGGTGCCTCCTTATCAAATCGTTTTATAGTCCTAATTATTTGGACCCAAGCAATTATAAGTCACTTATCGTCCTAATGTCTTGGGTTGATATGCATAAAACCACTTAAGTTAAGATATATAAATTCACTCTTAATATATGTACAAATTTTTCTTAAGATATGTAGAAAAATTCGTTTGTTTAGAACACATTTTACTTAATAAGTTTTATGTATGTCAGCCCAGCATCCTAAATATACACATTAGAAGTCCGTCGCAATTTATAATTAACGGTTTTATTTTATTTTATTTTGCCGCGCTTTATATTGTATAAAATTATTTCTCCTTTAAATAAGATGTATCATACTATAAAAGGTTATATTATAAATCATTATAAAACATCACACAATATACAAGTAAGATGGTATTTAGATAAATATCTATAAAATATGAAATAATAAAAAAAAATTTGACGCCGCAGGTTTCTGTTTACTGTAGTAATCAACTATTGTCTTACCTCGACATGAATCCTGAATTTGATTGGTCGAATAAACAAAACTCATTAAACAAAATGGTAAAATGCATGCAAATTCCCTCAGTAGCATCATACATTGAAATTATGCACGTACACTTGTCGCGTCCTTTTCATCATAAAACCACAGTTAAATCATATCAAAGTAATCGTATTCTTTTCCATTTAATATTTCAGAATTTTCAGATATTTTCCACAAATTTTGAAATTGGAAACCTTTTTACAGCATTCAACTTTCGACTACTCTATCTTTTTCCTATTCCGTTCTGAAAACTTGATAGAGAAAGCAAATTTAATTTGATTGACAAAGCCACGTGACATTTAAACCAACATAAATCTTTGATAACATAACGGGACTTATAATTATCAGTGGTTCAGTTAACACTTTGACAGGTCTCTGTGAATTGTCGTAAAAATATTGCAACAATTAGCAGATAGTCTGCTTTGCGGTAGAACCGCGGTGTGAATTATAGTATTGAATTGCTCCGAATAGCTTTAGTACTACTCGGGCTGTTTCTAATGAACTCCTAACCATCACAAATCAACGATTTCGTACCTTTTAAACTTGAACAATTTGATGAACAGAATAAGATCATTGTTTACCGAGGTGATAAATCTATTGCGATCAGAAGACCGACAACTGGTCGCGAGATGTATCCTGTATAATGATACAGTTAAGAACCTAAGTATTAAAGCCTCATTATGACATCAAGTTTCATTCAGCTTTTGACAACCAAGAGACCTCACATAAAGGATCTTCCTTTGATGAAAAACTGTGATCTCTTTTAAAAGAAAATTCAATCTCTCTAATAGTTAATTTGAGCAATGAATATGACCATTACTGTCCGGAATATAAAGACTATCTATTGCCTTTTTTTTACTAGAGGTCACGTGACGGGCATAACTCATAAATGAAGTATATCTTTTTGAATTCCAAACTAAAGAAATTGAAATATTGAAGTTTATTTTTGAGTGAAGCTTTAAATTACATGTAAGTCATAATTTATTACAATCTTTTGATATGCATAGAATTATCCGATGCTAAAATTAGAAAAGAATGATCAATTGTTTTTAAAAATTACCAGTTCTGTAAATCCTTCTGTAAATGACTGTGTATTAAAATAATCTATAAATCGAAAAAAGGGAATTGTATTCAGTTCAATTTAGAATTCACAGACAATGTGAATTCCTTGGATACAACTTGTTTTGTCATTCTTTTTTATACCTTGTACATGTTGTAAGAACTATGGCAACCATTCGATTTCATTGAAATAATCTGAATTTATGTAAAATAAAAAAGAAATGCAAAGGGTGGAAAATTCAAAGGTCTTTACACATTTACATGAAACGCAAAAAGAGGTCCGCATCCATGTGCGGGATTTTCTTGCTGTGTTAAAGACCAATTGGTGGGCATCGGCTGTTTCCTGATTTTTGGTTGAACTATTGTCTCATTTACAGATTCTCCATCACAATTTTATATTTTTTTACCCCCGCTTTAAAAAGTGGGGGTATACTTTTTACCTCTGTCTGTCCGTCAGCCCATCCGTCAGTTCATATGTCAGTCCATCCGTCTGTCCGTCAGCCCATCCGTCAGTTCATATGTCAGTCCATCCGTCTGTCCGTCCCATGCGGAATATTTTCGTCGCATTTTTTCATGAACAATATTACAAGGATTTATGAAATTTGGTTTTCATGATTTACATAAGTCAGCTTCAATGTATGATGCGTTTTCAGAGTCATCACTCAACAACTTCCTGTTTACCGAACACGTGTAGGCCCAAGACCACAACTAAGGATCACGAATCTAATGCATCCTGGGTAATATTTTCAAAAGCGTACACCAAAGCGTTTTGATTGGTTTAAAACGTTATAAACAATGGAAATTCAACTAATGACGTAACGTTATTTTCACTTTGGGGTACGAACAATGAAATTACCCATGATGCTTTAGATTCTGAAACGGCCAATTATAGTGTATTTTTTCTTTATTGTTTTTCTTTCCCTTTCTCATACATTTCTTAGTTTTTCTTGGGTGAAAATGAAAGAAGAAAGCTGAAATAAACTTTTTGATGTTTATTTTAACTGATTTTGATATGGAAAGAGTGATTAAGCCAAGTGCAAAAAGGTGATATTTATAGTTTTCGGAACATCTCTTGACTTGTCCATAGGGGTATGGATGTGTGGTGGCTAAATTTGTAAAATACAGCAGAGCAATCTTTCTGAATGTTGGATATATTTTTGGACTAGAACTATACTTTACACACACAAAACATTTGACAAAAAGATTAGGTGCATTTTGTTTTAATGAAACAAAACGTTTATCAAGAACTAATAGAGAATTTAATTGTGATCTGTGGCCTGTATCATTTTACACATGTATGACAGCCAAGTTGAAAGTATTCGTCATATTTTTCTCAGGATAATTTGTATTACCTTTGCACCTGTTGTACTGGTTACAGAGTGTAAATGGAGGGAGAGGTGGTCCTTTATTTCTGATTTAAAAATATTTTTTTTATTCTTTATAAATTTTGCTTTTTAATCTCTATTCTTCACATTCAGCACTTTATTACTCTCTTTATTCGTTTCATCCATTTCTACTCTCTTTTTTTTTATAAGTATTTTTTTCCCCTCGTATAGCATTTTTTTCTAATAGTTTTTTACTAGTTCGGAGTATACCGTTTGGATGTAGAAACAGCTTATTTTATAAACTACAAGTATAATACCACATGAGTATCAAATGTGAATATGTTATCATCAAAAACTCTTCATTATAATGCAAGGGATTTACAAACACAAAGTTGAAACGGATTTTTGCAACCTACAGTAGTAACTCTGTGTTTCACTAAGTTCCTATTTTTGCAAATTACTATTTTCAGGTTGTGTTTTTAGTAAATTACAATTTTCGAAACTTACAATTTCAAGTCTATGATTTTTACTTACATGACTTAATTACAATTTTCGCCTAGTATCTTATATCAATGCCTAGTTTGTTTGTAAACTTTCCTTATGATAACACGTTGTCAGTCTTAATACCGTAAACTGTCGAGGGTTTAATAGCCAAATTCGCGTGTAGATTTAATGATAACTCAATCAAAATCTACTAACACGACATCAATGTAAACAATTCCGCCTGCCTTCTATTGTCAAGGAGAAAATTTTATCAACTAGATTATTTGTCCGTTTGTGTGATCTACCCTTTAATCATAAGATCTGGCTTATAACCACATATGACAACGCATTCAGTTCAAGTATTTAGCCGTTAATATACTATTATTAAACAATTAAATGTTAAACGGACCACTTGAATAAATCCCAAGTACAGTATATCATGTCCAATGATAGAGTTTATACCAATCATTTATTAGTATTTCTGTTAATCTTAAAATAAAAAAAATTAGACTTTTATAGTTCGTTCTTATGTTGTACAGTTACACCACTGTGGCAGGTTAGGGGAGGGTTGGGGTCCCGCTAACATGTTTAACCCCGCCACATTCCACCACATTATGTATGAATGTGCCTGTCTCAAGTTAGGAGCCTGTAATTCAGTCGTTGTCGTTTGTTGATGTGTTACATATTTGTTTTCCGTTCATTTTTGTACTAGCTGACTATGCAGTATTGACTTTGCTTATTGTTCAAGGCCGTGCGGTGACCTGCAGTTGTTAATTTCTGTGCCATTTGGTCTCTTGTGGAGAGTTTTCTCATTGGCAATCATACCATATCTTCTTTTTTATATTATGAAATTATTCATTTGAGAAACCTTAATCAGTTGAAACGGACTACATCGGCTTCTTATATCTATGTAATACAATGTTTAAAAGTTCACCTTGCTTGGTTTTTGCTACTCTTTTATGTGTTTTGTTTTGTCATATAGCCCCTCGGTCGCTTTCAAATATTTAGTTTTGATCGTTCTTATGGAAAGTTACCCTGATACTTCGGGTAAACCAACTGTATAAAATGTTTGATTTTGCCATTTGATTCTTCTTTGAAGAAACCTCGGAGTATAGTATTTTTGTGATTTTACTTTTAAAATTGATCATAAAAAAAGAAGATGTGGTATGATTGCCAATGAGACAACTCTCCACAAGAGACCAAAATGACACGAAAGTTAACAACTATAGGTCACCGTACGGCCTTCAACAATGAGCAAAGCCCATACCGGATAGTCAGCTATAAAAGGCCCCGAATTGACAATGTAAAACAATTCAAACGCGAAAACCAACGGCCTTATTTATATAAAAACAAAATGAACGAAAAATAAATATGTAACATATAAACAAACGACAACCACTGAATTACAGGCTACTGACTTGGGACAGGCACATACATACATAAAATATATAAAAACAAAAACAAAAACAAACAGAGTTGTAATGTTTATTTGTTTTGCTTCTAATGACACACATCTCTTCTTTCTAATTAATAGTAGGACACTTAATAAGTAATGCCATCTCCAGGGAGTTATCATTTGACTTTTATTAGGCTGGGGTTGGTTGGGGTGGGGTGGGTTGGGTCTAGGATGAAATTTGAAAAAAGGCAGGATGAGACACTTTGCAAAATGCAGGATGACAATTTATGTAAAAAATGGTCAGGATAAACTAATAAAAAAAGGTAGGACAACATTTTTAATCCTGACCCCCCTCCCCACCTCTATCAAAATCAAATGGTAGCTCCTTTAAATCGCTCCAAATCTAAAAAAAGAAGGTTTAGTTACATTTTCTAGTGTAGTTATTTGTCTGTGTCATGTTTCCTCTGGTTTTGTCAAGATTTTTTAAATCCATTTCTCTCTTCTTTTTTTTTTCTTCTTTTGTTACGCTAGTGTTTTCATGTTATGTAAAATGCAGTGACAATATTGTACACGCAATGTACAATTGTATACTAATATACGAACACTTAATTGAAATAGGACCACTTATTTGTTCGTGTAAGGACTACACAATGTATACTATATATACGAACACTTAATTGAATTAGGACCACTTATTTTTTCGTTGAAGGACTACTCGAATGAACAAGTAGTGGATTTTAAACCAGTAATCCAAAGGTTTACTTCAAGTTAATCAAAGACTACTTATTCAGCATGTTTGTCTATTCTCGTTTGAACCCTCGATCTGCTTTACAAGTCATATTTATTGTGAAAAAGGTGTTAATTTCATTTTCGTGTTTACTTTCATCTTCACGCTTATGTACCGCTTGGTAAATATTGACCAATCTGTCGAATTAAAATAGTATGTATGTGTAAACACGTTTTAGTGGTCTTGAAAGCGGTTTGAATCATTTTTTGTTGTATACTGATGCAAATTTCAAGTGCATTATTTGAAAAATTGGCATTCCAATCATAACTTTTGGAATGTTTTTTTTAACTTTTTGTCAGATATTCGGAATCTACGTTCTGTTAAAAAAATGTGCCTGCTAATCCCTAATTATCTTTTTTATATAAGGGTCCACAGAGATGAAATTAAAGCTTTCTTACATCTACAATTTCAAAAATGCTGTTAAAAATGTAAATCCCCTTAAAAATGACCAATAGGTTTTGTGTGCATGTGTAGGGAGGGTGGTACAATGTATACCATATATAAGATTTTGGATAAGGGTCTGGATGGTTTTCAATTCAAAATAGATAATGATGGATGGGCAACTTTACAAATGAAAAAAGTAAGACAAAAAAGTAGAAACCGCAAACAAGACAATGCTAGCGTATACACAAACCAAGTATGGTATTTTGGGATTAGAAAAAAAATGACAAAAAAACGAATATGGGTACGAAAACAAGATAGGTTTTGCATATTTTAAATCTTTTAAAGTTGCATCTCATAGATATTAAGCACAATGTAATAACACATCGGCAGATCAGGGGGGGGGGGGGGGAAACCCCTTTTTTAGACGATCAATGCATTCGAATGGGAGCATATAGTTGGAACCCCCCTTTACTTTGTGTTGGGATCCCCCTTTTTTAAAATGGCTGGATCCGCCCCTGTAACAAAATGTCTGCGACGGATATTTTCTATGTGTCAAATAAAGTATCATACATAAAGTATTTATACATACGAAATAAAATATAACAATATCTCATTTTATATCCTAAGGGGATAAAAAGATGTATCACTTTAATTCAATTGATGGAATTAATTGATTTTCTATGTAGGGGACCAATTACCGAAAAGACACGGTAAAAAGACGTGATATTGAACAATAAAAAATAAGTTCAAACTAGTCGAAATTCTTTTCTATTTGTGATATTTAAAAAAAGTGATGATTTAATTTAATTTAGTTAAATAAGATATATTTACTCTTACATGTATGTCTAGATATTCAACATAGAAGGTCGGGCATTGACCTTAGGTATCGGAACAAATCCAATTAAATTTGGACATTTTATTGGCCTTCGGCGTTGACGAGGTCATACCGTTTTTCCCAAAATAAAATAAATTGCTTAATAAGGTTTTATAAATTTTGCTGTAATTGTCTATTTCTGTGATATAGCTGATGTTGGACAATTGGACAAGTTATCTCAAGAGGGAGACCAGTGCTCCGATATATAATGGAGGAAATTGCATGTACAGAACAGAACAAGCATTTCAGACATACATGTACAGAAAAAATGATAGCAGATCGGGATACTGACCTCAGACTTACGAAAAAGATAGTTTTTTGCTTTAACTTTAAAATTTGTATGCATCAGATTTTACATCGATTTTTAGTTGCATGTCTATCTATTATTAAATGATAGGATAGAAATGTAAAATCATTCAAACTATTTGAACATTACTTGTACAGATGAAATTATACATAATAGATATACGAAGATGTGGTATGAGTGCCAATGAGACAACTCTCCATCCAATAGATATACAAAGATGTGGTATGAGTGCCAATGAGACAACTCTCCATCCAAGTCTATAAAGTAGACCATTATAAGTCAAATACGGTCTTTACACGGAGCTCTGGCTCACACTGAACAACAAGTCTATAAAGTAGACCATTATAAGTCAAATACGGTCTTCAACACGGAGCCCTGGCTCACACTGAACAGCAAGCTATAATAGGTATTGCATATTTTAAATCTTTTAAAGTTGCATCTCATGGATAAGCACAATGTAATAACACATTGGCGGATCAGGGGGGGGGGGGGCTTTTTTTGACGATCAATGCATTTGAATGGGAGCATATAGTTGGAACCCCCTTTACTCTGGGTTGGACCCCTCTTTTTTAAAATGGCTGGATCCGCCCCTGTAACAAAATGTCTGCGACGGATATAAAACCCCACAATGACTAGTGTAAACAAATTCAAACGGGAAAACCAACGGTCTATTAGAATCATATTCAAAACAGTGTAGCTGTGGCCATTGATTGACAACCTTAAATTATCCCATTGACTGGGGCAGATTAGGTGAACTTGTGTCTGTAACGACAACTGTTCACTACTTACTTATTATAGAATTTAAACTGTGGGGTCACCAAAGGTTCTTAACGCCTTTAATATTAAAATAGTTCGAAAAATTAATCAGGAATAACTTTATGTTTTGATTTATATTATTGATATAAATCAAAACATCGTGTTATTCCTGATAAGTTTTTCTAATTTCTTTATTTAGGTGTTGAGAACCTTTTGTGACCCCACAGGTTAACTGCCTGTAACAAGTACATAGTGAGCAGCGGTTGTTACAGACAAACGTTCACATAATCTGCCCCAGTCAATGGGATAATTTAATGTTGTCAATCAATGGCCACAGTTACACTGTTTTGAATATGATTCTATCTATTAAAAAACCGCGAGAATACGAGAAACACTTATGAACCACATCAACCAATGAAAACTACTGAACATCAGATTCCTGACTTATGATGAACCACATCAACCAATGACAACTACTGAACATCAGATTCCTGACTTATGATGAACCACATCAACAAATGACAACTACTGAACATCAGATTCCTGACAAACAATTGCAATAGGTACAGATTATGGCAAATTATTTCAACATATCTTAATTAATATTTGTTTTTATTCGGGAAGAACAAGTTCAATTATTATACGAACCATATAAACCTCGGCACACGGCCTCGGTGAAAATATTTTTTTAAGATAAGTTATTCCAATTCTGTCATGTTAATGTTTAAGGAATTAAAAAAAAATCATGGAATATAATAAGAATTTTGAAAGAAACATTATGACTAAGAGTGCTTTAATGTCTTTTTTTTTAAAGACTTCAATGCAATGCAAATAATATCAATAATTTAAAACATAATTATAATGCATCACGTTTACGCATAGTAAATGGTGTATAGGAAATAATAGTTAACATTCTTTCCTTTTTCGTCATGGATATCAATGTTATTTTGATGAAATTTTTACACCATTTAAAAGTAAAATAGTTTCGATCCATTACCGTTCTAACTATCTAAATTCAATCAAAATTGATAACTGGTCTGACTTTCTCATTTTTATATTCTTTAAATTATTATGCTTCAATTTAGAATGTCTATTCGTGATTTAATGTTGAGTTCAAATTGAAGTCAAAAATAGACTTTTTAAAAAATTATTTGTATCAATTTAATTTTATAGTTACTGTAATTATCGCGGGCTTTAATTATTACACATCTGGTTATTAGAATGTTATAAAAAATAGGTTTTAATATGTTCTCTGAGATAATTAAAATATATCCATGGGCTATTTAACACTTTCAATTTTTTTTTTTAATTTTCAAAATGCTTTTCGTATGAAATTGATCAATCAGTGTTTTGATCTATGGAATTTTGACGATAAAATTTTGTTTGAATGGAAAAGTTGTTAACACGGTAAGATTAACCTATAAGGGAACGTTTATATCCGATCAAATGGGGGGGGGGGGGGGGGGGGGGGCTATTTAACTTGCTAGGGGAAAGGGGTATATTTCTCTATTTCTCCTATTCTGTAATTTGTTACATAAAACAAATAAAAAGCATCAAACTATGATGATTTGTTCTTAATATTTTGAATTTAAATGCCAAAACACCTGAAATTTGAATGCCTCTTCTCCTTAATTATATTTTCCCCTTTTTGTTGGAATTTTTTTTTTTAAATAATCATACCCCGTTTTGTCCCTTGAGAGTCGAAGTTCCCTTATTTATCTAGTTTACTTGAAAGTAAGGGAGCTACCCTTTGATTTTTATGGGGAAAGGGGTGTAATTTTTCATTCTAGCATCCACCGCCCACCCCTATGAAAATCAGATGAAACTAGGTTCCTAAACAGCCATAATCTTTCAGAAAGAAATCTGTGGGATGTTTGCACCACTGTGTAAAAACACAGCAGCACAACAACATCTACAAACATCATTATATCTATAAATAAAACATGTTGTTAAATAAGATCTGGGACCAGTTTATCGAACCAGGATTAGGGTTTGTTCTTAGAAGCTCTTAGGGCATAACAGTTAAGTGGGTCTATCAAACGTGGTCTATTTTTTTTTTCACTTTTCTTATAAATTATCCTAGTAAGTTTAAGATAATTATGGTGCTAATTTTAGCATAATTATATTTTATGATGATAGCTGAATGACCATGGTGATTAAAGCACACTTTTTGACCTGAAATTTTAATATTAAAAAAAAAAAAAACTGCAAAAAAATTAAAAAAAGAGGGTACGTTTTGCCTATTTGTCAAATCTAAAGTACCCGTTTTGGTACATCCGAAGTTCCGGGAACAAGTTGAACTTCTTTCTTAAAAGCCATTAAAGGTATGCATTTTTTTTCAGTACATGGCACCATAAAGTGTAGCTTTGACATGCGATGATTGTCACTTTATTTGAACGTAAAACAAAAGAGCTGTGTCTGCTTGAAATTTAGGAATTTAACATAGAAAGCAATGGGACCATGAATAAGTGAAATACTTCCAACAACTGCAGTATTTAATGAAAATAGTTCTCCAATTATGTGTTCCTTAAATTAGCTAGGCTATAAAGTCATGTTGTTTGTTTTCTTTACATCCAGCTGTAACGTTGACTCTACCTTGAAGGTAAATATTCTTCATCAAAGAAACAATTGACATCTAACCTTTACCCTTCAAACAGCATGTCATATTTCTAGATCAAAAGCATCGTTTAAAAGAATAGTTTAAATTAAGCGATTCCCAGGGATTTTGTGCACAGTTTTATAAACGATCTAGATAACTGGGCTACCATGAATCTGATCTTAATAGTGTATTATTTTGCTTAGTTTCTTTTGATAACTATTCTGACATCGGACTCGGACTTCTTTTAAACTGAGATTTACTGTGCGTATTGCTATGCGTTTCTTTATTCTACACTGGCTAGAGGTATAGGGGACGGTTGGGATCTCATAAAACATGTTAAACCTGTCCTCGCCGCAATTTTGCGCCTGTCCCAAGTCAGGAGCCTTAATTTTGGTCTTTGTTAGTATTATTTTTTTTTAACTTAAGTTCATTTATATGTTTTGGAGTTCAGTGTGACGTCCATTTTCACTGAACTAGAACACAATTTTATTTTAATAGGGGCCATATCCAGGTTTGATATTTTCTTGCTTCGTTGAAAACCTATTGTGGCATTCGGCTGCTGTCTCTTCTCTTTGGTCGAGCTGTTGTCTTCTCTTTGGTCGGGCCGTTGTCTTCTCTTTGGTCGGGCTGTTGTCTCTTTGACATATTTCAGGGACTTAATTTTCGGCTCTCCCTTGACACCATTGGCGAGTAAGGTCTTGAGAAACGATGATAGTCCGTCGGAAGGAGACGATAAATGGCTGACCCGTATAAGAGAGATAGAACCTTATCTCTTGCACGGCACGTAAAAGACAACCTTATAGATTTAAAAAAAAAATAGGCTAATGCTGCTACAAGTCAGCAGTCTCACCCGCAAAGTGGAAAGGGATGAACATAGTTTGTTTCCCAATTCACTTTAAATAAATATATTAAAATTGTAAGGCAGATTAAATTGTACATCATATGCATCAATTTCTCGTTGTATTTAGTAATTTTCAAAAATTTGAAATTAAGATAGATCAGTTATTTATTGTTCCGACACTGGGTTAAAATCCTAAGTTTCGATGCTGTTCTGGCTTAAAAGGTTAATCCTTTGAAATAAGTGACTACAAAGAGAATTTCTCGAGTGATTAAATACTTTACCTGTGTATTCAAACAAAGATCAAAGGGATGTTGATAGACACCTGTGTTATAAATACCTCGTGCCTCAGGTAATAAAATATGATTTTTAACGCAGTTGACTGGTATGTTATTAAAGTATTAAAAATGTACTACATAACTGGAGTTTTTGACTAATGAGGTATTCACTTGATTTTTTTATTTTTTTTTGCTGTCGTTTAAACTGAAATTTAGTCTAAACCTTCATTAAAATATCAGTTTAGAAATAACTGGTAATTGTTGGCTTCATACTGTTTTTTTCGGCTGTCAGATTAGTTTAAATTTAGGACTAATCATGCAGTTAATCAATCTTCCTTTTTTATGCAGTTGAAAAACGAACAAACAGGCGGACGGACACTATACACAGCAATAACTGTACACATTTTGTACTTATTATCTTATTCAAGACCAATCAATCAAAACACCCGTAAGTTATCGCTATTTAGTCTAATCCGGGAAAAACAGTCATTAATCTTATACAATTTGCTGTTTGGGTCAGGCCGCCGAAAATAGAGGTCATCAGTAGTGAACTGAGGGAGGAAAAACTTTAGAAAGCGATCATGAAGAAACTTTGATAGAGTATGATCCACTTTTTTCGAAATTAAAATTGAAGTAAAAAAATATTTTGTTTGAAGTATTTACGGTAGTTTAAACAGGTCTCAGTAAAAAGTATCATGCATGGTGAATTGTTTAAACAGGGTCCCAGATATCGTCAACTGGATGAAAAAAGTTGTGTAATTTTAGAACTTATCCGGAATGGAATAAATAGCGATTAGGTATACAGTATTTTCCTTTTAACGCGTAGAACGAATACTTGATCTAACATCTCCGTGAAGGGTTATAGAGTTTGCCATCAAATAGAGTAAATTGTCTCCCTCGTATTAACCAATCGAATTCCTACATTTTCACTTGAAGTATGATAAATAAAAATTGCACCTAAATATTTTTGAAATCAGTGTTATCAAGTGAACGTTTTTTTTCGTATTTTGTTTGTGTGGACGGTTTGTTCATTTCTGTGTCATTTGGTCTCTTGTGGAGAGTTGTCTCATTGGCAATCATACCACATATTCATAATGAAAATTGTTTTATTCTGTAATCAGTGTATTTTTTACCCAACGTCTTTGACATTTGCAGTTGTTCTTTTTATTTTAGCACCCCATTATTCTCTCTTCTTTATTTTTATTCCCCATTTTTCTCCATTCTTTATATGTTGAGCCCATCATTCTCTATTCTGTAAACCCCACTCATACGTGTTTTAGATTGAGTGAAACCCGGTTTGTAACTTGTAACTTAAAAAATCAATGCGGTGATACATATATTTCGGGAAAGAGGGAGGGATTAAGGAGGATTTTTTTGTGGATAAACTACATTTATTTCATATACTGCTACGCAGCAATATTTATTTCGGGAAAATATATTTTCACTTTTGGACACGAACATTCCTTATATTTTATTTAGCAGAATCCCAGTCGGAAATCTTTGTTTTTGTTTAATACCAGGCTTTGATATTCTTTTCCAAACACCCACACACAGGAAATCAAATGCCGGTCCCCTCATCCTGACATGTTTGAGGCATATGGCTGCATGTACATTGATACTTAATGTTTACATTTTGGACTAAATCAGTCTATTCACTATTTGTTTTGTCTCTGGGTTATTGTCTCATCGAAGTTCAACAATACACGTGGGGTTTCTGTCTAAAATATTTTCACTAAAACTCGTTTGGTAACTTCTCATTCATTGTCATCGATGTTTACCAAAACTTGTTGGGTTACTGTCTCATCGATGAGCACCAACATTCGTTGGGTTACTGTCTCAGTGATGTGCACCAACATTCGTTGGGTTACTGTCTCAGTGATGTGCACCAACATTCGTTGGGTTACTGTCTCAGTTATGTGCACTAACATTCGTTGGGTTACTGTCTCAGTGATGTGCACCAACATTCGTTGGGTTACTGTCTCAGTGATGTGCACCAACATTCATTTGGTTACTGTCTCAGTGATGTGCACCAACATTCGTTGGGTTACTATCTCAGTGATGTGCACCACCATTCGTTTGGCTACTGTCTCAGTGATGTGCACCAACATTCGTTGGGTTACTATCTCAGTGATGTGCACCAACATTCGTTGGGTTACTGTCTCAGTGATGTGCACCAACATTCGTTGGGTTACTGTCTCAGTTATGTGCACTAACATTCGTTGGGTTACTGTCTCAGTGATGTACACCAACATTCATTTGGTTACTGTCTCAGTGATGTGCACCAACATTCGTTGGGTTACTATCTCAGTGATGTGCACCACCATTCGTTTGGCTACTGTCTCAGTGATGTGCACCAACATTCGTTGGGTTGCTATCTCAGTGATGTGCACCAACATTCGTTGGGTTACTGTCTCAGTGATGTGCACCGACATTCGTTGGGTTACTATCTCTGTGATTTGCACCGACATTCGTTGGGTTACTATCTCAGTGATGTGCACCGACATTCGTTGGGTTACTGTCTCAGTGATGTGCACTAACATTCGTTGGGTTACTGTCTCAGTGATGTGCACCAACATTCATTTGGTTACTGTCTCAGTGATGTGCACCAACATTCGTTGGGTTACTATCTCAGTGATGTGCACCACCATTCGTTTGGCTACTGTCTCAGTGATGTGCACCGAAATTCGTTGGGTTACTATCTCTGTGATATGCACCGACATTCGTTGGGTTACTGTCTCAGTGATGTGCACCGACATTCGTTGGGTTACTGTCTCAGTGATGTGCACCGACATTCGTTTGATTACTGTCTCGGTGATGTGCATCAACATTAGTTGGGCTATTGTCTCACCGATGTTACCTGAGCTAGTTGGGCTACTGTCTCACCGATGTTACCTGAGCTAGTTGGGCTACTGTCTCACCGATGTTACCTGAGCTAGTTGGGCTACTGTCTCACCGATGTTACCTGAGCTAGTTGGGCTACTGTCTCATCAATGTGCACCAAAACCCGTTTGGTTACTTTATTATCGATACGCCCCAAAATTCGTCGGGTTATTTTATGTATTTATATGTATTGCAGGGTTTCTTTTTAACTAAATATTTTGCTAATTTTGTTATTTTTTAACAACCGGAAATGACCAAAGACATGTCATGTCCGGTTCTAACGAAGTCCATTTTATCCTGTAATTGGGTGTCCTACTATACAGATACAGCCCTACAGATATCGCTATGCTGTATCTGTATACTATACAGATATCGCTTTAAAGCTCCGCCCACTGCCGGACTGAGTATTGTTTGAACCTGTGTGACCTCAGAAGTTGCATTCCAATGACGATGACAATTGTCGATTTCAAAACTTGAATGTGTATGATTGTGTTACAAAATCAACCATGTCAATTTCAGCATGCATGTTAAGTGAATGTCAAGTCTGAAGCGTAGGACAACTCGTACACTTCTGTTTCAAATTTGACAATGTTTTGTTATTTGTTTTTACTGTTGAAATAAGTTGTTATGTTAAAATAGATAATTATTCACCTTGAGCGATGTATTATTGTTGACCATTCGAGATTCTTTTTTGCGAACCCGTCTTCAGCGTAATGTGTGATTTTGATATTACTACGCGGGCCTCAAGAGATTACAAATCGAAAATAAATGCTAAATATGTTAGTTTTTGTGTCTTTCAAAACACAAACAATATACAGAATTAATTGCAGGATAAAGACAATAACTGTTTAGTGTCTTTAAATATCAGCTGTATTTGTACTCGGCTCGAAACAGGTGTAGTAGCTCGCTAAAAGCTCGCATACACCTTGTTTCCTAGCCTCGTACAAATACAGCTGATATTTAAAGACACTAAACAGTTATTGTCTATGTAAATGAAAAATAAGAACCAATCATAAATACAAAGAATGTTAATAGAATAACTTAAATTATTTGCTTTAAATATTCATTCATGATATAACCTGGTCTTGAATTTTAAATATTTAATCTAGTGTATTCTTTCCTGACAAAAGTCAGAACATGTCTTTGGTCATTTCCCGTTGTAAATAATAACATTATTCGTCATACGGCAGGGTGTATCAAGAACGGAAATATTATGATCATAAAACAATAAATTTTAACAATAGAATACTATAACTTGGTCTAATATTTGTCATATTTTAAAAAGATTGTATCTGATTTATACTGATTTAAAGTCTTCTTCCGCGGACTAGAATAGTTATGATTTGATATATAATATATACTTCATATTACACAAGTTTAAAAAGAACTTGATTAAATAAATGTAATTTACATGTTCCATTGAATATTTTTTGTTATGAATCTAATTTGACCTATCAAGTGGTCTGAAAGACAATCAAGTTTTTTTTAAGTTTTAAAACAAGATGCAGTATGAATGAAAATGAAAAAACTCTCCACAAGAGTAAAAATACACAGACATTAACAACTATAGCTCAACGTGCGACCTTTAAAAATGAGCAAAGCCCATAGCACAAAATCAGCTATAATAGGCCCTGAATTGACAAATGTGAAATAATTTAAACAAGACAATTTACGGCTTAATTCATGTACATAATGATAAACGAAAAAAAAAAAATATGATACACAGCAACAAACGACAACCACTGAATTACAGGCACCTGACTTGCGACAGGCGTATATACACAATGTGGCGGGGTTAAACTCGCTTGAAATACACAACTCACCCCTTACCTTGAACAGTGGCATAACAGTAAACAGATGTGTCCTATTGGCATCTACCGTCCCCCTCCCCCTTTTTTGGCAAAAACTTTCCTAATTTTCTGCCCTTCAGTTGATATTATCTTTCAAGGTAAAATAACTTTATATTTGTCCATAATATAGCCTTTTCAATTGTCGTCTGGCGCGAAAAGGACGATAACTCAATTTTAGAATTTAATATTTTTGGAGACGGTCAATTTCCGGAATTCCATGCTTGATCATCCCGATTTTTTCTTTGGCCGTTGACAACAGAATTATTGCTGCATTCTTTGACAATAAGGTATATTTAACAAGGCAGTATTATTAATGTATTATCGTGGTATCAATATATGTTAGAAATGTTAGATACCTGAATTTTTTGTAATTTTGGCAAGGACAATTCATCACGTCCCCTGAAAACATGATTTTGTAAAATATCACTTATCGGCATCTCCGGGCGGCAAGCCAGATTAATTTCCTGATAATCTTTACTACATCATTCTGATTGTTATTAATTGCTACATATTACCGCTTTTTTTGTAAATCGATGTTTGTTTACATTATTAACAAATGTGAGTAACATTCTAGGTCGAGTTGTCGTTCGTGGTGTATAGTTTGTTCCAAACCATTGTTTGTTTCTGGTACAGGTTGGCAATTGTTTATCAACAATGAAGTTGTTGCAACATAAACACATGTTATTTTCAGTGTGTATGTGTGTTTTTCTTTCTTTTTAATTAGTTATGATTGTTTATAAAAACAAAATGTTTTTAAATTCATTTGGAAGACAGGATTGTCATGTAATTGTTATTTCCCTTGTTTAAAAATAGAAATTGCAGGTTTCTATATTTAACGATTTGCATGACACTATTTAGTACATATTTGTTAAATAATATAGATATTGCTGTTTTGAATTCATTGTTAAAGAGAATTATATATGTTCTTAAATTCAATATTTGCATCGTTGCTTATCATTTATAACCTTTGTTGAAAGACTTAATCATTTTAGATAAGTTGTTTGAAATTATTGTTGGTTACAAATTTCCTTGTGTTGTTTGATTGAAAGCAGTCAATGGCGCTTTTCAAGAACTGCCAACGCTAATACTGTATATGGTTGGTAACAACATTGAATGATTGAGATGTTTATGAACTGACATTCAGTCCGACCATGGGAAGCTGTGCTCTGCCGGATGCGTGCTCAATTATTGTAGTCATTCAATGCTACATTTCTCTACTTTAGGTCTACATAATAAAAATTGTACTTAGTAAAAAAATATATATTGTTTTCATTTATTTTATTAAGATAGCGCTATCACATTCGTCATCCATCGTATTTTTACTTATCAGTTGTCAAATTAGACCAATATGTGGTCTGCATCCCCTGCATAATTGATCCTTTTACATACATGTCAGACTCCACTCCTTTATTTCTTTAATGGCTTTCAGTTATTTGGTGGACACAGGGAATTGATTCCCAGTTCCCTCCCCAAACTCCTACTTCACTCCATATTCTGTTCCTCTGCACGCTTATTTTTCCATCAACAAGAATTATCCCTGTTTTATCAAACTTTTCTCACGATTAAGACCACCCTGCCTCAAACTTTCATCAATCAAATTCTCATTTCTAGTCCTCTTATTCCACAGTTCTCATAATTCTGTCCAACCCCTTTAAAGTGTCCCAATGACTCGCACCCATTAACAACCCATCATTCGACAAATTATATTAAACAACTTGATTTGTCTCCTATATGCAAAAATTACAAGTCAGGTTTTTTTGCTTTAATATAAATGGCAATTTTTTTTCACACATCTTGTTTTTGAACTCCCATGCGTATTTGTTACTATCAACTATATGGCATCAATGCACACAATTCAAACGATCTTTTCACAAAACCACAAAAATTGCATAGCAAATACATTCTCAGGATTTTTAATAAAGTTTACTTTGCGAGCACAAAGTGAGGAATTAATTATAAAACAATTTGGTAAAGCAAAATAAATATCTAAAAGATGTTTTAAAAATAGACTATAGTGGATGAGCTACCCCTTCGTGTAACAAGATTTATCTCTCCTGGGATTTAAACACATTGAGATTGAGATTGAATTGTTTCCCTTTGATAACAACCAGTTCCAAAGCAAGATTATTTGTTTGATGATTTTTAATTGATTAACAATATTTTGATAAAGGAAAAGGATAATATTTTCAATTTCGAGGTCTCACAAAGGCTTTTTCACCTTCTATTATAATTTTACATTAAAAACCCAAATTTAGATGAAAAGGCTACATAATACACCACAGAAAACCTATATTTGTCATATGTTTGTTCAAAAAGTATATCTAAATGATGTACGATAAACTATGATATGTTTCAAATGTTTTATTGTATGTATGTGATCTGGTTGAATAGTTATAGCAAAGCAGATACTTTTACTTTTGCCTGGTGAAAGGGGGACAATCGATAAGTAAATCTTCGTTATTAGAACAAAGTAACAAATCGATATGATTAAAGATAGTTTGTAAGTTTCAATCATAATGGTTCATTGGAAACGTTGGACATATCACATTGTAATTACGTTGATAACAAGATTTACGAGACAGTTTAAGTTATGTCTGTTCAGGTTACATGTTCTGCACATGAGCGAAAATGTTTGGTCCGGTGTTTGTGTCGTGTTTTGTGTTTCTGTACACACTGACTAATATTAGATTGGTTTAATTTTATTAAAATTACTAGTGCAACTTTACTAGTGTAATTTTAAAGTAAATTTATGCATATTATTTTGTCCTATTTGCACTGTCATGCTTCCCCCACCTTTGATGACATTGCTCTATTAAAGATATTTAGCAGTATAGTGTGGTTTCATTCATTTAATAAAAAAACATTTTTTTTTTATTTTTGAAATAAAGTAGCTTTAATGCAGTATCCGTATAGTCTTTATTTGTTAAAACACCTAAGACCATCACGATTTTGCTCAGTCTTTAGTTTTCTACATAGGGCTCTGTAGAGTTTTTTGTTTGTTGATGTCTGTCGATTTTTGACACAGCTGTGATGTTGACGGTCTCTTTGATTTTTTAAGTTCAGTTGTTTTGTCCTCTGTATTTTCGACAAAAAATAATGCAGGGACTTCTCTTGGCAGTTTTGTCTTTACTCTTTTATTCTGTTTATTTTTTTTACTGATGAGATGGTCGACAGAGAAGATGGCGCCAACATACATCGGTATGTTGGAGTTTCTTATTGACATCATATTTGTTGAACTTGAACGCAGACTCTTTCAGCAATGTATCAGCATTACTATGGGAACGAACTGTGCGCATCTCATTGCCGACTTGGTACTTAAATTTGACACAAGTAGCCACCTGACCAGTATCAATATGTATGACAAAAGAAACGATATTTGTTTTAAAATTTATAATTTCCCCAACCTTATATATAGTAGCAATATATCAACTCCACCAGCGTATCGGATATATATTTTCAAACTCAATCGGTATTCAAGAGCTTGTAGCTGCTACTTTGTAAAACGCAATCAGTGTCTGCGCAGAAATTTTATGAACAAGGGTTAACCCAGCCACATTATTTATGTATGTGCCCGTCCCAAGTCAGGAGCCTGTAATTCAGTGGTTGTCGTTTGTTTATGTGTTACATATTTGTTTTTCGTTCATTTTTTATATATAAATAAGGCCGTTAGTTTTCTCGTTTGAATGGTTTTACATTGTCTTATCGGGGCCTTTTATAGCTGACTATGCGGTATGGGCTTTGTTCATTGTTGAAGGCCGTACGGTGACTTATAGTTGTTAATGTCTGTGTCATTTTGGTCTCTTGTGGACAGTTGTCTCATTGGAAATCATACCACATCTTCTTTTTTATATTATGTTAGATAACGTTTCTTCCTTCTTCTAAAAATATCATCGGACGATACCAGGACATTGTTGATAAATATTCAGTATATACTTCACATATAATACGCGATAGTCTTGAAGCATATTACGTGTTCTAGTTTTCTTTTAATTTGTTTTTTTTTGTAAATTGTGCTCAAGTGTTTAGTCTACTTTTGGTAATTTCTATTTCAGATGTTTCTGTACCTATGCATTCCGTAAGTGTGTTAAATGGTGCCGGAACCCGGGAGTAAGTGTGCTATTGGAAATGTTTGTATTCTTGTTTTTATAATGAGTAAGATTATAACACAATGTAGACTGCTATTCGCTCATTTTCGACTTTTCCCTATCATATACAAATAAGAAGATAGATACTAATGAGAAAACCCTCAATCTAAGACACAATGTGGAAAAAGTAAACAATTATAGGGCAATGTATTATGTTGTCTTTTAAATTGTTTTCACGTTTAGTCAATACATTACAATTTTACGCGACTGTTTTACAAGTTATTGGTTAAGCTAGATATACATCAAGGTAGATCCACTATTTTCTACATGCCTGTACCAAGTCATGATTATGATATTTGTATCCATTCGTTTGATGTGATGAAGATTTTGATTTTGCCATTTGATAAGAACTTTCCGTTTTAAATTTCCCTCGGAGTTAATTGGTTATGTTATTTTCCTTTATTGTCTGTTATGCAATGACTTTTTTTTTATCACCTTACATTTGGTTTTATATCAGAATTCAGTAAACATTATAATACAAAGAGTTTTGTATTATAGCTAAATCTTAAGTATGTTTTTATGCCCCAACTACGATAGTAAAGGGGCATTATGTTTTCTGGTCTGTGCGTCCGTTCGTCCGTCCGTTCGTTCGTCCGCCCGTCTGTCCCGCTTCAGGTTAAAGTTTTTGGTCAAGGTAGTTTTTGATGAAGTTGAAGTCCAATCAACTTGAAACTTAGTACACACGTTCCTTATGATATGATCTTTCTAATTTTAAAGCCAAATTAAACTTTTGACCCCAATATTACGGTCCACTGAACATTGAAAATGAAAGTGCATGTTTCAGGTTAAAGTTTTTGGTCAAGGTTCTAATTTTAAAGCCAAATTAAACTTTTGACCCCAATTTCATGGTCCATTGAACATGGAAAATGATAGTGCGAGTGGGGCATCCGTGTACTTTGGACACATTCTTGTTTTTTCTGTTATACAAGTATAATACATAAAGATGTCTGAAATTATTCGACTGACTGGAATAGGTTATTCATCGCATCAGATAAGATAAACTACTATGATATATGTTAACATAATCTAGTACAAATTAAACAATATCTGTATTACAATTTTTTACAGGAAATACATACAATTTTGCTACCACACACAATAGCTAAATATGAGTTTGTATCATATTTGATTCAAGTTAAGGCATATTGAAGTGCTTGCATCAATGAATTCATCTGCGCTAGCCAAGAGTTACGATCCACTCCCGCTCTCTTCACCCTTGGCGGATTGAGCCAACATTTGTGATAACAATGGTGCGCCATCTATCGGAAGATAAAAATCACGCCAATTCCGAATACATTATTCTTGACCAATGGTAGCACTTGAACTCTTCAATTTGGAGGTAAAAACACGGTAGCGTCTAGATTCTACACACTTGGTAAAGCCGGAAATGAAAACATACGTCAACATTCATGCATTTGTGCTTGAAACATACACAGGAACTTCTATTTGTTGATTAAAAACATTCAAGTTTGCACTAAATATAGTCGTATGTTTAGGAATGTAAAGACTTGTTGCACAAAAAACACGTGGCAATTGTTTACAAACACTTTCTACATTTACACGTGATCATGTTAATATATGCGCATTTTGATTGGATGCAGCGAGTTTTGACTGCAACCAATTAAAATCCTTACCTTGTGTCTCCGAAATTTTATCTCAATCCGCCAAGGGTGAAGAGAGCGGGAGTGGATCGTAACCCTTGGTTAGCGAAGATGTTCTGGGTGTTGTTTTCCAATACTTTTTGTTCAAATTATTACAAGTCAACAAAACAAAAGCTCAAAGATAAATATTTGGTGGCCAAGGATGCATAAAAAACCAAAACAGTTGAAAAGGTGCATGACCAAAAAGGACCTTAAAAGGTCAAACTCATATTATGTTAACATTTTCAAGAGGGAGTCGAAACCTTAATTTCTTTACAATTTAAAGATTAACAAATGGAAAAGTTTAGGTTAGGTAAAAATCATATCAATATCGAAATTCTGTGTTTTTCAATATTCAAAGGGACTGATAGCACACAAGCAGATGTATTAATGGAATCGCTCGAGTGCGGTAAATTGTTTTTGCCCAAACATGTTTTCATTTGATTTCTATTATAGAATAGATAAATATATGAGGTATAGTTTCCAATAAAATAACTGTTCAAAAGGGCAGTAAGGAAGTGTAGTTATAGACAATAACTGTTTAGTGTCTTTAAATATCAGCTGTATTTGTACGAGGCTAGGAAACAAGGTGTATGCGAGCTTTTAGCGAGCTACTACACCTGTTTCGAGCCGAGTACAAATACAGCTGATATTTAAAGACACTAAACAGTTATTGTCTTTATCCTGCAATTAATTCTGTATATTGTTTGTGTTTTGAAAGACACAAAAACTAACTTATTTAGCATTTATTTTCGATTTGTAATCCCATAACCACCAAGCCATATATGGCCGCAGTGCCCGAAAGGAAGTCAAAAGTGTAAGCCCGGAGACCAGAGGCAGGGGTGGGGACCACTATACTGTATTTTCCACCTCAGGTCCAGTCTCCAATAATGCTTCTCCGTGCAAAATTTCCCCTAAAGAACACCCCCTAAAGATGTCCAGGATTTAAGGGACCAATTTCATGCCTTCAAAGGGGAGGTAAGCGGAACCCTGGGCAATATCATGTCTGAAATACAAAAGCTATCCGCAATAATGCTAGACCCCCATCCAGGAGCCCCTCTCCTCGGGCCGGTAATGGTGGTTGTTTCCATTGTGGGGAGGTAGGTCACTTTAAAAGGGAATGCCCAAAGTTTCAAAGGTCTAATTCTCCTAGACCTGGGGGTAAAAAAGTAACCTTCCAGGACAACAAGGGTCCGTTAAACTCCAACGGGTCGACTCAAGAGGTCTGAGTCTGGCCCCTAAACCACGGAGTATAAAGGACCTCGTGATAAGCCAGAAACCTCCTTACTTGAATAGGGAGGGTACCATCAGTCAGATAGAAATGATACCAGGGGGTCAATTAGCCATTTCAGAGGAAATAAATTTCCCACATGTGCAGGAAAGCCAAGAGGAACAGTCCCACCTCAGAGAACCAGGGGTCATTAAAGAATTATCTCCCGTCCCACCAGACCCAACGTCCACAAAAGATATAGACTCAACGAGAGCAGAAAAACCAATAGAAGGGCCTGAGAGGGAACCTATCAGTCTCACGGCCTTGGACATGTCTGAATCTGGGTCACAAGACGAAGAGTCTGGGGAGGAGGGGGAACAAACACTGTGCGATAGCTCAATCAGTGATGAGGAGGGGGACTTGGTGACAGAAGGGGAAAGAGAAATGATAACCATAAGTCAGTTAACGGGGGGTACTATGTACCGGGTACCTGTGGTAGTCCAGGGTCAAAGGGTCAATGCCGTTGTGGACACTGCAGCTCAGGTTACCCTGATATCAGAGGAAATGTACAAGAGTTTAAAGGAGCCACCTCCTATCCTTAAAGAGGTGGTAATGAACACGGCGGGGAAAGGCCTACAAATGAATGGTTTTGTTGCTGGGCCTTTTGATATTAAGTTGGGAAAACAAGAGTTCACCTGGAACATATATGTAGCCCCAATTGGGGATCAGATGCTATTGGGGATAGACTTCTTAAGGAAGCAGGGCATCTCACTTGACCTACATAAGAATCAATTGTCCATTCACGGGGAGGTCGTCCAAATGTCATGGGGTCAGGCAAGCTCATTGCCCGAAACAACTGAAGTACGGGCGGGAAAAAATAACACAGTCCCAGCCAATTCAGTCCAAAGAGTAATAGGGGTGTTGGCCAAACCTATGGGCCGAGAATACATCATTGAGGCAAAGGCCGAAGGCAGTCTGCTCATACCCAGGACCTTACATGATGTGGGTCAAGACCCTGTGTTGTGCCTGATCAACCTCACCGGTAGCCCCCTGGTTATCTCAAAGGGGGACTTACTAGCCCAAGCTCAGGAAGTCGACGTGGGGGAGCCCACGGGCCCTAAAGTGTGCAAGATGGGGGTTGCTGGAGATGTTCACGAAAAGTCGTTGCCCCAACACTTACAAGAGATGTTCACTAGGTCCTGTGAGGATTTGTCCCAGGAGGAGGAGGAGACCTTGTGTTCCCTGTTACAGGAATTTCAGGATGTCTTTGCCAGCAGTGACTTGGACCTGGGCCATTTCACGGCCTTGGAACATGGCATTGACACCGGGAATCATCCCCCTATTAAACAGCGAATGCGGCGTACACCCTTAGGTTTTGCCCACGAAGAGGAGGCCCATTTGGAAAAAATGTTACAATCTGGGGTAATTCAGCCATCCGTATCTGAGTGGGCTTCTGCCCCGGTCCTCATACGTAAGAGGGATGGTAGCGTTAGGTGGTGTGTGGACTATAGGAGGGTCAATGGGGCCTGTTCCCGCCAAATATTTGCACTCCCCTTAGTAGAAGAGTGCCTAGACACCTTAGCAGGAAATGTGTGGTACTCCAAGTTGGATGCCAATTTGGCGTATTTGCAAGTCAAAATAAAAGAGGAGGACCGGCCAAAAACGGCCTTTATCACCAAATATGGGCTGTTTGAGTTTGCACGCATGGCCTTTGGGCTATGTAATGCACCAGCCACATACGCCCGGGTTATAAGCTTGGTACTCCGGGGTTTAACATGGCGGGTAGTGTTGGCTTTCTTGGATGATATATTAGTCTTGGGAAGGGATTTCGGGGACCACTTGGCAAACCTGAGGGTGGTATTTGAAAGGTTTAGGACGTATGGGCTCAAACTAAAACCCAGGAAGTGCGATTTATTTAGGAAGAAGGTAGAATTTTTAGGTAGGGTGGTAGGCCCCGAAGGGATGGAGATTGGCCCGGGATATGTAAAAGATGTAAAAAATTGGCCAAAACCCCGGAACTCAAAGGAAGTGGAACGGTTTTTAGGGTTCGCAAATTATCACAGAGCCTTTATAAAAGACTATACTAATATAGCCTTGCCCCTTCAAGCCTTAACCGGAAAACGCCCCTATTCCTGGGGAAACGAACAACAACAGTCTTTCGACAGACTCAGGGAAGCCATGGTGTCAGCTCCTGTCCTGTCACTGCCCAATGCAACTGATCCTTTTATCTTAGACACGGATGCCTCCGACAAGGCTATTGGGGCAGAATTATTGCAGGTTCAGGGGGGATAGGAACGGGCCACTTCCTATGCTAGCTTTACCCTCACCCCAGAACAGTAGAAATACTGTACTACCCGGAAGGAGCTGTTGGCCATTGTTAGGTTCACTAGGCTGTTCAGACATTACTTGCTTGGGCGGCGGTTCACGGTTCGAACAGATCATAGTAGCCTCACTTGTGTTGACCAACTTCAAGGAACCCCAGGGACAATTAGCCCGGTGGCTGGAAGAGATCAGTCAGTTTGATATGGAAATCAAACACAGGCCAGGGGTTAAACATCCTAATGCAGACGCTTTATCTAGATTGCCTCAATATGGCCCATGTCCCGAGTTTCAAGTAGACAAGGTTCTAGCAGATTTGCCCTGTGGGGGGTGTACATACTGTGCCCGAGCTCAACAAAATTGGGGACAGTTCACGGAAAATGTCGATAATACAATACCCTTTGCAAAGAAACCCTATGGTAGTACACAATCCAGAGACACACGAGAACCAGTGGTACAAATATCCCGGGTATCAGTGTCTAAGATGGGGGACGAATTGGTTATATGGTCAGAGGGGGAGGGTGACATCTGGGTGCAGGAAATAGGAGGGGAACCGGGGGTGAACTTGGGATACAGTCAGGAGGAGTTAAAAGAAAACCAAAGTAAGGACCTAGAATTACAATGGGTGGTTCAATGGAGGAAAACAAAAGGGGAACCCTCTGAGGAGGAAATCTTCCTTAGCGGTCCCGCCCCCAAGTACTACTAGTTAAATCGGGAATTATTTGTCCTTAATGGAGATAATATCCTGTACAAGAAAGGGATGAAAGGAGATGCAGACAGGGTGGTCATTCCCCAAGTATCACGAAAGAAACTGATGGAGTTGTGTCACGATATTCCTGCAGTGGGCCACCAGGGGGGGGGGGGGGACCGAACCTACCAAAGGATCAAGTCGAGGTATTATTGGAGAGGGATGAAGAAAGAGATTGAACAGTATGTAGCAAGTTGTGCTTTGTGTAGCCAAAACAAAAAGGCTACTCGCCCAAACCGTCACCCTATGGTAAAACATCATGCTGGGGCGCCAATGGAAAGGGTTCATCTAGATTTTGTGGGGCCCCTCCTAAAAACGGAACGAGGAAATGAACATATCCTCATGATGATCGATCAGTTTACCAAATGGGTGGAATGTGTCCCTCTCCCCGCCCAGGGCGCAGAACTAACAGCCCGTACAGCAGTGAATGAATTCTTCTCCCGTTTCGGGAGTCCCTTTCAGGTATTCACTGATCAGGGGAGGAACTTTGAATCCCATCTGTTTAAAGCCATGTGTGACCTGCTTCAAATACACAAAAGTAGAACCACCCCATACCGCCCTTCCTCCAATGGTCAGGTAGAGCGTTGCAATCGAACGCTGATGGCTTCAGTGCAGTGCTTTGTGGGAAAAAATCAAAAGTCCTGGGATCTATTCCTTCCGCAATTAGCTGGTGCGTTTCGTCTTCAGTCAGTAAAAGCACCGGGTTTACTCCTAATCATCTCATGTTGGGCAGAGAAGTCAATCAGCCTGCTGAGTTGATGTTCAGGGGGCCACAGGGGGAGGGAATTCAGGATAGAGAAAAATATGTTTCAGACTTAGAGGAAGCCATCCAAGGGGCACATGAGCTGGCCAGGGCCAATCTAAAAATGGCACAAGAACGCCTCAAAAGGGATTACGATCTCAAGGTGGTAGTCAGAAGGTTTAAAGTGGGGGATCTAGTGTATCAATTGGATACGGCCACCATCAAGGGAAAATGTCGGAAACTGACACCATCCTGGAAGGGCCCCGGGGTGGTGGTGGAAAGTCTCACTCCATATCTTTACAGGGTCAAAATGAAAACGGCAATGGTGGTGGCCCATCATGACCGGATTAAGTTGTGTAAGGATAGGGAAGTCCCAAATTGGTTTAGAAAACTACAAGCCCAAGTCATAAGTAGAAATTGGAAGGAAATAAAGGAGTTAGAACCCAAGGGAAAAAAGGGTAAAAACATTTATTGTTCATGCCGGGGACCAGATGATGGGGGTCTCATGATTAGATGTGACGAGTGCAGGGAATGGTTTCATGGACGATGCGTGGACATCACTCCTGGGGAGGCTGACAGAATGGACGCCTATCAGTGTCCTGGATGTTCGGTCTCCACAGGGGTGCACGTGTCCAGGATCTCCCTGCACTCTAAGGTAAATCTATTTCAGATGGACAATAATCAGAACAAGCCGGACAAGCCAGGAGATGAAGCCCAGCCATCCTCTCCAGAGACGGAGGAACTGGTGGTTTGTGTGTCGGATGAGGAGCTGAGGCAGCTAGACCCTGAGGTCCAGGGAAGCCCGGGGGCTGCGGTAGAGGTAGGTGGGGGGTCGGATGGGGGGTCTGAAGGGGTCGAGGGGAAGGGGGAGGTGAAGACCAAGAAGAAGAGGAAGTCAAGGCCAAACAAAAAGAGTAGAGCTGCCAAGAAGAAGGCCATGGCAGCGACCTCACCTCTCCTGACAACCTCACCTCAGGGGATGGCTCAGGGTCAGGAGGTGTGTCGGGGCCAGTCTGGCTCCCCAGCTTCCTGTGAGGTGGCAACACCTCACTATGGAGTGCAGGGTGAATCAGTTGGTACTGGACTGTCTTGTCCAGTGTCTGGCTGTGAAGCCCGGGGACCAGGTCTGGAAGGGCACATTCTCGCGGAGCACGTGGCCGAGGTGTTCCGGGACCTGGGAGTTTCCGACCCAGGGTTAGCCCGGGTGCGCCTCACGTCGCTGAGCACACTCTTCAGGGCCCTAGGAGGGGCTGCGGTTGGGGACCCCATCCATTGGGTGATAAGCCAACTGGAGACTGTGGGATTGACTTCAGAGGACTTGGCCGCTGAGTGGGGAGCCATGGCAGCAGTGTGCCAATTGGCGCGGTGGGAGGTTCCGCCAACCTTCACGCTGTCGCCAATCAACTCGCCTGCAGTCCTCATGCACTGGAGGGCGCAGGTGGAGCTGATGGCTCTCTTACAGGGACATCAGCGTCAGGCCTTTCTGGGGAAGGTTAACCTCAGCTCCAGTGAGCCGTCCCAGGGGAGCTCCTCTATCTAGTGAGCAGGGGAGTCCACCAGCCAAGGCAGGAGTTTTCAGCAGGCTGGGGGCTCCGGTTTGCACACAGGGGACTCCCAGGCCCATGGGACAGGTTGGGGCGTTCAGTTCCCCGGGGCCCTCTCCCAGGTCCATTCCCTCCCTCATGTCCCTCCCTACCCGGCCTGTACCCTCCCTCATGTCCCTCCCACGTCCCAGTTCCAGCAGGTCACTTCCGAGTCTAGGGTCACGAGGCTCACCCTCGTCTGTGGGGGCACAGGGATCAAAGCACCAGGGGAATCCCTCGGGGAGTAGGGGAGTGGAGTCCCAATTGTGCAGGGATCTTCCAGAGGCATTTGACAGTCATATGCATCTGGATAGGTCCCTGACCAAGATGGGGCTGCCTTTTCGGACATCTCTGGGTGATTTTCTAAGGGTGCGGTTGGACCCTGTCCCTGTGGACCCAGTCAAGCTGGCTGGAGGGGTTGCAGTTTTCTGTGATCCGAAGACTTGGCCCCGTGTGCCTTTGAGGGGTGGGTCGGGGCAGTGGGGATCCACCCGAAGAGTGCTGGGCAGTTTGAGGATGCCACTCAGCACCGGTTCCACCAACTGGTGTCCCACCCGAGTGTGTCCGCCCTTGGAGAGGTGGGAGTGGATTTTACTGTGGAGGAAAAACTGCACGCCCGTCAGATATCGACCTTGCGATGGGCACTCCAGTCCTGCCGTTTTGACCAGCCTGTGGTCCTGCACATTCGGGGTGGCAGACTGGATAGGGTTCACGCCCGAGCCCATCGCGAGGTTTTGGAGGTCCTGAAGAGCGTGGCAGTTAATCCATTACAGCTGATTCATCTCCACTGTTTCCAGGGGGGATTGCTCAGATGCGGGAGTGGCAGGACTCGTACTGCAACGCCTACTTCGGGTTTGGGATGGGTGTCAGGTCCTTCAACTCCGAGCAGAAGGAGGCCTTAAGGTCGGTGCCCCCTACAGGATTCTCTTGGAGAGTGATGCCCCTTACTTTCCCCCATCAAATGCACGGCATGGCCACCCTCATTACCTTTATGAGGTGGCAAAGGTGGTGGGGACAGTGAGGGCAGCCTCACCGAGGGAAATTGTACGGGTGGCCCACCTCAATGGTAGCCGTCTGTACGGAGTTAACCCGTAGGTGGGCAACTCTCAATGTAAATAGCAACATAAAGGCCCGTTGGCCAGTTACAAATGTTTGATTAAATTTAAGTTATAGCCAGTTGGCTTCTAGCAAATGAATTTACAGCCCGTTGGCTTCTGAATTAATCGTAGTTATAGCCAGTTGGCTCCTAGTATTGAATTTTAGGGCCCGTTGGCCAAAAGGGAATGATGTATATATGTGTAGTCAGGGGGTGTTTGTCATGGGGATCCCGGGGGTGTTGGAGGAAAAAAGGAGGGGCAACTGTAGTTCAGTCTCCCTAGGGCATGGGTAGGGGGCGGGTCTACTGTGTTTCTGATCCTATGTTTTTATTACTTAGTATATCCCATCCTGATTTCCCTAGCATGATCTTTTGTTTTTACCCGGGGGTTACTCCTTTTGTATAAAGTTGGGGGGAGTGTAGTACCTCAGGGTCATCGGTCGTGCTCCACTGATGGGGAGGCAGATCCGGAAGACGAGAGAGCCTCGTTTCGGATCTGCCGGCAGTCGAAAACCTAGAGCCAAACCAGTAAGCAGAGACGCTGACTTTGGACGCCTAACTATACCGTAGAATAGCTAATTCTTGCAACAGATCGCCACGGTAAGTTTTGAGAAAGCTTACAATATGTTGGTTGAGTATTCGCCGCTCACAAACATTTTAAACCCCGCAACATTCTTTCTGTGCCTATCCGCCACATCAGGAGCATGTGGTGCAGTTTTTGTCGTTGGTTTACGTCTGCCATTATTTTTTCGAATACTGTAATGTTATAAATTATAAATTAGGCCGTTGGTTTTTCTCAATTGAATTGTTTTATATTGGGGACATCTAACGTCGACTGTACAGCATGGTTTTTTTTCTCAATATTGAAGGCCGTATGGTGGCTTATACTTGCATACATCGACTTTATGTAACGTCTTTGTCCGATTTGCAATCATACCACATCTCTTTATTATTTAAATAATGTAAAACTTTAAAAACCTAAACACGTAAATAAAGGCAACAGAAGTATACCGCTGTTTGATATTCATAAATCGATTGAGAAAAAAATACCAAATCCGGGTTACAAGCAAAAAGTGAGGGAACGCACTAAATATTAGAGGAGAACTACGACACAACAGAAACATAACATTAAAATGTGACACACACAGAAACGAACTATGATATAACAATGGTCATTTTCCTGACTTGGTAAAGGACATTTTAAGAAAAAAAAAAATGGTGGGTTGAACCTGGTTTTGTGGCATGCCAAACCTCTCGCTTTCATGGCAATATTTAATGTAACATTAAAATGACATTACATGAAAGGACAACAATACAAATAAATGGGAGAACACATGAATAATAGCTAACAAAAGGTACCAGCTTTAAAATATATACGTCAGACGTGCGTTTCGTACAAACAAGACCAACTAGCGATGCCCAGATGAAAAAAAGTAGTGTACATGGTTCATTTTACGTTTTCCTCGGATTTGTTTTCTCTCAGCCGATTTATGACTTTTGAACATCGGTATTCTACTGTTGCTTATATTATTTCTTAATCATACTGTTTGATAACTTTAAAATAAAAATAAAATCATGGAAAATGTATTAGAGCTATCTCTGGACCAATTTTATCCTTAGCATAGCGACTTGTGATTGTAGGCCCATGAATGAATCCTTTTTTTTTTAACAAGAAAGCATTGTTAATATTCTGGAATGTACATGATTTTAACTTTTAAGATGTTTGATACCACTGTAATCCATTTTATTCTATATACAGTTTAAAAACAACAGAGATTACAGCTGCAACTGACTACCACAAGGTACCAGGTGTGCAGTGGTATCGTCAGCTACCAGCTACACACGAATGGTCTTTAACACTAGTAATTTGTCCTGTTTTCTAACAAAGTTTTACAAAGCCTGCTGTGATCTTGTCTGTTTTAGCGGTATTCTAAATTGTTTTCTTCTAAACTGATTTTATTGGCGGTTCTCCAATAATTGAAGCTTTAATGAACGAGATATGATTGTTCAACGCGCAAGAACCATCATGAATTGTTGTCTAAAGTTGTACTGTAATGTTTGTTTTCCTTTTGTTTTATCACTTAGAAAATTTTGTATTCGCTGGGAGCCATTCAAAGAATCTTGTTAAATCTATTCACAACTTTTGTTTTAGCTTGTCATAATATTTGATTAATGTCTTGTTTAAAGTTGTAGACTTATTTGCTACCCTTCAACTTTTTACTTGTGTGTCATTCCATAGTTTGTTGTCTAATTGGAAAATACCCTTTACATTTTCTTTCATTTAGATTGTCAATATTTTCATGTCTTGCATCAGTAGCAGTTTTGTCAGATATGAAATAAAATATAAAAACACAAGTTTTATTGTTTTTATTTTTATTTTTAATAGTTGTCCTATGCCATTGTGATAATAACAGTCAATTTATAATACAGTGTTTCAATACAAGAGAAGGACTGATGAAGCCTGGTTTTGGTCCTTAAAAAAGAAATTAGTGTTATAAATCTATGTAATTCAGGCATTCACAAGCAAAACGCGACACGTTTATAGAATGTTTTTGATTGTTACGTAAATTAAATATCATGTTAAAAATATTGGCAATACTTTAAGTTTATATTCCTGCCTCTCATCATTGTGTTTGTAGTATTGACCTAATTTGATTCTTTTCTATCATAAATAATAGTGATGTCTTGTTTTTTTTCTATAAATAACTTCACAATATCAAAATGACCAAACTCAACAGCAGTAGACCATGGTGACATTTCCTTATCAGTATAAATAGAAGAATCACAATTCTGTTCTAGCAATATTCTTACAATATCAGTATGGCCCCATCTCGAAGCAATATATACAGGGGATTCTTTTACATCATTATACAAATATTAGGATCACATTTGTTTTCTAACAATAATTGAACAATATCAGTATAACCCAACATAGATGCTATAAACAATGGTGATTCGTTTCTTTTACTACAGATGTTAGGGTCACAGTTATGTTTAAACAATAGTTTCACAATATCGGTATAACTGTTCTTAGATGATTTAATTGAACGGGAAGATTTGTTCTTTAACAAAGATTTAAAAGAATGTATATGACCTCCTCTACAAGAATTAATACAGGTGATTCATTTCTATCATTACAAATATTTGGATCACATTTTCTTTCTAACAATAATTGTACAATATCAGTATGACCCAACATAGAAGCTATAAACAATGGTGATTCATTTACATCATTACAAATATTAGGATCACATTTATTTTCTAATAATAATTGTACAATATCAGTACGACCCCACATAGAAGCTACAAACAAAGATGATTCGTTTCTTTTATTACAAATGTTAGGGTCACAGTTGTGTTTAAGCAATAGTTGCACAATATCAGTATACCTCTTCTCAGATACTTTAACTTCAAATTTAGTTTTAATAAACGAAGGGGATGTTTTATGAGAGAGGTCAGAAACATACTTGCCAGTTAACAATGATTTTACATCATGTGTACGACCCCCTTTACAGGCAATAACTAAAGGTGATTCATTTTTATCATTACAAATATTAGGGTCACATTTATTTACTAACAATAATCCTACAATATCAGTGCGACCCATTTCAGAAGCAATGAACAAAGGTGTTTCGTTTCTATCATTGTAGATATTAGAATCACATTTATATTCTAACAGCATTTTTACAATATTTGTATAACCCCTCATAGAAGCAATAAACAAAGGTGTTTCTTTTCTTTTATTGTATATATTAGGATTGCCTTTATGTTGTAACAATAATTTTACCACATTAGTATGACAATTGTTGACTGCTTTGAATAGCGGTGATTCAGTTCTACTATTGCAGATATTAATTTTACATTTATTTTCTATCAATAATTTTACCATATCAGTATGACCTCTAGAAGAAGCAATACAAACAAGTGATTCGTTGTTATTGTCAGAAATGTTAGGATTACAGTTATTTTCTAACAATAATTTTACAATATCAGTACGACTACGCATACATGCTTTTAATAAGGGTGATTCCTTTTTCTTATTACAAATGTGAGGATCACAGTTATGTTCTAACAATAATTGTACAATACTAGTGTGGCCACGCAAAGATGCAATAAACAAAGGTGACTCCTGTTTCTCATTACATATGTTAGGGTCACATTTATGTTTTAACAATAGTTGTACAATACTTGTGTAACCGCGTAAAGACGCAATAAACAAAGGTGACTCTTGTTTCTCATTACATATGTTAGAGTCAGATTTATGTTCTAATAATAACTTTACAATACTGGTGCGACCCCACAAAGAAGCAACATATAGAGGTGATTCCTTTTTCTCATTGCCGATATTGAGGTCACATTTATGTTCTACCAATAACTTAACTATACAAGTCCGACCCAACAAAGAAGCTTTAAACAGAGGCGACTCGTGTTTTTCATTGACGAGGTTAGGATCATGGTTGTTTTCTAACAACAATTTTACAATCGCAGTATGACCCAAACTAGATGCAATAAATACAAGTGTCTCTTTTTTAATATTACAAATGTTAGGATCACATCCATAATCTAATAATACTTTTACCATATCAGTATGACCCTTCTCAGAAGCGATTAATAAAGCCGATTTTGTGCTATCATGACATATATCAGGATCACAGTTACGGTAGTGATCTAACAATAGTTTCACAGTATCAGTATAACCAAACTGAGAAGCTATAAATAAAGGTGATTCACTAAGATTATTACATAGATTAGGATCACATTTATATTTCAACAATAATTTCACAATATCAGTTTGTCCGTGTCTTGCAGCAATGAACAAAGGCGATTGTGCACTACTATCACATATTGCAGGATCACATCTATATTCCAACATTAGTTTGACAATATTGGTATAACCAAACTTCGAGGCAATAAACAAAGGTGATTCATGTTGTAAATTGCATATAGTAAAATCACATTTGTGTTCTAACAGTAATTTCACAATTTCGGTACGACCCCGCATTGAAGCAATAAACAAAGGTGTTTCTTTTCTATGAGCAAGACCAAGATTAGGATTGCTTTTGTGTTGTAACAATAATTTTACTATATCTGTATGACCATTACACGAAGCCAGATACAAAGGCGATTCTTTTTTGGCATTAAAGATGTTAGGATTACATTTTATTTCCAACAATAATTTTACACTATCAGTATGTCCCTCACTAGAAGTTATAAACAAAAGGGATTCTTTGCATTCGTGTAAAATATTTGGTTCACAATTGTGTTCTAAAAATAATTTTACAATATTTGTATGCCCCTTTCGAACAGCTACACATAAAGGTGAGTTTGTGCAATTGTTGTAGGTATTTTGATCACAGTTATTTTTAACAATAACTTAACAAGATCTGTATGACCTCTCTCTGAAGCTTTAAATAAAAGTGATTCGTCTTCACTGTTGCGCATATTTATATCACATTTGTATTTTATGAAAAGTTTTACGATATCGGTATAATTGTTCTCCACTGCTTGAAACAAAGGCGATTTCCCTTGCGTATTTTGGATTGTAGGATCTGCGTTATAATCTAGCAGTAACTTGACCATATCAGTACCTTTATTTATAGCGATATGAAGAGGTGTTCTCTTAATGTCTTTATCACCAATGTTAGAATCAGTTGTGTGATTTAATACTAGTAAAGTCAACTCAAGATCCCCTCTACTGACTGTTTGATATAAAGGTGTTATATTCCACTTATCACAAAGATTACAATCGGCATTGTGGTCCACCAATAATTTAACGATTGTGTTGCTACAATTCATTATAAAGGCTAAATGCAAAGGGGTTTCAACCGCTTTAGGAGTATTATGATAACGTCTTTTATCATTAACATCAGCTTGGTACGTTAACAGCACTTTTACAAGATGACTATTGTCGTTATCGACAGCTGAATGCAATGGTGTTTCGTCGAATTTGTCCAATGAACATTGAATATTAGGATTAGCTTGATGATCTAATAATAATTTAGCAATTTCAATATTGTCACTTTTACAAGCTAAATACAAAGGTGTAACCTTCCCGTCGCTTCGATTTACATCAACATGTTCGGTTAAAAGAATTGGAACCATATCCCAATAACAAAGACGGATCATCAAAAACAACAGGTATGATACTTCTTCCCTTAACATGTCACAGAAAACTTTCCTTATATCGACATCGCTTTCAAAATGTTTTAACAATTTTTCGCGGAAAGTTTTACATTTAAAGTGCTGATTAAGAAAAATATTCTTAATGAAACCATTTCGAATGTCCTTCAAAATTCGTTCGAAATAAAGTATTTCCTTTGCATAAGGAACTTTGATAACATTTTTATCTATTGATAGTTTTTCATTTTCGTTTTGAATTGATTCCAAAAGAAATCTGTCACGTATCGCATCGGTATGGGCTACCTCAAGGACTAGGTCAATAAAGTGTTCCCCACAAAATGAAAGAAAAATATCATATATTCTGTCATGAAGAATGCAGTAGGTGTCGTCAGTTTTTTTCACATAAGACAGATTAAGCTTTTGTAATTCAGACTTGACAACCTGAATTGAAAACGGCCCTTGCATGATAAAGGAATCTGATATGTCTTCAAGAGTCTGCTTGATACCTGATTTCTTGGATAACAAGTTTTCATTTATATTATTGTTATAGACAATAAATAGTATCAAAGTAGCAAAAGTTGTTTGATCAGTTGCATTCATCAAACATTCCAGATCTTGTTTTATGACGGTAACCGGATTTGAAAAGAAATTATGAACACTGCTTAATTTTTGTTTTGAATACAGACGACATAAAAGTGGGAAAAAATTATATCTGCGTAAAACTCCAAACTTTTGGAGAGACATTAGCTCGCTTTCAGTTAAGTACATACTTGCTATTTCATTTCTTTCCTTAGGTGAAAGATCATACTCTGACACTAAATCACACGAATTTTTTATCAAGATTTGAAGGCTTTTAAGGGAACGATCCTTATAAATATGTTTCCTGCATGACAACAATATTTTCACCTTGTGATCTTTGATTAACTGATCTATATCATTTGATAATCTTGTCCAACTGTTGACCAGACCAATATCTATGGTAGATTTGCCAAAAACATCATCAATAACAAACACTTGTTTATATTCCGGTTCACAGTATTGGATAATGTCTTCTGGACTGTGGACAGGAACAATGTAATAGCCTTCCTGATTATTAAGCCGAAGTGCAACATGATGAATTGCAGTGGACTTCCCACAACCTGATGAACCTATCGCCACTATGACATTGTTAGTCATGAGAAGTTTTTCTATACGACTTATAGCTCTTGTTCGCACAACTTTAGCTTCTTCCTCCCTCCACTCGCACAACAAATCTTCGTGCATTTCTACAATTATAATTTAAATGAGCATTTAACAATAAAAAACTTTTAAAACAAACGATGCTTACAAAAGCACAATACTGATAACAGAGACTTGAAAACATTATGAGCGGAACTTCATAAACAAAACTATTCTTCATATTCAATCTTTGGCAACTAAAGTAATATGACAGTATTATTGGTTTCCAAACTTGGACGACTCGATATTGAAACTTGTCGATGGCTCAATATATCATATGTGTTTATTTCCAACAATGCTTTAGTGTTTGATTTTGGTTTCCTTTTTACTCAAATATACTACAAAATTCAATCTTTTTTTCACAAAACGTTACTTAGATAATTCTCATTCCAATATATATAGTGCTACATATACCAAATCTTCTGTCGAAGAAATATTTAAACTCCAAGCACTTTTGACTTTTTGCATGTCAGTGTAACAGTGTGATGTTGATACCCCCTTGAACGGAATCTTTCAAAATATTTTAAATTGTAGTCAAACAATTATCATGGATAATTTATTTTTACTTTGTAAAGCTTTTGGAACCAGAGTTGTAGCTTTCTCTAAATTTTGTATTCCAACCAGTAATTCCTTATCAATGATGTTCTTTTCTTTCTCGTTATCACACATCTGCTTAAATTTATGCCCACCAAGTCTTAGAATAGCCTGTAAAACAACACTTAATATATATTAAGCATATATTATATCGTAAATTTTAAAGCAAAACTTTTTCTGCGTATGATGCCTAAAAAGTATTAATAATGATGCCGCAATCCAAGGTATATTTAAACTTGGGAAGTCGATAAAACCAGACAAAATCAAACGCTGAACTTTATCAACAAACGAAACGAATGGAAAACAACATTGTTCAGTAAGTATAGATTTTACAGTATATAGAAGCAGCAAAAACAGAAAATCTAACATAAATTAATCCACAGTGCTACGTAAACTGTAATCAGCTTCAGTTCATATGAATTGTTATTTGGGCAAGAGGTTACAATTAAATCATTAGAAACACACAAACACGTTCGACATTAGCTCAGTTTAATTTTTGGACAACCAAACGCTTTGTGAATCATCAGTTGTGCGCCAGTCAAAACAGTTGGACAACCAAATCAATTACGAAGTGAAAAGTTTTATTTCATCTACCGATTTTTTGTATGTTACCTGGTATATGTCGCTCCAATATGTTTCAAAATCTTTATTCGTCAACGTCCAAGCATCATAATGAGCGAACATGTTCCTGTAATATTTTAACCTGGACAAATCTGCCCCATCACTGACATCTGACGGCAATGGTAAAATGTCTACTATCTGTATTTTTGTGAGGTTTCGAATCAAGCATATCATCAATGACAAGTCGAAAGTGGTTGAAGATACAGAACCTGTTAAAAGTAAACACATGCCAAAAAAGTCATTGTAGGCCAGGTTTATTGAAAAGCTGTGTAATGAAATGTGTCATTATTATGCGAAGCCATTAGTACATTTTGAAATCAACATTTACGCAAATAGTAAATATATTTGACACCGTGTATTTTTGTTTTGTTGCAGTATTTTTAGTATGATATAGTAACTCAAGGAAAGTAGAAATAATGTTTAAACGAGACGTAGCTAGCATCTCAATATTTTTTGATAGAGTAGATTCACACAAACTGTCTCAAATGACATTTTATGATTTATAAATGCATTTTCTAAACCATAAACCATTGCCGTGACGTAATTCGAATCATTTACCGTGGATCCTTTTTATAGATCTAAGCTTCCTAAATCTGTTGCTAAAATGGAAATTTAATATATACATGTATATAAATAATATTGAACAGTTTCCTTTGTGTGCTTAGTTTTATTACGTTTTAGATGGGTAATTTATTGATTTCTGTTCAATAATGAAATTATTTTTTTGTCATTTTGTATATGTGTTCACTTGGAATCAAACCCTCCTTGTTTATATATAGATACTACTGGTTTCGATGAGTAAAACAGATCAACATGTGCTACTAGTATATATGATTCCAAATTCTATTGTATTAAAATCCTGGAAATCAGAACGACCTGAGACAAAATTTGCATGTTTTGTAAAACAATCGGTAACAAAGATTTGCACAGTACAGTTTATAACTAAGTAGGGTCTATATCTACGCCTTATTTCCGGAGCAAATATTATATTCACAATCTTTGAATTAAAGAAAAATAGCGTAAAATCTAATTTGTTCGTGAATACGTGCACATTTATCAATTAGAGTGCTGCTACATGTAATACATATACTGACATTGAAAAATATCAGCTTCAACTATTTTTTTCTCTAACATGTCAAATGCAAGACACAGATCACGATCAAATGGCAAAATCAAAAGCACAAACACAAACACATCAAACGAATTGAAAACAACTGTTACAGTCTTGTCTTGTTATAGGTTTTTCCTAATGTAGAAAATGATGGACATATACAAATAAGAAGCTGTGGTATGAGTGCTAATGAGACAACTCTACATCCAAGTTTCAATGTAAAAAACGTAAAACACATAGAAATGAGAAGATGTGGTATGAGTGCCAATTAGATAACTCTACATCCAAGTATACAATGTATACATGGTATAATACGTAAAATTTAGGATGTGAAAATACATTTTTTAACACATGTTATACTTTAATACATGTTATACAGTACATACAGTTTTTCTAATGAAATCTTTGTATCCATGAAATGCCTGACTTAGAAATGCATTGATATCATCAAGATAACGGTAGGTATTTTTGAATTAGTCAACTAAATGTGACAATGACGCGTCTTTACTGAGTTTAGCGATAAACTGTGATACTTAGCAAAACAGAAATACATCTCTTATTAAAGAGACCAATTAGTGCCAATAGGAATACATTCTACTTGTGAACACTTTCTCGACGAAACGTTCATATATTTTGTTCAGCTTTACTCATATCTTCACTTTTCCGGTAAATGTATCGAGCATAATTCACGTTTTCGTTACAGAAAAATGGACGTCAACATTTTTCTGGCTTTTTAATTCCTAATATATATACTTATTTCTAGTAATAGTTCTTAATATGTTTAAGAGCCAATCCGCCAGAAAACCATGCAATAATCAGAAAATCGTCCAAATCGACAATCACAACTTGACAATTTTTTATACATCATCTTAATCCTTGACATAAAATAAAAGAATTTGACCACTTAATTTTCCGCAGAATCGTATCTATTTTTAGTAACAGCCTCATTTGCATAATTCTGTAAATTCATAATAAAACCAAGGAAAAATACAACTTTTTATGTCTTTTAAGAATTACCCAGAAGCATATTAAATGGGGTAGTTGAGTTTTTAGAGTAATGTTAGCTTGAACCCATCCATTTTAGTATGTTATGGTCAATACAAATGAAAATTTAAACAATTTGGCACATTGCCAGGAGCACAGACACAAAGGCTGGATTTTTCATACATGAATTTACATGATTTTTACTTGCTTCTAACTTGCAAGACCCATTCCGGATATGTTTGCAACTTATATTGGTTTTAATTATGGTGTATTTTTTATATTAGATCAAAATATTAAGCTTGGCAAATGACTATTACATGTTAATTTTTGCCTTGGAAGAATGGTGATTTTAGTCCCGAATTGGCACATTTTGATTTTGATTTTAATTAAATTCTAAATACAATTGTAATAAAATGGCTTATAAAATCATTCAAAAAAGTAAAATAAATTTGTCTAAAAAATTAAATAAGACGTTTTTGTACTGCAAGTGCAAAAATCAATAAATTGTCTGAAACCAGGAAGTCCATCTTTTATGCTCTTCCATTGACTTATCTCCCTTGGGTAAAATCTCAAACATGTCAGCTCCCAGTGATGGATTTGGCAGACAAAGTTTACAGCGAAGTTTACGACTTTAATAATCTAGGAGGAGTATTTGGGCTATACCAGCATTATGCATCTACATATTACAAACTATTTAAGATATCTGAATGCACTAAAGACCAAAATAGCATTTCCAAAAAGAATAATTACTGCTAAAGCAATAATCTGCCAATCATGACAATATAAATTAAATAATTTACCAGATAATAATCATAATTTAGTGAATAAACCTGATGAATATTGATTGGAAAAACAACTGAAAAGGTGTTCTTGCATTTCAACTAGCAAAACAAAAACACTTCAAAATCATTTTTAGTAAAATAAAGTGAGCGAGTGGAACCACCTTGAACTTTGAAGACATTGCATCTGCTTGCACCAAAATTGAGATTTAGAGTGTTAAAACTGTCCGGCGCATTATAAATAAATAAGACACTCTCTCTACCGTTGTATTGAAACCAGCATTGGTAACAAGCATTGGTAACCAAAGATATTCGTACAGATACAGACTACCATTCATCTCAGAAGTCAGAAAAATACTGAAAACTATGGTGTAGAATTTCCAAAAGGACTCCTTATTTTACATAAGACGAGGAGTGGTTTATTTTCCTATGGTTGTTATATCATCTCGTCTTAGACATGTAAGAATATGCTTGAAGTACAGGGACTTTTATGGAATTCATTGACATTATAGTCAAGCAAGATGCCAACATCCTGTCCAACCATCTTCCAGCAAAGCCAAAGCTGACCAAGGATCTTCACCATTTCGTGACAGGCTGTATACAGGACCAGTTATTCCACTAGGAACAGGTACAACTCTTAACAATTAATTTTCATTAGTTCCTTATATAGTCAATCTGAAATTAGGGGACCTATATTTGATACATTACCCAGATTAAAAAAGGGGGGAGGGGGTTGAAAGGGCATGTTAATATTCTTTTACACCTGACCTGTTTCTAGGACATATTATTTATTTCCTATAGCCAAGTGCAAACAAATAATATACTGTAAATTCAGAAATTATTGCAATGTTTTTATTATTGCGTAAAATGCGAAAGGGTTATAATTGCAATACATTTTGAGAATTTTTATATGAATTAAACAGGATATTTCTGAATATCGCAAAAGTTGAAATCACATTTCAGTCTGAAATTATAAAATCGCAATAATAAATCCACGCAACATTTTTTTGAATTTACAGTTTATCCCTTATATAAATGTACATGGCATGAGTCTTGGGACCATCTGATTACAAAAAAGATAGGGGAAGGGTTAGAATGGTCAAAATATTTATGTCCTTGTCAGCAAAGGACAGAATTGAAATTGTTAAGCTATTAACCAGGGTACAATATACATGTATATTAATTTTTGGCTTAAAAAACATGTTCAACATTAAGCAGAACAATATGTTTGTATTCCCTTACCCTAAGTTCATGAAGTTATATTTTAAGTTTTTAATGGAAGTTGTACATGTTCAGCTCTTTGTTTACTAAAACAGCTTTTATCTCGTGGTAAATCCTCATTCCAAAATATGTTTTACATACAGCATACTGTACATGAAACACTAGACAACTTTATCTAGAGAATAATCTTGTTTAATGATCTATGATATACAATGTAGGCCATGGAGACTAAAAAATCAAAAGCATTGCAAACTTTTGTAAAGTTCAATTTTGGGACCTTACATGTACATTGATGTACATTGATGTTCATGTATGTAATGTATGTAGATTATTTATAGAGCCCTTTTTAAAAGAAACAAAAAATACATGCACAGTGATGCTAAACTACCCTACATTTCCTGATATACAAAATTGAAGAATTATTTTATAGTTTAACACTTTTCATTTGTAGGGCTATAATAGATGCAAGCAATGCGGATGATTTTTTGTGAAAGTGACAATAGCCAGATCAAACAAACTACATGTATAGAACAAGATACTGGTAAGATATTATTAACTTATATATTAATTTAACTGTTTGTAAAATATGGTTATCATACAAAGTATATGTAATCACCTACATGTATATAATAATTATACATGTTATACATCAGTTTCATTGAACATGTCTTTGTTAACTTGGTTTTCCCATTGAAAAATCACTTTTCTAATTTAATTTGAAGTATGAATAGTACAAGCTCCTATACTTTCCATTCAATAACTAACAATGACTAATGAAATGTTCATACATTGTACATTCCATTTTAAATATAAAAAAGGGAGAAATTTTATTGATACTTTTGAAGATATTTCACCTGTTAGATTAATTGATTGGTGGTTGTTGGTTTTTTTTATGTCCAATGGCAAATAGTTCATGCATGTTTACACAAATGGTTTAGGACAAGAATAAATTAAAATAAATACATTATTTGGGTTGTTTACTATGCTAAATTGAACAATGTATTTAAATTTAAGATGTGGCAATGACCCCATTTTAAATTGTTTCACGTTGATTTCAAAAATGGTTAAAAAAAATATTATTCTCTACAAAAATCGAATTCTTGAGGGTCTTTCATAAACAAAATGCCAATGTTAAATATTTAGATTTTTAATTTTGGTCTGGTTTTCGAATTAATCCACATTTTAAGGTCCAAAGGATCCAAATTTTAACTTAGTTTAATTTTAACAAAAATTGAACTCTATTATATTTAGTTTTTTTTTTGATATACAGAAATAATCAAATATCCTGAATATGCATTTGTAAATATGTACTTTAACTTAGATTTATGAGTTTGGTCCTAGTTTTCAAGTTGGTTAAAACAGGTCAGGGTCCACAATTTAACCATGTTAACTGTTTGATTTTAACAATAAATTTATATATATGCTGAATCCAACCTGTATTTAGTTTTTATGCCCCACCTACTATAGTAGAGGGGCATTATGTTTTCTGGTCTGTGTGTCCGTTCGTTCGTCTCCGTCCATCTGTCCTTCCGTCTGTTCGTCCCGCTTCAGGTTAAAGTTTTTGGTCAAGGTAGTTTTTGATGAAGTTGAAGTCCAATCAACTTGAAACTCAGTACACATGTGTCCTATGATATGATCTTTCTAATTTTAATGCCAAATTAGAGTTTTAACCCAAATTTCACGGTCCACTTAACACAGAAAATGATAGTGCGAGTGGGGCATCCGTGTACTATGGACACATTCTTGTTGAGCAATGTTATGAAATTTATTTACATTGAAGTTCAAAGGTCCAAAATGTAACTTAATTTGAAATCTTAATTTGATTTTATGCTGAATTTATTTAACTATATCTTCACACATGTACCATATTTATTCTGTGTTAGACACCATATTCTTTTTCAAATATTTAATTCTATTACAAATTCAGAGCTGTATCATGCTTGAAACAGAGAATTATATAGATTAAGAGTTTATTAAGAATTCTAGAAAATGGAAACTTTATACCATGGAATGTTACTCCAGTGTTGTCATTAGTTTTCTTCTGAAAAAAGGCATTCCGTTGGACATACATTATTTATTGTGACCATGATGTATACAAATGAGAACGGAAATGGGAAATGTGAGAGACAACAACGGGACCATAGAACAGACAACATGGTTACACCCCTGCATGTATGGTCATACCACTGTGATCATGTATGTATGGTCATACCACTGTGATCATGTATGTATGGTCACACCACTGTGATCATGTATGTATGGTCACACAACTGTGATCATGTATGTATGGTCACACCACTGTGATCATGTATGTATGGTCACACAACTGTGATCATGTATGTATGGTCACACCACTGTGATTATGTATGTATGGTCACACCACTGTGATCATGCATGTATGGTAACACCACTGTGATCATGCATGTATGGTCACATCACTGTGATCATGCATGTATGGTCACACCACTGTGATCATGCATGTATGGTCACACAACTGTGATCATGTATGTATGGTCACACCACTGTGATTATGTATGTATGGTCACACCACTGTGATCATGCATGTATGGTCACACCACTGTGATCATGCATGTATGGTCACATCACTGTGATCATGCATGTATGGTCACACCACTGTGATCATGCATGTATGGTCACACCACTGTGATCATGCATGTATGGTCACACAACTGTGATCATGCATGTATGGTCACACCAGTGTGAGCATGTTTTTATGGTCAAACCATTGTAGTCATGTATGTATGGTCACACCACTGTATGGTTACAACACTCAGGCTTTGTGGATTTATAATACTATGATCATGCGCATATACTATTATCTTTATAATACATTTTGTAACCCATCAGCTATGATTTACTTTTACATCAGTTCTGCTCTTGATATGAGATATTTATATTCCATTTCATTACAAGGTAAGTATCAGTAATGCCTGTTACACATGTTACAGGTCACCAGTTGCATATAAAGAACTAAAAGTACTTTTTGAGGTGTGTGTCACTTGTTGATGAACCCATTGAAAACTTGAAAGGTTCAGATATTTACAGATATGTGATTTTTGTCTCAGGATTAGAGATAATCTATTCAAGAAATTCACCACCGTCTTGTTTCGTTGTTCACTTTGGAATTGATTTGGATATGTTTATTTGTGAGTTATCCTGATATGTACTACACTAACAGTCCAGAGTTACGGCTAAACCTTCTTATATAATCATTACAGGTTCAAGAACAATAAGCAGGAAGTTCTGCATCTCAATATTAACCATTAGTCTGTCACTGGTATATATTAGAACCAAGAGACAACACCTTAATCAAAATGGTTTGACAAGGTCGGGGATAAAACCGTTTTGTTCTTTTTTTAAATAATGCATTTCTGACAAGAAAATGTCTATATGAAACCAAGTATAGTACTATACAAATCCTTGATGAAACAAAGTTTGAGAATTTTCCTGTCCAAAATCTTGTACTGAAAACTAATTTGTAGTGTTTTCTGTGTACATTTTTTCCTTTCAGCTGTGCAATAATTGCAAAATTAGGTGTAACAAATCTGACAGTATACTGTGATCTCATCTATGCATGTCCACAATTATTCATAAAATAATTAAAAATGTTGAACAGTAAAGATTCAGTATGTGTATAACGGAAATTTGTTATCCAATGTTGTAGATCATGTTGATAATATTGTTATTTTTGGTTTAAAAAAAAAGAAGTATGTAAAATTGTTAAAAAAAAATATGGATGACAATATGACTGGAGAGCTGTAGGCTAATAAAGTGTGCAATGTATCTGTAATAAAATTTTATTTACTATTCATCAGTTTAATGTTGATGTTCTTCCTGTTTGCACATTTTAATTTCTAATATTTTTTTTTAATCTTAATTTCATAAAAGAATCACTCCAAATGTCTCTTTATAAGACAGTTCTCACAAAGGCTGGTTGTCTTTTCCTGTTTGTCCTGCAAGTTGAATGGTACAAATAGGAATCATGATGATATCTTGCTGCTTTTTGTAGACTTGGTACGATTGAGGTTCGTTCACATAACCACAAATATATATTTTTTTTAAATTTTGTGCAACCATAATACTGTTTCATTCCATAAAAAGCAGGTCTCAAAATCTGATTGATTTGATGTGTTCATGCCTCCGGGATGATTTTTTCCAACGTACCACCTGTAAGATTATAAGTATTCAATGAAAGTACATGGTTAATACATAAAACAAATCTTTCTTTTTCAATGTTCAATGAAATCCTATAAAACAAGGACAATAGTTTGTGCAACACACACCTACATTTATATGTGTAATATTTTAATCTTAATAGTAAAAAAAATAATATTTGACATTTGAACTCCTGTGTATTGTTATCTCATTGGTAATCATACCACAACTCCTTTTATATGGTAGTAGGCTACTGAAAAGAGGGAAGGTTATATAAAATAAAATAAAATTGCCCACACTGAAATATCTGTCTTGCTTAACGGGTAATCTAATGGGCTAAGAAGTTTAACATGTTCAAAATTAGTCTGTTTATATATACATGTAATATACTTCATTAAAAAAAATATGTACGTAAACACTGATACTACTATATAATAGAACTATACTTTTCAACCATCAATTTTTTTAATAATAAATCTTCACCCTAGCCACACAAACACATACAGACATAGCAGATGCCTAACAAAATTCAAGAAATTCGTTTTTCTTTATTTCTTCTTCTGTAATATCCCTATTGCCTGCTTAGGAATTTTGAATAATTGGCATTAAACACAAATTTGAGAGTACTCAAAATTACTGGAAGCCAGTTGATTGATAATGAATGATTTTTTTACATCCAGTGTCAAATATTTATTCAAGTTCAGGACAGTTGATTTTTTTTTACAATAAATACAACTTGGAGCTATGTCCTGTAATAGGTGTCATTCAGGACGAAGGTTCTGGAAATTTAATTTGAAATGCCATGCATTGGAACATAAATGAGGAATTATTGGATAGGAGCAGAAAGTTTGCCTTTCAGTAGACCAACTACGAACTTCTCAAAGGGTTGCATTCTCTCTACTACTAGGCATCGGATTAAAAGTCCCCATTCTGAGCAGACATGACTGGGTATTTATACATCCTGTACAGTCAAACGGATGACCAACATAGGCAAGTGGGGTGAAGACAAAGATTTAAATGGAAAGCTATAGTTGAAAACTAACAACAACTTATTAAAAAAACTCATGTGTCTAAGTTGAGGTTTGTTCCAGTTTTTGTTGATAGAAGTGAAATGATCTGAACCAAAGTTCTAGTTTATAGTTTCTATATAAGGTAAAAACATTCAATTCTATCCAATATTCCATTCACTAAGGACGGGAGAGTCAGACTAGTGTACACATGACATTCGATAATTAAAGAGTTTTGACAACTTCACCGGCTTTCATCTACAGATAATGTTGTTTATTATTATTTTTTAATGAAAAAAATATTTGTTAAAAAATTATGTGTAGGCACGTGACTGAAGTGCCTAACGACCGCTACGCCCCTGGACAGTATTGGAGAAATTAACCTAATCGCAAAAACTTAGTGCTGATAAATTAACCATGAAATGGAGGTCTATGGTATATTTTTTTCGTTTCAAGCTTTGCACATCAGCAAAAGAAAGTCTAAAACACCAGATACATTAAAATTTTACTTATATTGTTATAGAAACTGACCTAATCACATAACTTATTGTATAGCCATCACTTTTGGAATGAGGGTATTATATAAAACGTGTTTTGAATTTTAATTACCACAAGAAAGTTTGAGAGGGGTTCTATTGAACCCTGTGTTTTGCATGTGATTGCTGCTGTCAGTGTTTTTAAAGTGAAGTATTTTGAACCATTTACCAGTAAATGACAGAATATTTTAAGAGAAATTCAAACTTTTTCTGTTAATGCTATTAAATGGTCTAAAGATAAGATAATGTCCAAGTTTCAAAGCAATCGATGCCGTTGGAGCTTAAAATACAATACAGTTATCGCCTAAATAACTGAAAATGAAAAAAATATAGTTTTAAAAAAATGCTTCAGACATTATGATCCGTTAATCAAAAGAATCACAGACATTATATGTTATTCAGGTCTCAGACAGGGTATATACTGTGACATTCCCGGCTTAGAGTTTATATCGGGTTTTTTTCTGTAAATGCAAGTTAATTGATATTTGTTAACTTCGCATCCCAAAATACTTTGCCACATCTTTAGAAAGTTTAGCATTTTTTATACTGCAATCAGCTATTTTACTATACAGATAAAGCTATACGTATAAACGTAAGCTTTATACGTCAATGACCCCAACTAACCTATAGGCCCCGCCTCCTTATTGTATTTCATCAACAACGTCACGTCACGACCATGACAACGTAAAGTAACAATGGTCAAACTTTTATAAATTTAAACTTTTATGTCTTCAAATTGGTTATTTATATACCATGATTATCAAATGTTATTAATTAAGTTCATTTTCCCTTTCTAATTCCTCAATATGTCAATGTCTTATCGCCTGGACTACGCTCATAGGGAAATACCCCAAAATGGTACCCCAAGAGGGAAATTCCAAACACTTTTTTTAACAAGTTTTGTTATATGTTTTTCATTTTTAAATATTTTTTTTCGATTTCAGTATAAAGACAATATACGTATAGGGTTTTGAAATATGAAATTTATTTGTATATGGCACGAAACGGGAAAATGCTGGGTAGAACCTCGCATTTACCCGTTTCTAAGCCTCATACAAATAAATTTCATATTTCAAGACACTATACGTATATTGTCTAAAGATCGATTCTTTTAAAAACTCGTAAATACTTAATCAAAATAACTTAAATTTGGAAAATCTTCAACACACGTGGTACCATTTGCTATTGTTACTAAGAATGAATCAAGTATAGCAATCGAATACGACGCCGTGCGAGCATGCAAAGCATACGGGAAGTGAAAAAAGAATTAGATTGAAAACGTAAGATGGTCAAAAGAAACAATACGAGACGATATATTATACACATGACTTTTGAAATATGTTCAAAGTAAAGTTGTTACAAGTTAAATTGATACTCTACACAATTGATTGTTTAAACCCGTTTTGATATTAAAAAGAACCAATTTATATTGGTATGCGAAAAATTATGTAGCACAATAATTCAAATATACATGTACCTGTTTTATGATATCAAAGTCTGAGATATCGTCTTTTCTTCCGAAATGTCCGATGCCTTCTTCATTTTCTTCTAACTGCACGAGAAGGAACTCTGGAACAGTGATGATATATTATTAATGATTCATCTTCAATATGATAGCCACAAATAATCAAGAAGAAATAAAATTAATGAAGAGTGTTTAAAACAATCTGCTAGAAGAAATGCTGGTTCATTTGATAATACTAACTTAATAGAGAATTCGTATCGGAGGTGTTCAACATTTTTGAAATTGAACATTTTGTTCCCGTTCGCTGAGGATGATCGAGGATAGTTAGACATTGCTTTTGCAGCAGTCACATAGAAAGTCACAATAAAACTTGGGCGATCTTAGGCAGTCAGCCTTCAGAACAATTTCTGTCGGTACACTTCTTCTTCTTCTTGTCTCCGTTTTAAGGAACACCTGAGTTATAAATGGCGTGTATAGGATGACATTTGGAGCCTGTATCGGTACAGATTTATGTAAACCCACTATTTATTTCTAGTTTGAGGATAAAATCCAATTTGATCAAGTGTTCTATTTAACGATGTGCTAGACATATATGTTTTTTTTGGTGAAAACTTTATATATTTTATATATACGTCTTCATGTTCCATTCTACATCATAACTTTATCTTCCTCCTCTAAAAGGAGCTCCGCTTTGAAAGCGTAGTCTATTAATATTTTGTTTGTGCCCTTAAACCGTACCCAAGGAGCACTGTAATAATAAAAAAAAATGGTACACAGTATATTTTCATAAACGTGTATACATGTATTTCTATAAAAGTAAAATCAATAATTCACCACTGATGTACACAGCAATTATAATATTTCATAAGCCACTGATACACGAATGTAAAGTCGATTACATATGTTACTCGTTTGAAGATATAAAATATAAAATATAATTTTGTTTATGCTTTTAGATTATCTAGAAATTATGAAAACCTGGCAAAAATATATACCCAATTTCCGATTGCTAGATGTGCATCATGGTAACATGCAATTCAGTAGATAAATTTTAACCTCGTTTACCGGTCATGCATGATTCACTTGTTTAGAACTGTAGACCCTGTCTTACGCCATTATATTGCCGTAATAAAAATAATTTATTTTTTCTTTACAATTTTTTCAATGAATATAAAATTTTCACCTATAAATGTTCGTGAAATCTACTCAAAGCGTTTTGAGGTACTGTCCGAAAACTGGAAATTCCACTTTATTCAATGAGTCCGAACATTTCAAATAAATGTAAAATTAAAACTATGTCTTTAAATCGAAATGGGAGTTGTGTGTGTTTGTGTTGAGAGGGGTGCACAACATCAACAAAGTGGCAATTTTAAGTTCAAGTCCGAAAATTGAAAAATACCTTAGTTTTCTTTAATAAAATCCTTGCGATCTAGAAAGTAAAATCTTTTTTTTTTTAATTTAACTCCAATGTAAGAAAACAAATAATTATATATGTTCCGTCCGAGTTATTACATGCCGACTTGAAATTCATAAAACACAAAATTACTTTTGCATTCCGATAAGAAAGAGCACAATGGAACTGAAAGATACATTTGTAGAGAGAAACAGATATAATTAAATAGAGATAGATATAGGAAGATGTGGTGTGAGTGCCAATGAGACAACTCTCCATCCAAATAACAATTTAAAAATAAGTAAACCATTATAGGTCAATGTACGGCCTTCAACATGGAGCCTTGGCTCACACCGAACAACAAGCTATAAAGCCCCCCCCTCCCCCCAAAAAACAAAAATCAGAGATGTCTGTTTTTCTTATGGAAATTTAGAGTCAACCTTTCGAATTTTTATAATATCACCCCAATTCTTTCTTTAAAATTATCATGGGACCATCATTTGAAATTTGTGTGGCATAACTCAAATTTATCACACACAAAGTTTAAAACTCCGTCACTCGCATGTATATAAAATAAAAAGCCTAAAAAAGAGGGAATGTAACTTTAAAACTGTAACAGTACCGGTCTATATGAATGAAGCTACCTACAAACTTAAGCTGGTCAACCATTTCATCTATAGCACTGAAGTGTAGCGATAAGTTAACACAACGGGGGTCCATTTTAGGCTATACACTAAAAGAAAATACATTTGCTTAGTCCCGACTCGGGTTCCAGTTCCGTCAGCAGTGTTTCGAAGCAACTTGTACTTTACCTATTCAGATAGATCTATATCTGTACTTCAAATAGTATGTACACAGTGTGGTGAATATTTAAATAACATGTTTATAAAAGCTACAGAACAGTAAAAGAAAATGAAACAACGTCTTACCCGTAAGTGTTACAGTTACTCATCCATTCTTCTAAACCAAGGCTACACAATCTCAGATCAAATTTAAATCTCTCCAACGTCAACATTTTTCGCGGAACGTTTGAATCGACGAATCAACGTTGATATCTATTGTTGACGTTTCAAACTGATTCGCCCCATGAAACGTCATACGGATACTTTCAAAATGGAGAGCACATCGCAAAATTCACCGACTTGGAATCTAACTGTGGAAAACAGCAAACTCTATCTTTGTATTAAGGAAAAGAAAGCTGTTGATGACAACGGAGAAGCCCTAGTTGTGGAACAAATAGGCCATGGTAGATCTTCTAAGGAAATATGGGTAAGATATATCTAGAAGCTTGATATTTTATATCCTACAATTGTTATATATATATCAGTTAAATGATGACATTATTCCATGCTGATTTGAGATATTGTAAGCAATTGATTCTTGACAATTTTTTGTTATGGATCATGGACTTGTTGTTTCCGTAAATTTTACCTCTTTTTTTTTACTTCACCTTTTCATTTTGAAAAAAAATATTTGTGTATCTTGAAGTATGACAAGTATAAGTTTGGATAAACTCAGTTGAAAAACCGTAGCATACTTCAATTTACATAACAATAAAAAATTAAGAAACAATGTTTACATAAAACTTTTTTAAATTATGATGCTTTTGTGCTACGGAAATTTATGTTATTGTGAAATAAAACTGAGAGGTCACTACGACAAGTTTTTAGTGAGCGACACTATTTAAAATCGTACTTCTTCGTGTCTTTTATACATCACTTTAGCATTTTTTCTTCATCTTCCACAAAATTTGTCTTTTACTGAGATAACTGGTGTTAACTTTTCAAAATGCAACTTTAATGAAAAGATTAGCACAGTATGTGGATGATTATCTGATGTCAAACATTTTCAAGATGGCCACCAAGGATGGCAAAAAAAAAAATTGTCATCTTTATTTCCTGTCAGTGGTAATACATGTAAATGAACATTAGAAATATGAAAAAAATGTGGTATGATTGACAATGAGAACAAATGACATACAAGTAAAGCTATAGGTCTTCATATGCCATATGGCCTTCAACAATGCATAAGACCAATACTGCATATCTATTCAGCCATAAAAGGCGAAAAATTAGAAAATGAAAAAATATGAAAGCTAACAGTCTGATCTATATATGTATGTTTTGTGGTTTTCAGATCTAGACTCACAGCTAACTGAACTTTTACAGCAGTCAACATCAGATTGGAAGACTGATAATGCTTCTGACAGAAACAATTTCAACCAACCAAACAAGCAACAGAAACTTTGCATCTTTAAGACACCACTTAAATCTTCCATGGGATGTTGTCTCAAAAAACAATAGTCATCATTTATGAAGATTTCAATGTTATGGATTTTCTTTTACAAGAAATTTAATGTACACTTGTTTTTATAGTAAAACCTTGCTGTTCAAGTATAAAAAAACACATTTAACTTTATTGAAATTTAAAGATTCATATGACTTATTTTAATTTTGTTATTTCTCAGGATGTGATGTAGAGCCTCATGGGTAGTCATGACAGTAATCTTAACAACTATCCAATTTCATTCAAATTTCTTTATAAATTTTGCACTAGTATATACATTATATATAGACTGAGTAATTTGTTTTTCGTCTAGTTATGGGATTTTTATGGCCCCGCAACAGAGTTGTCGGTGCATTCTAGTTTTACCCTTGTCCGTAATTCTGTAATTCATCATTCCGTCATTCCGAAACAAACCATTATACGGTGTTTTTTCTAAACGCCTTCAGATATTGGCCTGATTTTTTGGTATGTAAGTTGACCATGATGAGTTACAGATCAAGTTTAAGTTTTGTTCCGCTCTGCTAATTTTTGTTGAAATTACAGGCTTTGAATTTTGATATATTGTTGAAAATCACAGTTATACACACTTTTTTTCTAAACGCTTTCAGATATTGGGCTGATTTTTGGTATGTAAGTTACTCATGATGAGTTACAGATCAAGTTTAAGTTTCGTTCTGCTGTGTAAATTTTGCCAGAATTAAGTGTTTTCAACTTTGAAAATTGTTGAAAATCTCAGTTATATGGACATTTTGCTATATGCCTCCAGATTTAGAGCTGATTTTTGATATGTGAGACAACCATCACGTGTGTGTCCACATGTCAGCATGTGTTATTGAAATTGCAGATTTTCAAATTTTTGAGACGTGGCCATTCTTGTCGCTTTGACACATCTGGTTATAGATGCATTTATGATTATCATGTTTGTATTGACCACATTGCAGTAGATGCATTTATGATTTTCATGTTTGTATTGACCACATTGCAGCAACATAGATATATAGGTACCTGGCAAATATTACCTTGTTAGCCTACTAGGCTCAAAGGACCATAAAAAAGTCCATCTCTTAGTGTCTGTTAAAATCATCTCTATATTGCAACTGTTTACAGTTTTCTCTTTTAAACCATTATTTTGATAACTTTAGAAGAAGTATCATACATATATGTATATATATTGTAAAAACTATCAAAATGACAAGATCTAACTACCCAAAATTTTTCTGAAAAATTGGGACGTAACATCTATGAGCTATTGTCCCTGAAGTGTGTAAATTTACAAATTTTCATAGTTTTCTGCTAATATCTGACAGCTATATCAATATAATATAAGAATAAATTGCAAAAGTGGTCAGAAAAACTTATTTTTACAGTCTGAACTTATTCTGAATTGTTTAACCTCTTGTTTTAAATTTATTGCTTTTGAAATATGTGTTTTTTATCGTTTTGAGGTGCACAATATGTCAATTCAAGCTATTTCGGCTCCTGGGATCCTCTAGATTAGCAATGAATAATTTGTATTTATGTATGATTATTTTCTTGATGTATTAAATGAAACATTATTTATTCTATTCCATTTGTTGTTATACTTATCTATATGTCCAGATCCTATCATATGTCAGATGTTAAAAATTAGACGGCAAACTTGAGAAAATTTGAATATGCAGGCTACCCCATTTTGTTGTGGCATATACTAGACACCAACATTATTTGCCGCGCTTAATATTTGTTTTGATTGGGTATATATAGTTATACTTTGCAAGTAGATATGTTGTTTTACAATAATAAACGGGTCTTGGAGTATTTTGGCTCTCAAAGATGACCAAAATCAGCCATTTTGGACATGTAGCTAAATAAGACATATTGAAACGGTTAGATTATACATACACTTAATAGACAGCATTGTTATTTTTATGCATTCTTACACTTAATGTGATGTATTACTAGGAACAACTATAAAAAAATTATAAATGTTGCCAGGTTTTTTTATTTAAACCATCGAAATATGCCAAAAAAGGCTTATTTTTGCTGTTTTCGAGCAATTTCAGCTGTTAAAAAATGGTGCCCCAAAAAAATCAAGATCGGTTCAAAATTTCCCAAAAAAATTTTGTGTGGTTAATTACATTACTAAGGTGCATCAATGTGCCAAATATGAACTCATTTGGCAAAAGTGGCTTTCGGACGGTTTTGCATGGTTTTCTGGCAGATTGGCTCTTAAGTATAATTATCCTTTTAACACAGAAGTATCCGAGTTTGTGCATGTTGTGCTCAACCGAACCTGTTACTTTATATTCGATACTTATTTGTACTTTATTTGATTTGAAAACGTTCTTCTTTCTTTTAACTGGAGTTAGTTTTTGGTTCGAAGAGGTAAAATAACCCTATTAGGGCTTGTACACCGTTTCGGAGCTAGACTAATACCTTGTTTTTAATTCTTTCCCTATTCGCTTATAATACGCGTGTTATACGTTGTCACTTTGAAAAAAAAAGATTTTAATTTTTGTCGTGTCTCTGGTGGCATCTATCGGTTCTTAGAGGTAAAATAACCTTATTAGCGCGTATGTACCCTTTTCATCGCTCGACTGTTATCCTTATTCACTTATCACACGCGTGTTATACGTTGCAACTTTGAAAAAAAGACTCTCTTGTGGTAGTGCTTTGTTCTTAAAGCTGAGGTTTAAGGGTGAAAAGAAAACTGTTAGCGGGTATGTTCCCGTTCCAGCGCTCGGTTAATACCCTGTTACTTATTCGTTCCTTATTCGCTTTTAATACGCGATGTATACATTGCATCTTGAAATAAATCGATTTTCAATTGTGTTCATGTCTATGGTCGTAACTATGTGTTCTTAGAGATGAAATAACCCTATTAGCGCGCATGTACCCGTTCCAGCGCTCGGTCAACACCCTGGTTCTTATTCGTTCCTTTTTCGCTTTTAATACGCGTGGTATACATTGCACCTTGAAATAACACGATTTTCAATTGTGTTCATGTCTCTGGTGGTAACTATGTGTTCTTAGAGATGCAATAACCATATTAGCCCGTATGTAACCGTTCAAGCGCTCGGTTAATACCCTGTTCCTTATTCGTTTTAAATGGTGTTTTTTTTAATATTAAACATATTTTATTAACAATCAACTGTTAAATCAACCCTCAGTTGCCCAGGGAAGCAACTAAGGGGGCCCCAATTATTACAGTCTCATTTGTCGGGGAAAAAGCAAATGAGAAAAAAAAACTCCCGCTATAAATTATTAACATCAACCTTTATAAATATTATCTATCCTTGTACAAATGACATTATGTACATGTACCTGTAATCATTATCGATCTATATATCTATACCTCTCACCATATATAATTATTTGAATAAAGTATGTTTTTTTTATCTTTATTTATTTTTCACAAAGGCTACCTGTATTTATTGAGCAGTTTCAATTTTATCGTACATCAAGTCTTTTTAAATCGTTTTTAATACGCGTGGTATACATTGCACTTTGATATAAATCAATTTTCAATTGTGTTCATGTCTCTGGTAATCAGGCTTCCCTCTGGGTAAATTATTTTTTTTCGGCACCTCTTTTGCCAAAACAATATATTTTTCGCCACTTTATTAATTTTTTGCCAGGTAACAAAAATATATTTTTCGTTTACAATTTACCTTTTATCTACCCCTCCCCCATCCTCCCCTAAATAAGATGATATTGCCCCATTGTGTCTATGATTATTATCTCAAACTTATTTTAATGAATTAACACTAAACATTTACTTTAAAACAACAGAGTTTTTTTTAACTTAAAAGGGAAAAATATTTATTGTATTTTAAACAACTTTTCTAAATGAGGGGTCCACTATACTTTTAATAATAAAGAAGATATAAGTCCTGGAATATAAAAAAATTAATGGACATGTTTTGATCATATAGGCTAATACTCACTGGTATAGTTTGTAAGGAAACGTTTCTTTAAAAGAAAAATACTGATGTGCCTTTTTGTACTAAGAAGTGTTTTTTACAACAAAACAAAAGCTTCCATCCTATAAAATTGATTCCTCATTTCATGTGTAGTCATTACATTGACGGGTTACTCTCATTCGAGGGGTTGTCCAACCTTTTTGATAAATTTCTTCATAACGACAGTTTTCGTTTTTTGACCATCGTAAATGAAAAAGTTGACTAGAGACGTAAAGCTATGCTTGAAACACGTGTCACTCAAACGACTTTAAAGTAGTCTCCCTAATAATCAATTACCTATATTAAAGTCAAAGGATAATTAGAGTTTTAAATCGGAAATATTTCTTGGTTTTGAACATTTTTCGTCACAACAACAGCTTTCTTTTCTAAACTATCCTTGAAAGGAGAGGAGACGTAAAACGTTTGTTTCAAACACGTGCGTCGCATAGTGGTAAATAAATTATGTATGTGACATTTCGCGGAAGTCATTTAACCATATCATTTTGTCAAACAATTCAATCAACACCTTTATTAATAAGTCCTTTGTTGTCGATAGCTATACAATGCAATCAGCTGATTATTGATTTTCTGTCCAAATCTTAATGTAGTCAGGGTGAAATCCGAGTATTGTCAGATTGGGTAAAGTCCGAGAAAATTGAAAAAAAGTAAATAAACGGGATGGAGGAAAATAAATCGTTATATATAATTCTTTCGCCAAATTCTTTTGCAAATGACGAATTTTTATCGCCACAATTATTATTTTTAAGCGGAAACCCTGCTGGTGGTAACTGTGTGTCCATAGAGATAAAAATAACCTTATATGCGCGTATGTACCCGTTCCAACGCTCGGTCAACACCCTGTTTCTTATTCGTTCCTTTTTCGCTTTTAATACGAGTGGTATACATTGCACCTTGAAATAACTCGATTTTCAATTGTGTTCATGTCTCTGGTGGTAACTATGTATTCTTAGAGATGCAATAACCATATTAACCCATATGTAACCGTTCAAGCGCTCGGTTAATACCCTGTTACTTATTCGTTTCTTAATCGCTTTTAATACGCGTGGTATACATTGCACCTTGAAATAAATCGATTTTAAATTGTGTTCAAGTCTCTGGTGGTAACTGTGTGTACTTAGAGATGAAATAACCCTATTAGCGCGTATTTACTCGTTCGAGCGCGCGGTTAATACACTGTGACTTATTCGTTACTTATTCGCTTTTAATATGCGTGGTATACGTTGCACCTTGAAATAACTCGATTTTCAATTGTGTTCATGTGTTCAACCCTATTAGCGCGTATGTATCCGTTCCAGCTCGCAGTTAATACCCTGTTACTTATTCGTTACGTATTTGCTTTGAATACGCATGGTATACGTAACTCGATTGTCAATTGTGTTCATTTCTCTGGTGGTAACTATGTGTTCTTAGAGATGAAATAACCCTTTTAGCGAGTATGTATCCGCTTCAGTGCTCGACTGATACCCTGTTACTTATTCGTTCCTTATTCACTTATAATACGTTTGTTATACGTTGCAGCTTTTATAAAAGAGATTTTCTGGTTTTTTTGCAATGTGTCTAGTGGTAGTTATGGGTTCTTAGAAGTGAAATAACCCTTTTTGCGCGTATGTTCTCGTTTCAGTTCTCGACTGATACCCTGTTTCTTAGTCGTTACTTATTTGCTTCAAATACATGTGTTATATGTTGTACTTCTAAAAAGAAATATTTTCGTGTCTCTGGTGTTAACCTTGGGTTTTTAGGAGTGAAAAGAAACCCGTACTCGTTCCAGCGCTCGGTCAACACCCTGTTTCTTATTCGTTCTTTTGTCACTTTTAATGCGCTCATTTGTTTGAACTTCTAGCGTTCTTTATGTTGGTTGGTCCAGCAATGAGATAAGAACGAATAATAATATATAAAGCGTAGTTTCCTGTGTGATCATTTTAATATCTTTTGACTTATATTTTATATATTTATGAACTTTATCGGATTAGCATATATGTCATTATGAGAAGAGTCTCTTGTGGTGCCTTATCTTTCTTTGTCGAACATTTAAGGTTGTGCGCACATAGACATAAAAAAACGGGTGCGCATAACTTTCAAAATCTAGTGCGCTCGACTGTTGAATTGGTGCACCCGAGTTTGAAAGTTGTGCTCGCTAATTTGAAAGTCATATGAACAAGTTTGAAAGTCATGTGCACAAGTTTGAAAGATATGTGCTCAAGTTTGAAAGTCATGTGCACAAATTTGAAAGTCATGAACAGAAGTTTAAAAGTCATGTGCGTCAGTTCTTAAAGTTTTACATCATCTATGAAAGTCGTGTGGGCAAGTTTAAAAATCCTGCGCACAATTTTTACAGTCGTACGCAACAGATTCAAGTCATAAAATCCAGTTTGAAAGTCATGTGCACTAGATCTTGAAGGTTGCAAACATCATTATGGAAAGTCGTGAGCATGTGTTATGCGCATCAGTTTGAAAAATCATGCACACAAGTTCAAAAGCCGTGCGCATGAGCTTTCAATCTGGTGCAAGATTTAATATCCGACAAACTAACATATTTATTCTTACATGAAACTCAAGGGTCTACTTAGCTATGCTTTATTATACTGGCTGTATATTTAATTACATAATCTTTTTGTTGGCTTGCGTATTTGTTTGAATCGATTGTTAGCATGTTTGTTCGGTATGAATCAAATCCAATGATACCTATTGAACCATTATAGCCCTATTCACAAACAAAAGTTAAGCTGAATAAGTCATGTTAATCCAATCTGTTGATATACTAGTTTAAACAATATTTTATTCGAATGAATTGAATTGGATTGGGCAACAGGCATAGCCTATAAAAGCATACAAAAGCCCTCTCCACAATATACTGATTACAGGCATAAATAATCGGTAATGATAAAGAAAGATTCGTTATCATAATTTTTTTTGCAGTAAAGTATAAGCAGCAACAGATCTTTCAAGATCCTTTTCATGATCATTCAAATACAGTACCCGATATTTCACGATCCGAAATATCATTTTTTTGTAAAGTTTATGAATACACTGAATCAGAATAACTTTCAGAACTATACAGTAATATTGAACGATATTTGTAAGGGATAAATAGTTTAGGTATTTGTAATTTGAAAAAAAAATGTTTATTTACATTCTTCTTTCTCTGAAATTTGACATCTGCCGTTTGTAGTTTTGTCAAGCCTGCGACTTTTGTCGCAGAAAGCTTGACATAGTGAAGTGATCCAGCGTCGGCGGAGTTATCTGACTTCTTTAAAGCTTAATATTTTAGAAGGTGGAAGACCTTGATGCTTCATACCTTATATATAGATGCCTCATGTTACTAAGTTTCTGTCTGTCACATGTCCATTGTCCTTGACCCTAAGTTCATGCTTCGGTGACTACTTTAAAATATGTAATCTTGTTGTAGAGTTAATATCTCTCTTATAAAGATAAATATGATCACTATATTTGGTATGTGCGTACCTTGCAAGATCCTCATGCCCGTCAGACAGTTTATACTTGATTATTGCATGGATCAGTGAACAAGGTTGGGTTTTGGTGGTCAGGTTCATATCTCAGATACTATTTGCAATAGATCTGGTAGATTCGGTGTAAGGAATGAGTGTAAGGTGTACATGTGCAACTGGCATGTGCTATCTAACCTTGACCTCATTTTCATGGTTCATTGGTTATAGTTAAGTTTTTGTGTTTGGTCTGTTTTTTCTTATACTGCAATTAATAGGTTTACTATATCTGGTATATGGAATGATTGTAAGGTTCACATGTCTCGCTAGCAGGTATCATTTGACTTTGACCTAATTTTCATGGTTCATCGGTCAAAGTTTTTGAGATTTGGTCTTTTTTTTATAACACTTAATGCAGTAGATCAACTATATTTGGTGTATGGAAATGTTTTAGGATGTGTATGTCAGTCTTACAGATTTAATTTGCACGGTACATTGCTGGAGAGTTTTCTTGGTTAAGTCTGTCTCATAGAAACTATAAGCAATAGGTCAACTATACTTAGTGTATCAATGAATGATTGTAAGGTGTACCTGACTTTGTTTATGTCACCATACGGTCTTCAAGAATGAGCTAGGTCACAAACAATTTCAAGGAGTATTAATACTCTCAAGGTAGAAACCTTTTTAAATGAGTATCGATATTCTCTAGATAGAAACCTGTTTAAATGAGTATCGATACTCTCAAGATAGAAAACCATTTAAAAGAGTATCGATACTCTTAAGGTAGAAAACTGTTTAAAAAGGTACAAAAGCACTCAAGGTAAAAAAAAAGCTGCTTTAAGAGTATCGATACATCCATGGAAGAAAATTGTTTGAAAAATTATTGGTACTCTCAACGTTGAAAACTGTTGATCGTATATCGATACTCCCAGGGTATGAAACCGTTTTTAAGAGTATCGATACTCTCAACATGTTCAACACACTCAATGTAACCTGTTAAAAAGAATACTGATTCTCTTGAGGTAGAAAACAGTTTCAAAGAGTATCGCTACTCCGTCAAAAATACACTTTTTTAAAGTGTAGATGTTAAAGTCTACTCTTGAAAATATATATGCAAAATAATTTAATACTCTTTAGCAAAAAGAGCTATAACTAGAGTAACGATACTCGTTGGTATTATACTTGTGGCGTATAGTACTAGACAGTACTCTGGAAGTCAAGACATACAGTAATCGCATATGACAAAGAGCGTCAATACTCTTTAGATAAGACAGTTATAAAGAGGAGATGTAAATTAAAGTAATCGTATTTGAGTATCACAACTCTCGTACATATAAAATGATAACTTGATAATTTTGTTTGCATTGATGATAATTTTTGTATTTAATTTTCCTGTTGGACCGTGAAATAAATACGTCTTTCTATATGACAAAAGTCTAATACACAATGTTTCAGCACTCATTGAGTTGGAAAAATCAAAACTTGAACAAAACGGGAATTTTTATATTCCCTTTTTTATTTTTAACGTGTTATGTACTCTTAGTTTGGTTTATATAACCGTGACCTCATTTTCTTGGATCATGTAAAGTTTATGTGATAGCTGAAGTAAAGCTTTATATTTAGGATAATCAACTTAATATCAAGGATTAGTAAAGAAGGCGTGTGCTCTCTTGTGTAAAAACTTTATGTCTTGACTTTTGTCCGATACTAATCAGAATGTTGAATATAAAAAAGAAAATGTGGCATGTTTGCCAAAAAGACAACTCTACACAAGAGACTAAAATGACACAGAAATAAACAACTATAGGTCACGGTACAGCATTCAACAATGAGCAAAGCCCATACCGCATAGTCAGCTATAAATGGCCCCGAAATGACAATATAAAACAATTTAAACGAGAAAAATAACGGTCTAATTTGACAGACAGTTTTTTCCAATATTTTAAATAAGATTATTTACTTACGGAGCATAATATTTCATTTACGATCCTAATTGTATACCAAATCATTCACGATCTGATTGTACGATTATTTTTCTCCTGGAAAGCATTATAAATAAAGTTTCATGCAAGCACACAATCACAAGTTAAACAGTGAATAAGTAACGAATATGTGACAGGGTATAAGTCAAGCGCTCGGAACATACGCGCTAATAAAGTTATTTCAATTCTAAGAACACATAGTTACCACCAGAGACATGAACACAATTTAAAAAACGATTTATATCAAGGTGCAATGTATATCACGCGTATTAAAAGCGAATAAGGACTGAATAAGTAACAGGGCATTGACCGAGCGATGGAACGGGTACATACGCGCTAATGGGGTTATTTCTTCTCTAAGAACACATTTGTACTACCAGAGACATGATCACAATTGACAATTGAGTTATTTCAAGGTGCAACGCATATCACGCGTATTAAAAGCGAAAAAGTAACGAATAAGAAACAGGGAATTAACCGAGCGCTGAAACGGGTACAAACGCGCTAATAGATATAATAGGGGTATTTCATCTCTAGGAAAAATAGTTACCACCAGAGACATGAACACAATTTAAAATCGATTAGTTTTAAGGTGCAATGTTTTATATCACGCGTATTAAAAGCCAAAAAGTAACGAATAAATAACAGGATATTAACCGAGCGCTGGAACGGATACATACTAGCTAATATGGTTATTTCATCTCTAAGAACACATTGTTACCACCAGAGACATGAACACAATTGACAATCGAGTTATTTCAAGGTGCAATGTATACCACACGTTTTAAAAGCGATCAATTAACAAATTAAAAACCAATTGTTCAGAGAACAATTGAGGGTCTTTCCACGAAAAACCATGTATTTTGATAAAAAAGTAGTAAAATTGGGTTAAAATGTAATTTCCAGCGTCAAATAATAGCTTATTGAATGTTGATTCCAAAAATATATGGTTTCTATGAAATATTTTTAAATAAGGGAGATAATTTGTCACTTCCGGTTTGAAAAATGTTTCTTTTGGTATTATTTGAAAGTTAATTTAACACTGATTCCAAAAATATCTCGTTTTATATACTTTTATATTGATAAAGTACAGAAAATAGCTACTTCCGGCTTACACAAGGCCACTTCTGGTTGGCTTTTACAAGGTTAAATGGAATGAAACCTAATGCAAAAAGTCCCATGGCTTTATCATGTATACATTTGAGGTATAAGCAAAGGTCAAAATCTAGAACGTCATTTTAAGCTATGACCTTGAGCTCAATTTCAATGTCATCAACCAAGGACTTCAAATCAAAAGACCCTAGGTCTTAATTATATTTGGTTCATGAGTTATATCACCATATGCATATTTTTAAATAAAAGAGGGGAGAAAACTCTAATTTGAAGTAAGCGTACCCTTTAAACAGATATGTATATGTTACGACATGTCGCAACTAACAATTAAGTAAAAATATGTTGTCGATATCTTATACCGTGTTTGAAAAGAGGTGAAAATAAGCCAAAATCCAAATTAGAAATGACCTATTTTCTTTTTTTTTGGACCATGGACCTCAAATCAAAAGAACCTAGGTCTCTATCACTTATGGTTTACCAAATACAATTACATTTTATTTGTTTTAAATACAGAAGGGGAATTAACTCTCATATGGAGTTTTTGGACCGCTTCTGTCAAAATTATTTTTAAGATCCTGAGGATGTAACAAGCATATTGGTGAAATAATTTTGTCGTAATCTTTTACGGTTGGGAAGGAGATTTGTACACAAGAAAAAACAGTGTTTGGGGAGATAACTCTTACAATAAGGAGTGCTGGCTTAACAGGATCAGATACAAGTATCTTGTCTTAGAGAGGGATAAATCATACTTTGTAAAGAATCACTCTGATTCAAACAAAAAATTCTCTGAAACCGATATCATCAAGATGCTTGATTTCTTGATTGACAACATATTTGTAACATTCGGAGGACGTGTTTTTCAACAGACTGTCGGCATCCCAATGGGAACAAACTGTGCCCCTCTACTTGCCGACTTGTTTCTTTATTATTATGAGGCTGACTTCATGCAAGAACTTCTTAGGAAGAAAGATAAGAAGTTAGCAATATCCTTTAACTCTACTTTCCGCTATATAGATGACGTTCTTTCACTAAACAATTCAAAATTTGGTGACTATGTGGAACGCATCTATCCCATCGAATTGGAGATAAATGATACTACAGATACAGGTAAGTCGGCTTCATATCTTGACTTACATCTAGAAATTGACAATGAGGGTCGGTTGAAAACAAAACTTTACGACAAAAGAGATGATTTCAGCTTTCCAATTATGAACTTTCCATTTCTAAGTAGCAACATTCCAGCAGCACCTGCATACGGGGTATATATTTCCCAATTTATACGATATTCCCGTGCTTGCATTTACTATCATGATTTTCTTGATAGAGGGTTACTGCTCACAAGGAAGCTATTAAACCAAGAGTTCCAAATGGTTAAGTTGAAATCATCCTTTCGTAAATTTTACGGACGCCATCACGAGTTGGTTGACCGTTATGGAATAACCGTTTCACAAATGATATCGGATATGTTCCTTACGTCGTAACTACAATCCTCTTCCCTTTCATGAATGTGACCTACCGAATTAGACTATTTACCGGATTTGAAATCACATAAGCAACTCGACGGGTGCCACCTGTGGAGCAGGATCTGCTTACCCTTCCGGAGCACCTGAGATCACCCCTAGTTTTTGGTGGGGTTCGTGTTGTTTATTCTTTAGTTTTCTATGTTGTGTCATGTGTACTATTGTTTTTCTGTTTGTCTTTTTCATTTTTAGCCATGGCGTTGTCAGTTTGTTTTAGATTTATGAGTTTGACTGTCCCTTTGGTATCTTTCGTCCCTCTTTCAAAATCCTAATGACTGTTCGATATCATACGCAAAAAATCTAAGCCACATCTTGCGAAACAAAAAAGCACCGTCAGAAAAAAGTGGCGGAAGAAGAAAAAATAATTAATAATAATAATAATTATAAAACCAATTGTTCAGAGAACAATTGCAGGTCTTTCCACTAAAAACAATGTATTTAAATACGAAAATTTTCAAATTAACTTTAAAATGTCATTTGAATCGTAAATAATAGCTTATTGTACGCTGATTCCAAAGATGCAATATTTTTTAAATAAGGGAGATAATTTGTTACTTCAGGTTTGAAAAATGTTATTACCACTAGAGACATGAACACAATTGAAAATCGATTTATTTCAAGGTGCAATGTATTATATCACGCGTATTAAAAGCGAAGAAGTAACGAATAAGTAACAAGGTACTAACCGAGCGCTGGAACGGGTACATACGCGCTAAAATGATTATTTCATCTCTAGGAACACATTGTTACCACCAGCTGAGACATGAACACAATTGGAAATCGATTTATTTAAAGGTGCAACGTATACCACACGTATTAAAAGCGATCCAGTAACGAATAGGTAACAGGGTTTTAGCCGAGTGCTTGAACATGTACATACGCGCTTATATGGTTATTTCATCTCTAAGAACACATTTGTACCACCTGAGACATGAGCACAATTGACAATTCAGTTATTTCAAGGTGCAACGTATATCAATGTATAAAAAGCGAAGAAGTAACGAATAAGTAACGGGGTATTAACCGAGCGCTGGAACGGGTACATACGCCCTAATAGGGTTATTTTATCTCTAGGAAAACATAGTTACCACTAGAGACATGAACACAATTGAAAATCGATTTATTTCAAGGTGCAATGTATTATATCACGCGTATTAAAAGCGAAGAAGTAACGAATAAGGAACAAGGTACTAACCGAGCGCTGGAACGGGTACACACGCGCTAAAATGATTATTTAATCTCTAGGAACACATTGTTACCACCAGCTGAGACATGAACACAATTGGAAATCGATTTATTTAAAGGTGCAACGTATACCACACGTATTAAAAGCGATCCAGTAACGAATAAGTAACAGGGTATTAGCCGAGTGTTTGAACATGTACATACGCGCTTATATGGTTATTTCATCTCTAAGAACACATTTGTACCACCTGAGACATGAGCACAATTGACAATTCAGTTATTTCAAGGTGTAACGTATATCACATGTATAAAAAGCGAAGAAGTAACGAATCAGTAACGGGGTATTAACCGAGCGCTGGAACGGGTACATACACGCTAATAGGGTTATTTCATCTCTAAGAACGTTAACACAAAGTTACCACCAGAGAAATGAAAACAATTGAAAATTGATTTATTTCAAGGTGCAATGTATACCACACGTATTAAAAGCGAATAAGTAACGAATAAGAAACAGGGTGTTGACCGAGCGCTGGAACGGATACATACGCCCTTATAGGGTCATTTTATCTATAAGAACATATTGTTACCACCAGAGACATGCAAACGATAAAAAATCTATTTATTTCAAGGTTTAACGTATACCTCACGTATTAAAAGCAAATAAGGAAGGAATAAGTAACAGGGTATTAACCAAACGCTGGAACGGGTACATACGCGGTTATAGGGTTATTTCATCTTAAAGAACACAAAGTTACCACCAGAGACATGAACACAATTGAAAATCAATTTATTTCAAGGTGCAATGTATACCAAACGTATTAAAAGCGAATAAGCAACTAATTAGTAACATGGTATTAAACGAACGGTTGAACATGTACATACGAGCTTATATGGTTATGAAATTGTATTAAAAGCGAATTAGGAACGAATAAGTAACAGGGTATCAATAATGAACAATACAACGGTAACTAACGTATATCTTTTACAAATCAGCCAAATACCAGTCGAGCCCTAGAACAGGTACATAAGCTCTTATATGGTTATTTCATCTCTTAGAACCCATAGTTACCACCAGAGACACAAAAATCTTTTTTTTAAGTACAACGTATAACACACGACGTATTGAAAGCAAATAAGGAACTAATAAGTAACAGGGTATCAGTTGAGTGCTGAAGCGGTAATATAGGTTATAGTAGTGTTAGTTCACTTCTTAGAACCCAAAGTTACCACCAAATACACGAAAATCTCTTTTCAAAACCGCAATGTCTAACACACGTTTTATAAGCGAATAAGGAACGAATGAGTAACAGGGTATCAGTCGAGCGCTGAAACGGGTACACACGCGTTAATAGGGTTATTTTACCTCATAGAACACATAGTTAACACCTTAGACATGAACATCTATTTTTTAAAAATGCAACGTCTATCACACGTGTTATAAGCAAATAAGTAACGAATAAGTAACAGGATAATAACCGAGCGCTGAAACGGGTGCATACGAGCTTAAAGGGTTATTTTACCTCTAAGAACCCATAACTACCACTAGAGACAATGAAAAAAATCTGAAAATATCTTTTTTAAAGGGTGCAACGTATAAAAAACGTATAATAAGACAATAAATAACGAATAAGTAACAAGGATCAGTCGACCGCTGAAGTGAGTACATACAAGCTAATAGTTTTTAAGCTCTAAGAACAAAGCACAACCACCAGGGAAAAAAACCAGAAAAAAAACTGAAAATCTTTTTATTCAAAGTTGCAACGTATGACACGCGTTTTATAAGTGAATAAGTAACATGTTATTTTACCTCTAAGAACCCATAGTTGCCATCAGAGACACGACAAAAATCTTTGTTTTTAAAGTTACAGTATATAACACACGTATTAAAAGCGAATAAGGAACGAATTAAAAACAAGATAAAATTGAGAATGGAAATGGGGTATGTGTCTAAGAGAAAATAAGATATTAATCTAGCTCCGAAACGGTGTACAATCGCTAATAGGGTTTCTGTATTTTATCTCTTGGAACCAAATATTTAACTCCAGACATACGAATATAAAGCAGATCAAAGATAGAACGTTTAAAAATCGAATACGGAACAAATAAGTATCGAATATAAAGTAACAGGTTCGGTTATGTGGTGAAAGGATTATTTTACTTAGGCATATTTAACGAATAGGTAACAAATACAGAATAATTAACGAATAAGGTATGCCCTGTTCAAAAACGATTTTTTGAACTACTTAAATATTTCGACACTTTCAGGTGGTAAACATGGTAAAATTTTGAAAGAAGTAAGCTTGTACATATATAATTATTATTCTTGCATATATGTTATATGCTATATTTATGCAGCAATACATGTGTCTCAATATTATTTAATCTTAGAACCACGTGCTGTGGACTTCGTCATGATCATGATCAGCGACAGTGATAAAAGATTTAATCCCTACTATTCTTGAAGCATCCTTCATGTAATATATCACATATTCATATATAAATAAACTTATATAATGTACTTCAATTCGCAACCAAGTATGTACACCTACATAATTAATATAACAAACTGCTTCGACTGTTAATTTTGCCTCCATCGTGTGATCCTTGATCAATAGGTCATGACCAGGTCAACTAGCATATATACAGAGTCAAAGCGGTTCACGAATGTAATTTTTTCCGAAAATTAATTTCTGTAGTAATCTGTATACATAATATTGTTACATGTAAATCTAACCTTCTATTATTATTATTAATTTACTGAACAATCTCCCTGTTTGTTCAGTAAAACTAACACTACAGGGGTGCCCTGTCAAATACTGTAGACATGGTATTCATTATAACAGCAATAGTGCAATAAATCAGATTTTAGATAAAAAAAAAAAAGGAACAAGAAATAAGTAACAAATAAGGAATAAGGAATATGGAACCAACTTGACGTCCATTACAGAAAAAGGCTTTAAACGAGTTACAGCAAATACATTAGCAATGGTGTTTTTCAAAGACCATTTTTATAAAATATGAGAATATCTTAATGTTATTGTCTGAATGTAAGGAATGAGATTAAACATGATTTGATAGCTAGCTAAATCTCTCACGTGTATGACAGTCATAAGACGTAATAGTGAATATAAATGCGCAGCAGAACAAACAGGCATAACATCAAATTTAAATGTGACATGTCACTAAAAAAATGGGTGATACAAAGTCGGCAAATATCATCTGCTATTGATGAACGTTAGTACCGTATCTATTTAATTAATTAAAAAAACAAACAATTACCCATCCGGGCACATGTTAATTTTTCAAAAATAAACTCTTATCCCTTGTATCTATAATACTCATTTTAGAAACACATAATGTTCATAAATGAAAGAAACGCATAGCTCGGATGAATTAAAAAAAATGTAAAATATATTTACCAGGTGATATCAAACGGTCAATTGCATCTTCAAATTTTTCCAGGTATGTTTTAAACTTTTAATGACCTTTTTGTTGACTCCATGCCACATGAAATTAGCAACTCGTTAAAAGTGCATATGACAGCAATATTTTTGCTAACGTTTTTCACGGGATTTTTATGGTCAACTCAACTGTTGCTTTTGCTTATACGAGGACAAAGTTTGAAGTTTTTTTTTCATCATAACGTTAAAACGCTCCCATGTCAAGAATGGGCACTCGCCTAACGACAAGATCGCTACACACGGGTATGTCATCCACGGAATAGAACCATTGCCACAACATCTATTGCAGTTGGGATAAGATTAAGAAAAATTAGCTCACAAACAGAACGCAATCGACTTTTACAACATGTTAAAGACCCAAAAGCGAGTATTGTGGACCCGTTTTAGGACCGTGACACAGACGGAATAGAGGTCCATGATGCAACAAATTAGGGGTTGGCATTCCGCAAATGGTGCAGAATCTGGTTCAGTGATGTGTCCCGTTTAATGCGTCAGAAAACGTCATGGCAGAACTCGTGTCTTACGGGACATGAATAAACGTTTTGCTTCCTCATGTGTCAAAGAAGAAGACAGCTTTGGTTGAGGAAGTGTTATGATTTAGGCGGCTATCTCTAACATATATAATGACCGTATAACGTGTTCCTAGTATTTAAATGGCTATCACATACAGAGATGAAATTCCCCAATCTCATCTCATATAAAAAAGAAGTGGTATGATTGCAAATGAGACAACTCTCCACAAGAGACCAAATGACACAGAAATTAACAGCTATAGGTCACTGTACGGCCCTCTATAATGAGCGAAGCCCATACCGCATAATCAGCTATAAAAGGCCCCGAAATGACAATGTAAAACAATTCAAACGAGAAAACTAACGGACTTTCAGATTTAATTTGTTTTTTTAAGAGAGTTCGGTATTTTGTTCACGTTTTACTTGATGATATTATCACAAAACACCAATCTATAGATTGAATGGTCTATGATAAGCGAGCAAGTAAAACTACGCTCAGTCAAATGAAATAAACCAAGTAGTACCTTAATCAGCATAACCAGTGTATATAAAGTGCGAATCCAGCTAGTTCATTTTCACTGTCATATGCGGGTATGTCTATTGTAGAATAAAGGATCATGGGAAAACTGTATTTGTTTACGTTTTGAAAATACCAAATTAATTGATTTGAAGGAAAGTTTTTACATATTTTCATTGTGATATGTCTTTATTATGTACAAACATAGCATTAAAGTTCAAATAAGTGTTATAAAAGCAACATAATATAGCATATCGATTTTTGAAAGCGATCCATTTTAACTATAGATGCGATGAATTATCACTGTTAGTGCAGTCATTTCTGATGTGGAATTTTCGAAGATGCGAGGAATTTTTATTGTAGAATTATGTGATAAATGCACTTGAAACAAATGAAAAAACTTAGTTGATGACTTAAGAATTTATGATAAATGTATTTTCAAATTGAAATACAAACTCTTCATTCATTCTTTACCAAATATATAGCTTTTCAATCTTGTAACAAAAACGCTTCTCAAAATGTCATATTGTATTCTTCAAATTACGTTTTTCCTTGATTTAAAAAAAAAATAATTAAAAGATATTTCTGTATTTTTTTTGAAGTCAAAGATTGATATTGCGGAATTTAAGTGCAGTCTGTGTTAAATAGAGACGAGTACATTTGAGGACGTTATCTTCCACGCAATAAATACACTTGCGAACAGAGAATTATGCATCTTGAAACGCAATGGTGACAGAAAAGCTTATAAAAGATTAACTTTCCCAAGTTGTACCCTCAACTGCTTCAATTTCCATATTCTGAAAAGACAGTTTTGGTAGAACAAATGTTCTTGACTCGATTGTTGCTTGCATGATTTTAACTGTATAAGGTGAAACGGTATGTGACATAAATTATCCACAGTCATTAAAACATGGAATGTAAGGTGTGGGCGAACTTTTTTGTTTGCATTGGTACGTGAAGTAGAGCACTCTTGATACAAAAAAAAGTATCCGTAATGAACAGCTCGATACCAGAGGAGGATTTAGGGAGACAGGGGGTTGCCCCCTTTTTGGGAAAACATTTGGTTACTTTTATATGGAATCACTGGAGCGGGCCCCCTCTTAGGTAGCCATTGGAACCCTACTTATAAAAATTTCTAGATCCGCGAGTGGATACTACCACAGAGGTCAAACAATGCACATTTGGGTAATTGTACACAACATGCATGCTACAATTCATGTTTGATGATCTTAGACCCTTTGGACCTCTATGTGGGCTATTTCGGTAACTTGGTAAAAATCCCCAAACTGGATACAAGGTTAGATTCAGCATGTCAAAGAACCCCAAATATCCATAAGGTCTTTTGTCTATAGAAATGCATGCATGGAATACATTTGTTATTGAAGGCATGACTGTAACAATAGGATGAAGATAAAAAAAAAAATCTTATTCTGGGGTCTCATTGGGGGGGGGGGGGGGAGGGTCTGATCCCTGATCCCGCTTACTGCTTTATCCGATTCCCGTATCCCGCTTATACTATGCAGTTCTCATTTTTTTAAATTTTCCGTGTCCCGCTATACTTTATTTCTCGTTTTCACGACACAATCATTTGACTATCACGTGTCACGCTTACAAAACAATCGGCAATTCCGCGTCACGCTTATACCCCAACGCGACCCACTATTCTACTCTTTTCTGACTCATGTTAAGCCCATTATAAATATATTTAAAAAATGTGTTTTTTATCCCTTTTTATCCCGTCTCGTTTCGGGTTGAGCCACAGATAGATAAGATGTCATATGTGACAATGATACAACTCTCAAAACGAGTCACAATTTATAAAAGTATACCTTTATACGTCAAAATACGGTCTTCAACATGGAGTCTTTGCTCACACCGAACAGCAAGTTAAAAAGGGCCCCAGTGTAAAACTTTTTAAACGGGAAAACCAACGATTCAATCTTTATCAAGATGTACGTAATTAGTGGTGAAGTGTCATGTAAATGGATAAAAAAAACAAGGATATGGAAATGGATAAAAAAAAAAAGGATAAAGATCCCTATACGATTCATAAGAAATTTTAAAAATGGAATACATTTGAAATAAATGTTATTTCTATTGAATTTATTTAGAGTGTTTTAAAACCAAACTTTCCTCTGTAAGTTAAATTTTTTATCAAATCCGTCTCTTACTTTATCTATTGTTTGAGCAAGTCGGCTAAATTAAGGCTTTACAGCTCATTTCCTAATGCATGTAAAGCAAAACTTTGGTTGACTTGATTGCTTAGTTTGTATAATTGTTTATACAAACTTTGTAAATAAGATTGACATCTTTAAACAATTTGTATCGGCTTAGTTTAACCTGTATTTATATAATTATTATATTTGAATTAAATTGGGTGTTATCATAATGATTGTACAAAAAAAAAAAACAAAGCAAGCACGCTTACTAAAGTCTTGCTTTACATGCTTAAAAAAACACGCTGTAATAGATAAAAAAAAATAAATATATCATACAGTGAAAATGCGCCGCATATACAATACTAATGAATCGCTCTACAGTGAAAATGAAAGAATAGTATCATTATTCGACAGTAAACATGACTCGCATAAAGAAAGCATCATAGTGGAATTCAGTTCAATATGAAGAAACTGAATGACAAAACCTATTCTACGTTATACAACTTTAATAATTGTGTTGAAATGAATATTTTTTCTGCAACAACATCTTACCTGTTTGTTATAAAACACCTGCACGATCTGTTCGTGAAATGTCCTAAATATTCACCTATTTTGGTATATATTTCACATTTAGTATTATGTGTTTCTTAACATATACTTTTTAACTCATTTTCCTCATTTTCTTCAAAAATAAAAAAAGTCGTCTGTTTATTTACCATTCTACATCAAAAATTTCTGGCTTATACAGTGAAAATGATATTTTAGGATCCGCACTTTACATACACTGATAACATTAATGTACTAGTCCTTCATTGACCATTAAAATTTCTAGATTTGAACCATATTAAGTATCTATGGTAGAAACTGGATTTAACTAATGTCAATCCTCGTCTCATACCCTTGTTCATCCTCGCCAAATGGTGTAAGAGGAATGTCGAGCCATTTCAAGCAACAACATTCATTGTTAAAACACTGCTTATCACATATCCTAAAATTATATAAAATTGGAAATTTACCTGATGTTGGAAACAATATATTCCACTGAACCTCATTAATAATTCTCCTTTTTTTTAATGGTAGCAACACTCGAAACTTGTCTTGCTTTAAAGCTGGCTCTAGTCCGTTGGTTGGATGAAATTCTTTGTCAAATTTAACTCTCACAGCAGAAGGAGCAATTTTATACAGCAAACTGATGATCCGCAAAAAATTGATCTCTTCTTTTGATTCCTCCATTGTTTTGTCAAGTATAATCCGGATGATCGTATTATTCCTCTGTTTCTAAGTAAGAATATGTTAAAATAAATTTTGTTACTATAATTTCTTTTGGGATAATGAAATAGTCTGACAAAACAGGTAAGGGACATATATTTCTGATTTGATAAACTTTCTATTAGTAGATTGTGTGTTGTTACTTTATAGATGATAACATCATTATTATCGTATCGCGGCTGTCTTAATTTGCTAGGGAAATACTGATCAATAGACAAAAGTCATTAATTATTAATCCTTGTATGAAACTTGAATCTCGAAAGAGCCCATGATTGGTAAATTAACAATCTCTATTTGTATATGCTAGGTTATACAAAGGTTCAAACCTTTGGCACCATCCTTATAATTAAGAAATCTTAAAATTATAAAATCAAGTCGTATACCTACCAGGAAAACATTGATGTTACTTTTGTATCAAAGATAAACCGAAATTCATCTTACTTTTGAAGTTATTTTAATATCAAATTGAGGCCCCGTATGACAGCAGAATGCAGCCCATGGCCCATATAAAAGAGGGACGAAAGATACCAAAGGGACAGTCAAACTCATAAATCTAAAACAAACTGACAACGCCATGGCTAAAATAAAAAAGACAAACAGAAAAACAATAGCACACACGACACAACATAGAAAACTAAAGAATAAACAACACGAACCCCACCAAAAAACTAGGGGTGATCTCAGGTGCTCCGGAAGGGTAAGCAGATCCTACTCCACATGTGGCATATATGGCCATATATGTAGGGCTCAGAGTTGCTACTCAGAGGTGCTACTCCGAACCACGATGGTCACGCTGGAGTGCGATTGTCCACGCTGGAGTGCGATTGTCCACGCTGAAGTGCGTTGGATAACACGCCGAAGTGCGATGGTGACATTGTGACGCTAATTTGTTGATAACTACGCTGAAGTGCGATGGTCTGTCTGCCTGTGATCTGGAGTAAAACGTAAACTGTATATGGGATGTTTAAATGAAATAACGTTATACAGATTTGATCAAAATAGTTGCTAGCCTCGCATTTGAAAGATGTTTTGAAATTTCTATTTAGTTCAAACCAAAGACTTTAAAATCTTCATTTACATGATTTGTTTTAATCTAATTTTAAACTTGCCAATTCTTATATAAGTACGCAGTAGTATGGTGTAAGAAAATATGGTATTCACGGCGTTTAGGTCTATATAATAGTACTTTTTACGTTTTTCACCCAAAACTGAAATTTGCTGAGGAGAGTAGAATATGTAGGGAAGAACAAATAGGGTTAATTTCGTCCAAACACAATAAAATCAGGCTACAGTGACGGTTTTCCTAACAATCAACTTGATATAGCAAAAACATTGCTAATGCAAGTAAGTAATTTTATCATTTAGTTTTAAATATTTTTGTAACATCTGCCAGCACCGCTAAAACCTGTTCGAGACTTGAATCCTTGGTTACTTTTTTGTCATTTCTTTTGTTCAGCATGAAACTTTTATCTACGTTGTATTTGATGTAACCTTGTGCATGTTGTTTATGAAAATGTCACAATACTCAAACTTCTTGCCAAACCATCGCACTTCAGCGAAAGGACCATCGTACCATCTTACAACAAATGTAATGTTTTCACTAGGAAACCAGTCTTGAGTAGCATATACCATGAACAGTTGATCTTTTTCTGGACCTTTCTAATCCGATTTTAAATGAATACATACCTACTTATTAAATGTTATCTTTAATATTTTACGCTGACTTTACCTGCGAATTCTGGAATTGAGACAGGTTTACGTTTTTTTAGAGGAAGAGTCGGTGCGATGCAAATTTTTGTTTACCATTTTATTTGCTTAATACTTTTTTTCATTTTGCTTTAAACATCTTAATATAATGAGTGTATTGGAAAACTTCCTCACTATAAATGACACATACATGTCCGGTCTAGGTCTTATATACATGTTATAGCTCACTTTACGGTATAATTTGGTTTTTGAATAAGGTCGTTCGGTGACTTAAAATTGCCTAGATCGACATTGTTACCATTCGCTTGCATAGTTGTCTCATTGCAAATCATTCCACAACTCCTTATTTTATATATGATTATACAAATTGTTGACAAAAATAGAATGCAGGAATTGTACTAAAAATTCGGAATTGTACTTAAAATTCGGAATTGTAAGAAGTAATCATGCTTCTAAATTCAATTGCGGCAATTGTAGTTTAAATTTACATGATGTTACAAAATGTACAATGGTGAAATAACGTGTTTATTCTTATTTACGCCTTTAAAATATCGTAGTTGTTTTCAAAACGTCGCGGAAAACCATCAGATCTCTGTTTTACTTTTAGTATGCTTAATGTGCATACTTTGCTACAAAGGTATGCATGTATGACTTTGACATAAAAATAAGTTAACCTTGACATAACCTCTAAAGTATCCAGAGATTTACAAAGTTTACATACAAAAATAATTGTAATGGTATGAAATTCTGAACAAGCAATGGTTAATGATTGTTGAAAAAGAACTTCTATATTCTATATAGATATAAGATGATGTGGTTTGAGTGACAATGAATAACCTTTCCATCCATGTCACAATTTGTAAAAAAACCCAACACTATAGGTTAAAGTACGGTCTTCAACACGAAGCATTTGCTCACACCGAACAGTAAGCTATAAAAGGCCCCCACAATAACTAGTGTAAAACTATTCAAACGGGAAAACCAACGGTCTATTCTATATAAAAAACGAGAAACACTTAAGAACCACATCAACAAACGGCAACTGCTGTTTATCAGGTTCCTGAATAAGGAAAGGTACAAACAAATGCAGCGGGTTTAAATGTTTTAATTTGTACCAACCTTCATTCTAACCCAAAACAAAATTGTAACATCACAACATAGAAAGACACATTCTAATTTAGCATATTTTGAAATTGCGTAACTCAATCAAAAGACATATAAACACAAGTGAACATACACTGAACGAATACATTTGATTATATGACAAAATATAAATACAAAATCAATAAAATAAGGGTTGAATAAATAAAGGCAACAGTAATATACAGCTGTGAAATGTTAAATAATAACAGAAATGAAACCATAACATTGAAGAAATAACCTTGCCGCCAAAAATAATATTGTACACAGGTAAAAGAAAATAAATTTGTGGTAGAAGAGGGGCGAAAGATACCAAAGGGACAGTCAAAATCATAGATTGAAAATAAACTGACAGCGCCATGGCTAAAATATAAAAAGATAAACAGACAAATAATAGTACACAAGACACAACATAGAAAAATAAAGACTAAGGTACAATGTATAAAGTGTTAAAGAAAAACGGAAATATGTTTTACTAAATAAATAATTTTGTTGTTTATAGTACGAGAAACAGAAGTGAAAACTTTTAAAAGTCTTACTGAACACTTTTCACAGCTGGTATATAATATGAGGCAGGCATTACCTGTAAATGGGGACGAAGTCTGTATGAATTATTTTTTTGTAACTTAAATATTTGTTTAAAAAAAAAAGAAACGGAAATACCGTAACGTTTCCGATTTTGGTTCTGTTGTTAGGGATTTAGTTGTAACGTTATTTAAATTATGACGTCATATGCAATGTGAACAAAGAAACGCTATCATCAGGTAACGTTTTTTCATATCAAGGAATTATTAAAAATGAAATTGGTATTGAGCGTTCCTTCCTATTTTATACTAGACTGATAAATATATATTTTACTCAAAGTTTCATACAAACGAGACCGGAAAAGGGAAGTACATTGTACATTTCTGCGCAAGTCCGGGATTTCAAAACACGACAAAAAAAATTTGAACGATTTTGAGTTCATTAGTACTTTTAGTATTTTTTTTTTATTGAATTTTCTACTGTTATTGGGGACTCCGTCCCCATATTAACGATAGAGTAACATTCAATAACAAAAAATCGTTACAATTGTATCAACAGGTCAAATTAAAATGAAAGCAGGATTAGAGAGTATTCGCAGTAACCGAAAGCTAGTTAAAAGCCAACATAAATTAATAATAAAACAAATCATGCATCAGAGACTAAAATAAACTAAAAACATCACAGGTATTTAGTATTAAAACGTCACGAACAGTCAAGGAAGACATGACTTATGCAACCCGAAACACAAAAGTATCGACAGGCTGTAGGATAGTTAGGAGTTAACCTCTATATATACATAAAAAAAAATAACGTAAATGTGTATTTATACATCCCGGTTGAAAAATATACAAATTTAGTAGTGTTTCAATTTGCTGATGACAAAATCGATATTTGTGCCAATGTGAACTATATCCTTTGCCAGCCTTATGCTAATACAGAAAACCTCGGACCAATAACATGGACAATACAGAAATATTTACATAATAATACCATATTATTGTTGTCTACAGTATATCTCTATCTATAATAATATTTAAGATAATAACTAAAAATTGCAAAATGTCCTAAACATTACCAAATCAGGGGCTTTTGTCTGAAAGTAGATAGATCTAAACCGTTATGAACATTTTTACCCTTTCCGATTTGCTCTAAATGGTTTAAAGTCATAGATATAAGTCAATAACTGCATTTTACCCATGTGTTTTATTTGTAGACATGTCAGCTATGTTGGTTGGTAAGCGGGTTCATCGAACACATGTTTTAAAGTAGTTACCCTTATGATGATTGTGGCCACGTGTGTGTTAAATTTTGTTTAGTAGTTTCAGAGGAGAATATTTTTGTAAAGTGTGCACTTGGTACATTTTTGTTCCGGAAAATTTTAAGGTTATTTGATAAACAATATTCTTGTTATAAACCTTTCAGGCGTGGAAATCTTTAAAATAAACTGTAAATACAGTCAAATGATAATACAGTTCATCAAATAGATTTGTCAGGAAAATAAATAATAAATTAAAAATGAAATGAATTTGAGGGTGAACATTTTTTTGTTACCTTACACCACCGACACATATATTGCACGATGTAATGCACATATGCTCATATTCAAATAGTCGACTATTATAATGCTCAATTCCTATCTTTTTTGACGTGACAACGAATATAAGGATAATCGACAGGCCTTCAATTACAAGTATGAAGTTGTATCCACATTTTTAATGAATTATGTAGATGCTTTAAAATTTACCGTGAAAAAAAGTTCACAGTTTATAGAAAACTTTAAAAAATGAAAACACACAATCCTACATTTTCATATATTTTTGCACTATTCCTCGACCTATTATTTTGTATGGATTCAGCAAAAGAAAACAATAGTTACAATTGGTCACTACAGAAAATCTAAAATGTATTCAAATAAAATACAATGGATCGATTATGAGTGTAAATTCAATCTGTTAAATGGTTAAACGTTTACCCTGCCGACCTCGCTACTTTTGATGTACACGCCATTCCCCAAGTTTTTGTTTGCTACCTATATTTGTATCGTTTGAATATATTTCTAACACTTACACATTGTTCAACTACTTTTACCTTTATTGGTTGATTATATTAGCCGGTGGAGGTGTATGGCTGTTCCAGACCATATGAGTATCTGGACCATACGCGTATGGTCATGACCATATGGGTATATACTCATATGGTCCGACCATACGCGTATGGTCGGACCGTACGCGTATGGTCGGGGTAATCAACACGTATACTTTTAAACTCTTCATTAGGTGTGACCCTTCTGATTGTTACGTCACTAAAATGTAATTTTATGTATATTAAAAAAAAAATATTTAAAAAAAAACAGTTTCGCACAGTTAATATTTTTTACTATTTGTAAGTACAATTATAAAAAGATGCCAAAATTAAATGAACATATTGTACAAGGAATTTTATTCTTTAAAGTAGGTGACATCACCGGCAAGGATCATGATATATTTTTTAATGATCATGATATTTTTTAAGACATTTTAAAAGTAAAATATTAAAAGTGTATGTTTCTTTATTTTTTCTATTCTTTTTTTCTATACTTCTATTTAATCTTAATTATAAGACGGTAAAATAGCATTTAAGAGCCATGCAATAGCCACTGTCTTTATCTAATTTGATCTGTGAAATTCATTTTACGATATTGAAGATCTAGAGTTTCTCAAAAACACCGTAGACACATCGGAATTGTCTGAGTCGATATCACTGCACGCAGCCAAAACAAGCAATCTCAGAAATACTACATGTATGGTACCGTGTGAATTTCATTTTAAGTATAAAAAAGCATACACGAATACAATTAGCGATGAAAACTAAGATCAACTGACTGTGGCATCAAATAATATTTAATGTTTATGTAGCTTTTGACATGTAAAATTAATACATTGTTTTGTAAACACATTGGTTTTTAAGATAAAGTTAATTGTATTATTTCTATTGTATATTTGAAAAAAATACCTATATGGTCCAAATACTCATATGGTCCGGCCCGTTAATAACCAAACGAGTATAATACTCATATGGTCCGACCATACGCGTACGGTCGGACCATACGCGTATGGTCGGACCATATGAGTATACGCATATGGTCATGACCATACGCGTATGGTCCAAATACTCATATGGTCCGGAACACGGCCACGTCTCAATAATATACTATTTCGATATGTTTGGTATTTGTTTCACATTTACAGATAACATTGACCTTGACATAAATTGTTGAAAAATCACAACATATTTTGTCAATTCATTATCACCGTATCTCAGTTTAGATTTTCGTAACATAAGAGTCAAAGTAACACACCATTTAAAGGAGATTATCATTTAATTATTTTTTTCAATGAACAGCAAAATCAAAGTTTATTCTTTGTATCTTAAAATTAAAACTTATATAGGTATTTTACTTACGATATGTTTTGACTTATATCTATTCATAAATCAAACGCATACGGATAACCTTCATGAATATCAACACGAATAATACATACAATATGGCCGATTTTATGGATGAAAATATTGATCATGTTCCCTGTTAGAAAGAATATATTATGAAAAACCTAAAAATAACACGCCAGGTAATTTAGTTTTGTCAATAAAGTACAATCGTGTCCGTTATCAAAATTCTATACGTTGTTCTCGAAAACTTAAAATACTTAAGATGACAACACATTTTGGAAAGTCACCTGATTGGCAATCGTTTCCGCATTATCGTTATTTTACATTACATTTAAAGGTTTATATTTTTCTCATTTAAACGATCAACCCATCTAATAACATAATGTTTACATTTTAAAGACATTTAATCCTGCCATATGATCACGGCTGGTAATCTACACACGCAGAACATTTGGTTCTGCAATGAAAACCGTGAGAGGATTTTCCGGTTGTGCTTGAGTGGAGTAATTGTCACCGCTTCAAAAGGTATGTACATTTCTAAATCTCAATTTTCTTATTCAACTGATCAAAATATTAAAAATCGGAGAATGCTATGCTGTGGTGAATACTTTAACGAAGAGATACATGTATCATTTCCTGTTGTACGTAGAGTTGAACTCCTACAAAATCAGTTGTCCCACGAGAAATTGCCTAAAAAAGTGACATTTCAATTTTGAAATGGTTCTATTTACAGACCTACAAGTTCAAATTTAGTTTTTTTTCGTGCAATGGGTATGACTGTTGTTTTTGGCGGCGTGTGCTCTGTCCTGTGTTGATAGACGTCTTAATAATTCCAAAAACAACATTTTTCCATGAACTCATGCGTGAGGGGATCGGTTCTGATTGAGGACATCGTGAATGCGTGAGGGGAAGTACAAACAGTTTTTTTTAATCTTTGGCTTTGTGACTTTTGTTGACTCAATAAATAAATGTGATCAAATCAATGCTGATTAAAAAGCACAGATAATTTCAGAAAATGCCATTGTTCAAAGGAAAAAGGAAAAGAGGACTGAAATTGACTCTCTACAAAAAGCCATGGAGATACAAGTTATCCCCGCCCTCGAAGTGAACTAAACCCTCTGGGAACTGTAAAATCAGTTGAAAAAAGCTTAATGAAAATTCATGTTATAAGAGTAAGAATAGAATAAGAATAAGAATACTTTATTAATCCAATTATGGACCCTTGCGGGTTTTAAATTTCATACAATGATTACAATGATTTGTTATAACAATGAAATAATAAAATGAAATACATGACAATAGAACTCTGAACAGTTATTGCATGCACATGGAATAGAAAGTAATATGGGAGACAATCAATCAATTTCTGTAAGGATTATTCCCCTTTAAACAGATATGGTGTTTTGAGTTGCATACAAATGATATGCAGCCCCAACTGATTAGATATAAGGGTATTTTTCTCCCATGTACACACAGCAACCAATTACTAGATATTTATGTATATAATTATATTTTTTGACAATTGCAGGAATATGATAAGCACCTTAGAGTTTTACTGCAGTTTGTTTATAAGCATTTACATAATAATAGAAGAAATATGCATACACATAGAGAAATGTGCACTTAAATTAAATTTTTGAATTTAAAATATATATATATATAGATAAACTAAAAGAGATTTAGCCATTAACAGAATTTGTGGATCTCAATTGAAAACTCTGGATAAGAAAAATGCATAACTTTTTCAGTATATGTTGATCTTCAGTGGTCATTAACCATAAAAATTTTGATTTGCAGTCCAAGTTATTGAAATTTTGACAGTGTTCATGAGCTTGTGCAAACAGTGATTCTCTACATTGATTATACAATGGACAGTTAATTAAAAAATGAAAATCATCTTCAATATCATTATGAGAACAAAAATTACAAGTCCTCTGTGACCTTTCTATAGGTTTGTTCTTATGTCGCTCTTTTTCTACTCTTAATTGGTGAGCACTTATGCGAAATTTACATATTTGTCTTGATTGAAAACTTTGAATATCAAGATATTTTTCCATTTGGAAATTACTTTTATGAGAAAAATATGTATCTAGCTTTCCATTAACATTATCTTTATCATTGAACCATGCTTTTAAAAATAATACACATTTATTAAAGGAGTTATCTCCCCTAAAATAGTTTATTTAAAAAAAAAGATGATTCTAAAAACATAAAATTTGATATTTGTTTAAATATGTTGATTTATTGATACAACTATTGAATTGCAAATCTGTCTCCAAATTTGCATATGTGGGCAAATAATCGGTCTAGTTTTTACTTGTAGCAAGAAAACAAAATTGTTGACAACATTTTTTGTCTTTATTCTTCGTGAAACATATTATTTATTAAACCTAGGTTCCTACAATTATTTCATAATCCAATCTCATAAACTTTTTTAAGCACACTCACATATGTGTTTTTTCATGAACAATGTAGCCAAATTTAGGTAAGCTTCAACGACTCATAGCTTGAATATAAAGATATGATTTGTACCTCCCCTCACGCATTCACGATGTCCTCAATCAGAACCGATCCCCTCACGCATGACTTCATGAAAAAATGTAGTTTTTGGAATTATTAAGACGTCTATCAACACAGGACAGCGCACAAGCCGCCAAAAACAATAGTCATACCCATTGCACGAAAAAAAACTAAATTTGAACTTGTAGGTCTGTAAATAGAACCATTTCAAAATTGAAATGTCACTTTTTTAGGCAATTTCTCGTGGGACAACTGATTTTGTAGGAGTTCAACTCTACGTACAACAGGAAATGATACATGTATCTCTTCGTTAAAGTATTCACCACAGCATAGCATTCTCCGATTTTCAATATTTTGATCAGTTGAATAAGAAAATTGAGATTTAGAAATGTACATACCTTTTGAAGCGGTGACAATTGCTCCACTCAAGCACAACCGGAAAATCCTCTCACGGTTTTCATTGCAGAACCAAATGTTCTGCGTGTGTAGATTACCAGCCGTGATGATGTAATTTGTTTAAATTTCTTAACTTAGGGTTTTTTTCATTCCTGCTCAAAGTTATATGCCAAATTGAAATGCTTTTCCATCTCGCGGGTCTAAATATTTTTTTTTATTTAATATAGGATTTCTCTATATTTTTCTGTAAATGAACTTTATCCTATACTTAATAGAAAAATGAAATAAGAACAGGGTTTCATATAGATAAGTATTATTTTCTTAAATTTTATATTAGAATATTTTAATTAAATACAATGTTCAATAATAATGTAATACAATTCAATACCCTGATCTGAAATTAATGATATAGTTTTCTTCAATACATGTAATCAAATTAAAAACGCCCATATAATACACTTATCCGAAATTGATTGTCTGGTGTCAATTCTCTCGTTTACAAATTACATGATTTAAGGGTGTGTGATATCGATTTTCTTGATCGGATGGTTTACCTTGTTTAAAGGTAAGAGAGAGCATGATTTTTAAAGGATGTATGTTGAATTTGGCGACTTTATATCTTTTTTATTTGGATTTTAAACATATTTGGTTCAGGGTACCTTACAGTTAAAGCTGTAGCGGTAAGGTCATTGTTAACAGCTTTAGTGCAATAAATTTATATTCAAGTGTTAAAAAAAAAGAAGAAAAATGAAATAAAAAATGGGGTCGCCGTTCATTTACGGTCACAATCTGCCTTCGAAAGAAGCATAATTTTTGGTAATGTCCTTTTTAATAGCGGTTATATCGAAATAAAAAAAGAACTAAATTACAGAAATCGCTTAAATCATACAATTATTTAGTTTATGTACAGCTTATTCGAAAACAACAATAAAAAATATAGGTCACCGATAAGTTAAAAAAGATATTTCAATTTTAATGCCAAACAATGGCATTTTTGCACCAAAGGGAGATAATTCGTAACTTTTTCAAAGTTTTTGGTCAAGGTAGTTTCCGATGAAGCTGAAGTCCAATCAACGTTAAACTTTGTACACTTGTTGCTTATGCTATGATCTTTCTTATTTCAAAGCCAAATTAGACTTCTGACCCCCAATTTCACGGTCCACTAAACATAGAAAATGAAAGTGGGAGTTTCAGGTTAAAGTATTTGGTCAAGGTAGTTTTTGATGAAATTGAAGTCCAATCAACTTGAAACTAAGTACTTATGTTCCCTTTAGTATAATCTTTCTTATTTTAATGTCAAATTAGATTTTTACTTAATTTCAATGATAGTGTGAGTGGGGCATCCGTGTACTTTGGACACATTCTTGTTTTGAATTATTTTAAAGTAATGAATTCTGTTTTTATGGTCAAAGGCTAAGTCTTCCGTCTCTAAGACCTATAAATGAAAGGCAGAATATGATACTTAACTAGTCACAACATGCACAATGACAACAACGAATAAAAAAAAAAAGATAAACGTTTATATGAAAATTAGCGAACAAAAATAATAGATATGAAGGACAAACCACTAGACCATGTGTGACGTATATAATATTGTTTCTTTTACAAATATCCAATGTTTTTAAACCTTCCAATCTTATTATAACGACTTGTATTTCAATTCATCATAATTTTTAAGCACATCATAAAAACACCAAGTTAAATTAGTAAATACAAAAAATAGAATATATAGTAAAAAAATAAATAACGAGCTTTCAGTAATGGATCATCTAATTTATCACCCAATAAATAGTTTGCCCAAAGAATTCACGAAATTTGTATTCATGAAAATGTAAATATCTGAAAATACAAGTGTACATTTAACAACTCAACTTGTATCTGAAAAAATAAAGTAGGACGTAAAGGTTAAGAACAAAACCAGAGGTGGAACGTGTGGCATTAGAATGTATAGGACACGAATGTGTTTTTTGGAACAAACGGACATAATACTAACCGTAATGCCACGGTAGCCGGTTTCACTGATTAGCGACAAGAGGAAAAAATAGAGAAAAGAAGACAACTTTTGCGACAAGACAATTTATATATTATCAAAACAATAAATCATTTATAGTAAAAGTCAAACAATTACACCTGATGATTTGTTATTCATTAAAATTTGAAATTTGTTTTAAATAGTAGCTTTAAAGTTTTATAATGCTTCTTTAGTTGCAACTATACATAAGTTCTGTGCTGAAATTACGCTTATATTATAAAAAAAATACCCATTTAATGCATGTTTCTATATAAATCTATTTTACTTAATTATAATAAGGATTTCACTAATTATTGAGACATTACGGCGGGGTCATCACAAACTTAAAATGACAAAATATGTTAATATCATCTATACACGATTTAATTAAAAAAAATATGTATGGTGTACATGTATTAATTCATGAAAAACTGTAATAACGAGCAATTTCACCGTAAAGGCTATCTTACATATTTTTACTCTACGGATGAATTCAAGAAGTGCATTTCGTTGCCACGTTCTTTTATTGAGTCACGGTTGTTTGTCTGGCGTTTTGTTTGTTGGTCACTCCTCACTGATTTTTATCCTAGACATTTTCTTTTGAGTTTGTTGTTTTAGAATAAAAAGAATCATACGTATAATATGGACGAGTTTATGGATGAACATTTTATCATGTTATCTGTTATATGGTTATGAGGATTGTACTATGATAAATCTAAAAATAACTCGCTAGGCCATTTAGTTTTGCCAAGAAATGTTCATTACATTGTGTTACATTTAAACAGTGTATAACTATAAAATTCAGTACATTTAAAACGAGTTGATTTCAAATATAAAGCAGTGTATTTAACTTATTTAATGAGTGAATCTCCACCATTATACTAGTTGCTATGCAACAGATAATACGAGAAATAACCGAAATATGCCACCATATCAAAAGCATGAAAAGGTCTGTGGTAAAGTGTAATGAATTAAAAACAACACGTTTAATAATTTTAATGCTTCCGATGCGCTTTTCTGGACTTACCTTCATCGGGAATGCTCAAAGCCAAACATTTGAAATCCGAGGAGCTATATGACAAAAATACCTAAAATTTGATCAATTATATGAAATTGAGGTATGGAGCCAAAAGTGACCCTCATTGCCCCTTGTTCTTTGCCGCAAATTTTGACAAGGAATTTCATAAATAAAAAAACAAAAAACAATCGCCACCAAAAAAATGTAATAACACCGCTTGGACGTATTGCTGATGATTCTTATTGGAATTTTTACCATGCAGTTGGAAACAAAATCAGAAAAATATTTCCGACTATGTAAGGGATGACATGTAACGAATTTGTATCAGAAATATTAATGTTATTAGACGGTACATATGAAACTTACTTTTGAAGCAAATGACGAATGAACCGCGTTTTGTTTAATAATATAGTACTTAGGCCACACCAATTTAATTCCTTGTTCGACGGACCCGCCCGCACCTATCTTTTTCAAAACAGATTTTTTTTATTTTTATTATATTCCCGCTTCCCGCTTCTGGAAATATAATCATGTCCATTTCCCGCACCGTTTTTTTGTAAATATTATAAAAAGATCTCAACATTTGTTTTTAAAATCACAGTGTAACCTTTATATAATGATTATACAACACTGTAAATATCTGTGAGAATATTTATGTCAGCATGAAACCAATTTATTCCAAGTGGGAGTGTTCCGTAATAAATATATAACAGCGGAAATACCTGTACAAAACAAAACATTGGTTTTTGTCCCCCTGACTTATATTCCCTATCAAAAAATGTTCGTTGTTAAAATAAAGTACAAAGGACTTCTGAAGGATTTGCCTTCAACTGCAATTATAATGTATGCTGACGGCCATACCCACTGCAGGTTTGTGCACCTGTCCTGATTGATTCAGGTACCTGTCGTTCAGCAGTTATCGTTTGTTGATGTGGTTCATTGGTATTTTTCCGTTTGGAAATATAAATTAGATCGTTGGTTTTCCTGTTCGAATTGTGTACAATACTAAGTTGTGGTCCCTTATAGCTTGCTGTTTGGTCTGGATCAAAGCCCTGTGTAAAAGGCCGTTCTTTGACCTATGTTTGTTATTATTAGGTTATCCCTCAGACAATGGCCTTGAAGGGGTCATTTTACCATGTTTACTGTTGTAGAAAAGAAAATAGAAGTACTAAGGATTTGTATAGTGCTACTGTACAAAACCTTTGAAAACTTAGAATTTTTTACTCAAAAAGAGGAGAAATACATTATATTTTAACTGACAACTTTTCTAAACATGCTAAAAGAGAGGTCAACTTATTTTGAATAATATTAAACTGTTAAAGTAAATGTGTTAACATGGTTAAAGTCCAGGAATATTACAAAATTTTTGGACATGTTTTGACCATTTAATACCATATAGATATTATAGTTCTTTGGGAAAATATTATCCCTTTTGTACTAAAAGTGTTTTTACAAAAAAAAATATATTATAACTTATATTGACCCCTAGCTCACAAAAGGGATATTCATAACATTAAGGGGTTGTTCTGAACCTGATTATGACTTGGATGGAGAATTGTCTCATTGTCAGTCACACATACATAGACCAGATTTAATTATTCAATTATTTCTTGTTGAACAGGGAAAAATACTTCATAAATTAAAGAAATGTCAAGGTACAAGTGACAAGTTCTAATATAGTCAAAACCTACTATTTTATGTTTACAAAAAAAAAATTATAATCTCTCGCCTTTACTTTTTAAGCTTCGCCTCAAAAATTTGCAAATTAAATATTTTTATATTAAAATTTTAAAATCGCTCGCTCGCCCCAATTTTTAGGGTAATTTTAAAATCGCTCGCTCGCCCCAATTTTTAGGGTCCAAAAATCCATAGAACAAGAAATTAAATTGGTGTGGCCTTACCTGTTACGAATATTTTAAATTTGAATCATGTTCTGCTTGTCATTAATATGTTCTTAACTGCATAACATATTTGAACAAAAAAACTAAGGCATGTTTGAAAAAGTTCCCAGTTTTGCTGTCACACCCTTATTTGGATAACATATATCTTTATCCTAGGTGTTTTATATGTGAAGGTCTGAAGCTGAATATCATATTGTTTTTACATACATCAGGCTGATATTTGTCTCGTAAAGTTTTAGTTGATTTTTTGATAATTGTTTTGTTTTAACCAAATCGTTGAGGGAGATACATTTTCCCAAATTGACTGTAGATAGTTGTATTATAGGCACTGATTTCACGTGTCTTTATTTTGTATAACTAAATTCTTTATTTTGTATAACTAAATTCTTTATTTTGTATAACTAAATCCATTATTGATAAAAAAAAAGAAGATAATACTGAACACATTTCAAATTCAACTGGGGCAAATTGTTGAACATTCTATTTATAATATCATGTAACAATGTTCATCTTAAACGTTTATGTACAATTACTCACATGGTTTTGAACACTCTGTTACACAAATCAGTATGTTGAGTTCTCCAACCTTTTTTTTTTTTATGTGAAGCTGATTTAATGGGCAAATTCCGATATTTAAGGTATGAAAAGGGGGAGGGTGTTAAAAATCCTTTCATATTTTTGTTCAAATTTAATTGCTGGTTACTTATGTTTAAATATGCACCAAAGATTGTCTAGTCATTTGATGAACGATTTGAAAATCTACTCTACTCACAGATGGCAAAGTGATGTTATATCGGGGTAATTTATAGCTCTGTCTCATGTTATATCCGATATCATGACGACTTCCACGAAAAGCGATGTGACCTAATTTAACAAGGACATTAATATTCATCCTGTTATTTAATCATTTATGTACATGCTATCGCTTTTTCCATATGTTGTGTATTTGTTTCACTTTTACAGGTTACCTGAACCTTGAATTAAATGTTAATACAATGAAAACGGAATTTGTCTATTCATTATAACCTTATGTCAGTTTAAATTTAGATATAAGAATTCGTTACCAAGAGTGTTAAAAATGGATCAAAGAAACAAGCTGAATATTTCTCTATAATCATCAAAACCTAAGTGTATTATTTGTATTTTAAGATTAAAACTGATATAGGGCAGCAACCATTTGATTTTCGGGGGGGGGGTGGGGGGGGGGGGGGGGGGGGGGGGCTATGGTTTTTTTTTCTGTGCAAACTTTTTTTTTCGCCTTCGGCGAAGAACAATCTATTTTTTTAGCGACAAACCGAAGACAATTTTTTTCTTTCAATTTTAGCATTACATATAGTGGCAGCTGAGGGTGAAACAAACAATTTTTTTTACTCAGGGTCCAAAACAAATTATTTTTTTCACCAAAACCTGGAAACAAACTTTTTTTTTCCAAAAAAAACCATAGCCCCCACCCCCCCCCCCCCCCCAGCAAATCAAATGGTTGCTGCCTAGGTATTTTTACTTACAATATGCTCCGCACTCCACCATGTATGACTTACTTATTTCTATCCATCAACCAAATGCAAACGGACAAACTTCATGTATATCATTAAGAATCATACATACAAAATGGACGAATTTATGGATAAACAGTTTATCAATGTTATCTGTTAGATAGAGTGTACTATGATAAATCTAAAAATAAAACGTTAGGTCATTTATTTTTATCAATAAAATAAAACCACCTTCGGTAGACTGTGAAATATGGTATCAAAACGTCATCTAATGCATATGAATGCAGTTGATGATCGTGTAAGGAATACATAGATACAAATGATGTTTACTTGATGTCTATTTTTGTTTCCAAAAGAGAAATTTGAATGCAGGATGATATTCAATTTATTTTTCAGTGTTTACGCATGAATTGTGAAAGTGACAAAGACAACCATTTTGACTAAAATCGCTATATCAGAACAGAGGAAAGAAATTTTCCTTTTTCTCTTTTATTCAAGTTGTAGTTTACTCTTTCCGTTATGTTTAGTCCATCAGCTGGTAGGGCGAAAATTCAGTTCTGTGTTACACCCCAGGGTACCGCAATTTTTTGGTATAAATTGAAAGAGTAATATCTGAAGAATATTTTAAGAGGTGTTAGACTTTTGAAAAAGTGTCCAAAAGGGGTTTAAAGGGGACTTATTTCAGGGTATATCAAAAATTTGTTTTTCACATTATTACAGAAAAATGTAAAAAAAAAACAGGTATTCAGTACTATACTTTTTATCAAATGGAACACATCATATCTTATTAAAACGCAGGCTAATTTTTAATAAATTTTTAAATCGTAGAGGACCAAGAAAAAAGGGGGAGGGTCAATTTCCAAAAGTCATGATTTTGAATGAAAAGAAGCATACGTACTAATTTTCTTGATAAAATGGTATATTTTTTCACATTGAAACATACAGCATAAAGTATATAAAGGCTGTTGAATAAAAATTTAAAGTTAAGAAACAATAACATAGAATCAACGACAAACACAAACATAAGCAACCAGAAATGCACGATTCTGTCACAAATTTATCCATCGCATTCATGAAATAACTCACATATTAAAACACACAAAACTGTCAGGGTTTCTAAATTTCTATTTTGTTTTAATTTAACAACCGCATCACCACATTTTTAAGGTCACACAGAAGGTCAATCCATAGAATCATTTAAGTTTGGTCACCTGCATCAACCGAATTATCATTATCATCTTTTCCATCATCGTTAGCAATATCAACGATTTGATAATGCTTATATCTATAAGCTTTCGAGCATTAACATACAGCTTTCTGTTCAGGATAAACCTTGTTGAACACATGAACATTTTTTTTGGCACAACCAGCTTTACATGAACAGCACATCAGAATTACAAAAGCATCTAACGCTGGTGGTTGGTCTAGAAAATTGATACTTATCAAAGCGCTCTAAACAATCCAACCATTGTTTGGCAACAGACAAGTGTTGTGTTTAAGAGCAGATTTAGTCTTCGTCTAAAAGTTGGCTTGTTTAATGTGCTTTAGCATTGCATCTTTTGCATTTCAAAACGTTTTGATCTTTATTCATCGATATTTTTAATTTCGTAGCCATATATAGAACACAACAACCTCTCGAGTGTTTTGACAACTCTTCGCCAACCTCTTCCAAGGTTTCATCAAGATGGAATAGACCTTCTGAAAACTCAACATAACGTGTTAAAAAGCCGAATGCTTTGCTTTTTTCTTTACCAGACAAAACACTTACAGAATCACTACCTGTATTGGCGCGAAATCCGGGCAGTTTTCTACAAACATTCTCACCAAATTTGCACACCTTGATTGCACATTTAATAATCTGCATTTGGGGGATGCATCTGTCAGACTTACAATCATGTTAGAATTGATATGCAACTGTGAAAATAGTAAGCCAATAACTCCACAACAGTGTCACAAGGTTTTTTAGCAATGGAGTCGTAACCTTTGTCATTGGCATGTTTTTGCATTTTATTAAGAAACATTTTTTTTATCGGCTTCTTCCTGTTTGATTATAAGCTCAAACCATTCTACGCTATTTCATTTTCAACATATATTTTGTGGCACATACTTCCATGTGATACAAATAAATCAATACATGCAAGTGTAAATCTATAGGATTCTTTACTCTTTTAAAACAAAAGAATTCAACAAAAGCAACTTTGTTTCCCCCAACTAACAAAATTTTCTTCCATTCCCAAGAACACGATTGTGACTGATGGTTTAGAATTTATCGTAATGATTTTCCCTTCCAAGGACCTGCCGTTCTAATTTCGTTATGAATATTGTGCGATACTATTCAGTGACAAAATCAATGAGGGACCCTTTTTGAAACTAAAAGGATGGTTTTTTAAAATAACAATTGCCAAATCGAAAAAAGTGCTTGGTATCCTAGTAATTGTTTGAAAAACTGCCATGTCATCAAATATCCACATGCTTTCCTAAGGAATGAGCCTTTTATAAAAGACCACTCAGGACAGGTTTAATTTTTCATTACAAGTGTACAATCAAAGTTTGCAAGAGACATTTGAAGAGGACCTAAATCAAACTGGAGAACCTATCGCATAACCAACTATCTTGTCTGGGCTATGACAAGCAGGCGACATTTTTTTCATCTGCTCTCAATGTTTTGTTGTTCTTATCAGCCATTAATTGCTTGCCTTTTATTCCCTTTTTTAAAAATGTAAGCAATGATTTTCGTTTGAGTGTTTTGAAGATATCGGTTGACTTTTGAATAAGCCGCTCCGTAATGAAAATTTCTGAAGCAAATTTTCCCTTTTCATACGCGTTAAGAAGGTCGCACATAAATTCCGAAGAAGCAACAGAACCCTAGAACAAGCCATTTTACTGCTCAGATGTTATAATGGAATTGTCCAGCTCTGCAGTGTCTGAAACAATTTCAAAACATCAGATTCGTCTCGCTTCATTCGAGTTTTTCTGTTCCATTGTTAACCATTCCTACAAAGTCTCGACATTTTAATTATATTGAAGCTCTTTCATGTGCATTTAGCAACCAACGATTATCAGAATCTTTATTTAAACTGAAACCAACAAAGCCATCTTTTTTTGTATCTCTAAGAAACCTTAGAGAGTAAAATGTATTGCCAAACCCCACAACTGACTTTTTGACGTTCGTTTAAAGCGTTGTTTGTCGATTGAATGACTTAACAATCTTAAGTCAATCACTGCATAGCTACAACACAAAATGTTATCAACCACACCTTTATTGAGTTCGATAGAGTGCACCTTTTCAGAACGCAAACAAAATCACCTTAATTTGTATTTTTTTCATAAATATTTCGTTACACATTCACTTTATAAAATAATTTGTCTCACAAAAACATCATAAATCGACAATTAAATGTTTTTGTCAGTTGCAAATTGATAATGCGTATGTGAGAATACATTGTACATGTTGTATACTGAATCAAAGACGGTAATTTGATGATTTCCGGTATTTCACGAGTATTTGCACGTACATATATGTTATCAAATAATTCATATTTTAGACAATATATAAATACTGCAAATGATTTAAACATTGCATAATGATTAATTCTCAAGTTTAATTAGCTAAAACGGGTAATTGTATAACGCATTTATTTATGAAAGGTGAAAATATGCCTTAATTTGAACCCAAAAAATCGGATTGTTTGTAATGTAAAAAACATTTCATTTTAAACAAAAAATCTTCCGAGTTACATTTAATATAATAAGTTTTGTATCTCTTTTAATTGTTAAAACATATACTTTATTTTTTTTTAATCGCTTTAAATTAAAAAAACTTAATTACAAATTACTTAGTCGTGATTGCTAAATGAGGGGACCATTGAAAGGGACGTTTTTAATCCTCTTTTGGACACTTTTTTTTTAATCTAACACCTTGTATTTTATCAATAAGATAATGAAGTTGAATTATATAAAAAAAAATCGCGGTACCCTGGGGTGTAACACAAACTCCTTAACTAGCGCGCTTTTGAGAACTAGCTGATGGACTAGTTGAAAAAGAATGTACTTTCTATTTAAACATGTTAAACGCAATGGAAAGACACATAATAAGTGATCACCAGAAATCAATAAATATTTAAAAAAACAGAAGAATACTCGACATTTGCGGAAACTGCCATACACATACGATAAGGTCTACAACTACACTTACAGGTAGCATTTAAATCTTAGGCTTTCTAAAAGGGTAAAATAAACCGTCGATCCAAAAACAATGTAACGATAGGGATGATTTTCTGTAGTTGAACAACGATTTTTTTCAAATATATTTGCAGCAATGTGTTTACATAAATTATTGTATACGGTGTTTTGCTGCAATTGTACGAAGTATGATAGAATGCACTCACATTGTTTTAGAAATAAATCTAACATGAGACACACAAAGTATCGCAATTGTCGATGTAGTTGATAGATTGGGACAATTGCTGAAAAAGTCAGCAATACTTTGTGTAAGCTTAAGAAAGGTGCAATCAACCATGGAGCTGCATGTTAGCATGTTTATGCTAAGACATACTTTCTTTTTTTTATTTTGTTTTACAGAGAATGAATGAATGCAGCGGATGGGTGTTGTTGAGCTATTTATTCTTCATGAACATGATGAAATAACACTTGCCGTTCGGTATAAATTTTGAAACCTTTTATTTTTCCTGAATAGGACAAACTATTGGTCTACGTTTATTGTTTCAATAGAAAAAAATCACAACTATTCGAGAAAAAAACTCCAAAAAACAGTTATCGACGAACTATTCTGTGTCGGAAATATATTTAAGACTGTTCGCCAGACTCAGATGAAATGTAAAATAGCTGTACTCAAATAGTTAAAACTTTGCTATCTATGTTTTCAACAGTAACAACAGAAAATGACAAACGAGTTCCAAGTTGTTTTTCTTTCATGCAATTATTATAAAAAGATCTTTGGAATCTTTAAGCATGGACGTGTTTTTTTGCAGTGTCGACAATTATCCTCCATGAACATAGGTGGAACTGGTATGCTCAAAAAGAGTTCCGAGACTGGAACTATGTTCATGGAATTGTACTGACGACGCAGGGGTCGATCCAGCCATTTTCCAAAGATGATTCCAACCCAAGATAAGGGGGGGGGGGGGTCCGACAAAATGTCCCTAATCAAAGCATTAATCGGTAAGAAAAAGTGGTGTTCCTACCCCAGGAACAACCCGTCATTTTAACACAAAGTTTATACGCAATTCTATTCAATTAATTGTTAGGAATAAAAAATTTAAATATGTAGCAGGTTGGAAGAAATTGTTCAAAAATCACAATCTCATTCAAGTCGGCAACGCAACACAAAGTTGTAATCGTGCAGTAATGTATCTTCTGAACAATATTTTTGCAGGTTTTCGTATACTAATCATTGCTTTAAAAGTGCCCTGTTTCGCGAAAGTCTATTTCTCCTGCTGATAATATATATCTATACTATTAAACGAGAAGACCTCATTTTGTGTGTCGCTTCTCTTCTTTCCACAATAAATTAATCAACACGCCTCTGTGTCCTATAGGTACAGTGCAAAGTCGCATTTGTCATCCATTCATATGAATATTCAGATTGGGTTATTTTGGAAGAAAAACGAGAAAAAAGGCATCCGGATATTGTTTCGTCATTGGAAGAAATTTTAAGTCGGATTAGACTTCCGGTTTGCGTTTCTGTATACTTTGAACATACATATACTACGAATAAAGTGTATTTTCAGAATTCTATCTGTTATCATTTTCAAGTTTACTATCCACGGCGGTAACAGAGTTTATTAAACAGAGAGAGTGTGTATAGTACTATATCAATGACCACCATGGATCGATTTGTAAACTTAGAATTGAAAGTAAAAAACACTTTATTTATATAGCAATGAATGTTCATAATATACAAATAAATGCTAAAATTATTCATGTGAACTTTTGATACCTTTTCTGAAATTCTCCAGTCATTAAATCTTTTACAAAATTCATTGATTACAAAAAAGAAGATGTGGTATGAATGCCAAGTTGAGTTAACTCTCCACAAGGGACCAAAATGACACAGAAATTAACAACTATAGGTCACCATACGGCCTTCAACAACGAGCAAAGCCCATACCGCATACTCAGCTTTAAAAGGCCCCGAAATGACAATGTAAAACAATCAAAACGAGAAAACTAGCGGCCTTATTTATGTACATAAAAATGAACGAAAAACAAATATGTAAAATATAAGCAAACGTAACCACTGAATAACAGGCTCGTTACTTAAATGTTCATAACATACTAAATGTATGTTCATATTAAAACTGATAGAAAACCAAAAAATGGGAATTTTTTGAAATAAAGGAGAAGGGATAAAAAAAAAATTCCTGTCCCCAATAACCTATGACTTATGATACTTTTGCTGAAACTCTCCAGTCATTCAATATTTTACAAAATTCTTCCAACAACATTTTACATACTTTAAACTACGCTCTGAATGCCCGCGATTTCGCGGGTGTGTTCTAGTATATATGTATTTTACATCTACCTAAACATTCGGTCTTTATAAATTCTTGTCTTCAAATATTCGGCTTTGCTAGGTCCTGGTGGTGAATCCAGACAAGCGCTTCGGACACATGAAATTAAACGTGTTGCTTACATCTTTTTTTTTTTTTTTTTTTTTTTTTTTAAAGAAGACACCATTTGCTTTTTTGCATTGCATACGTATTGTTGATTTGTTTTTGTATTTTGAGATGACCCCTTGTTTTTGTCACCTGTAATCGTAGTTCTAAAGTGTAATCCTAGCCATAGACCTAGTTTTCGCAAATGTCTGATAAGACTTGAGTTGAATTAAAAATGAATAAATACATTATCGTTTTATACGACTAGACTCATATAATAGAATGATGAAAAGAATAGTAAGACAGACTTACAGCTCTGCCACCTAACATTTAATAAATAGAAAAGGTTCGATTGAGCCAATTACTTTATGTATTCGAGAAATAATGTACACTGTTGTTTTTCTCTTTGTCGTTTCTTTTTTTTGCCATGTTATTGTAAGTTTATTTTCAATTCATGAGTTTAAAATTCTACTTGGTATAATTTGTCTCTTCTCTATAAACAAACAATAAACAAGCAGTAGAACATCGAAGCATTGAAACTGGTGTCACATATATTCATATGCACATAATTCAATAATCGTCACGTTAAAAAATAAGTTATGCATCAAATCTAGAGAAAGTACATTCACATTTTCTCAGAAGCATTGTTTTAGATTGCAAATATAATAGATGTTCTCAATGTAGAAAGGAGTTCCAATGGCTATTTATATCAAACACAGTTTGCTAATTAGGAAAGCTTTTCTTCTTAGATACTAAAATATGGCAAAGAAGTTTTATGTCTGCATCCTTGTTTAAAATACCAGATGACTCAGAATTTTTATGATTCTATCTGATATGTTATTTTTTACAAATGTATCCTGCATTTAGGCTGCTGGTGTCACACCAAATATCTTTGAAGTAATACATGTGATTCAGCGGAGCACAGAAACTAAAACAGTCCTGGGGATCAAAAAAAAAAAAAAAAGAAAAGCAAAAAAAATCACAATCTCATTTGTTTTCTTCACATAGTTAACAATAATTCTCTAGCTTAACTTTCAAATATAGAAAATCACATTCGTAGGAGACACATAACCAAGGAAACGTGCCTTACATAGATACATGTACACAAACGAATTATTATCCGAACAATTTTCTTTCTTCTACTGTCCGTCCTGTTTTAGTTTCTCCATACATATTTTCAAAGAGGTTGTAGAAAATTTTACGTACTCGAATCAGAACTTATATTAGAGCTTGAAGGAAAATTTGTATAGAAGAAAACATTATCCTTTCTGTAATTGTCAACAGATCTGAAAACGGGTGGTGTCTGCAATACCAATTATTTATAGACAAATTGCTGAATACATTGTCATCTCAGCTAGTAAAACGCGTTTCAACTTTGTACTTTTTTTCACTTTCGATCTTTTATATCTGGGCGTCATTGGTGAGTCTTGTGTGGACGAGGCGCGTTTTTGTCGTATAGAATTTCAAACCTGATGCCTTTTGTTATCTAATAATCATGTGTTTCTTTGTCTTATACGTTCTCCTATTTATTTGTATTGTAGTCCTGTAATATTATGTTGTCATTTCAATGTTATATTTAACATTGCCATTAAAGTGCGAGGATTGGCGTGTCACAAAACTAGGTGCAACCCACCATTCTTATCTTTAAAAATGTCCTGTACCAAGTCAGGAAAATGGCCATTGTTATATCATAGTTCGTTTCTGTGTGTGTTACATTTTAACGTTGTGTTTCCGTTGTGTCGTTTGTTTTCTCTTATATTTGAGTGTGAATTCACATTACTATAAGACGTGTCACGGTACTTTTCTATCCAAAATTCATGTATTTGGTTTTGATGTTATATATGTTATTCTCATCAGATCTTGTCTAATGTTTATTCCGTTTCTGTGTGTGTTACATTTTAATGTTGTGTCGTTGTTCTCCTCTTTTATTTAATGCGTTTCCCTCAGTTTTAGTTTGTAACCCCAATTTTGTTTTTTGTCTATAGATTTACGAGTTATGAACAGCGGTATACTACTGATGCCTTTATTTTTCATTTTAATATTCACAGCTATGATGTGATCGTCAGTTTGCAAGTGCTAAAGACCGTCTTTAACATGCATTTAACTGAGAGTTTTATTGTATCTTTCTGTCCCATGTTGAAGTTAAGTACTTTATCATTTGAGATGAGGTATTCTCTGATTTTGAATCATGAATGGATACTCCTTTTTTCAATGATTACTGACAATCCAATTTTTAAATTGTTTTGTGATGCATTGATTTTACATCTGTGACAACTCAGGTATCATCAAAAGATAAGCTTTTAATGTAAACAGACGGGTGTAAAAGGTTAAATGTGCAGACAGTGTGTGGTTATGAAGTTTTCTTTAACTGTTAAATGCTTTATTGGTCAAAAGATGAATAACTCTATATAAACCATTAGGACTTTTTATACTCCAATCCCAGTTTTCATTTTATCTGTTTTATTGTTATGTGTAAAATATGTATAAAGGAAACTATTAATAGATGATTAATTAATGAAACTAATTTACTTGTAATTTTGTTCGAGGGGGAAATAGGTGAGAGAAATATTGTATAGGAAAAAGCACAACAGAGGTGATATAAAATTTCATTACATAGACGGTGCAAAATATCTTATTTGTTTATATTTTTAAATAACTATTAAATCCAAGCTCTTCTTCGTGTATTGATATAAGTTGGCACTACACTGTTGTCATACGGTGTCTCAGGCAAATATTACTATCAATTTGATATATTTTTACCTATGTCTATTATTTCTTATTCCAATCACAACTTGAACGGCGTGAACTTTCTTTCAGTGGTATTGAAATTCTGCACAGCAAACACCTTTTTTTGTATGAAGGGCAAAATTGTATTTTTTGTCTAAGTTATGACAAGAAATATTAGTAAGGGGAAATTGTTTCTATCACAAATAAAATTTCAGTTTTTAAAATTACATAATCTTATTAGGTCTTTCGATTTTTCCGTGGAAAGACCGATTGGTTTTCTTCTGATTATTCTTTTTTTTTCTTCCGGCTAACTGGTTTCCTTCGCTGTTATTTTGTTTCGCAAAATGTCTTTAAGATATTTGGAAATTGATACCGAACAGTTTATACGCTTTTGAAAGTGACACCGCTTAACCGAATACTTTCCCATATTCGAGTGATCTCCACGAGGACTGTTTTTTCTTGTTATTCCTAAGGCTTTGCAGCCGTATAAGAAACCGACAATTTTTTTTCCAAATTGCTTGTTACATCCTCAGGATGTTCTGTTTTATTTTGATGGAAGCCGTATAGAGATTCCATATGAGAGTTTTCTCCCCTTTTGTATTTGATTTAAGTGAAATGTATTTTTAACTAGAAAACCACAAGTGATAGAGGCCTAAGGTCTTTTGATTTGAGGTCATTAGTCCAACTAAATACAAATGAGGTCGAGGTCAAAGATCAAGGTCATGTTTAAAATTTAGATTTTTGCTTCCTATATCTTATTTTCAGAAATCATATAAGATATGGACAAAATCTTTTCACACAATTGTTGGTTGCGACATTTCGTTACACGTAAATTTTAGTTGAAAGGGTACAATGTACGTAGACATTCGATGCAAGTTTTCCCCTTTTTATATCTAATATTAGTCGTATGGTATAATAATTCATTAACAATATAAAGTAGAGGCCTAGAGTCTTTTAATTTTAGGTCTTTGGTTTATGACCTTGAAATTGAGCTCAAGGTCATAGGTAGGTTTAAGGTTCTAGATTTTGATCTTTTACCTCATGCATTGTATGTATACATAATAAAGCCATGGGACTTTTTGCATTAGGTTGCTAGCAATGTGACCTTGAAGAAGCCAACCGGAAGTGACCTTTGTAAAACCGGAAGTAGTTATTTTGTGCACTAAACTAATGTAAAAGAATATAGAAACATATATTTTTGGAATCAGTGCAAGTCAACTTTTAAACAATACCGGAAGTAACATCTTTTGAACCGGAAGTAAAAAACTCCCTTATTTATATCTTTTTGTATAGAAACAATATGTTTTTGGAATCAGCGCTGAAATTGACTTTTAAAAGCAGATATTTATATTTGCATATCAAGATAGATCCTTACTGGAGGAAAGACTTTCAATTGTTCTCTGAACAATTGGTTTTTAATTATTTTTTTTCTTCCGCCAACTTTTTTTTCCTTCGCTGTTTTTTTGTTTCGCAAGATGTCGCTTAGACATATGGTATATGATATCGAACAGTTGATACGCTTTTGAAACTGACACCGTGTAACCAATATCTTTTCCATGTAAGAGTTATCTCCCCGAACACTGTTTTTCTTGTTATTACTTATATGTCGCAACGGTATAAGAAACCGACAAATTTATTTAACCAAATTGCTTGTTATATCCTCAGGATGAATTAATTAATTTTAATCGAAGCTATCCGGAGACTCCATATGATAGTTATACCCCCTTATGTACATGATATAAGTGATATGCATTTCTAACTGGTAAACCATAAGTGATAGAGACAAAGGGTCTTTTGATTTAAGATCCTTGGTCCAAAAAGATGAAAATTAGGTCAAGGTTATATTCTAAATTTTGATTTTATCCTTTTTTCACTCATTTTCATCAAACAAATGAGTTTTCATTCATTTTCATAATATATCGACAATTATTTTCACTAAATTATTAGTTGCGACTTGTCGTAACTTATAAACTTTGTTTGAAAGGCTGCGTAAACAATGAATGGGAGTTTTCGCCCATCTTATATTTAAAATGATGCGTAAATTGATATAACTCATTAACCATACATATTAGAGATCTAGTGTCTTTTGATTTGAGATCCTTAGTTTATGACCTTGAAATCGAGGTCAAGGTTTTATGTTAATTTGACGTTCTAGATTTTGACCTTTGCTCCAAATTCATATTTAAACATCATAAAGCCATTGGAACTGACATATCAACTTAATTTTAAATATTTTCACATCAAAATATATTGTAAGTGGTGAAAAGACCTTCAATTAATCTCTGAACAATTGTTTTTTTCATTTTGTTAGTTTTTATTGTCTTTGAAATAAATGACAGTAACTGCGAGTACTGTGATATCTGTACTTTGTTTCGGTTTTATGGTTATAGGTATTTCAATACCCTGTCATGTCTGTTCTATGTTTTTGTTATATAATTATGTTTTCTGCTTTGTCTCGATCTGATGGCAAACAGCTTAAGCAACTGATTTGAATAGTTTGTTCCTATGTTGTGCTATAAAACCACTATCCCAGGTTAGGGGAGGGATGAGATCTCACAAACATGTTTAACCTCGACACATTCCTAATGTTTAAATCTAAGCCTGTATATCAGTGGTTGTCGTAGGTAAATGTTAGTAATTTTTTTCCCGCTAATTATTTAAATATAAAATAGATGCAAAGATATCAAAATATATCAAAAGAGAGGCAAAAATATCAGAGAGCCCCCCCCCCCCCCCCCCAAAAAAAAAAAAGACCCACCCTCTTAAGTCGAAAAAAAATTGACAATGCTTTGTCTAAATTAGACAAACAATAATACACACCACACACATACTTTAGAAAATACATGTAGATTATGCCATAAGTTTTAATATTTTCATACTTTTCATGTAATAGCCTTCTATAGCCGCCTATATGTTTTTTTCTCATTGTTAAAGACCGTTCGATTACCTGTAATTCCACACATCCACTTGATGGATAGTTATCTCAATGACAATCATAACACGCTTTCTTATTTCTATAGACATTCTAAATTGACAAGTTGTTGAAAAAAAATAAGACAAAACCCTCAAACAAAGGCAAAGCAAATCGTAAGAGTCTTTTAAACTGAACGGCAAAGTTCATTTATCACTTGTAAAAGAATTTTAAGAGGCATAGAAGAACAAATAAACTTTAGTGTGGCGTGCTTGTCGTTTGGGTTTTCTCTTTTAAATACATGTCAGATCATAAGAACTACCGAAGGCGGATCAAAGAAATCGGGTTCGTTTCTACTACTAGTATAAAAGGAGAATTAACTTTTACTTGCAACACCCAAGTAGTTGTTAGTAAATTGGACATTTTAAAAAAGTACCATTTTGGTCACTTTTTTTCGACTACAAATAATATTTCCTTTTTTTTTTATGTTTTTAAAGAATTAATTGGTGTATATGTTCCAGACCATATGAGTATTTGGACCATATGCGTATACTCATATGGTCCGATCATACGCGTATGAGCCGACCGTACGCGTATGGTCGGACCATATGAGTATATACTCGTATGGCTATTAACGGGCCGGACCATATGAGTATTTTGACCATACAGGTATGTTTTTTCAAATATGCATTACAAACGTTTCGATGATAGAAACTTTATCTGAAAAAACAATGATGGTTACATGACAATGTATTAATTTAAAGGCTACGTTAAAATTAAATGTCGATGCCAAAGTTATAATTTTCATCGCTTATTACCCATTCTTGCTTGTAGGCAGAGACATGTAGGCTTATGGTAACATTAACCTCCACACGGTAACATAACTTTTTTTCGCATTTGCGTGTCATGTATTGTACACGATCCTTTTCAGTTACACTATTTGTTAGCGAGTGAAAAGATAGCCTTCTTTGCAGCTGTGTGCAGTGATGCCGAGGTTTAGGGTTATTCCGATTTGTCTACGGTGTTAATGAAGCTCTAGATTTCAAATATCGTAATAAAAAATGACTACAGTACACCATATTCACAATAACAACTTAAATAAAATGTGTTCCTTGCCAATGATTTCTTACATGTGAAACAGTTTATTGAGAAATTTTGGAAGTTGTCTTTTCAAGTCGACATAATGATATTCACTCGTAATACAAATCGGTAATGGACATCGGTATAAAATGTGTGTATTATAGTTTTGACTAGGTAGTAAAATTAACTATGTGAAACTTCTTATTCTTATTCAGTTAATCTCTTTATTATAATATGATAATGGAATGACCTATATGATAGCGTATTTTTAAGGAACGGTCATACCATATGAAGAGTTTAGAAGTATTCAAAGTAAACTGTAACAAAGTGTTAATTACCCCGACCATACGCGTACAGTCGGACCATACGCGTATGGTCCAAATACTTATATGGTCCGGAACATATACACTCGACCAATTCACTCACAAACAAATAAAAGTCCACAGGATATTGAGTGACTTGGTCCAGTTTATACACCAATAAATTCCTTTTAAAAGGCGTTTTATCCTTATAATTCTTAAAAAATGAAGATAAGGAATATATTTTTCCACACTGGTAACCTCTATCACATTGGAATTGTATATTTGTGTCGTTGAATAACTCCTAGCTCATGAATATGTGTTGGCTAACGTAAGTGTATGTACATTTGTGATCTACATGAAATTTCCATTCCGATAAAAAAAAAATCAGCTGGAAAAACTCTAATTATCATTCAAACGAACTTCATTGTTTGCGTTTGTTAATTTATTTAATGATTAACGTGCAGTGAAATAAATTTTTTTAACGTCGGTGTTATTATCGACGTCATCTTGTATACATTAGTTACGAAAAGAAGTTCGTTCAACGTCAAAATCAAGAACTGGCAGTCCTGTCGACCAATCATATCAACGTATTTAGAAAATGACAATCCTGCTAAAAATCAAGCAATAGTGAAAACATTACAAACTAAAACTCGCACAAGTTTACATTCGTTTCAAGTTCAAAATATAATAATACTGGCGTGCATGCACGGCTATAACCTTAGTTTCCTTTTTACGTTCGGATATTTCAAGATATTATTGATTTAAAATGAGCTTAAAATTAAGAGAACCAACATCATTATTTCCAACTATTCTTACCAAACGAATTTCTAGACACACAGAAACGAAAGACTTACACTTACATTTTTGTAAAGCAGGAACAAAGTAATTTCAAAGAAGGATTGTTAAGTCTGTAATGTTTTGAACATTCTCTTTATTTTCACCTAACATTCAAAATATAATAAAATTATCCAGTGACAAAAAAATCATGCATGTTAAGACAGAGAAAAACAAGAAATGGAATAGGTGGTCCTGTAATAAAGAAGTTTCACATGGATGACGGGTAAATTTAGTCTGCCGCATAACACTTACGGTTTATCAAATACAAGTAAGTATAAAACACACAAAACTGCTTTGCAACAAACCACGTACGATTTCTTCTTAAAGAGTTATAACAAGGTTTCTAAACAGACAGATGCCATTGTTATTCCTTGAAATGAGGAATCGGATTTAACGACCCCATTCTGAACGGACGTGGTTGTGTTCTTTTACGTCTTGCACTTCAAGCGGACGCCCTTTTTTGGCAAGGTTTAACCGCCGGTCGACACACGATCAAAGTGATCATATTTCTAATTCCAAATCATCCTAGTTCTAACATTCAGTATATATTTGGCTTACGTGTCTTTAAAAACAAATTCTATGGATTGTGTCCTCTATCATCTTTTCTTTTGTAGAAGTAGACAATCCTTGATAAATTCTAAATTATGTTTTGTAGTGAAGGTAAAGACCTATTTTAGGACCATTCAAATAGAAGAACAATCATTACAGTGAATTTATATTTCTAAAATAAGTTGAGTAAAAACCAAAAAAATAGAAATCTCTAAACAGGCATTGGTTAACACGAATATCGACAAATCTTCGTCTTCTTACTCAATTTTGAAAATCAAGAAAAGATAAAAAAAAATGACGGATTTGTTCTGCAAAAGCCATATAAATCTAGTTGATTAATACTGATAAAAAAATTTACTGATACCATCCTTATATTTTGTACGTCACGTGTGATACAAAATCGTTATATATATAAACAGTATGAAAAAGACGTCCAAACATGCACAACACTTTTATGTTTTTATAAACTAATACAGATTTTCTAACAATGTTCCTGTTACTGTTTGACGCTCCTACTGCCTTCTGTCTACAAAATTGAAAACTTAGAACGAGGAAAAGATCATTGATTATCACCGACTTAACTGATAGCATCTTATGGAAATTATTAATTACTTCGGAAAACGCCCGTACCAAATCAGGAATATGATAGTTGTGTTCCAGTCTAAATTATTTGGTATGTTATATTGATTTACTCTTTTTTTAATTCATTTTGATTTCAGTATTTTTTGTTAATATATTTTTTAACAGCGAAGGTTTAATAAGGAACACATTCAAGTTAGTTCTTATCTGAATCCAGCAAAGTTTTAAGCACACAATTATTGGCCCTATATGCGCATGATTAACATACTGATTTCCTATCTTTTCAACACCAGAAGGCCAATTTTAAGTTTTTATTTTGTTATTTCTTTAATGTGTTTTCATTTTTTATTATTGTCAATTTAGGAGACATTTTTTTCTGTAATCCATTGTGATAAGGTCATGTTAGCGCCTTAAACTATAGATTCCAACTTGTTTGCATACTTCATTATACCAGGAAAAAATATATAACTCTTCAACACAATAACAAATATCAAAGAAGTTCAATAAATATATTATAGCATGTATAAACACAAGAATGAGTAAACACATCAACATTAAATACAATTATAATAATTAAACACAACCATTATCAAACACAATCATTATTAAACACAAGTATTTTAACCATAATTTATTATGATTAAACATAATCATTACTAAACACATTCATAGTTCAACACTATTGTAATAAAACACACTCATAATCAAACTCTATCATAATCAAACACAATTATTGTTAAACACAATCATAATTCAACACTTTCATAATTAAACAAAATCATAATTAAACTCAATCATAATTCAACACAAATATAATCAAACACAAACTTAATTAAACACAATCATAATTCAACACAAACATAATCAAACACAATCATAATTCAACACAAACATAATCAAACACAATTCCAAAACGTTAAACTTCCAAATGAATGTTTTTTAAAGCTTCGAATTGCAGTACAATCTATACGTCAATACGCCTTAATATTTCTAGTGTAACGTACATTCATCATACAATTTCATTGCAAATTTGGCTGCGAAAGCACCTATTACAACCATCAGAATAAGAAATCAATCTTTACCATTACCATGATTACGTGGTATTGAGTTATCTTACTCCACTGTCATAAATGATAACACAATTAATTCATAACCACTACATGGTATATTATGAATATAATTCGATTTAAAGGACTTGGCCGTTAAATCGCGTTATCAGAGGAAGGATTCCAAATAAGTGATTGAACCAAACTACAGTGAGAAGGAATAGTCTATCTGTCAGATATTGAAAGTTATCTAATTTTATACAAGTTACAACTTCAGTTATGTTTTTTTCAATTTTCACCTATTTACTAACCAGTTCTGCTTTTATCAATTTGCATCCATTTATTGTCCATCAAACGGCGAAGTAGGTCATTGGCTTCGGGAATCTGTTAGCTAGTAGTTACTGCGGTCAGATTCTTGTTATTACAGAATATTACAATCAGAGTTATCTGTTATATCGACTCTCAATGTATGGTACTGGTTGGCGGTAACAAGTTCCAAAACATTCTTTATGAAATGAACGTTTTTGAACTTGTTTAGTGGCGGACTTTATAGGCTGCACCAGTATCGATGAACTTGATTTATCACTGTATTAATATTTAATTTAGAACATTAATCCATGAATTTTTCATTTCCACCTCAAACGTAGTTTCTCATGTTAATTTTGGACATCTGTTGCCAGGGTTCAATTCAGCACCCCATTATTTCAAAGTTTCATTTTATTTGAATTTTGAATTTTATTTATCCATTTTATTTGCATCTAATTTACGGTTGCCCAAAGACCCTTTGTTTGTGGGTTGGTAACCGACAGAAGCCATGATCTTACTTCGCCAATAAAATATATTTTGACTTTCATAACGTCTTCTCTCTTATAATTCGATTTAAAGGGCTTGACCGTTAAATCGCGTTATCAGAGGAAGGCAAGACTTGTGACAGTTCATGTACAGGTCAATGTAACGCGCATGTCTTAATTCGATTACACGGCATATCAATTTTAACAGCTATAGCACTCTTCACAATATTCTGAATGCACGGTCTACTAGGAAGTAACTGAATATATTTAAGGTAAGATTTTTGAGTTTATTGTACGTTTATTTAATGTAAACCCACCCATCCCTCCACTTTTAGTTTTTCCATACTGCTGTTTTATGTCTTATTTTACAGATTTCTGCTTGTCTCTTACCCCTACATAGAACTCCTGTCACGGCTTCTGGATTTACAACTCTTCGCCAGTCTATAAACACAATTAACCACAGTATGACGTCCATTTGACGAGTGATAACGGATTAACAGTCATAGTGTACCGATAAATAATGTTATGACAGTCTTTTAGCAGAGTTCATGATCATCACTAGGTCGGACTTTATAGGCTGCACCAGTACCGATGAACTTGATTTATCACTGTATTATTATTAAATTTAGAACATCCATGTAATTTTCATTTCCATCTCAAACGTGGTTTCTCATGTTAAATTTGGACATCTGTTGCCAGGGTTCAATTCAACACCCCATTATTTCAAAATTTCATTTTATTTTAGCTTTTATTTGAATTTTGAATTTTATTGATCTATTTTATCTTAATCTAATTTACGGTTGCCCAAAGACCCTTTGTTTGTGGGTTGGTAACCGACAGAAGCCATGATCTTACTTCGCCAATAAAATATATTTTGACTTTCATAACGTCTTCTCTCTTATAATATACTATTATAAATACATTGTAAATATAATAGCTGAATTTCAAAATGAACATTCAAAATATTGTGAGAAATGTTTAAAGTGGTCTATTTCGGACCAACCAACAATACATGAATCAAGTAATATGACATATTGACAAACCTTTTATTAAAATTGTCCACTTCAAAAGATCCACAAGATTACGTTATATTTACAACAGATCAAATCGTAGTAATTAAAATTTTATGAATTATACAATGCATATGTATTCTAAAACTCATAGTAACAAAAATGTAAATATTATTCTGATCAAATTATATTACAAAATAAACTATGGGAAAGAGCTACTTTACAAAATGTATCAAGCTAACTGTCACAAATAGCTTCGGACAGCTGTTGAATTTCAGAATTGCAGAATGACAACAGACAGATATTGGTACTACATAGCGACAGGGACACAACACTTACTCTTGTAAAATTTGATTGGAAGATGAAATATATATTAGACCTCGCTTCATCCATCTGTGCTATGGACACATAAAATTGACACTCAATAAGATTGTTTCTGTCATAGATTATATTCATATGACTGTTTATTTCTGACAATAAGTTCACAATTTGTTCCAATTAAACTGTACAAGACCAAAGGAATTAACCTTTAGCATTTCAATAAAATATCATCAATTTAGACTTTACCAATTTAACAATAGCAATACGAACAAATTAATGCAATACGTATTGGGGGTACTGTTTCTATTAGAAAACATCACAGATGTGTTTTAACAACAATATTTCTGATTCGTCGCTTTTATTAAAGCTGTAAGGATCACAGTTGTGTTCTAAAAAAAGTCTTACAATATCAGTATGTCCATTCTCAGATGCGGCCAAAAAAGATAATATTTTGTTTTCATTTTCCATATTAACACAGCTGCGTTCTAATAATAACTTTACATTATTATAGTAACCCTTCATAGAAGCAATAACTACAGGTGATTCTTTTCTATCATTACACATACTAGGATCACACTGATAATAATCTAACAGTATCAGTATGTCCATTCGCAGACGCAACAAACAAAGGTGATACATCATTATTATCACCTTTTCTAGGATCACACTGCAATAACTTTGCAACAACAATATTTCCCTTTTTAATAGCATAAAACAAACAAAGGTGTACCTTTCCAATCAGTTACATTTACATCGACATGCTCTGTTCATAGAATTGGTACCATGTCCCAGTAGCATTGACGGGTCATCGATAATAGCATATATGATATGTCGTCACTTGGCACATCAATTAAAACTTTGTCAACGTCGACTTCCTGCTGAAGGTATTGGACAATTTTTTTGCGGAATGTCAGACATTTGAACTGTCTATTAAGAAAGATGTCCTTAATGGAACCTTTTTGAATGTCTCTCAAAATTCGTTTAAAATAATTTTGTTCTTTTATACCAGGAACCTTTATAACATTTTTGTCTTTTGCTAGGTTTTGGTTTTCATTTTGTATTGATTCTAATACAAATCTATCAAATATAACATCTTTATGGGCTACCTCAAGAACCAGGTCAAAGAAAAATTCCCCACAAAACGAGAGGAAAATATCATATATCTTGTCATGAAGTATTCTGTAGGTCGATACCGTTTTCTTTACGTAAGACATCTCAATTTTTTGCAATTCAGACTTGACGACTTTTATTGAAAAACGCTCACTAAGATAAAAATGTTCGGATATGGCCTCTAACAGTTCTGTCATCCAGTGTGATCTTGATAACATGTTTTCATCTAAACTATTGTTAAAGGCAATGAAAAGACTCATCGTGGCCAATGTTGTTTGATCAGTGGCTTTTCTCAACAAGTCCAGATCACTTTTTATAACACTTATCGGATTAGCAAAGAAATTCTGAACACCGGTTAATTTCTGTTTTGAATAAAGGAAACATAATAAAGGAAAGAAATTAAATTTGTCAACTAGTCCAGACATTTGAATAGCATGCAATTCACTCTCTGTTAAGTAGATACTTGCTATTTGATTTCTTTCAATGTCTGTAAGACTGTAACTAGAAACAAAGTCGCAGGCTATTTCTGACAATAGTTCTACACCTGTAAATGAACGATCAAGATAAATGTGTTTTCTACATGATAACAAGATTTGTATCTTGTGATCCTTAATTAGTTGTTTTATATCGGCTGATAATGTTGTCCAACGATTGACGAGTCCAATATCTATGGTTGCTTTTCCACAAACATCATCAATAACAAACACTTGTTTATATTTCGGTTCGCAGTATTGAATAATGTCTTCTGGACTGTGGACAGGAACAATAATATAACCTTCCTGTTTATGAAGCTGAAGGGCAACATGGTGAATTGCAGTAGATTTCCCACATCCTGATGAACCTACCGCCACAATAACATCTTTAGTTTTGAGAAGTTCTTCAATACGACTGATAGCTCTGGTTTTCACAACCTTATTATCATCCTGTCCCCATTCGTATATCAAATCTTCGTGGATTTCTGTAATCACAATAGATTCCAATTTATCCGAAACGTTTACAAAAACAAAATTAAAAAAAAGAATGGTTAAAACTGTAATGAAACATATAATGCAGAAATAACATATTTATATATACATTTTGAAATACAGATATGAGATAGTTGAAAACCATCTTACGACAGCTACTTCGTTAATTTTTCTTTTAATCGTTTAGAAAAATGCCAATATCTTGTATTATAAACAGCTAATTGTCTAGATGTCTTTTCGGCTTTGATTTCGTATATTTTTTTCCTTTTCGTTCAAGTATACGGAGCACCTTCATTCACTTATACGGACCATCATTTAAGTACATCCAACTTCGAGTTCATGTATACTACATGTACCATGTGGTTGGTGAAAACATTACACGGCAATATCTATCAAACAGAAGTGTCTAAGAAAAATATTGTAGACACAAGAAATATTTTCATGTTTACTTTATTTAACTTAAAGTATAAAAGTCACAATAACCATGGCATATCTAAAACATTGAGAAAGACAAATCCTAGAGTATCATTAGTTTGGTAAAATTTTTGTAATTTTCGAAATTTGTTATTTAGATATACCAAGTAGTAACACACTCAATTCGGATAGCTGTTTGTCAATACTTCGCTTACTTTGTAATGCTTTTGGAACTTGACTTGACTCTTTCTGTGAATTTCGTAATTCTACCAGTATTTCTTTATCATTGTTATTCAATATCCTATCTTTAAGGTCTTCACAACGTTGTTTAAATTGTGGTCCACCAAGATTTAAAATAGCCTGCAGGAAGAACACATGATACAACATTTTGAGCTTTGTCTTTTTTTGTTTAAGAAATGCATTTCAATTAGTTGAGACAGCCAATTCTATCATCAAATGGAAGCTACAAAACCAGAAGGGCGTAAAAAATCTGGCGTTTTTCCTCATTTGTAGCACCCGAGTAAAAACATTTTGACAACCAAATAAAAAAGTGAAGAGTGATTTCTTTGCCTGGGATTATTGGACTCGCCCTATATTGAATTATTATACCATTTAAGGAACATTAAAATAATCAAAACGCATCTATGATATGTCTTAGACTGCTGTGCACTTACATTAATAATTCCTTTGATAATTTATTCCACGCAAGAACTATTATTATGTATCTGTTTTCCTATCAATATTTCTTCGTAAGATGCTTGTCGTATATTATGTTAATAATTATGTTATTAGCAAAACAGTTTAACAAAAAAATCTACCTTAAAAGCAAATTGAAAAAGTCAATCTGACAAAATCACACGCTTTGTGAAAAAATGGAACCTCAGAACCCACTTGCACAAGGAATGCCCAAAGTTAAACAGTCTAAAACCCGAAGGCGGGATGCATAAATACCGAGTTACCGCAAAAGTTTTACGACCAAACGGAACATATCTACACCAATATGATATAATTGACATTGGACAAAGTTACGAGAACGATCGTCGATGAACGCGGGTCTAATGGAGCTAAATAGAAAACAAAAGAAAACTTTTCTTAAACAGTTTCTCCTCTAGATCGTTGAATGGGTTTACAGTTTTGCTATGACTTTCAATTTGTTCTTCTAGTGACATTGTTTTGTTAAATAATGTTTATGAACGAAGTTACCTGGCAAATGTCGTTCCAGTATGTTTCGAAATCATTACTTGTCAACGTCCAAGCATCATGATGTGCAAACATGTTTCTGTAGTATTTCAATCTGGACAGATCTGCCCCTTCACTGACATCTGACTTAAGTGGTAAAATGTCTCCTATCTGTATTGGTGTAAGGTGTCGAATCAAACAGGTCATCAATGTCAAGTCAAACTTCTTTGAAGTGACAGTGCCTGATAAAGATAAATACATGTATTTGAAATAATAAAACACATAAATATGTAGCGATAAATTCTGATAAATATGTGTCTAGGAAGGTCTGGCAGACATTTTTATATTTTTATGATCAATAAATTGAATCCTATTTAAGTAGGACTTCTTTTATAATGATAGAAACATTTTCTAAACTTGTCCATGTCCATAAAGTTTTAAAGTTTTGCTTTGCTCAATAATTCGACCAAGATGTATGCAGCTCTAATGAACGTAGTTTCTTCATATTTTATAAATTAGTGAAACAAACGGTACATGTTATAATTAGTAACAATAGGAATAATGAATTCCCAGTAAAACTTGATTTGCGACCACCAAATCGCCAATAGATTTCCGTAAATCTTCGAACACAAAACTTTTATCTCCATATTGGTCATTTACTCTAAAATTTAATTTCACCTGACGATGGAAACATCAAATCCCACTGCACCTGGTTAAGGATTCTCTTTCTTTTTAATGGTTCTAATACTCGCCACTTGTCTTGCTTTAAAGCGGTTTCAAGCCCATTTGTTGGACGAAACTCTTCGTCAAATTTTGCTCTCACAGCAGAAGGAGCAACTTTATACAGCAGACTGATGATCCGCAAATAATTCATCTCTTCTGATTCCGACATGATGTTTGATCCAGTATAATCCAGCTTATCGTATTTTTCTCTGTTTCTAAGTAAGAATATAACATGTTAAAATAAGTTCCAGTACTACATTGTTATCACATGACAGCTTTCTCAATTTGCAAAGGAAATATCGTTCAAAAGACGAAAATAAATAATTAATCGAGGCACTATGATATAAATTTACTTCTTACGATAGGCTACATTATTCCTTTTGTATTCCTATTTTTACAATCCTTTCACCACAAATTACTCAAAATTGTCACCTATTTCTCACATCGATAGAATCATTCAGCCTGGAAAGCACATCCTGATTATTACAGAGATCGTATCCCTATTTCGGGGCCCGGTTAACAACATCTCTGTAATAATAAGGATGTGCTTTCCAGGCTGAATGATTTTATCAATGTGAGAAATAAGTGACAATTTTGAGTAATTTGTGGTGAAAGAATTGTAACACTAGGAATAGAATAGGAATAGTGTAGATTATCGTAAGTGCCTGTGCCAAGATAGGTGCCTGTAGTTTATTTTTTTCCTTTGTTGCTGTATGTCTATTTGGTTTCGTTAATTATTTTTCATACATACGTCAGGCCGTTAGCTTTCTCGTTTGAATTCTTTACATTTGTTACTGGTATTTCGGTGCTTTTTATGACTGACATATGCGGTATGAGTTTTTTTATTGGTTGAATTTCATAGGCTGTAAAGTTACCTATTGTTGTTGATTTATGATTTATTTGGTGTCTTGTGGAGATATGTCTCATTGGCAATCATACCTCTTCTTCATATTTTTATCACCTATAACAAATTTAAGAGAGTTAACGTTACAAAGTTGTTGTCATTGTCTGAAACATCCAATTCACAAGGGTCTCTGCAAGTTAAAAAAACAACATACTTCAACGTCTATATACTGGGTTTTAAAACAAATTTTTATGATTAAAGGATCTTAGCTAACCATTGACTAACTTTTACATTGTTGATACTATATTGAAACACAAAGCATGGAGATTTGAAACCAAACATAGTATATTTAACATCATGGAGGTGTTTGATATACAAATTAAATTCGAGATTTTTATAAGTTTTTTCGCCCTCTTTATGTCTAATTATGGTCGTTTGAAGTCAAACTGCAGCCATTTAATAGAAGTTAAAAACTTGTTAACACCAACTTGGTTCGGTAAGTTTTCGACTAGAAATTGTTAGATCCATTGTGAAGCACACAAATTATTCATCATTCAGGTCTTTATTATTTCTATTTAAGGACATGACGTTCATATTTCCAATAATTTACATTCTGCAACACGACGAGCCAGCATAGCGAATTCGATCCAGTTTTATAAACATCATGCAAAGTGCACGTGACGTGGATCTAACCATGCTAACAATAAACGATAATTTTCCATTTTTCAATCACAATTGAATTTTCAATGATTAATACTTTATCTTTATCTTATTATACTTGAGATTTATTTCGTATCAAATAAAATAATTTTTATTATATTTGAAATTTATTAAGAGTTAACAATAACTTAAAACTAGGTTGACAATTTAGATTTGATTTGCTTTATCAAACTTAGTGAACATTTGAGTTAAATTTTACATTTTCAAACGTAATAGAAATATTGGAATACGCATTAAACATATGTATGTGCATGCATTTATAAGTTCCGATTTTTTTTCTCTCACTAAATTAGATTCTTCTATAGTTTAGATGCAATGAAGTAACCTCTATTGCTACACATGTGAATGTTTGTCACTGACTTACAAACATGTAACCTAAAAAACAAGATATGTACAAAGTTCACAAAACAAATTATTTGAATCTCTCTGTATGAAATTTTAAACCCAAAAGGGTCCATTATTAATAAATTAACAATTTCTATATCTAAATGCCGGGTTATCAAATATATGAAACATTTTGATATTTACTTTTTATTTTATTAATCATAAACTATAAAAAAAAAAGTCGTATTCCTACTTGAAAAAATAAATACGTGACACTGTATTCAAACGAGAAAACTAACGGTATAATTTTTGTACAAAAGATGAACGAAAAACAAATATGTAACACATAAACAAAAGACTTTTGTTTCATGTACTTTCAAGAATCACAGTTTATGTTCTAACTCAATAAAGACGTTTTAACAGGCACCCGAGCATGAATCAGTTGTATGACATGACAACATAAAAAGACACATGTTACGGCCAGAAATCGCCTTTAAATTGTAGCCAACATAAGACACAAATTAATAATAAAATTTAACAATATTTATTATACAAAAGTTTACAAGAAGTATTACACAAATATTACTGTCAACCTAACTGTCAAAATATGAGTCCAATCTTTTATCTGTATCTGTATCCGGATATCTTTCGGAATCCAATCTGAATATTATGTTCACTACTACGGCCACAATCCAGTATGATGTTGTTTGTAGAATTAAAGTTTCAATCTAAATTGCTGTGAATACTAAAGTCTATCGATGTCTAAGTCTAAGTCCAAGAGTGCAAGAGTGAGAGTTTAACTTTAGTGTCTGTATATATATATAGTTGTCATGGAAGATTCTAGAACAGTCTATAATGGAACATCATGGAAAGTTACAACGGAAGTTTCTTGTAAAATGTAGGAGTTTATATAACGCATCTTTTATTAGGATCATTCGGGAAAGTTCCAATCATTCTGTAATTGTTCCAGTGATTTCTAAACTGCACAGTTCTAAGATTATTCTGTAAACAACTATCAGGCCACACAACACAAATCAGGCCAACATAAATAAATACAATAATTACAATATCATAACACCTCCCCCCTTAAAAGAAGTTTTAGTGTAACAAAAACTTATCATGAATAATATGAACAAAAATACATAGTATATACAAAGTGTTTTAATAAGCTCTAGATAAAGCATCTGCTATTACATTATCTTTACCCTTAATGTGTTTTACAATTACATCATATTCCTGTAACAATAAACTCCACCTAGTCAACCTCTGATTCTTGTTTCTCATTTTATGTATGAAGGTGAGAGGATTATGATCAGTAGAAACAAGAATAGGATATACAGTGGGATTCAAATATACATCAAAGTGTTGAAGTGCTGACAACATTGCAAAACACTCTTTTTCAATAGTTGAATAATTTTTCTGATGTTTATCTAATTTCTTAGAAAAATATGATATAGGTTTCTCAACATTATCATCTGTCTCTTGATATAAAACAGCTCCAATTCCTACATCGATTGCATCAACGGCAAGTTTAAATTGTTTTTCAAAGTCTGGAGTAATCAGAACTGGACTATTAATTAGAAGTGATTTGCTATTTTCAAAAGCGTTTTGACAATTTTCACTCCAGATAAATTTAGAATCTTTTCGTAAAAGATGAGTCAATGGTTGTACCACAGTAGCAAAATTTGAACAAAATTTTCTGTAAAATCCAATCATGCCTAAATATCTCATAAGTTGTTTTCTATTTGTAGGAGGAGGAAATTTGGAAATGGCTTCCACTTTAGCCATAATAGGTTTCACTTGACCTTGGCCAACTGTATGCCCTAAATAATCAATAGAGGCCTGACAAAATTCACTTTTACCAAGATTAACAGTCAAATTTGATTGTGACAATCTATCAAAAGTATCATACAATTGTGTTAAATGCTGTTCCCAGCTATCACTACATACAATTAGATCATCAATATAAGCATAACAACAGTTTAAATCTTTTATAACATTATTGATCATTCTTTGAAACGTAGCTGGTGCACTTTTCATGCCAAACGGCGTTACAGTATATTGAAATAAGCCATCTGGTGTAACAAAAGCTGATATTTCACGAGCTCTCTGTGTCAGTGGAACTTGCCAATAACCTTTCAACAAATCAAATTTGCTCACAAGCTTTGCTTGACCAATGTTGTCAATACAATCGTCTATCCTTGGAATCGGATAGGAAGCAGATTTTGAGACTGAATTTACTTTTCTGAAATCAGTCACGAAACGAAAGGTTTTATCTGGTTTTGGCACAAGGAGACAAGGAGAGCTCCATTCACTGTTACTCGGCTCAATAATATCATTGTCAAGCATATATTTAATTTCTTTTCTCATAGCTTCAAGTTTGAGTGGATTAAGCCGGTAAGGATGTTGCTTAATTGGAGAAGAATCTCCTACATCAACATCATGACAAACAGCAGTGGTTTTGTTTGGCACATCTGGAAAAAGATTTTTAAAAGAAAATACCAAAGTTTTTATTTCTTCTCTACGATCAAAAGACAGATGTGCAAGTTTTGAGTCTAAATTTGACAAAATTTCTGAATTTTTCAATCTAACCGTCTTTTCCATAGTTTTAGAACTAAAAGGTGGTTCAATTACATCTGGTTTGTCATGATTGTTTTCAAATTTAACCATGTCTAAAGTGGTAACTGGTTTACTCTCACGCTCAAAATATGGTTTTAACATATTAATATGACACACTCTGTTTTGTTTACGCCGACCTGGAGTTTTTACAATATAATTTAAATCATTGATTTTACTGTCTATTGTATAAGGACCACAATATTTAGCTTGTAAAGGATGTCCAGGGACTGGCAAAAATACAAGTACCTTATCACCAGGCTCAAAAACTCTATCCCTGGCATCTTTATCATACCAAATTTTCATCTTGCTCTGTACATTTTTTAAGTTTTTCTGAGCAATTTGACAAGCAGCATACAATTTTTCTTTAAATCTAGATACATAGTCTAAAAGATTCAAGTCAGTATGTTCAGTAAGCCACTTTTCCTTAATCAATTTTAACGGTCCCCTTACAGTATGGCCAAATAACGACTCAAAGGGACTAAATCCAAGGGATTCTTGAACAGCCTCTCGGACTGCAAAAAGTAGAAAGTGAACTCCATCATCCCAGTCTCTGTCAAATTGAAGACAAAAAGTTTTTATCATGTTCTTCAATGTTTGATGAAAACGTTCTAAGGCACCTTGAGATTCTGGATGGTACGCACTTGATCTATACTGAGCAATCCCTAACTGGTACACGACTTGCTGAAATAAACCTGACATGAAATTTGATCCCTGGTCGGACTGTATAGACATAGGAAGTCCTACTAATGAGAAAAATTTGATAAGAGCTTTGACAATAGTAGGTGTCTTGATATTTCTTAGCGGAATAGCCTCAAGAAAGCGTGTGGATGTACACACGATTGTCAAAAAATACGCATTTCCAGTTTTGGTCTTTGGTAAAGGTCCTACGCAGTCAATTAGAACTCTGCTGAAAGGTTCGTCAAAGGCTGGAATAGGCAGAAGTGGTGCTGGTGGTATTTTCTGGTTAGGCTTACCAACAACCTGGCATATATGGCATGATTTGCAGTATTATTCTGCGACATCATTTCGAAGTCTGGGCCAGTAGAAATGCTGCAAGATCTTAAGGCAAGTCTTCCTTATACCTAAGTGTCCAGCCAAGGGGGTGTCATGGGAAAGACCAATAATTTCTTGCCTATAAACTTTAGGCACCCCCACTTGGTATACCACTCTCCATTCCTCCTCTGGAGTAGCATCAGGAGGCCTCCACTTCCTCATAAAAATGCCGTCCTGATGGTAATAGCATTCGGCCACTTTGTCTGCTTCCTCCTGTGGTTGAGCCCGCTGGTTGAGCTGAAGAACCTCAGGGTCTTTATGTTGTTCTTCGAATAAATTCTTTCGGTCTAATGAATGGCTGTTTACGTCTGGCCATGGTATAATAACATTCTTGTTAACACTAGGTGGTCTTATTTTGGCCTTTTCTGAGCTACCAGGACCTTCAATGTCAGCTAGGAAAGTGTCAGAAATGTCCATGTAATCAAACTGGTTTTCTTGCAAATCCTCATCTTGTTGTTTTCTAGCCATCGCCCTAGTGACAACACAAGCTGGATACAATTCAGCATCATCTTCAGGTAATTTAACATCCACCACCGGTTCACTGGTAACAATTGGTTCAGCAACCACTTTGTTCCTAGCTAGATCATTTCCTAGCAATAATGTAACACCCTCTACAGGGAGATTAGGACGAACACCTACAATAACTGGTCCAGTTATCAAATCTGACTTCAGATAAATACGATGGAGAGGAACATCTATACAACCCAACTCTACACCTTGTAACAAAACGGAAGCACCAACAGAAGTCTTCTCGGACAAAGGCAACACACCTTTTAGCAATAAGGACTGAGAAGCTCCAGTGTCCCGTAAAATCTTAATAGGCTGAAGAGTGGTATCATCAACAATAGAAACAAACCCATCAGACATAAAGGGTTTATATTCCTCCATGTAATCACAAAAACTGGACTTAAAAACCTGACTCGCAGGACATTCCAACGTACTGGTAATATAAGGTGTCGTACAAGCACTGGACTTCGGCTTATTATCTCGCTCATTCTTCTTCTGGAGTCTAAAACAATCAGCCATCAGATGACCATTTTTCTTACAATAAGCACAAATAAGTGAATTCTTCTCAAAAGTATCAAATTTTGGACTAGACATATTACAACTGGACTGACTCTTATTCTGTGCAACAGGCTTACTATCAGTACGCTCAGTGCTTTGATTTTTGTAATTTCCACTTGAAGTATTAACATTTTGACCCTTGAAACTTCTTTTATGTGAAAGGGTATAATTATCTGAAATTACAGCTGCATCATGTATTGTCCCAACAGTTTTGTCGTCTAAATGTGTTTTTAAGTCTAAGTGAACACATTGTTTGAACTCTTCTAATAACATAAATTGTCTTAGGTTATCAAAATTGTTATCTGTTTTCTTTCAAGTAAGCCATTTATCAAATAGATCTTCTTTTTCCCGAGCAAATTCCACATAGGTTTGCGAATCAAACTTTTTATAAGATCTAAATTTCTGTCTATATGCTTCTGGTACTAGCTCATAAGCTTTCAAAACTTCCTGTTTCACCGTGTCATAATCGGAACTTTTTTCTGATGGAAGTGCGGAGTATATTTCAGCGGCCTTACCCTCTAAAACACTTTGTAGCATCGTAGTCCAATACGGCATTGGCCATTTCAAATTATTAGCAATTTTCTCAAACTGTGGAAAATATTTATCGACTGTTTTTTTCACAAAATTTGGGAACCAAACGTATATTTTTTGCTGCATCAAAATATTCTGATTTCGACCGGACTTTAGTGTTGCTTTCTTCTTTGACCATTTCAGTTTTTATTTTCTCCATCTCTAGCCTTTCCCTCATTTCAAGTTCTGCCTGTTGTAATTTAAGTTCATCTTGTTTTGTCTCCATCTCCAACCTTTCCTTCATTTCCAGTTCTTTTAGTTTAAATTCATCTTCTTTTTCTTTTTTTTCCATTTCTAATCTTTCCTTCATTTCCAGTTCTGCTTGTTTTAATTTAAATTCATGTTCTAATTCAAGCTGTTTTAATTTAAAGGCATCAACATTTTCGACCTTAAGTTCAAGAGCCTCTTCACCTAAAATTTCTGCGTCAACTAATTTGTCTATAACCAACTTTTTTTATAATTTGTTTTCTCATAGATACTTTAAAAACTAATTTTAGATGTTTAGCAAGCAACACTAATTCGTCTTTCTTTAAATTATCAAAACTCTCCAGGTCTGGCGTTTTCAAAAATTTACCGGCTTCAAATGCCATTTTGTAGAATTTTGTTTGCTACTTATAATAAAAATACTGAATAAATTTTGAATAAGATATTTTCGTTATCCCGGACGAGCCCCCAATTTCTGTTACGATCCAATCTGAATATTATGTTTACTACTACGGCCACAATCCAGTATGATGTTGTTTGTAGAATACAAGTTTCAATCTAAATTGCTGTGAATACTAAAGTCTATCGATGTCTAAGTCTAAGTCCAAGAGTGCAAGAGTGAGAGTTTAACTTTAGTGTCTGTATATATATATAGTTGTCATGGAAGATTCTAGAACAGTCTATAATGGAACATCATGGAAAGTTACAACGGAAGTTTCTTGTAAAATGTAGGAGTTTATATAACGCATCTTTTATTAGGATCATTCGGGAAAGTTCCAATCATTCTGTAATTGTTCCAGTGATTTCTAAACTGCACAGTTCTAAGATTATTCTGTAAACAACTATCAGGCCACACAACACAAATCAGGCCAACATAAATAAATACAATAATTACAATATCATAACACACAAAAAATGGGCTGAACTCGATCAAAAAGATATTGTCAGAATATTTTTCACTTATGAGTTTGAATGTCCCTAGCTTTGCTATCTTTTTACTCTCTGTATCAACGTATAAGTACGATACTGTACAAAAGTTAAAAAAAAAATACATGTCTAACAAATTTACAACAGCACAAAAATATTTGCAGAAAGAAATTAAACACGTATAGCGTTGGTAGAAAAGTTTATGTTTCATTTCAATAGATTTAAACTTCATGCAAATCAATTGATATATAGATATGAGTTTTCTCAAATTTAACCCATCAATGTTAAAACACTCAAATAAGCGTCAGAACATATTTATTTTGTCCTGCATCGTGTCTAGCTCCATATATAACTCAACCAGCTAGGCGACATTAACCTTTAAAATAGATATAGGAAGATGTGGTGTGAGTGCCAATGAGACAACTCTCCATACAAATAACAATTTAAAAAGTAAACCATTATAGGTTAAAGTACGGCCTCCAACACGGAGCTTTGGCTCACTCCGAACAACAAGCTATAAAGGGTTTAGAGTTCTAAGATTGTTGGGCTAAATGTAAGATGAATTATATACCTTATGGTGTTATCCATGTATAACCATGTTTTTTTCGATTGAGAATGTCTATAATAAAGTTGTCACATGTTTAGCTATGCATAATGAAATTCAGTATGGGAATGTGTCAAAACGACAACAACCCGACAATAGAGCAGACAACAGCTGAAGGCCACCAATTGGTCTTCAGTGCAGCGAGAAAGGATATTTGTGGATGTTATCTAGCCTCATGTCTTCATTTTGATATTATACATAAGTTCGTGATGTATACCTACTGCATGTTTTCTGATATTCAATCCACACTGGAAATTCTTCAACTTCAGACTTTAATTAGCATTTGTAACTCATCACTGCAGAAGAAGACAAATCGCGTGTCTGGTTAACACAATTATAAAACTGGTATCTATGATGGTGTTTTTTTTTTTATTTTATCAAAACAGGTCTCATTATTTATTATAGCGAACTTGAAATATTATATATCATGTGAAATTGAAGTCCAATTGAAAACGACACTGTTTTATTCCAGATCTATAAGCATGTATATCAAGGATACAAACAGAAGCTTATTCAACGTTAAAACAATTTTCCACTATAAGCGAATGTTACTTTTACAAATATAAGGACTTTGTTAGCTAAATCTACAAATTTTATAAGATATTATGATTTTGTATTGCAATAGATTAATATGCTAATTGCTATAGCCGGTTGGTGAATTATTTTATTAAGGACGAAAGCCTTGTACGTACTTGACCTGAAATGAGATACGTAGCAGAATTTTTCATGCTTGAACAAAATTTATCGTTCATAAATAGAAACATTAATTTATTGTGACTAGTCGAACAGGATGTGTGTGCATATAAATATAGTTTATATTCATCATTCGATGGATCCTGTATCACAGCTTTAAAGTAAAACGATTAACATGATTAATTCGTGCTATTTGTCTAAGAAGATGTATTTGTGAGGGCCCTCATGGGGTTTTTGATTATGTGATTACTTGGCCGTTTTTTTAATGATTATTTGATTATTAAGCCAAATATTTCATGATTATTTGATTACCTAGGACTGTATTTTTAGTTTATGATTATTTGATTACTAAAGATAAGCAAATATTTAATGATTATGTGATTATATTGGCAAAAAAATGGTGATTATGTGATTACTAGGACCCCCCATGAGGGGCCTCATTTGTGTGTATAACATATTTTATGTTAATCCTTTCCTTCAGGTGTAATATTATCATATTATCAATTGCATATGAATAAGAGTTGTTAAAAAATATTCGGAATTTGACATATGTTTGAAATTTATCCCACATTTCATTGCTGTAAACAAATTCTAGGTCATAAACATATATCTGTGGTGTTTCAAATCACCATTATTTTCTTACTTGGTGTTTCTTTAGAATATTTTGGAAACTTGAGGTCACATAGTTACTAAAGTATATGCAATGACATGTTATTTGAAATTATGTCTATAGTACTGGACAGGTTAACACTTGAATATGATAGCGCGTACTGAAAGAGAAAAAAATCAATAGCAGTACATGTACATGATATATGACGATTTAAAATATAAGAGAGCTTTTTTATTTTACAATAAATTCATTTACACTTGTTTATGGTAAAACTCTTATAATATGAAACATGTTTAATTTTTTTTTAAATGTGAAGTTTAATATGACTTTAACATAAATTCTTTCTCATATGCTTTGAACTCCAATATTTCTTCCTAATATAATTTTTGTAATGGTATACTTTGAAATTATATACACAGTTTTACACGCCTCAAAGGTTATGAATGAAATATTTCAAACGTAGTTTTAATAACTTGTCAGACAGGACTAGTAAAATGATATCTTGAAAGCTGATCAAGGATGATGATAATCGGATAGTATATAGTGTAAATGTTTTGTGGGTATGTCATACATGATAACATATACAGATAAAAAAAAAAGTTAAATTAGCAAAAGGACAAGGAAGACAAATTTCTGTCTGTGCATTTGTTTTAGTAACGTTTTTATCATGATAACATACTACTGTTAGTTTAATCATAAAAAACATCAGAATTTGGACATTAAGTTCTATCATTATTTTTATTCTTCTTCACCGTTTCAGACTACAATATATATCAACTCGTGATAACAATTCATGTAAGTAAAACATTTGTGTACCTAATTACTATAATAGAGTCATACAAAATTGTACTTAGGTCGTTTTTGGTATATATTAAGCCAAACTGCACTAACTATTATACTGCACAATACAACGTCCGATACGTTAATTATGTTACAAACATTTGTGAGAAATCTGTTCAAAAATGCAATTACCTATATTAATTAAATGAAAGTATTTAAGTCTGAACCTTTAAATATAACGACAAGATTCACAATCATTTCATTTTTAATGAGTATGCTTTCATCAAATTCATAGAGACAGTTATTGTGATATGCACGACAACGAAGCTGAAATGTTTAGAAAGAGTAGTGTTTTCTATTATTGTCAAGATTAAATGTGAAAAAAGATAATGCGAATCTTTTGATCGCAAGAAACAGATGCGAAATGGAAGTGAAATGTTTATTTACTTGTAGAAAGAAAACAAGTTCGGTGACACCATTTTCCCCTTATACTTACTTTGAGCACATCAAAAGACCTATCTTCGCATAATCTATTTCAAAAATGTATCTTAAAGATTTCTTTGTATTCACAAAAAAATGTTTATACATTAAAAATAAATGTTTATCATCGTAGTTACCCGTGTAAGAATGATCTATATGCATCGAATCAGTCAATTAAATGATTCACCTTTGTTTCACTTTCAATGTTAACATTCTTTTCCTTTAAATAACCAGTACACGTACAATACATACGTTGTCAATCTCTAGCTAGCGGGTTAAATTGAAGTTCACATGAATACGAATTTAATGAGGTCGAATTATTCACTTGCAAATGAATAATTAATTATCAATGTTTTCTTATGTATCTCGTAGCTAGTGCCCCTTTAACAATCTATGCAAAGGAGTAGGTCCGGTAAGGGCCGATTTTGGCCTCAATTTCAGGTTTATCTAACGAAAGATTTTGGACACTTTTTAAACACTTAAGTGTCTATTTCAATTGATTCAATTAATTTATGTGAAAGATTTTAACTGATTAAGCCATTAAAAACGCTCCGATTCACGCTTTAATATGGAAAATATATCAAATATGCCAAAAAACGTCAATTTTCAGATGGTTTTTGTCAAAAATGAAAGTGGCCGCATCCGTGTTCATCCTCAACCTTTATATACACATGGAAAAAAGTATTGCAACACCAAATTGAAATTGAAATTAAAAAAACACTCTTTATTTTTTTGTGATATAGTTTGTTAAAATAGAACTAGTTAAACATTATTTAAGTATCACCTGGGTTTAATCAATAAATATCGACTCGATAAGTTTTTTATCTGCACATGCAGCTACTGTACCCGTAAACAGCAAAACAGATGTTTTTATCCTCATTGTTTTCAACACTTTAAATAATGGAGTTTTTAAAGTTATGTGATTGACACCTTGTAATGGGTCCTTGACAACTCTTAACTGCAGCAAGATGGCAAATTATCAGCATAAGAGAAGCAGGGATGTCGCTGTAACAACAGAACGTTTTGTTGGTCATCACAATTCCACTATAAGTCGTTTTGAGAATAAAAATTAAGCAATAAACGCTGTTAAAGACCTTCCGAGATAATGTAGACCCCCTATACCATTTGCTAGGGAAAATCAAGCATAATGAAGGTTGGTCAGAAGGAAACCCATTACATACAAGACAATCCTAAAAAGAGAGTGGTGGCCATACATGAGCCTTATAACAAAAACTGTTCGAGATCAACTCATCGCTACTGGTTATCGTGCGATAAGACCATTTCGGAGACCTTTGCTAACGAACAGACACACAGATTTCCGTATCCAATGTAGTGCAGAGCTCGCCAAAGTTGGAAATTAACATCGTGGAGGAAGATCCAATGTTCAAATGGAATTCGGTTCATCTTCCTTGCCCCGATCGTAGCCCGGATTTGAACCATATCGAGCATAGTTGGGACACTATTGGGCGGAAAGTGCGCGAAAGGACACCCCAGTTCAAACACATCATGAAATAAACAATGCCCTTCATCAGAAATGGTTACTGCTACCTTAGCAACAAATTAGTCGAGTTATGGCAGGAATCAGAAGACGTTTAGTTGCGGTTATCCGTTTGAATGGATGCTGCGCACAAAGTACTAATTCTTTGGCGTATAACGATCAACCATGATGTGAACAGTCATCTGAAGATTAATTTTGAAATGTCTGACATTGTAAAGTTCGACTACAGTAAAAGTTGTAAAATGCATTTTTTTGTACAAAAAACACTTCATTTTGTAATTAAAATTGTGGTTATATAAATCATTTTTTTCAAACATTTTTTGTTCGTTTCAATGCCAATGTTACCATAAACTATGTTTCAATAATATTATACACATATTTTATTATATTTCATTCAAAAAAAGAGGCTGATTTTTCAAGTTTTTAAAAATCAAGGTGTTGCAATACTTTTATCCATGTGTATATAAGATATGTATTATCATCAAATACATTTTAAATTGTAATATTATGAATGGACACGAATGCGGCAACATTCATTTAAGACGGAAGCCGTCTAAAATTTAACTAAAATGCTAAAATTGTGAAAATTTCAGTAATTTAGCATGACTTTATGATGTTAGTACCCGATAGATGTGCATTGTATTGTCAAAACCAGCCCATATTTATGTAGCAGAAGCATTCTACTTTCCAGTAAATAGCTAAAAGATTACATTTTCACATTTTTGTAAAATTACTATATTTTGGGGCCAAAAAGGGGTCCTACTGAACCTACTCCTTTGGCAATTTTGCGTGTTTTAGAGTTTGAAAATTGACACGAGCAGCCATACTTGAAAAAAGCCAGCAAAGTGAAATCTTCATTCAGAAAAAAAGTATGAAATATATAAAAACGATTTTCCTAAAGATAAACATAGATATGTCAAAGTTAAGATTCTTTAAACAAGTCTTATGTTTGAATTGTCAAACGTACATACTTTTCTTCAAGTTGTAAGAAAGCTCTATTTCAACCAATAACAACACAGGTTCACAAACAAAGTCGAAAAAATGTTTAAACCATGAGCTGAAATAAGACAGATTACACCATTAAAGAAGACATACATTTCACGTCAAATAAAAGGTCTCAAAATTACAAATAAAACTAAAGATTTAGCATCCTTTTAAATGACTATTTGGCTACAAATATAATTGTCAATTGTTGAAAAAATGAAATTGCGTGTGCCTGTAACTAGTCCTGCCAAGTTATTTCTTTAGTTTATACTGATCATATTTAATTTTCGAAAATTGTATTGTGTTAAATGATGCAAAATTTCACGTTCGCATTGTTTCATATGTTGTTATATTCGACAAATACATATTCACAGATTATACTATTCGTTTTTTTGTAATCATTTTATTGGTCAGCAAGTGACTTAAAATTGCCCACATTACCTCTTTACGATGCATGGATACATGTCATATTTGTAATTCACTTCGTATTCTTGCATTTATTTTAAATTAAATTTGTATGTTGGATATTTTTATGTAGCTTATGCAAGCACCTTCTGTTGGACCACAGGTGGAGCAGGATCTGCGTACCCTTTCCGGAGCACCTTAGATCACCCTATGTTGTTGGTGGGGTGGTTTTGCGTAGTGTTTAGCTATATATGTTGAGTCCTGTGTACTTTTATTTGTCTGTTTGTCTTTTTCTTTTTTAGCCAAGGCATTTTGAGTTTGTTTTTGAGCAATGTGGTTAATATGACTGTCTTACAAGTGAGATTTTAGTTAGCTATAAAACCAGGTTAAAAAAAACATTTTTACATAAGAAAATTCCTTTACCAAGTCAGAATTATAACAATTGTTATCAATTCGTTTGATTTGTAAGAGCTTTCAATTTTGCCATTTGATTAAGGACTTTCCGCTTTGATTTTTCCTCAGAGTTCAGTATTTTTGTGATTTTACTTTTTGAATGTCTTTTGTCGCTCTTTTGCTCTTTTTGCAGTTCATGTACTTTCTCTAGCGTGATTCTTACTTTGGTTTATGTCGCCTGTCGATTTTATATTGAATTTGAACATCTGCAGTCTACTATTACTTTCAATATCTTTTTGAATTTCGTTATCAAATAATTGATGTACTGTCAAAAATTAATTTAACATGTCGCGTTCTTAATAAGACACGGATAGAAATAACAATATTTTGGATTGTAATTGAAATACTAGACAACAGTATGGCGGAATCCAATGGAAAGATGAAATATTTGCGGATCATAAGCCTACTGTATGAAATTGCTCCTTTAGCTGTGAGAGTTAAATTTGATAAAGAGTTTCACCCAACTAATGGACTTGAGGCAGCCTTAAAGCAAGACAGGTTTCGAGTCTTAGAACCGTTGAAAAGAAAGAGAATCATTAACCAGACTCAGTGGAACTTATTGTTTCCATCAACGCCAGGTAAATAATAATTTTATTTCTGGTCACCAATTACATGCATAATGTTGTTCAGCTAACAGTAAGCTTAATAGGACCCCAAAAGAACCAGTGTAAAACGATTCAAACAGGACAACCAACGATCTAATCTATAAAAAAAAAACAACCGAAAAACGAGAATTATTTAAGAACCACAACAACAAACTACAACATCTGAAGCTCAAGGCCCACCAGTTTTGGAATTAAACATTACAACATGGACAAACAATTTTACATTAGAAATATTGTATGCATATATTATAAAAAAAGAGAGCGTAGGAAAATCTTTGATAACCGATCTTTACTCTGGCTCTCTTCGGTTAAATCAGCACTTCTACGTACAGCTACGGTAAACGCAGATTTAATGAATAATGAACAATGATGAATGAATATGCCAAATAGTAAATGAATTTTCTGAAGTTGATGATCACAACTATTTGAAAACATTATATGAAATAAATCATTTGTGTTTATTTTAATATCAATTCAAGTGTTTATCTTTCCAGGCACGGTCCTCTCAGCAAAATTTGACTTGACATTGATGATCTGTTTGATTCGACACCTTACACCAATACAGATAGGAGACATTTTACCACTTAAGTTAGATGTCAGTGATGGAGCAGACTTGTCCAGGTTAAAATACTACAGAAACATGTTTGCACATACGGATGCTTGGACGTTGACAAGTAAAGATTTCGAGACATATTTCAGCGACATATGTCAGGTGACTTATTACCTTATATAAAAAAAAAACAATGACTCAAGAAATAAATTACAATTCTGGTGTCAGTAAAATGTCATGGTATGTCATCATAAGATGTTTTCAAATGTCTTGGCAATTATAAAGCCAGGATTTTAAAAAAAAGAGCCTCATAAATATCTATTCCGTTGTTTGCTAAATATTTATCTGAAAATAAGGAAACCTGTTAGATAGACAGATATTCAGTATCTTCTATTTCACAAAAAGTACAAAATTGTTCTTAGTTATAGATTCTTTGTGCCGACGTTGTATATTACTTTAATTGACATACTTTAATGGTTCTTTTGAACGTGACTGCGTATCTTTTCACTTATCGAATATTAGTATTTTGGAGTTTCAGATTCAGGAAGGTACAATTTGAAAGCCTTAAATTTTACAGTACGTTGTTTGTTCTAGTTTTGATATTTTTACTTGCAATAAATGAGGAAAGTGTTTTATAGATATACATATATTTATCCGTAATTTGTACATTTCTCCTTTGACATGTAATCTCTGATAATGTTAGTATCAGTGGACTGGTCGTGATATAAAAGTTATTGGGTCAGTTCGCAATTGACATACGTGTGTAAGGACCTGCTTTCCCCTTTCCCAAACAGGTGGGTATTTTTTTTCGTAGAAACGCACGAGTTTATGGATGAGTGAAAACACTTGTCATTGTTTGAACGTTTTCGTAGAGTTAGTTTGGCCTTTTTGACCGATTGTTGTAAATTTGAACGAAAATTCATGAAACACCCGATAAACTTTTAAAGAATTGTGTTAAATGCACTTTTTGTTTAGTTTTCATTGCTATTCACGACACAAGGGCATATAACAAACATATCATCTATGCTATCCCGATCTGAGTTTTTTATTCATGCATATCCTGATTCTGTTTCAAGCAGGTTCTTTCTTGAGACGTATTTGTTTTACCGGTCACTTTAAAGAGTTACAACTCATATTTAGACGCAACAGATAAATAGTGACCACAAAGATACCGCTATCGCATGAGAGAAGCTAGAAAAGAAATGAAATGTACATATTTTCGACATTTTTGTTTTACCATAATACCATTATAATAAAGAGTTGTGGTTTCATTGTAAATACACCGATAAAGACCGATATTCATAGAGTAAAGAACAAATATAAGCAAACAAATTCACCGCAATTTTGAGCCTGTTCCAAGTCAAGAGCCTCTGGTCTTTGTTAGTCTGGTATGATTTTTAATTTTAGTTTCTTGTGTATAATTCGGAGTTTAGTATGACGTCCATTATCACTGAACTAGATAGCATATTTATTAAGGGGCCAGATGAAGAACGCCTCCGGGTACGGGAGTTTTTCGCTACATTGAAGACCCATTGGTGGCCTTTGGCTGTTGTCTGCTCTATGGTCGGGTTGATGTCGCTTTGACACATTCCCCCATTCCATTCTCAATTTTATCAAATGCGGATCTAGGATAAATTTAAAAAAAAAGGTGATCGGGGGCCCAAATCTAGACAACGTTTGGTGTTGAACAGGTAAGAGTCTGCATTAACTATAAATGTAGCCTTTATAAGGAATGTCCGGGGATGCCTTTCCCTAAATCTGCTTCTGAAATAAAAGGTAACCGTCTTCAAAGTTTTATAGTTCTGGTCCGGGATGAAAAATAAATAAACATGACAATGAAAAAATCAAGAATTTTAAGCCAAAAGGAATAGACTAAAGTTGAGTAACATGTTTTTAAATGTTTGATTTAATTATGAAGTCGACAAGAACTGAGCTCGAGCTTGTTCAGATAATTTTGTCAGCCTTCAGACTCGTTTCCTCCTGAAAGCTCTGCTTACACAGTGCTTTCATAAAATAATTTGAAATCAATGTGATCGTTTTCATGATGAACGCTGAGCGTAAATGTATAATGACAAGATAAATGTAATGTTATTCAACAAACTTAGTAAAATATACATATATAACTCGTCGTTGAACTTCTTTAATAATGATAAATATGCTGATTCATATCGTATCATTCTATGCTGATATTTTGTGGAAAAAAAAAGAAAAATGACTTACCGGTTTGCTTCCATTATATTCGGCATTGTTAAAGTCATGTCCGTCGTAGAATAAATGAAACGCATGCAATATTTCATTTTTAATACTTTGTGCAAGAGAATGCCATGTTTAATGCACTGTGACATAATTTTGAATGACGTATGACAGCCGTTGACGTCAAGTGTGGTTCGCCGCGATTCGACGCAAAAAGTAGTTTGTTTGTTATTTGCCCTTTTATTGTTGTTATTTTTTTTTAATTTAACATAATTACCATTAAACAGAATAAAGGATTTCTTTTTTGATACGTTAAAAATTAACTGTTTCCACTAATGGGACAGCGTTTCCTTTAGCATCTAAAAAATACAAATGTTTCGCTTACAAATTTAAGAAATTCTTCTTGATGTGTTCTTTCTATAGGCTATTCTTAGACTTGGTGGACCACAGTTTCAGACAATTTGTGACGATCTGAAAGACAGAAATCTTAACAAGACTCACCAAGAGATACTAATAGAAATGATAAATGTACAGATAGAGTCAAGTCCGGTTCCAAAGGCATTACAAAGTGAGTAAATCAAACTAGTCAAAACATTTACTAAATTTTATCATCGGTATAAGGACATCATTCGTAAATATAGCTCAACATGCAGACTTCTTATACGTTCAGGTATTTTTTTATGGAAATATTCTTTATAAAGCACAAAGGTGTCAGTATTCACCTCAAAAACTAACAAAACCTTTAAATATACTTATTAAGAAGGTATATAGTTACGATACTGTTGTCAGGTCATTAAAGATTGCATATTTTGGCGTTAATATTGATTCACTTATATTGTCTTTGCATCGGAACTAAACACATTTATTCAAAAATCAGTTGTTGGCATGACACGGGTTATGTTCTTCTCATATATGTTATGAGTGTATGATACTAAACCCCTAACGGGAAGGATTGTGCCTGATGTTCATATGATGAAATCATAATCTTTCAGTCAGTTTAATTGAAGTCTGGAGCTGGCATGTCAGTTAACTGCTAGTAGTCTGTTGTTATTTATGTATTATTGTCATTTTGTTTATTTTCTTTGGTTACATCTTCTGACATCAGACTCGGACTTCTCTTGAACTGAATTTTAATGTGCGTATTGTTATGCGTTTACTTTTCTACATTGGCTAGAGGTATAGGGGGAGGGTTGAGATCTCACAAACATGTTTAACCCCGCCGCATTTTTGCGCCTGTCCCAAGTCAAAGCCTCTGGCCTTTGTTAGTCTTGTATTATTTTAATTTTAGTTTCTTGTTTACAATTTGGAAATTAGTATGGCGTTCATTATCACTGAACTAGTATATATTTGTTTAGGGGCCAGTTGAAGGACGCCTCCGGGTGCGGGAATTTCTCGCTACATTGAAGACCTGTTGGTGACCTTCTGCTGTTGTTTTTTTCTATCGTCGGGTTGTTGTCTCTTTGGCACATTCCCCATTTCCATTCTCAATTTTAAATATATGACAAATAGTTATCGAAATTGCATGTATTACTTCACTTATGTACATCTAACATGTGTAAAAAACAAAGTTAAAAATTATAACGAATAATATTTTACAATTTTATTTTTCTGAGTGTTTCATGTTTTCGATGGGTTATATGACAATACATTCCTTCTTACAAATAAACATTCAATTAAAATAGAAATAATAGAATCAACAATAGTACCACATGTACATGATGCACAAACGATACTGTACCGAGGAACTCCTGTTTGTCTACTGTTTACATTATGGTACAAGAAATGAATTGCATATTGGAGTAAGATTTATATAAACAAGGTCTTTTATACTTCTAATGTAATGGCGTATTTTCAACTCATATATTTTTTTTATCCTTTTAATTTTAAAAAGACAAATAATTGTGAACTCTTCACGGAAAGGTGAGGATGATATTTGGTTGCTTAAGTTCCAGTGGCCAATATTTCATTCATTTTTCTGATGTCAACCAAACCTCACAGCAAGGATTTTAAAAGGATAGAATATAGATTATTTTGATTATCTTTGCTGCCTTGGTCTCTATATGATGATTTATTATGTTTTAAGGGAGACTAAACTCATGTTCTACAAAAACAAATAGATTCAGTTTTAATGAGGTTTTAGTCTAATCTAATTTCTGATGTGATTTACTGAGAATGTATCATTTCTGTTGATAAGAGGCAGCACCAAAACATGTTTATCTTTAACATGTTGTCAGGTTAAATACATATAGGGTTAAACCTGTTTAAATTTAAACACTTTCCTTCACGTGTTTAGGAGAGGAACATATTGAGGATAAGAACTTATTTACAAATGCATTACAAGTAAAAATATGTATAGCTTGATGTTTAGGCCCTAAACACATTTTAAGAGTGTAAATATGACTTATTTATTTCCATCTACTTCATTTTAACTTTTGTGGAAAACCATACCACATCTCCTTTCGCTTATTTTTGTTGTATATATTCATATATTCATACACCACTTTCATTTATTTCCAAATCTTAAAATCATTTATTTCCACAGTTGTCCAGTTCTTTAGCGTCTCTTTAGGGCATACGATACAGTTACAGGGGAGGTAATGACGTTGCTAACGTAAAATGTTATTTTCGCGACGTCAAACTGTGAGATACCGGGAAAAGATGCATTTTTCGACTGATTTTAATCATTCAAACTGATTTAATTAGAAAACGCGTGCATGGACCTCTATTTTTTTAAAACGACATTTTGTTTCATTTTGCAGGGAGATCATGTGAACCAAATTTGATAAAACTGTAAAGGTGCAATTTTTTTAATGTTGATAAATATACAATAAAAAATTACGTTTTTTTTTCTCACTTCATGACCAATTGATAAATATGAGTTATTTCTGAATACAAAAATGCATAAGTTTACAGGACACTTATAAAATACAGAAATTACAAATTATTTAACAAAAAACAATTTGTGTTTATATTTTAAAACAAAATAGTTATGGCTTTCTTTCGAAAGAGAAAATACTGCCAAAAATCCGAATTAAGAGCAAATATACAGAATTTCGACCTCATTTAACTCAAAAAGTAGCACATGAAGGTATATTTTTATTACATATTTGATTTAATCAGGCAAAATATAGTCTATATGGAAATTTTCATCAAACTGTAAATACGGGATCAAAACTGTATCGTATGCCCTTAAATTAATAATCATGGCAGAACGGGCTCTAGAGTCATATGATTAAGTTAACTAAAATATTAAGTTCTCCCACATTGTGCATTATATTTCTTACATCACTATGCTTATTACATTATAAATGAAAATAGTATTCATCTTCAATTGTTAAAATAAAGATGAACATTTTTTTATTCAGTAATAAATTTATCGTTCATAGAAGACACTTATGATTTATATTCTCTTTTTAAAACATAAAATAGTATTTACCGCTTGAAGTTTTAAAATTTCTATAATACTTTTGTAATCGGGTTTTGAAGAACCCTACGGACGCCACATATGTCTTTCAAGGTATAATGAAAGTATGTATAGGAAATGAAAGCTCAGAAGCATTTTTTTCTCAATTTGTAACTCAAAATTGGCCTTTTTTTTAAAAAGAAGCTTACATATTCAGTTTCCTTAAAAACAAATTTTAACAAAGGCAAAGTAAACACAAAATTCAATTTTTAATTTTTCTTTCATCAACTTGAAATTATACCATGCTTAACCGTTAGGTGCATTCAACAACAACCATCAATTAATCAATTAGTAACGATCAAAAGACATTTTTTTATTGGATAAGGTTGATTGAACATGATGATTGGTGGGTGGCAAGACAATTGTTTATTGGATAAGGTTTATTGAACATGATTATTGCCGAGTGGCACGCGCCAATTAAAAAGCATTTTACTTCAAAATTACAATATCTTTTGATACCAAACTTCATAAATATGAGTTATATACTCATATCCTCTTATATCCATGTTCTTTGGGGTCTCAAAACATCGTTTTAATGTCCTTAGTGAAAAAAAGCTTTCTTCTTAATGCACTAAGAAGTCCTTTGCTGTATTTCTACACACCGGTACAATTGTCTCCTGTCATAAACATTTAAGTATTACTTTTGATTCCAATGGTAAATTCTATACAATATAAAAAACGTTTCAAAGTGTGCAAGCACAAGATTAAATTTCTAAAAAAATTGAAATATGTATTGACTAGGAATTATCTTATTCGCATACACTTGTAAGATCAATTATGTAATATGCACGTGAGTTATGGAATGACTACTAAACAAGATTCCAACAATCTGGAACATGTCGTTCAGTTGGAAGCAGGAAGATTAGTAACTGGGTTGCCTTTGTTTGCTAGTCCGGAAGTTATATACATAATCAGTGGTACAGGCAGACATTTGCTAGTGGACAAAGAAAATCCAAAAAAGCTCAATATGTTCTATTCTTCACATAAAGTGGGACTGGCTCTATGATTTAATGCCATTTTTTTCAGTTAAAGATAGAATATCAGAAAATCCTTTTTTTTTCATATACTTCTATCGAATGAAATAGCCTAAACCCTGACATATGTTCGTCCAGAAATATGAATATATTTATCTAACTTGACACAGACACAATTGACGTCAATCTTTATTATTAAGGACAGTTGCTTAGATTAAAGTGAAGGATTGCCACGCCTATATTAAAAATGAGATCCTATAAACAGACTTCAGCTCCCAGTATTCGAATTTGATAAAAAAAAAATTATTTATATCTTGTATTTTTTCAATATTAAAAGTGTTGGGTTACGTAGTTGAATTTAAGATTAAATTTGGGAAGTCGTGTTTACATGTATCCCCATTTGTTAGGTTATTCAACATGATGAATAAAAAATTATCAGCTGGTTTTAAGAGTTGCAAATATTAACAAATTAAATTTATGATACAGAATTATTTTTTTTATTTGTGTTCCTCAACAGTGTTTGCTAAATTTGTTTTCCTCGAATCCCGAAAAGTGAAGAGTTTTTCATACGTTTAAATATAGAATTCACACAAACGACGTTCATGAATGGTCTGTTCAAGAGTTTAGTTTCACTTTTCAAAATATTTCAGACACGTAAATAATATAGGTTATTAGTGCTAGCTTTACAAGGAAAATATCCACCGACATGCATAATATCTAATGCCATGGGTCACGCATGGACTGTCTTATTTTATAGGGATGTCCATGTGGCACATCAAAGTTAAGATTGATTTAACCATAATGTACTTTAGAATTGCAACAAATCTTAAATTCACTTGTATACATTAACCTGTTATCTTGTCGACTTTACAGCTAATTTCCTAATACTTGTAGAGTAAAACTTTGGTAGGCTTGCTTGCTCTGTTTGTATAAACATGAATTCAAGCTTTGTAAATAACATTGACATCTTCAAACAATATAGAGGCATATTTTAATCTGTATATATTATATTTAAATTTGATTGGAAATTATCCAAATTACAATTGTAAATGATACAAACGAAGCAATCAAGCTAACCAAAGTCTCGCTTTACATGCATTAGGAATTCAAATCAACTGTAAAGCCAAAATAAAGATAGCCGCTATATCCTGAGAAGAGACCACGATGAAATTTGAAAGTTAAACAAATCTTAGTTTTCACGGGAACGAATATTTTGTTAAAACGTTGTAGTGATCAGATCATCAATGACGTAATTTAAAAAATAAGATGACAAGGTCGGAAATAGTTCTAGAGGTCTAATAGCAAGAAAGTCTCCTCACTCAGCTTGTGGTTATGTGTTGGTGGTGGATAGAGTCACACCGACTTACAATTGACTATTTCTCTGCGATTACAATTAAAGATCGTTGTCGAAATCAACACTAGGGAGATACCATTAAATTTTTACATGGTAGGGGTGGGGGAGTTGTGGCCAGGATGAAAAATGTTGTCCTGCATTTTTCTTTCAATGTAATCTCAATGTAAATATAGTCCTTTTTTTTTTACACTCTTTTCTGTCCTGTCTTTCTTAGTTATTAATATATCCTGACTTGTTTTTCATAAGTTCATCATGACTTTTCTTTTTGGCAAGATGGCCATACTGCCTTTTTTCTCTTAACTCCTGTCATGCCTTTTTTTCTTTTCAATTTTCATACGTCAGACAAACCTCTTCGTGCATGTGACTTCATATATATATATATATTTCAAAAGGGATAAGAAATGTCTTAATTGATAAGTTCTACATTGCATTTAAAACATCCATTGAAAGAACATTGTATAATTAGAAATCATTGTCCGCTGTTGGAAGTTCAGTTTCGCCATTTTTCGTGCTTGTCATAAGACGAAATTTCCGAGGTTTTGATTGTTAAACTCGTTAAATTAAATAACGAACATATTCCATCTCAACCTGAGAAAGAGTGGCTCATTTACATTAATTTTATCAATGATTATCGTTTTTGAGCTGTTGTACTTTCAATGCTATTTATAAACGCCGAGTAAAATTTTAAATGTTTGGTATACAAATTTTTAATTATTCATCTTTAAAAATATTCAGAGGACAATGGGACATATCGAAGAATCTTTGAGTTCTGACGAAAATTATAGTGTTTTTCTATCTTTCCACAAAGTATATAAAAGTACCAAGCGTTTTTCTCAACCTTGACAACCTTATTCTGTAACAGATCTTGGCAGTATTTCCCAACGGCAATTTTCAAAGTGCTTAGACAATTCCAGTGCACCGTTACGATTCAAATATGATGTAATGGTATAGAAAAACCTTGCAGTTTTGTAACTGTTGACAAAAACATGCTACATTTTAGAAAAATGGCTGTTAAGATTTTACCTATATCTGCCGTCGCCATATTGTGATAGTAGTTATTCCAGTTACGGTTATCAGTTTAATACCAGTGCAGTTGAGAAATATGGTGCAGTTATTCAAATGCAGATGTAAACCTTATCAATATTAAACTCAATCCCGCAAGCAGCTGTGGTCATTCTGTTGAGGATAGTATTCACTATTTTTAAGTGCCCTTTTATCAACGAAGCAAGAGAAATATTGTTTTCAAAATTAGAAAGATCTACTATATCCATTTTGCTTTTATTGGCTGGTGACGGTGACCTTTCATTTCAGCAAAACAAAGACATTTTTGAGTCTGTACAATCATATATTATTAATTCGTATATTTTAACAAATTTGATTCGTTTAGGGATAGTCACATGTTAAACTATATTTTCAAAGGTAGAGAGAAAACGGCGGATAGCAAAAAGCATATTGCACAGAGCATATTGCACGGTTATTTTTAGAATATCTAAAAACCGATTTACTTTGTGACGTCATGTAATGAATTTCATGATATCGTTAAACGTTTTGAAACAAATGATATCTGTGATCGATTATTTGACGAAAAAAGTCTTCAAATACCTAAGATGTCAAACAAACAAACAAAATAATTAAATAACAACTAATATGTTGTTATTGTCAAGGAGACAATATGATGTATAAAATTCAAACAAAATCCTTCGTCATCAGTCAATATACTTCTTGCAGGTCAATATATCCTTGTATCGACCTCATACAAAGGCTATATTTGTTATATCATTAATTTCAGACCATTATGTATATTTGTATCAAAATCGTCATTTGATTTTGTTTGAATTTTATACATCATATTGTCCAGTGTCAACTATTAGATGTATCATTAGGAGGACATTTACAATGTTAATATAATAAAATTAGATGTATGTTTCATTATAATACGTTATTCTGATTGGCTACACTGCAATATTGCCTTATTTCTTAATCAATTTCATTACACAATAAAATCTACCATTCATGATGACACGAGGTCCCACAATATAGTGCAGAGGTAAATAAAAACTTGGTAGAAATCGTGTTTTCATGATCCTAGCTAAACAATGTATTTATAAGTATTGAATGCTTCTTTTTGTAACTTCATAGGGTTGTAAAAGCGTTGATTGGGCGCAATTATTTAAAATGAAGCGCTTCCAGGCTTCATACAAAATGTACTTCGGTCAACGCTTTTACACCCCAATGAAGTTACAAAGAGAAGCATCCAATAAATAAATATAAACAAGGACATCCTGTGTTAAGCAAACATGTGTATCACGGCACAAGAGATCACCTATAGACCGTGTATATCATATGTATATTTAGGGTGGGTTGCTCCGAATAAAGGAGATATAGATACAGGAAAATAAAGAAAAAAAATAAAAATTTAGAATAGTGTATAACGGGCAAAATAAAGATCAGAGGAAACTGGTAACTGGTAAAGAATAGAGGGAGTGGTCTAGTTTTTTGCCGGACAAATGTTGATGATTATTTAAAGTCAAGTGCATTTATAGGATAAATAATACACAATCGTTTGTACATTGGTAGGAATTTATGTTTAGAGTTGATGAGGCCCATATGAGAAATTGTTTTTATTTGAAATTTTTCGAATAATTGTTTTTTTTCTCGTCTGATTTTAAAATGAATAAAAAATATCTTTAATCTAAAACCATATGGTTTAATTACGACATATAGATAAAACTGCTATTCAGTCGATTTTAAAATACATGCTTTAAAAGAGAATACATAAAAATACTTAACAAATTTAAACAGAAAGTCAACCTTAAGACCCCGAATATTCTTTTGTAAGAACATTAGATTAATTCCGAATTCCATCTAAAATACATTGTTCATTTAAAGAACAAAAATGGTGATTCCTTAGGCTATTTAAAAAAATAAATGACTGAATTCTCTGCAGACTGTAGTTTACTCGCACATTCATCAAGTACGTATTTCTACGGCTAAAACAAATCATAATTGTATCTTTTAATTTGTTTAAATTTATTTCAGTGTTTATTTTTCAAACTTTTTATGTAAATAATGTTGGATCAAGATCGAGTCAGATTAAATTATTATCTATTAAATTATTTATTAAAAACTAAAACATGTATCCATTCTAAATTTTACACATATTATCAGCTATATCAAAAGATTAAACAGAACACAATTTTTGTTTTATATTTAAAAAAAACATGTACGCTAAACTATGCACGCCAAGAAACGATGTACGCTTAAACGATACGATATACTCTAAACGAAACAATGTACGCTAAACGATACGGTATACGCTAAATGAAACGATGTACGCAAAATCATACGATGTACGATAGCAGGGCGCTTATGTTATCGTTTATGGTATGGTCTATGGTACATGGTTTCGTTCGTACATCATTCGTTCAGCGTCCGTACAACGTTCGGTTAGCGTTTCGTTTGCATTCGTACATCGTTCGGGAAGCGTACGTACATCGTTCGGGCATCGTCCGTACATGGTTCGGGCATCGTTCGTATTGTTAACTTTTACGTTACATGGACTGTACATCGAGATGTGCTGTTTATCCTTCATATGTGTATATAAAAACATAGCAATAAAAGCATTTACAACATAATAGAAAATACTTGCATACAGCAGTTTACAAATTTCATTATCAAATATAATCTGCATTTATGTTCAAACGAGTTTTAAAAAAATTCCTAATACCGCAAATAAACGTATGGTGTTCAACATGTTCTATAAATATAACTATTAATTTAGTTTCTGTTGTAAGAATTTTATTGAACAATCATAAGTTCTGCAATGTTTGTTTTCACAATTTTAATACAGTATTGGTAATCATTTTGTATTTTTAACGAGTCTTTGACATTTTGTTATATTGTGATTATAGAAATCCAAGAAGATTTGATATATGAATGGAAGAAGGATGACAATAAGGTGGTAAAAACCAGATCTATCAGTCATATTGAAAAACTTCTAAAAACAAAAGATGTCATTGTGGCAATAGGTTCATCGGGCTGTGGAAAGTCCACTGCAGTTCAGCATGTTGCAATGCGGTTGCATTATAATGAAGGTTATGAGATTGTTCCCGTTCACAGTCCAGAAGACATAATTCAATACTGTGAACCGAAAAATAAACAAGTATTTGTCATTGATGATGTTTGTGGAAAAGCAACCATAGATATTGGACTCGTCAATCGTTGGACAACATTGTCAACAGATATACAAAAAATAATTGAAGATCACAAAATTAAAATACTGTTATCATGCAGAAAGCACATTTTTCTCGATCGTTCATTCAAGGGTCTAGAATTATTATCAAAAACTGCGTGCGACCTTGTATCAGATTACAGTTTAACAGAAATGGAAAGAGATCAAATAGCACGTACATACCTAACAGAGAGTGAGGTAAATGTTATCAAACATTTAGGACTTGTTGACAAATTTAGCTTCTTTCCTCTGTTGTGTTGTATATATTCAAAACAGAAATTGAGTAGTATTCATGATTTTTTTTCTAATCCTATAAGTGTTATAAGAGGTGATTTAGAATTTTTGAGGAAAGCGTTTGACCAAACAATATTAGCTACATTGAGCCTATTCGTTGTTTATAACAATAGTTTAAATGAAAATGTGATTTCAAGATCAAGCAGTTTTACAAAACTTTTAGAAGACATATCTTTTCATTTTCATCTTCAGGCGAATTTTTCAGTAAGAGTTATCAGATCTGAATTACAGAAACTTGAGTTATCTTATGTGAAAAAAACTGCAACCACCTACCATATTCTACATGACAAAATATTTGATATTGTTGTGTCGTTCTTTGGGGAAAATTTCTTTGGCCTTGTACTTGAATTAGCCCATATAGATGTAATACGCGATAAATGTGTATTAGAATCAATACAAATTGAACACCAAAACCTTAAGAATGACAAAAATGTTATAAGAGTTCCTGACATAGAAGAAAAACAGTATTTTGAACGAATTCTAAAAGACATTCAAGAGGATTTTATAAAGGATGTCTTTCTCAATAGGCAATTAAAATGTAGGACTTTTCGCAATAAGCTGTTTCAATACCTTGAAATGAAAATAGATATTAAGAAAGTTTTACATGGTATACAAAGTGAAGAAATATCTAATATGCTTCTGTCGATGACCCGGCAGGGTTACTGGGACATGGTACCATTTCTCTTAACAGAGCATACGGATGTTAATATAAGGGACTGGAAAGGTACTCCTTTGTATTATGCTTCTGAAAAAGGACATATTGACACAGCAAAATTATTATTAGATCGACAAGCTGATCCAAATATGGAGGGTTGGTTACAACACGTTGGTCAAACACCTTTGTATGCAGCTGTAGACAATTGTAACATTGATTTAGTAAATCTACTTTTAACCCATCATGCGGATGTAAATAATAAACGAAATTATATTGGAATGCATACCCCTTTTGGATTAGCTTTACATAAAAAGCACTACAATATTATAAAATTATTTTTAGACAACAAAGCCAATTGTAATGTCTATAACGATATGAATAGTACACCTTTACACGAAACTGTCAGTCAAGGAAATCATAATTTGACTATGCTTCTATTGAATCACGGCGCTGATCCTAACATTGGTGAAAAGGACAATAACAATACATCTCTTCATGTAGCTTTTAGTAAGGGTAATATTGAAATGATAAACATATTGTTAGATTACAAAGCAGATATAACTGCTAAAAATGCAAAAGGTGAAACACCCTTATTTCGAGTAGTTGAAAACAATGAAATTGAAATTGTAAAATGTCAATTAAAAAATATATCTGATCCAAATATATGTGATGATAAAAATGAATCTCTTTTGTTTAAGGCATCATCAATGGGTCATGCTAATATTGTTCGATTATTATTAGAAAATAGCTGTGATCCTAATATCTGTAATAATAAGAATATATCCCCTGTATTTGCTGCATCTAAAAATGGACACATTGATATTGTTAGATTGTTGTTAGAATATAACTGTGATACTACAAAATGTAATATTAAAGACGAATCCCCTTTACTATGTGCATCTGCGAATGGTAATACTGATATTGTAAGACTTTTATTAGAACACAAATGTGACCCTAACATTAGTAATGATGAAAATGAAACACCTTTATTTTTTGCATCTAAGAATGGACATATTGATATTGTTAAATTGTTGCTAGAACATGACTGCGATCCTAGAATCTACAACTTTACAAATATGTCACCTTTGTTGGTTGCATCTGAGAACAGACATACTGATATCGTAAAACTATTATTAGAACAGAAATGTGATCCTAATATATATAATTATAAAAAAAATCAAATCCCTTTATTTACTGCATCTAAGGAGAGAAATAATAAAATTGTTAAATATTTGCTAAAACACCCTTACCATCCGGGAATGTACAACTGTAGGAATATATCACCTTTATTTGCTGCATCTGATAATGGGTATACTGATATCGTAAGACTCTTGTTAGAACACGAATGTGATCCTAACCTTTGTACTATAGAACAATTAATTCCTTTATTCGTTGCATCTAAGAATGGACATATCGATATTGTTAAATTATTGTTTGAACATAACTGCGATCCTAATATCGTCAATTGTTTTAATAATACACCTTTGCTCGCTGCATCTGAGAATGGACATACTAATATTGTTAATTTTTTGTTAGACCATAACAGTGACCCTAGTAAATGTGATAAAAATAATACATCCCCTTTGTTTGAAGCATCTAAAAATGGACATATTGATATCGTAAGACTTTTGTTAGATCACAGCTGTGATCCTAATATATGTGATAATAAAAATGTATCCCCTTTATTTGCTGCATCTCAGAATGGACATACTGATATTGTGAGATTGTTGTTAGCTTACGGTTGTGATCCTTTAAAATGTGATAAGAGCAAGGAATCAGTTGTATTTATTGCGTCTAAGTTGGGTTATACTTGTATAGTAAAATTATTATTAGACCATAACTTTAATCCTAATATCTGTAATCATAACAGTTTATCACCCGTTTTAACTGCGTCTGTAAATGGTCATATTGATGTTATTAGACTTTTGTTAAAGCACATACTCAATCCTAACATCTGTAATAGTAACAACGAGTCCCCTTTATTTATTGCATGTTGTAACGGTCGTTCTGATATTGTTGAATTATTTTTGGAACATAACTCTGATCCTACCATCTGTAATAATAGAAACGAGTCCCCTTTATTTATTGCATGTTGTAACGGTCGTACTGATATTGTTAAATTATTGTTGGAAAATAAATGTGATCCCACCATCTGTAATAATAGAAATGAGTCTCCTTTATTTATTGCGTCTAGTAAAGGTCATAACGATATTGTAAAACTATTGCTGGAAAATAAATGCGACATTAAGATCTGTAACAATCACAGTCAATCAGCTTTGTTTATAGCTACAAGACACAATCATATTGATGTCGTAAAATTATTATCAGAATATAGTTCGTATTACAATGGTTGTAATGAGGACATTACGTCGGGTGTACACTCCGATGCTGAACTTGGTCACTTAGAGATCGTAGAATTATTAAACAAACATGGATATAATCATAATGTATTAAATCTATATAAGGGTGAGCTGACATCACTGTTGTTTTTAGTTATAGAGTTAAGATTGCCTGATATTGTAAAATTGTTGCTAATTCATGAATTTGAAATACAAATGAAGGATAATAAAAATAACTCACCCATTTTAATTGCATCTAGGTGGGGTTATGCCGATATCGTAAAATTGTTGTTAGAACACAACTTTGATCATAGTATTTGCAATAAAAGCAACGAATCGGCTTTATATATTTCCACAGAGGAGGGTCACATTGATATTGTAAAATTATTGTTAGAACACGACTGTGACCTTAACATTTGTAATGATAAAAAGGAAACACCTTTATTTATTGCGTCTGTTTCTGGAAAAGTTGATGCTGTAAAGTTTCTTTTAGAACACAAATCTGATCCTGATATGTGTAATAATGAAAATGAATCAGCTTTATTTATGGCTTCTAAACATGGTCATACCTATATTGTAAAATTATTGTTAGAACACAACTGTGATCCTAATATTTATAACAATAGACATGAATCAGCTTTATATATTGCGTCTGAATACCGCAAAACTGATGTTGTTAAACTATTGTTAGAACACAATTGTGATCCCAACAGTCTAAACATTAGAAACGAATCACCTTTATTTATTGCATCTTCAATTGGTGAAACTAATATTGTAAAATTATTGTTAGAACACAAGTGTGATCCAAACAGCTTTAATAATAGAAACGAAACACCTTTATTTGTTGCTTGCAATAAAGGTCATGCCGATATTGTAAAACTATTGTTAGAACACGACTGCGATTCTAACATTTGTAACGATAATAATGAAACACCTTTATATATTGCATCAAAGATACATAATGTTATTGCTGTAAAGTTGCTGTTAGAACACAACACTGATGTTAACATTTGCAATCATAGAAATGAATCACCTTTATTTGTTGCTGCTTCTAAAATGTGGAATACATATATTATAAAATTGTTGTTAAAAGAACGCAATTGTGATGCTAACATTTGTAATAATACCAATGAATCAGCTCTGTTTAATGCTTGTAAAATCGGCGAAACTGATAATGTAAAACTATTGTTAGAACACAACTGTGATACTAAAATTTGTAATAATGAAAAAGAATCACCTTTATTTATTGCTTCTAAAAACGGTCGAACTGATATTGTAAAATTATTGTTAGAAAAATCTAATTGTGATCCTAACATTTGTAATTATAAATTTGTGTCAGATTTATTTTTTTCATCTCAGAGGAGTCGTACTGATTTTGAAACATTATTGCTAGAACACAAATGTGTAATCTAATATTATTATGAAACACTTTTATTAATCGCCTCAAATTGAGGTAATATTGAAATTATGATGATTAATGTATCAACTTCTCAAAAAATATACGATGAAATAAAGATGCACTGTCGTTGTTTATCATCTTTTACATGTACTATAATAGTATTCTTATATTTGTCTTTGCAATTTTTTTTCTTTTACTGTTTAGACTATTTTTGGTAATATCCATTTGAAATGGCTCGATACTTGTACATTGCGTTATTGCACTATTTTCTTTGTTGATATATTTGTTTTCCTAGGGATTACGATTATAACATAATATTGACTGATGTACGCCTATTTTTATCTGTTATAAAATTGAGAAAGGAAATGGTGAATGTGTCAAATCTGTAATGTCTGTTTGTTTAAGGCACGTTGTGAATACAATAAAATTTCGCGCGACTGTCATACAAGTGAGAGGTTCAGCTAGCTATAAAACAATGTTTTATCCACCCTTATCTACATAAAAAAAATGTCTGTACCAAATCTGAATTATGACGATTGTTATCCATTGGTTTGATGTGTTTGTGGTCTTCAGTTTGCCATTATATATACAAAAGAAGATATGGTATGATTGCCAATGAGACAACTATCCACAAAAGACAACAATGACAAAGACATTAACAACTATAGGTCACCGTACGGCTTTCAACAATGAGCAAAGCCCATACAGCATAGTCAGCTATAAAAGGCCCCGATAAGACAATGTAAAATAATTCAAATGAGAAAACTAACGGCCTTATTTATGTAAAAAAAAAAATGAACGAAAACAAATATGTAACACATAAACAAATGTTTATGTGTTGCTTATTTAGTTTGCTTAGGGACTTTCCATTTAAAATAATCCTCGGATTTGGGTATTTTTGCTCTTGCAATTTTTACTTAATTGATTGCAATGAATTTCCGTGATATCCAAATGAAATTCAACCCAATAATTTAACATGTTAAATACATTAGTTATTTTACTACTCTGACGTCATACAACAAAGGGCCAACTGATATTGTAAAAGTGATAAACACATGAATGTTACATTTATACTAATAGAAATGAAACACATGATTCATTACTGCAGTATCGGGTAATCCACATTATGTTAGAATAATGCTCAAATTAAATTGTGATCCTTTTGTATGTTATGATAGAAACAATTCTATTTTAACTTATCGAATGTTTTAAATAGAGAAAATTATTCAACTAGTGACAGACCAATACATTAATTATCAGTGTCGTTCGGTCACCAGTAGAATATTTTTCGAACTTTGAATTCTTTCATTGGTTATCTTTTATGTCAATGGGATTTTGAGTAGAAAATTTAAAGAAATATATACTTTTTCTAAGCATTCACAGTTGCTACGAAGCGACGTCATCGACACCAATTTGACGAGGCGTATTGTTGTGTGAGGTCAGAGGAGTGACATGAGTTTATTTTAAGGAAGCTCGCGAATACAAAAATTTCAGCAAAAAATTAAACATTTTCATTACAAATTTAATTTATAACACTATTAGTTATTATTTTATGATATGGTATTAAAATCACACAAACAAATCGGTTCAGTTTGGCCATAGATGACATTTTAAATGTTTATATCATTGAAAAAGCTCTAAATGATCTCCCTTTGATGCAAAAATGCCATTTTGGGGCATTGAAATTGAAAGATCTTTTTTTTAACTCATCGGTGACCCACATTTTTATCATTGTTTTCAAACTAGCTGTACATAAACTAAATGATTGAAAAATTTAAGCGATTTCTATAATTTAGTTCTTTTTTTTATTTCGAGATTACCAATATTTCTCCTATTAATTCAACAAAAAAAAAATTAAAAAAAATTAACATGATTAACAAAATAATATTCTTATTTCGGAGGCAGATTGTGAGCTTAAATGAATGGTGATCCAATTTTTTTATTTCATTTTTCTATTAAGCATATGATAAAGTTCATTTATAAAAATATAGCGAATTCCTATATTAGAAAAAAAAATTAATACCCGCGAGCCCAATTAAATGTGAAATAATCTGGTTTTTTTTTAACATGGAAAGCACGGTAATTCACTGCAATCAAGGTACATATATCCTTTATTTATTGCTCAAAATATAGGTCATACTAATGTCGTTATATAGTTTTCACATAGAAACAGTCATAAACTACAATTATTGACAAATATAAATCCTTGTTTATTTTTAAAACATTGTACAATAGTAGGTATACAACAAATTAATAAACTTGTACTTATCTATTAAAAAAATAAAAACCTTTAATGTATTTGTTATATTTTTGTAGTATTCATCTTGTTGTTTACGCATGTATTGAACTTATTTTTTGGTGTATGCAGTTGTGTACCGTGTAAAAGATTTTTTGTAAGGCTTACTTATCATTGACTTGGTTTTTCTTTCAAACTAACAGGACTAATACTAGTGATTGGTTTCAAGACCAAACACACGGCCTACTTACTGAGTAATAAACATAGGCTATTAGTGAGATTTACATGTTCGGTTTCAGTTTCCTGTCGGTTGTTCAACGTTTTACGAATCGCAATACGCACACTAAAACTCATGTTAAAAGAAGTCCGAGTCAAATATACACGACGAAGAGGATTACTAGCAGTCACTGACATGTCAGCTCCAGTCCTCAATTAAACTGATTTAAAGATAATGTCTTGATCATATCTTAATCTAGCACAAATCCTTCAGTAAGGTGGTTACATCATACAATATACTAAAAAAAAACATAATTCGTATCATGCCAATATAAACGTATTAGATGTCTTCAATTTGATTTGTTTTTACAAAATGTACAAAACGGAAAATACTATTAAGGTAATGTTTTGACAGGTTCGTGATATGATATCGAAAACCATGTCAACACAGTTCATTATTTTGTTAAAATTGAATATTTTTTTACTTACAGAAGCATATCGTGCAACTAAGGATATATAAACCCATTATAATGGTGACAATAGAACATAACAATCGAAAAATGGATAATTAATAATAGGAAAATTAAAAATCATCTTTTTATCGTACATGTTGGTATTCAGTTACCCGTTTAAGATATAGATTTTAAGTTCAAAGAAAAGAAAATGTTCATTATTAGTAGAAGCTGTAGTAGAATTGAACTCTGAGGATGTTATATCTTTATTATTATAAAGCCAATGCATGACATCAGTACAGAGATAACAACAATAATCATTTATGTCAATGTACTCTTAAATTGAATAAAAATTTCAAGATCATTATGTAGAAAATTGTAGATTAAACATGGTTTTATAGCTAGTCAAACCTTTCACTTGTATGACAGTTGCATACAATTCCTTATATTGACAACGATGTATGAACAAAACAAACAGATATAATGGGTAAAAAGTGACAACAATAGGGGTGCAGCAGCCAAACAATTATACCAAGAAGGACAAAAAACAGGCATAGAGACAAAACACATTTGCAAGGACGAAACACACAAAATATAAATTCCCCATGACGCAACAACACAATTACGGGATGAACAAGTACCAAACCACATCAATTAAGCCATAAGAATTTATATGTTTCATCATGTCATAATCAGTTGTAGATCTGAAACTTTGCCTGCACAACTATATTGCTCTTTAGACGTATTTAAACCTCTTCAAAATCTTGGTTTTTGTAATTTATTCAGGGATTATTAATAACAAGTGATATTTCTGTTGCTCAGACTATTTAATGATTGTATGTAATTTCGAATTCGTTTTTTTTCTATTTTGTTGTACTCTGTATTATCTGTTTTTATTAGACATATGACGTTCTATGGTCCTTGTTTGTATCTTCATGAGCTTTCTTTAAATATTATCTTAGCCGTATTTGGCACAACTTTTTTTGGAATTTTTGGTCCTCAATGCTCTTCAACTTTGTACTTGTTTGGCTTTATAAATATTTTGATATGAGCGTCACTGATGAGTCTAATCTAGACGAAACGCGCGTCTGGCGTACTAAATTATGATCCTGGTAACTATTGGACAATGAAACAAGGCTCAGCTGTATCACATATTTTCATGTAAATATAAAAGTAAAGATCTGTCATTTGATTTATACTGATAATGTCAGAATTTTTTTAAAATATAAAAAAATAATTAAAAAAGTACCATCTATATTTTTTCCAACTTTATAATGACGGACTTTAGAAATGCAACACTAAAAAGCGGTTTGATTTTTCAATTTAAAATACATATTACGCACACAATAATAGATTGAATATCAAGTTGATTCAATTCTTCCTCGTCTCAGGTAAGTTTGAAATATGAAAGTTGAATTGGTAACGTCAAGCTTAACGTTTAAATCTTGTGGTATGCTTAAAAGAAAAAAAACTATTTTCTTTTCATTAATGGTCGTGGCATTATCCAAAAGCATAGCTTCCTGTTAAACATCTATTAATCATTGACCGAAAGGTTAACCAATACTGTTAGAAGTATTTTAGTCAAGTTGTACTTTTTTCCACCCATTTTAGTCTTTTTTTGCAGTAATGTGGTAAACACTGAAACCTTTATAAACATTATGTGGCATTTCAGCATAGGAGAAACTTTGCTGATGTAAATCTGCCTGCTATAACATTCAACTACTGGCAAAAAAAAACCAACCTAACATTGTAGCTGTTAAACTGTGTTGCAAATAACGGTGCCTACTTTGATTGAAATGACGTAACGTTATACTACAGGGTGATCGGGTCTATAGGTGGTCAGTTACGAGTTAAGACTACCTGCTTTGAAGTTTCATGTCTTACAATTTATTTTATAGTGCAAAATAGTCTTAAAAAGAACGTGCACTAAATTTCTAATAATTTAATTTCAATTTTCATTTCGCGGTTGTGATAAAAAGGAAAATCAACAACATTTTGCTGACTTAAACTTGGATTTCATATGACAGTTTTTGTCCATTCGTTTTTGATGCGTTTTGTTTTTTGATTTTGCCATGTGATTATGGATTTTCCCAATTGATCTTCCTCTAAGTTCAGTATTTTTGTGATTTTACTTTTTAGGAGATATTTAACAAAGAAAAAAATTCTTAAACAAATTATTTATGCGCTTCTGATTTTGCATCAGGAAATTCGTGCGATATCAAAATACCCTGTTAGATTGTTTGAGAAAATTCAGGTATTGATTTTTCTATTAAAAAAAAAGGAGTACGGGAAGCGTTATAAGCAATGGAATGAATAAATGTCATTATTTGATGAAAAACAAAATATGTGTGTTGCGTTTTTCATTTCCGTCAAAATACTTATAATAAGTAAACATTCAATGGTTCAACTTCACACATCAACGGAAAAGACACGAACAACTAATACACCCTGAAATATTATATTTTTAAGAATTATAAATCCATTGCATTATATCATTCACGTGTGTAGGAATAAATAATCAAATAATTTTGTTATCAGTTATAAGCAAAATAAATAGTATTGTTATATGCATATGCATATTCATGGATCTACAATCTGTTGAAACCTTTATCTTGGCATTGCTCAAGGTAATGTTTTTCTCTGACTGTATATGACGTCTTTATCTTGGTATTGCTCAAGGTAATGTTTTTCTCTGACTGTATACGACGTCTTTACAGGGTTAAAAGTGTGGTAGATTACTTCGGATGAAATACTAAAATTTAATATTTTTAATTTGTTTATTTTATTTCGACAATAGTTATGTTAATATTGTGCATGACCATAACTATTCATTTTTTGTCTATATTATTACAAGATTGATCGTTTATATAAATATACAGTGTTAATTTCCATTGTTAAGTAACGCAAACGTACATTTTAGATTAAAACTACGGTTCCTTATTTGTGCATTGAGATTAAAATTCGTATGTTTTGTTTACAACTCTGTCTCAGTGTATTGTTCTGGTCGTACTATTTCAAATATTCAATTGCATGATTATATCATGTGTTTCCATCAGTTTACCATTGTACTATGATCACATATCGTGGGGTTAGAAATTAATGGTAAACCCTAGTTCGTAGTGTTTTTATGTCCAATCTTACCTGACACAACTGCACGACTCGATTATCAATTAACAGTATTAGATAATCGTTGCAAAGAATCCTGCTCAAACTTTTGTGAAAAACGGTTTTAACATTGCAGTGTTGCGAAAGTTTATGTTCGATGTTGAAGGCAATTGTAGTGACCTGCAATACCAGAACCGTTCAATTGAGTCTAGTTTAGTTATATGTCTAGTGTTTCTGTCTCTGACCTAGGTTTTCTATATTTGGCATGTGTAGTGCATCAGGACATAAGATATTGTTACGTGTACCATTATGAACTTTCGTGCAGGACTGCTGTGTGTATTTTTGACATGGAACTCGTGACGAGAATATGACTGTTTGACTCTTGACCTATGCACATTGGGTGTGTTATCATGTTACAGTGTGTTCGTTGGTATATTACCTTGACCTCAAAATATAATTTTTAATTGACCTTGATTCTGAATATGTGGCATGTAGATGTATTGTCATAAGATGGTGAGTCTAGTGGCAACATCATGTGAGCTTGATTTTGTTTGGACTAAAACGAGAATTGTCTGATTGGCATTCATACCACATCCTCTTATATCTACTAGTATATTAGATATATAGATATATTTGTTAGTTTTGTGTACCACGATGATCCTTTCATCAAAATCTTTTTTTTTTTTTTTTACAAGGAACTATTCACCATACTATGACTTTTTGACTCTTGTCCTATGCATATTGGGTGTGTATCTTGGTATGATTACCTTGACGTCAAGTCAGGAGTCTCTGGTTTTTGTTAGTCTTGTATGTTTTTAATTGCAAGTTAATTTTAATGTTTTGGAGTTTGAACTGCTACACATTTTGTTTAGGGGCCATCTGAAGCCCGCCTCCGGGCGAGGTATTTTCTCGCTTTATTGAGGACCCATTGGTGCCCTTCGACTGTTTTCTGTTCTCTTGACATGTTACTGTCTCTTTTACACATTCCACATTTCCATTCTCAATTTTTAAGATTGTTTGGTTCAAATGAAAAAACTAAATTCTTTAATTTTCGTGAAAGTCAAGAGAGAACATTTTCTGCTTCAGTAGCACCATTTGCTGCCAGTTGTGATAGACAATGCAAAATTTTTCAATCATTTTACCTTAGATTTTATTTCATGGACATGTAGGTATGAATAGTCTGTTTTTACAAGAATGAATAGTCTTTTTTTACATCTTAAAAAATCACACAGAAGGTAGACGCATATCAATAAACTAAACTCAGTGCAAAGAACCTTTAATGTACACTTAGACAGAGAGCTCAATCTAGTGAAACACTTTGTCATGCTGGTCACATGTAACTTGAAATATCACTGTCTGTTACCAAACTGCACCGAGATGCTGAAAAAAATATGCAAGTTAATTCTATTAGAAGTAGAATTCAATGGAAGTAAATAAGCCGTTTACTGAAATAAATGTAGAATATGTCTATTTGCCACAGATGCTACGGCTTGTGAAAAGCACATATAGATGCATGATTACCGCAATTTTGACCATTTTGTGACCATAAGCATTGTGTATAAGTTTCATAACACTTGTTTGAGGCAAACTAAAGTTAAAGAACAAAAACAACATATTTAGCATGTTTCCTATCTGAAGGCTCCGTGTTGAAATGTGTACCATTGGTACTCGTACCAGTGACAGCTTATCACATCTAATAACTCACGAACAGTGACGCCATCCACTATCGAACTTGATAGATCTGTGTTATGGGGTAATACGCATTGCGTATAAGGTTTATTTGATGAGTCAAACCATTTTTAAGAGAACAGAAACGAAAACTTCAGCATTTTCTGTTTTAAAAGGAACATGATAACTCATGAACGGTAAAAATGACGCTACCAAATTTCAATTTTGATTTTGTGTTTTGTAGTAATAAGCATTGTCCCCGTTAGGGGGATGGTGTGGATCCTGATAACATGTTCAACCCCGCCTTATTCGGTATGTATGTGACTGTCGCAGGTCAGGAGCCTGTAGTTCAGTGGTTGTCGTTTGTTTATGTGTTACATATTTGTTTTTCGTGCATTTTTCGTACATTAATTAGACCGTTAGTTTTCTCGTTTGAATTGTTTTACATCGTCATTTCGGTGCCTTTTATAGCTGACTATGTGGTATGGACTTAACTCATTGTTGAATGCCGTTTGGGGACCAATAGTAATTAATTTCTGTGTCATTTTTGTCTCTTGTGGAGAGTTCTCATTGGCACTCATGACACATCTTCCTTTTTATATTGTGTATAAGTTTTGTAGTATTTTTGTTGAGGCAAATTTGAGGAGAACGGAACCCACATGCCCCTCCACATGGCGCCAACACAGAAGTTCTGACCATTGGGCTGATATACCCATCCCACTAGCACTGTCATTAACACAAACACAATTGTATTATATACATATTCAATCTTATTTTTTGTTATTTCTTTATTTTAGGCCGAATGATTATATGCATGCCCTTCATGAAGAGTATCAAATTTGAAAAATTAATTGTACATATACATTTTTGTAATATTTGATACATGGTAGCTTTTTTTCAACTAAATAAAGCTTACAAACTTAAGTTGAACATCACTGTCTTTTTTATGTCTTTTAAATTCCTGTTTTAAACAAAACGATTTGTTTAATATACTATACCCGTAGCCAGGGGGTAAATCTTAACCTATCAAGAGACAAAAGAGATAATAAGATTGTGATGTACCCAATAGTAATGCGATTATATATCGACATAATTGAAATACAATATGAGTTTTGCTATCTGGGGATTGTTTTTAAATGTATCAGTTTCTATGATATGAAATATTATACAACATGTCCCACTTTTGTATTAGATCTGAATGATTAATTAACTAACATAAGGAAGATCTTATGTTGTACTGTTACACCACTGTCCCAGAGGAGGTAATGGATCCTACTAACATGTTTACCTCCGCCACATTCTTTATGTAGGTGCTGTCTCAAGTCGGAAGCCTGTAATTCATTGATTGTCCTTTGTTTAGGTGTACATATTTGTTTTTCGTTCATTTATTGTAAAAAACATTAGGCCGATAGTTTTCTCATTTGAATTGTTTTACATTGTCATTTTGGGGTCTTTTATAGCGGACTATGCAGTATGGGCTTTGCTGAATGTTGAAGTCGTGCGACGACTTACAGTTGTTAATTCATGTGTCATTTTAGTCTCTTGTGTAGAGTTGACTCATTGGCAATCATACCAAATCTTCTTATTTATTATAAAAATCACGTGTCAAACAATCTTTTAGAATTAAGTTACACATGGCAGATAGTGGCAAAGATGTTCTTGTTTAATTCAATATCAATCAGATTCAAAATTGAGACAAAATAGAGATGGTTCACCGTTCGACAAACCTTTATTTAAATTATTTGATAATCGCTGAAACATATAAGTACACAATGAAAACAGAACATCATTTGATGAACTTTATTGACCAGATAAATTCTTGTATGAGACAATTGCACACTAATTTTCATGTAATCCATTAGTATTCAAATGATGTTGATACAAAAAAAAAATACAAATAGTCAGCTATAAAAGGCCAAAAAATTAAAAATTAAAAAGAACTTACGACCAATTACAAAACGAAGCTTTTCAAATAAGATAGACAAATAACATACACTGAATTCCAGGCTCCTCGCCTTTTTTATCTGCCATTTGTTTTATTCTTTATTGATTTAGTGCGTTCATAAAGGTCATAATTGTCATAATGTTTTTCTTCGTAACTTTGTGAATCTGGTTAACGAGAAACAAAATACACGTTATGTTTATTGTGTAAATGTATTTGTTACGATAAACAGTTAAGCTTTTGTTAACGTGGAGATTTAAAATGATAATTGCTTTAAAATGATTACATCCCAATTAAGAAATATGAATTAACTCGCTTTGTCCAGATTTTCCAACATTTGTATTTCTATCGTGATGCCAATCATTATACACAATACTTCAAAGTTTCTATTGAAGTACTTGTAATATTAAACAGAAAAAGGAACGGCATGCAAATGTACTTAATTATCACATAAGAAAACAAAATATATCGATAGATCTGTCAGCTTATTGAAAATGACATATACTTTAGTATCAAATATATCAAAATTAATGGGAACTCACATTTATATAAGTGTCTTATCTTAGGGAGGCATACATCTCACTTAGTAAAGGATCACTCTTATTCAAACAAATAATTCTCTGAAACTGACATTATCAAGATGCTTGATTTCTTGATTGACAACATATTTGTTATTTTCGGTGGACGTGTTTTTCAACGGACTGTCGCCATCCCAATTGGAACCAATGGTGCCCCTCTTCTTGCCGAATTATTTTTTTATTATGTTGAGGCTGACTTCATACAGGAACTTCTTAGAAAGAAAGACAAGAAGTAAGCAATATCAATTAACTCTACTTTCCGCTATATAGATGATGTTCTTTCACTAAATAATTCAAGATTTGGTGACTATGGTGAACGCATCTATCCCATCGAACTAGAGATAAAAGATACAGTTTAGTCGGCCTCATATCTTGACTTACATCTATCAATTGACAAGGAGGGTCGGTTAAAAACAAAACTTTACGACAAAAGAGATGATTTCAGCTTTCAAACTTTCCATTTCTAAGTAGCAACATTCCAGCATCCCCTACATACGGTGTATATATCTCCCAATTGATACGATATTCCCGTGCTTGTATTTCCTAATAGAGGATTGCTGCTCATAAGGAAGCTGTTAAACTAAGAGTTCTAAATGTTTAAGTTGAAAGCGTCCCTTGGTTAGTTTTACGGACCATCAAGAGTTGTTTGGCCGTTATGGAATAACCGTTTCACAAATGAAATCGGATATGTTCCTTACGTCGTAACTACAATACCACTTCCCTTTCATGAATGTGACCTACCGAATTAGACTATTTACCGGATTTGTTATAACAGCAGGATCTGCTTACCCTTCCGGAGCAGCTGAGATCACCTTTAGTTTTTGGTGGGGTTCCTGTTGCTTATTCGTTAGTTTAACGGTTCAATTGGAGTACGTACTTGTAATGTTTTACAGAAAAGGGAACGGCATGCAAATGTGCTTAATTGTCACATATTATAAAAAAAAAAAAAATATCGATAGATCTGTCAGCTTATTGAAAATGAAATATATTTTAGTATCAAATACATCAAAATTAATCGCAACTCACATACTAAATTATAATCTTGGTACCTTTGATAACTATTCTATGGTGTGTCATGTGTACTATTGTTTGGCTGTGTGTAGTATGGTGCTTCGTCTCACAAATCCATTTTGCATAGAATGATAACCTGAAAAAAAAAACCCAAAGATAATCGAAAACAATCGATATTATTGTATTTTGGTACCCTATACTTTAGTCTGGGAAATTGAATAATGATCAGGAACTAACACAACTGGTTATATCTATCAATGACAATAACGTTTTTTCATTTAAGTTATTCAGTGTTTGGTATGTATGCCTACCTTTTCAAAAATACACATACTGGCTGACTGTACGCCTGATGTTTGAACAGTATAATGGTAACTGTATACCTTTTCAAACAAATAATTTCAATTATTACTTCGGTTTGAATGAACATGTGAAATAAACGTGGTTATCTCACTCATCTTATGTCACTCATGACCGAACAACACTGATTCACGCATTCGTGAATAAAAGTGTTATTTTGTCACTCGTTAATTGTTGTTTTTTTCTACATTTGGAATCTTTGATTAATTATCCTATAATAAAAACAACGATAGCTCTAGATTTGACTACGTTCTTTTGAGCAGCAAAACTCTTCCGAGGAAATTATAATAGAAAACTATGAAATATAGAATCAACTGGGAGATGTATACTCAATTGAAAGGCGCTAATCAATGTTGCTACATAAAAATGAACATTCAAAATTTTTATTCTTCCTTATGGTTTTTGTATAAATGTCTGAATCATATGACACATGAAACACAGTTGCCGAATAATTGCTTAAAAACAAGTCTCCATACGTAACAAATACCGTAAAGCAGGTTTTTTCGTGGGGGTAAAATTGCGCTATTTTCATTGAATAAGGTATACGAAAAATGTTGGTTGTTATTCTTTTGGCGGATTCAAAACCTTTATAAGATATTTGTATGTGCCCTTTTACATTGACGGAATTTATTCTGGCGATTTTGTTCTATCCGCGAAAATAATCCGTTATACGTTATGTTGTCAATCTAGCAATCAAGCATCGACATAATGTTTATTCTAATGCAATTTGTATGTAAAAATTTTGTTCTTTGGCTAAAAGTTGCTGTCAAATCCACAGATGACCAGGCGTAACCAAGGAGGGACAACCATTTTAAATCATTAAATCAACAAATGTTCGATTGCTACTATATAATCGAAAATAAAACAACACCTACCTCGAATTTGCCGTTTTAATGTTATTTTATCCGAATTTGAAGTGTACAGGTAACGTAATAACCTCCAGTTTGTAAGTTTTCATTTGTATGACGTCACGTTACCCATGACGTCTATTCGCCAAAATCATTCATGAAGTTTCGCGGATATTTTTTTATTTGTCAAATTTAAACATTTTTCAAAGTTTTATCGTATTATTTCATTTTGAAAAGCATTAGAATCGGAATAACAGTACTGTAGTTGAAGAGTTACCACCGTCAATTTTTATTTGACGGTCGCAAATCTCCGCTACGCGTCGCCAGTAAAACTGCATTTGCGATCGTCAAATCTACAATTGACGGTGGCAACTGTCCTTAATTTCAGAAAAAATATTTTATTTGAATCTGAGTGTTTTGGTTTACAATTTATGAATTATCTCTTTCATTTCTGATATATTTCAAATTTTTCTTCGACAAAAAGTGATGTTCAATGATAAAGTAATCTTTTACATTTTTTTCACATTTTTTTTATATAAACATGATAAAGAAAATGTAATACATAAACTATTATTTTGATATTGAACATACATACAATTTTTTCTTCAGAAAAATGTAAATTAAAAATAAGGCAATCTTTGACAAAACATCTGAAATTAAAAACATCTAAGCATCATTTAAAACAATTTCTCATTTATGATAACCCTAATATTCTTCAAGTCCGTTTACAAAAGAAACAAAAGAGAATGTCATCGTTTAGCCTAGGGGCAATTACATATTGTCAACAGAATACAAAATGCCTGGAGCAGATCCAGATTTAGGAAATCGTGATTGCATCCGGATGTAAATAGAAGTTAAACGGGATTAATAAGAAGGCGATGGTAAAACCGTGATATTGGGACATTTATGTGTGCCGTTTGCTAAGCTAACACAGAGAGGACCTTTTGTCGAAGGTATGAAACTTAATATTTTGAAATAGTTCTTTCCTGTTATTTTTAAGACCAATTTTAATTCACAATTTGCTTTCATATACTATGTTTTAATACTTTGATTCTTAAAATTGTTGTTATAAATTTCATTGATTCAGAATGTTTTAATTCCTGAAATCTATGAGTTTAACTGTCCGTTTGTTATCTTTCGTCCCTCTTGCATTCCACTTAAAACGGTTTATGATACATTGGATAGAATTTGTTAAAATAATAAGTATGATAATTGAAAGGTTAATTTAAGACAATATATATTAGATTGTTCTGCAGGCAAGGAATAATAAGGATAAGAATTCTAATCAAATTTTTTGTAAAAATTATTTTCATTGGCTAAAATTTACCGTCAAATCCACAGTTGACCAGGCGTAGCTAAGGAATGCCCAGCCATTTTGAATTGATAGATCAACAAATGTTCGAATACAACAATATTACGACGGGTGCCACATGTGGAGTAATATCTGCATACCCTTCCGGAGCACCTGAAATCAACCCTAGTTTTTGTTGGGGTTCGTGTTGTTTATTCTTTGGTTTTCTATGTATGAAGTCACGTTTAGCCATGACGTCTGTGCGCATAAATCATTCATGGAGTTTCGCGGAATTTTATTTTATTCCAAATTAATACATTTTTTCAAGCTTTAACGTATCATTTCTATTTGTAATTTTTTATAATCGGAATAACAGTACTGTAGTTGAAGAGTTGCCACCGTCAATTTTGATTGGACAGTCTCAAATATCCGTTTTACTGTCTCCGCTACGCGCCGCCAGTAAAACTTAATTTGCGACCGACCAATCCCCAATTGACTGTGGCAACTCTTCAACTACAGTACTGGTATTCCTTAATTGTATTAGTTTATAATCTAAGCAATAGGATTGTTACTAAATAACTAAACAAAACAAAACTAAAAAAAAAAAACAGAAATACAGGCATATTAATGCCACAACGAAATACATTTAACAATACAAACATGTAGCCTTGTACAAAAAAATAAAGTTATTAATATTAATTATAATACTATTTTCGACAGCATGTCTCCTCTATAAAATCAGCAATTCAAATATTTTGATTATATTTATCATTATAATTTAAGCCACAAATCACACACAGTTCATATAGTGATATTGTAATTGTTACTCTCACATAACATTTCACTTAAATGATCAACAACTATAAAAAGTAAAATATCACATTCTCCACAAGAAAATATAAACTTAAATTTATTTTCTTTACTCATTGAATTAAAACTAGGGACAAAAAAATATTTATCAAACGTTTTGATCCTAGGCAATGTGATACACATTAAAATAAACAATTAATTTTCCCATAGGCGATAATAATAGACTTTTTTGAGATACCTACTTTAGAAAGTTGATTTTTTAAACGAAACCTTGCTAAAATTACAGAAAAGATATTCGGACAGTATAGTTTGGTCCAAAAAATATAGGTTCGCGTTGCTTTCCTTTACGTATTTTGTACTTATCCCCAATGCCTTTTCAATTTTGCACTTAAAAATACGTGACTCGTCCTAGCGTTGAAAAGACATCTCATTTACGTTAGAACTTAGGAATATAATTTGTTTGGCCTTTGAAAGAATGCAGAATGCACGAAGTCTCTAATAATAAAAAACAACTGACGCACATTTCAACCAATCAGGATTAGCTATACTCTTAATTTTGAATACCATGTTATGCTCATATAACGGCTGCACCATACAATATAATGGTGTATTGGACATGTTGTAACAAGTAACATTACAATTTCGAAGATCGCATTGTTCAAAGCTAACGTATAGTTGTTAATGTCTGTGTCATTTTGGTCTCTTGTGGACAGTTGTCTTATTGGCAATCATACCACATCTTCTTTTTTATATGTATCCAGTTATTTGTTGTTTTTACATGTTTTTCTGACACATATATACAGAGGTTTAAAAATAAACCTGTTTACGAAAAAGGGCGTAATATCACGCAATAGACAAGACAACTATCCACACATATCCACACATGTTCCGCACAGAAAATTTCAGGGACTTCATTTGCGGTTCTCCCTTGGCACCATTTGCGAGTAAGGTCTTGAGGAAACGACGATAGTCCGTCAAGAGTGGACGATAAATGACTAACCCGTGTTAAGAGAGAACCATATATCTTGCACGTAAAAGAAACACTTGTAGATTTCGAACAATGGCAGTACAAAGCAGTAGTCAGCATGAACGGTTGTTGTATCTACGTCAAATATGTCAATTTCGAATTGCAACATGTTACAGTCATGATAAACGCATTAACAACATTGGCATCATTTAAGAGGTTGAACGTGTTTTAAGTTTAATCAAATATATCAAATGCATGCAAATTTGATAAAATTCAGTATTCTGCAGTTGTCAATATATGCATGTGCAAACTAACTGTATTGGTTTTAGAGCATGGGTTTATCCACAAAGCGAATGAAGCACGTCATATTAGAATTAAAGTTTTAGAATAAGTGTAATTTAAAGGTTTTCTTTACGTACGCTGAGGTGTCAATTCTAACGTTTGCATTTGTAGTATATCATTTTGAATATACATGAGTTATCATTTTCTACGTTATGTTTCGCAACTATATATGAATAAAAAGTAAAATCACAAAAATACTGAACTCAGAGGAAAATCAATTCAGAAAGTCCATAATCACATGGCAAAATCAAATAACAAAACGCATCAAAAACGAATGGACAAGAACTGTCATATTCCTGACTTGGTACAGGCTTTTTCAAATGTAGAAAATGGTGGATTGAACCTGGTTTTATAGCTAGATAAACCTCTCACTTGTATGACAGTCGCATCAAATTCCATTATATTGTCACCGATGCGTGAACAAAACAAACAGACACAATAGGTAAAAATGTCAAAAATAGGGGTACAGCAGTCAACATTGTGTTATCATCTTAATCACTATAAAAACAACAAATGTAACGAAGAAGCACAAAAAGGCATACATCAAATTAACATCCTGATTTTGATTATATTATACGATTTTATTTATCTAGTATGTAAAATGCACCCATCAAGGAAGGAGGGTTTTGAGTACTGGTGTAAAATACTATATTTACATATCTTATAATCTAACTCAGTTTGTAGAAACTTTTGAAATTTGCGAATTTAATAACTGTTGCGTTTTTTCACACATCTGTTAACTTCAAAATATAATTCAAATTCGATTTAATCTTGCATATGTCGGCGGGTTTTATTCTTTGTTCCGACGTGTACAATGATTTGTAAATTGAGAAACCTTTAAATAAATTTGTTTTAACTATCCACACATAAAGGTTTTGATATTGCATTTTTTACAATTAAACACAGAGACCCTTTGAAAGTGCAATTGGTGGTGAATTAGTAACTGAAGATAACTCCTTGTATGATATCTAAATCAAGCGAATTTGTATTTTATGATAGTTTTAGAAAATACCACTATGCTTTGATAGAAAAAATGAAAAAAAGTAAAATGTGAATTTGAAAAATAAATATCCTCAGTATGGCGAACATGTTTTTCAATTCAAAGTCAAATAAAAACGCCGAAGAGCTTATCAATAATTGTTGTTAATTAGTGATAATTAAAAAAACCAAACAATCAAGTAAAGTATTATTAAGTGTATTTTTCTCTTTTTACTGATTTTTTTTTCATTTTTTCAGATGAAAATATTGCTATTTATAGTTTTAATATGTTTAATTATTCGGAACGCACATCAACAAGGTAAGTTTGATAATTGAGATGAGTTACATATTGCCAATAGGAGATGACTCTCATATGTTAATATAACAAAGAATGGAAACGGTGAATTTGTTGAAGAGAAAATTACCATACCAAAGAGCAGAAGTCCACAAGTGGGTTTTCAACGAAGCGCGAAAGTCCTGCACCCAACGGTCAGTTTCAACTGACCACTTAACAATAGTGTGTTTTAATTCAACAAATTGGACGCCACACCAAACTCCGAAGCATACCTATGAATAAAAACTAACAAAACTCACAAGACTACCAAAGTTTACAAATACCTGACTTGGCACAAACGCAAAAATGCAGCGGTGAAAAAAATTGTAAGATGTCGACCATCCCCCTATACACAAGTCCTATTATACTTACCATGGTCAACACTAAGGGAGATAAAAAAGGAACAATCTCCTTAAAAAAATACAAATTAAGGGTGTTCGCTCCTCTTTTTTTTTAATTTTGTTTGACAGATATTCGGAATCATCTGGTTTTATCCATGTTGTGCCATTAAATGTTTAAGACCGCTAACCCCTACTTTTCTTTTTATAATTTTATTACATACAGTTTTAAAAGTAATATTTGAAAATCTTATAAAATCCTTGTTATTTTTTCATTGTTTTTGAAAGAAAGAGGTATCAATGTTAAAGATATGAAAAATCTAAAGGAAATCATTTCCCACTATGTTTTCAATGGCTAATATCCGAAAACAAGCACACGCACCCTTCATTTTTTTCCTGCTTTTGTAGTTCCGTTATTTAGATACTATGAATTTATAACAGTCTTTTGAAAAGCTTATTATTTTGAATCAGAGTGTCGAATATCTTTAAGATGAACCCATATGTATGGTTCGTTGTGGTCTGTATTGGGTTGTTCATGTAGTGATTTGTAGATCGATCTTTCTATTTCTGTGTTTTTCGTTATTTGCCACGGTATTTTTTTTTTTGCTTTTCCTGATTTGTGACAAAATAAACAAAACACAATTTAGGAAACACGTATGCAAGACACACAGTATTTTTATTCAGCACATTGAAAGATGCTTAAAATTACATAGTGTATTAATAAAATTAGTATCCCCTTCCTTTAATACTATAGACTGTTTAAGTGGACTCTTATGTTGTTTGTTGTTGATGAGCAGTGAATAAATTATATTTTCTCTTTCTCCTCTAGTAATTATACATGTTATATTTAAGTATAGAAAAAGTTGAAAACAACACGTCAAACCATTCTGGATTAACTTCATCAGGAACGCTCAAAGTCAAACATTTGAAATCCGAGGATGTATAAGTACCAAACCGTCGAAGAGCTATATGACAAAAATACATAAAATAAATAGCCAGATTTATTTAAAGTTAACTTGGCCTGAAGGAGTTTAAACTTTAGTTTCTTAATAATTTCAAATTTATAAATTGAAATTTTTAGAAAGATATGTTAAATCATGTCAGCACCGAAATACTGACTACTGAGCTGATGATACCCTCGGGAGAACTTGATTGATTATTTTATGTTTTGAAGCTGGACTAAAGGTCCAGGTAGTTCTACGGGACTTCAATTTTCTATCAATATTGGTGATGTAATGCAAATACAGTGAAACCTTCAAAAACGAATTATGTATAAACCGAAAACTTTTATATACCAAACATGTTCGTAAGCACCGTCATATTAAATTGTGTTCGTTTTGAACCTGATAAAACCGAACATCGGCCAAAAACGAAAAAATAAGTTTTGATGAGGTTCGGTTTAAACACTTAAAATCAATTTAATGCTCATTTGTCTTTATTTTGTAATGAAAATAACGTAAAACCTTTCATATCTAACATGTAAGTCATTATGTATCTAATAGATAGTTGTTTAATTGGAAATTATACAACATCTCCTAATTTTTCTATTTTACTTGAACATGTTGATCTTTTGTATTTATTATTACATGTATTAATGAGGACTATTTGCAACGTTTCTTCAGTTATTTTTCTCTACTACCATACTAACTACGGTTATACTACAACTACAAATGGATGCAGTCCCTACATGAACCGCTAGTTAACTTACTAGTCAGACATTATGACTGGTTAAATATAAAAAAAGAAGATTTTGTAGGATTGCCAATGAGATAACTATCTACAAGGGTCCGAAATGACACAGAAATTACCAACTATAGGTCACCGTACGGCCTTCAACAATGAGCAAAGCTTATACCACATAGTACAACATAAGAACCAACTATATAAAGTTAACTTAGGACAGGCTTAATGACCGCTGCCGGTCTTAGGACAGTATTTGTGTTAATTTAAAAAGCCGACTTGGTCCTAGGACTATGATTGCCTGAAAAATGAAGATCAAGACAGGTCCATGTCAAATATTGAAGTTTACTTTGGACGAAGTTAACTTTCCCACAAGCAGTCCTGAATACAAGTTAACTTATTAGCAGGTCTGCTATTAAAATTCACACCAGACCTGTTCTTATTAAAGTTAACTCTGGTCAGGTCCATGATAAAGTAAAACTGATCAAAAGTTAACTTTGGTCTGATCTGTTCCTCTTAGATAAAGATAACTTGATCCAAAGTTAACTTGTCAACAGGACTGCTTTGGTTGAGGAAGGTCACATAAGTATCGACTTCCGATCAGAAAAAAAACATACGATCTTTGTCTTTGTCTTTTTATGTGAAAACTATTCCAACAGTTAAATAACAAACTTGCCCACATGTCTTGCCAGGTCAAGAGGACCTTTTCACAGGTCTTGTGTTATCTGATCAATCAGATCTGTCCACAGGTCTGGTCCGTTCAAGTAAAGCAGTCCACAGATCTAGTCTGGTAAAGCTGAGCTGTCTGCAGAACAAGTCTAATCAAACTGATCTGTCCGCAGATCTGGTCTGGTTTAGCTGACATGTCTTGGGAACATATCTGCTCTATCAAACTTGTCCTCAGGACTTGTCTAAAAACTTCTAGGGAAACAGTTAACTTACAGGTCTGCTAATTTTTTCCAAAAGTTAATCTATAGAGCAGTCGGAAGGACTGCTTTAAGTTAATTGGTGTACGGTTACAGGTTGCAACCATCTGTCGTTGTGTTTATTTCCCACTCATATACATTTTTTTTTGTAGTAGCAGAGCTATTTTTTGTACAATCTCAATTTCATCATGGAACACTTTTTCCACAATAAGGGGTTCATTTAGAGATGAAAATAAGTTTAAAATTTGTGTTCCAATTTATTAATTTAAGTTGCTGTATAAAACAGGATAAGGACAATGACATAAAAATATGATTTTTTTGTGTTTTCGGCACAAAACTTGAGTAGGGCTCGGTAGACAACAGACGGCAACGCGGAATAAAACGTTTAAATGGAACCAAACCTTCTCCTTTTTCTGAAACAATAAAATTATAACATCACAACATAACCTTTGTTTATTGTCTTGACTACTCAAAACCCTTTGGATTGTATTTTTGAAGATAATGAAACAAAAAAGTTAAACATAAGGCTTAGCATAAGATATAAAAATACCGAAATAATATTTAAAAATATGAATACCAAATTAAAACGTCGCCAAAGAAATTATGAATCGTTTTGACACATGCGTTTTTGGTCTCGTGTCAGTACAGGTTGAAAACCAATGATCTCTAATTATGGTTTTCATACAGTAAATCGATCATACATTGTAGCAACAATAATTACATGTATAACAACATTTGGATACACAAGCTTGTCAAAAAGAAAGAAATGGAAATACAAGTAATTGGATCATCTTGAATGATATTCTACATCAGGAGTGAGTGTACATGGATAATCGGAATATTTATTTCAACATTGGAAAGATGGCAATTGTTATCCATTTGTTTGATATGTTTTAGCTTTTGGTTGTGTCATTTGATAAAGGAATTTCCATTTTGAATTTCCTTGCAGTTCAGTATTTGTGCTATGTTATTTTTTATCGGCAACTGTGTCTTGTTAGTTTCTTAGTCAGAACAAAAAATGGCCAGAAATGATAAAAAACTCCAACGTCATATATTCTTATCCGCCTTACATATTGTTGACTTTATGTGTATTACTCATACTAAGCAGAAATAACTGTATGAAACGGGAAAAGATAGAACAAGATCATAAGTTCACTCAGAATTTATCATTAAAAATAAACCAAACACAAATAGTTACAGTAAACTGAAACCAATTGACCAAGACCAATACTTGATATTTTTTATAACGAACAAACCCACCGGAAATATGTGGTTTAACTGATAGAGTGAAACAAGATCACACGATGACTCAGCAGTTAATATCATTTTAAAAAATAAATACAACAGAAATAGTTATATTACACTGAAATAATGTAAACAAGATCCTATTTTGACTAAGAATTTATTATTAAGAACAACCCGACGGAAATTGTTAAAATTAACGTTACCTGAAATTATTTGAACAACATCCTGTTCATTCCGCTTTGTAGATGTATGTCGCCATTCACCTGACGGGTTCACCTATGGTATGAAGAACAAAGGTTGTAGAGCTTACTGGTCGTGTGTAAACGGACATAGTGTTGGATCGTGTTGTCCCGAAGGGAGTTATTATGTAGAAGGCATGGGATGCATGAGAGGGCAGGCTTGTAAAGAACCTTGTCCACCAGATGGCGGTTTTATTCTTACTCGCAGGTATTTATATGATCTTTTTTTATCCATTTCTCTTATTCGTTTCCAGATTACCCTTACACTATTTTTAGTAATATTGTTTACCTTTTGTTTGAAAGTATATCTATTCCTAAATAATCGAAGCTAATGTTTGTTTCTCCTTGAATGAACCACATATCAATGAAGACATGGAACGAATATAATGCCAAATATTCTCATTTTATCTTTTGATTTGCCATTTTATAATAGACTTTCCGTTTTGGATTTTCCTTGAATTTTTTTTTTCGTTATTTTACTTAATGATCGAACAAATTTTGTAAGCTACTATATTCGAGAAGCTACCAAACAAGTGCACGAATATTAAGTAATGTGATTCACCGACTAATAGCAGGCCATGCCAACTCAGTATTAACTCGATATCATTCAGTCAATCAATGTTTTATGTCAGCGTAATTATGTTAAGAATTGGTCAATAACAATACTATGTTGTACGAATTTTCTTTATTTTATAATACACGCGAAACAATTGTTTGAAATACATATATCTATTTCGGGAAGACGCCAGTGAAGATTGTTTCCAAGTGCAGATAGCGTGTTCAGGAAAAGAGCTATCGAGAACAACATTAATCATTAGTATGTTAAATTAGGGTCATTTTTCTATACTTCATATTGTTTATTTATTTTTCTCTATTCTTTAATAGTTTTGCCCATTATTCTCTTTTCTTCATATCTTTTGTTAATTTTCCTCTATTCTTTATAGTTTTGTTCATTATTTTCTATTCTTTATTGGTTTTGCCCATTATTTTATATTAGTTATCAATTTTGCCAATTATACACTATACTTTATATTTTTGTCCATTATTCTTTATTCTTTATAGTTTTTGGCCATTATATTCCCTATTCTTTTTATAGGTTTTTCAAATTATTCACTATTCTTTAGAGTATTTGCCTATTACTCTCTATCCACAACCTCATAAATGCGAAAGCAATACAACTTAACGCAATCGACAAAAGCATATAATACTTGTCACTTAAATGGAGAGTAATTAAGGGTAGGGATGCATAATGACTATCCGAGTCAGACTTTCTTCCAACACTAGTAAACCTTTTTTTTTTTATCTGAATACGTTTTTTTTTCTGAATATTTTTTTTTAAACCTTTAGTAATTTTTAACGTGATTTTCAGTCTTTCAGGTTTATCCACCGCGTTAAACTCATTACGGTTCAGACATTTTGCATATACAGTAAAACCTGTTTAAACCGAACCTCTTGGGGACTTACGACTTTGTTAGGTTTTATCAGGTTCATAACGACGGTGCTTACGAACATGTTTGGTTTATACAGGATTCGGTTTAGTCTGGTTTCATTGTATATGTTCATTTTATGTTCAAACTATTCTGAATCAGTAGCTGTTATTTACGTGTATAAATCTACAACATCCCTGATTGTCTCAACATTACTGATCAGTACTGAATTGATAATTAGTGTGGCCAGAAATGAATTAATTGCAGTGGAGAAGTCTGAAAATTGATATATATTTTATTGTTCAGACTTTTCAGATGATGTTAAGTCCAAAAGGAACGTTTCAGACTAAAACTTTTTACTGCTTTGACATCACATTTAGATATTCATTTCTTAAATCTAAACTTTTTGAAAAGGTTGAAATTTTCCTCGATTATCCGCAAAAAGGTTGTTGACAATACTTTTGTTCATGCCAGGTCGCTATCGTGCGATCCGTTTCGAAGAAAAAGAAACATCTATCGTTGAGAAACATATCGTGATCGTGATTATGAATCCCCATTTGCTATGCATATGCACTGTTTGTAGTGTTTAACGTGTTTAAATGTCCCTTTATGAACTTAGTTGTTAAGTTGATTAATGGCGACAGGAGCAATATGAATACCAATTAAAGGACGTCGTTAGTCACGTGTAGTCATTATTATCAAGTATATTTGTAATAAGAATGTTAAGGACAAAAATGTTTATTGAAGTAGACTTGTACACCTATTTTTATATATTGCACATGTAAGACTGCACTCAAGAATTCTTATATCATTACATGACATCCTTGACTTTATCCACTTCGTTATTAAGGCTTTTGATAAAGGGGACTAGGACCCTTTTCGGGACGTCGGAATCGGTTGTTTTTAAACTCAGAAAATCGGTATTGATCCTCTCGAGATTTTTTTTTGGCGAATTTCGGGATGTCGGGAATTATTTTTTTTTTCTAATTCGGGACCTCGGGATTTCATGTTTGTAAGCCCGGGATTTCGGAATCAGGATCTCTCCGACCCCCCCCCCCCCCCCCACCGGTAAACAATTGTACGATTTGTACAATTAAACAACAGAAAAAGTATCTTAAATAAAATATATAACCACACCACTTAGGGAGCAACCATTTAACTTTAAAAAGGGGAGGTGTTATTGTTTTTGTCTGAGTCAGAAAGACAATTTGTTTTTTTTTTCAAAACTTTACACTATAAGGTATTGGAAAATCTGGATTTAGGATTTTTTTGGATCATCTGATTGACCACTATCCCCCCACCCCAAATGTGGGACCAGAATATTTTTTTTTTTTTGGAAAAAACATAACCCGTTGAAGTTAATCGTTGATCCCTGAATAAAGCAAAGAAATGAAACATCGAACATTAAATAATCGAAATCGACAGTGTACAAAGACACATAAGATAGAGAACCGTGAATTTCACAAAACAGTGAAACCTTAAAAAACCGAATCCTGTGAAAACTGGAAGCTTGTATAAACCAAACAAATTCGTAAGCACCATCATATTAGATTATTTGTGTTGTGAACCTGATAAATCGAACATCGATGAAAAACGAACAAATTATAAGTCTGGAAGAGGTTCGGTTTAAGCAGGTCTCACTATACAACTTGGGCGATCAAAGATGCTTTTTTTATGGGGAAATATATTTGACAAACATTAATAATAAAGTCACACAAAAAGGGTATAGTAAAATCAAAAAATGTCAAACTCAGAGGAAAACTCAAAACGGAAAAGTCCCAAATCAAATGACAAAATTAAAATCTCAAACAAATCAAAGGAATGGATAACAACTGTTCTATTCCTGACTCGCATTTTCTTATGTAAAACAAGGGGATTAAACGTGGGTTTATAGATAACTGAGCATGTCACTGATATGACGGTCACATCAAGATTTTAGATAACTTAATTTGTTAAATTGTTTGGAAAAAAAGATATGATAAATGATCTGTATCAACTAAGACGAGGATCTGGAATGTTAAATAATAGACAAAACAATAGAACTCTCTAGTTAAAGGCCTAACTTTAACGTCAACACATCAAACATTATTTTTGAAACTGATGAGCCTTTGAATCAATTATTGTAAGGGCATTTTATATGTAGACAGTACAACTAAACTTACACAGAAGCATTTAAGCACATTCAACTTATTTCAACTAACGCTGTAAACACGAACAACTATTTTTAGTAAATTCGTTAATACAGTAAAACCTGACTTAACTGAATCCTGCAAAACCAAAAACCTTTTATTTAGCACCGTCATATCAAATTATATGCGTTGTGAACCTGATAAAAGCAAACATCAGCCGAAACCGAACAAAATCCTAAATCCCGAAGAAGTTCAGTTTTAACAGGTTTCATTGTATAATCATCTTAAGTTACAGGTGATATTATCTGCATGTAACTACATAAATTCTAATATAAACAAAGAATATGTGGTATCTATATATGAGTGTTAGATATAGGAGGATGTAGTATGAGGGACAACGAGACAACTATCCTTCATTAGTTTATTAATTACAACGATAGTTAATAAAAGTTCCTTTAAATACATTACTTGTGTTCATTTTTCAGCTTTCTTTTCTTCATCAACATTGCTTTATATAGGTTCGCGATGCATGCACGCCTTTGTTAATACTATACATGAAAACATGATAGATTTCGATCAAATGAACGTCTAAAAGAATGCTAATCATTTAAAAAAGAACATTCCATATTAAAACTGTTTTAAAATTATTATACAGGTGATTCAGCAATAGAAGGATTTGAGAAGATTGCTTGAGAAGACAATAGGGCGCCACCTCTTTGACAATACCGTTTTAAAAATTGATGCTTACTTTTTTAATAAATAAAGTATAAGCATTAAATGGAAATGAATACAGTGAAACCTGTCTTAACCGAATCCTGCATGAACGTAAAACCCGTCTAAACCAAACATGTTCTTAAGCACCGTCGTATCAAATTAAGTGCGTTGTGAACCTGATAAAACCGAACATCGGCCGAAACCAAACGAAATCGGAAATTTAAAAGAGGTTCGGTTTTAACAGGTTTCATTGTATACAAAAATATACCAAATTCTAAGACAAATTTCATGTAGGCGAAGTCAGTGCAAAGTAACAAAATCAAACGTTAGACTGTATTAACCAATGACACGTATGAAAAACAAGTGTCATATTCCTTACTTGGTACATCAACTTTTAGAAGAACACAACATTTACATTATTTTGTCTCTGGTGGATACATATATGTCTCATTGGCAATCATATCGCATCTTTTTATGCTACTATAATTACTAAACAATACACAGGAAACTTAACATTGAGCATGTTGAGCGACACAACGTCCTTCATAACTCGGGTGTGAACTAATGACACGGTAATATTGAAGTCAGAATTACGAAAAACATTAAACTGAGTGACCAGGATTTGACACAAGGTACACTTGTGTAGTATTCATGATATAAAATGATGAGCAGCCGGACAAAGGGAGAGAACTGTAACACATTCTGTAAACATTTAAAGATAAAGTAAACAAGTGATTTTTGGACCGTCTTCAACGTTAAACGATGCACCATAAGAATCATTGAGATGATGTCAATGTGTGCTTGAATAACATATTAATTTCGAGATCCTTATGAATTAACAAACTAATTATAAAGTCTTAAAAATCTTATGCACATTACATCATAATCATGAACTTATGTTAAAATGCAGATGTATATTTCTTCCTGAAACGTGTATAATCCTTTTAGTTTCAATCAACTTTCCTTTTCATTATCTGTTGGAAAGTTTTGGTCCGGTGAACATTGCCCTGTATATCGTTATGGGTACATACATTTAAAAATGTTTAGTCGGCTCGTTTTGGTACGTTCTATAGTTTCATTGCCGTTTTTAATCCTTTTCACATTTCTTTCTTTGTATTGCAATTCAGCAGTAGTGTACTCTTATATTTGACTTCTTTTTTGTCATTTGACAATCTCTGCTGATGTTTATTCAAACTTTAAAACATTGAACGACTTATTTTTTTTATTCAATAACTTGAGGGAGTTAGTCGGATTTTAACCATTTCTAGAGTAGGATTACAGCTATTTCGAAACATTTTATCACTGACTTACTATTGATTTTGATAATTTTGGGAATGTCTTTGGGCAATTCGGCAATATTAACACATGAAGACAATATCAATCAAAACCAAGGAGTAAACAAAGACTCATAAAACCAAGGGACATTTACATCAACAGTTATGAATTATAAATAAGAAACATCACGAACTCCACTAAAAACCGGGAGTGAAATCAGGTGCTCCGGAAGGGTAAGCATTTCCTGCACCGTATACGGAACCCGTCGTGTTATTTCTTAGTTCAGTTCGGAATTGATGGCAGGTTATTATGACTGAGGAAGAATATCAGATATGATTTCTGACACACTTTTGTCATAATGGCCAATCAGCTCATGATGGCGACCGTAAAATTTCTTGAGTGATGACCTTGATTTGATTGATTCATAGCCCTGTCTTAGCAATTTTTGAGAAATCAGTATTCCTCGTTCAACAAAATCAACGTACTTTGAACTTGTTCTAGAGTAACGTATCAATTAAGACACAAATTCTCCATATGCTGGTGCTGCTTGGATGTTGCTTCACAGAAGTGGAAAATTGACTATAGGAAAATTAAAATCATTGCGTTTGTCATAAATTTTGGCATTCAACCTACTATCAGTATTCATTTCGAGAAAAAGGTCTAAATATGAAGCAGATTTATCTTTGTCGGTAGTATCTTCAATTTTAAGTTCAGTTGGATATATTTAATGTGAGTGATCACGGAATCTATTATTTTTAAGAGACAGTGCATCATCAATATACCGAAAGGTGAAATTGAAAGACTGAGATAATTTCTTTTCTCCTTTTTGTACAAGCCCTTGGACAAATCCTGCTTCACAGGAATAAAAAAGAAATCTGCAAGCTGATAAGCGCAATTTGTACCCATTGGGATTTTGATAGTCTGTTGGAAGACCAAACCTCCACATTCAACAAATATGTGCCCTTTGTGTTAAAGAAACATAAGCTGACGAGTTCTTTCAGTCGAAGTTTAGGTTTAGTATGTGGAATACAATGGAATATGTAACAAGGTATAACTGGGGCAATTAATTGTTAAAAAGTTTCGGGTCGAATCCGATACGATACAGATAGAAAATGTCACACAGTTTCCGTTTTTTTTTGTGTTTTTTTCAAATTTAAATATTTTATTCCACTACTGGTTGTGAACAATGTCCCTTAGCGCTACAACAAAGACGCTAAGGTTCCTCCCTGTATTGTTAATTGCTAATGAAACCAAGGGATTTGATTAGCAAAATATATCTTATATGTATATCTTGTGTTAGTTGCATTTTACAAAGTATTCATACGAGCAATACACAATACATATATGTTATTCAGTGATCCATATAAACAATCATATAAGAAAGTAATAGAAAAAAGAACATCAAATAACCGGATTTTTGTCCGTCATTTGTTTTGATTATATAAAACTAGTTTAACCGAAAGTAGAATGGTCAAGAATGATCAAGCATGATTGACCTCATGGCTTGACAAATACTTTCATGAAATGGTGAGTAATTTATTACCGTCATCAAGTCACTTATCAAATGTGTCTATCTGTATCGTATCGGAGTTAATCGGCTATAGTGTTTTTCTAATGCTTGAATAAGGGACAATTAGACAAGTATGTACACTACAAGGTTTTTAACAATAAGTAAAACTCAAACTGTATAGTGGCTAAAAAAAGCACACGAGGACAAAATGTAAAAACATTAAACAAAGAAAATCAGCTTCATGATTTATTCTTAAAATAGGTGACTATAAATTTAGTAGATAGCAACCAACTTAAAGGGAAAGGTATATAACAAATGTGTAGAATTTCTATAAAAGTCGAAATGAATAAAATAAAGTCTACTTAAGATAAAATACAAGACTAAAAAATGAGCAGCACAACTCTCATTAAAAAAAATGTATGGTCTCTGGTAGTCTTTGAGCTGCTTAGACGAAACTGTTACAAAATCGTTCGTCCTATTTGCAAAGTCGTGTTGAATTTTTAAATTTACATATTTTTAAAACCCTCATTCCTCCAGACTCCGAGAAAGTAATTGAAAAGTACAACATTAAGAAAGAGGTAAAGACTCTCAATTCGAAATGTTGTAAACAGATCAAACTTTACATGTCTTTTTATTTGAGGCTTATGCATTTGTTTTTAAATTTTATTTATGTATGGATACTGTATATAGTTATGATATGTTATTAATTAAATAGACCGACAATAATTTAAACTAAGTAAAACGGTTTTAACTCATATACATCAGTTTACCCTCCTATTGAAGACATTTTAATATTTTATGCAAATTTTAAAATATTTATATATTCAAATTAGATATCGTTTATAAATAGATATATGTCACTAGGTTACTACACAAATAGGTTTTTGTGTATTATAATCATGATGAATAAGTTCTATTTATATTGGTCAATAACATGTGTACCACTACTAGGCGGTTTATGACAAAGCCATTGAATATTTGTATATTATAGTGTTTCCTTTTACACACTGGTTCACTTACACATAATGTTCTGTAGAAAAACAAGTAATGGTTTTGTAATTTTTATGACAACAACAAAAACGTTTATCAAATAAGGTCTATTTTCCGTCTTGTTGTTGAGTTTGATAGTTAAGCACTATATACATGTATACATATACACATATTTTATATGTATATGTAAACTCAAGCTTTCAAATTTGGATCGTGTATGACTTTCAAAATATATCTTAGGTTATCTTAATAAATATTCCACTCTACCTAGGGGAAGTTATATTTCCTTCGGTCATTTGAAAATAAATATTCATAACAAATGAAAGGATGTTCGTTATAAAACAAAAGAATAAGAAAATGTATATGTATCCTCTAAAATTATGAAAAAACATGTTATTCTTCCTTGTTACTCTTATGCAAAGAAGAGATTGTATAAATAGGCTCGGGGTGGGGAGTTGGCACTTACTATGCAATGAGTTAAAGGGATAAGCCACTGGAATAGGTCACTATGTCATGCTCCATGATATATCAAAAGGGGGACACATTCAGATTAATATATATCAATAGGTTGATATTATCACTTGCTAGATTATATCATAAGTATCTGAAACTAATCAGATGTCAGTCTTTATTTTTGATGCGGTTAAACCACAGTCGTAAATGCATCATTTATTTGTCAAACAAATTAATCTCTATTTATTCCGATGTCCACTGATGCAAGTTACATATGTTTTAAATCCGACCATTTTGACGTTTGCAACTAGTTATCATTCAAGAGTGTGTGTAAATGAAACATGATCACAATTATTAAAAGAAATTCCATAGCGTCAGCATTCTTCGTGCTCTTGAAAAAGGAAAGTTTATTTAATTTTTTATCAGTTTTACATTAACTATTTGGGGTGTTACTACTATTGAAATTTCTTCATACTGAAAGATATAAAAGGAACACATAGAGGAACATGTTTAACACGTGACAAATTTATGCGAAAAGTTAAGTGTGATTGTTACGATTGTGTTGCTTCTAAATATAAACATGATGATGAATTCCATACAACGAATTATGTACCATGGTCATATCGAGGAACAAATGTCTCTGACCAACTTATGCTACAAAATCTGAGATAAATCGTAATGAAATATATATGATATGTGTTGATTATCAGAAGGAGGTTGAAATAAGGGGCGACAAATACAATAGTGACAGTCAAACGCATAGATCAAAAATAAACTGACACCGCCATGACTAAAATGAGAAAGACAAACAGACACGTACATAAACACAACAAAGAAAACAGAAGAATTAGTAACACGAACCCCATTAACACTGGAGATGATCTCAGGTGGTCCGGAAGGGTAGCAGAACCTGCTCCACATGTGACATCCGCCATGTTGCTCGTGTTATTACAATTCCTGTAAATTCGGTAGATCACATAATTAGTGTGTGCATGTTCGTCCGGCATTTTTCATCTGACCTGGATTACCTTTTACATGTGTCATTGAAAAATGTAAAACGTTTTTGACACTAAGTAAAACCTTTATTTTATAGATGTTCACCGTTACATTAGGCAAAATATTTTAGTGCGTTCACTCTTGTATAACTTATATGTAGTATATATTGAAGTTGAAAGACGAAAGGGAAGTTTTATGTCATGTCCGAAAAGTTTATCCCTTATGTGCAACACCCAATTATGAATTGCTAAACATTTCTTTTTATCTTAGGAAGGATGCAATCTTGTTTGGTATTTTTTTTGTTTTTTTTATCATCTGACACTATGAGCAAAGTGAGTATTCTCATCATGTGGTCTCCGTCGTCAAAGTTATACATACCCCTTCAATATTGGGGCATGCATCACTATTATATTTCTAAAACACTTTAAAATTTCATATCGAGTTTTTAAATTGTTTATATGAATTATAAGACTAACTGTTCAATTAAATAGAGATAATTCTACTGAAAGTCAACAAAGCAATTCGGCCCAAATATATAAAAGCTGTATAAAACAATATAATAAAAATAATTTTTCGATAATCTAAGGTTTCTTAGGGACAGTGATAAGCAGCAAACTTCAAAACTTGACAATCGACCTTGACATTATCTAATCAAAATACCCTTGGTCTTTATTACCTTTCGACCCTTATTTATTACTATGCTAAATACAGAAAGTAATATCTTAATCTGAAGTGGTGTGGAAAATATAAGCATAACGATACAAAAGTCCCCTTGGGAATAAAATGAAAGGAATTATAATCAGAGCTAACTCTTGAGAATTAATAAAAAAAAATGAATCAAATTACCTGAATGCATATGCAGTGATATTTTACATGTAGATAAAATTATAGAATGCATGACTTGAATCTCTCATGCTGATTTGAAGCGCAGAGAAATGTGTCGAACTATAGCATTAACTGATGTTGCAACGCACTGAATTTCCCTTCACACTTTTGTGTGAATATTTTTATTTTGCAATCACGGAGGTCACATGCTTTCGTTGTAGGAAAATTAAATTCAATTAATGACCCCTTACATAAAACCACTTATGTGAAAAGGTCATACGTTCAACTTTAAAAACAAGCCTTCATAATACAGAGCTAAGTACTTATTGATGTTATGAAATAGTCGTTCAAAATTATCACATGACACAAATGGTTTTTGTACTTATCCAATAAAATAATGAACTAAAGATGCTAACTTTAGCTAAACATTTCCTTACTACAGATTCAGGATCAATCGTAACAAAACTATGGCGGAATCAAAGGAAGAGTTGAATTATTTACGGATCATCAGTCTGCTGTATAAAATTGCTCCTTCTGCAGTGAGAGTAAAATTTGACAAAGAATTTCATCCAACACGTGGACTTGAGACAGTCTTAAAGCAAGATAAGTTTAAAATCTTAGACCCTTTGAAAAGAAAGAGAATCATTAACCAAGTGCAGTGGGATTTAATGTTTCCACCAAAGCCAGGTAAATTACAATTTTTTACGAAATGCCCATTTTGGAGATAACAGAACAGTCAACCCAGCTATTATGGTCACCTGTAAGGCGAACAGTTTATTCGTTGCAGGTCACGGTCTTATTTTCGCTGTGCAGTTATACCTTTCTGTTTCTGAGAACATATCTCTGAAGAGGTAATTAAGTAATCTTATCCAAAGGATGACCTACATATACAGGTCGACATGTGTTTTTGTTAGATCTATTTCTATGCGTATCCATCAGACAAATTAAGCCTTTTTTCAATTGATTTATTAGGTGCATTCTTAGTTGTAGTTTTATACCACTGTCGTAGGTTAGGGGAAAGTTGGAATCCCGCTAACATGTTTAACTCCGCCATTTGAGGTATGTATGTGCCTGTCCGAAATCAGGAGCCTGTAATTCAGTGATTGTCGTTTGTTGCTATGTTTAATGCACATATTTGTTTTACATTCATTTTTGTATATTTAGGAGGTTAGTTTTCTCGTTTGAATTGTTTTAAATTCGTCATGTCGGGGCCTTTCATAACAAAGTATGTATATGGGCTTTGTTCATTGTTGAAGGCAGCTCTGTGTCATTTAGTCACTTGCGAAGAATTGTCTTATAGTCAATTATATCACACATTTTTTTTTATATTTACCATATACATGTTTTTGAAGATTTCTTGGTTTCAATTGGCGATCTCAAATAAGTTTTACCGCGTTATTTACATTTACTGAAACTGAACGAAAAACAATAACATCATACGTTTGAAATATGTTGTGGTGACAAGATGGAACGAATTAAGGGGTGCGTGTTGCCCAGTCTTTAATTTGATAATAATAATGTATCCGGGGTGAAGGTCGTAAAATTTCTTACTCCGTTTCAAAAGAGGGTATGTTTATATATTTATTTAGTTTGCACGAATAAACCGCAAATTTTATTTTTTATTGAAACGTGATTCTCTACTGACCATACTTAAGAATTCATTTCAGTGCAACATGTGTACAATGTACAGGCACATATACTAGTACATCTATATCAATTGTTGAATTTTTAGAATTCAATTGGGTATCTATACAATCAGGAAAGAGACTTGATGAATCATAAGTTAAGTTTTGGTAGTTGATGACTACAAATACCTGCTTTAAACAGTACTTTTTTTTATAAATCGTTTGTGCATATTTAAATTTCATTTTCAAATTTCACAGGAACAGTCACTTCAAGTAAATTTGACTTGACATTGATGATCTGCTTGATTCGACACCTTACACCAATACAGATAGGAGACATTTTACCACTTAAGTCAGATGTCAGTGAAGGGGCAGATTTGTCCAGGTTAAAATACTACAGAAACATGTTCGCACATCGTGATGCTTGGACGTTGACAAGTAAAGATTTCGAGACGTATTGGCTTGATATTTGCCAGGTAACTAAATAGTTTATTATACGTAGACAAAACGATATTAAAATGGAGCAAAGTTGAAATTCAAATCTAAACTGGGACAACGTTGGACGAGTGGTTTAAATAGTTACTTCTGTTATGGGTAGCCAGCAATTACTGAGGTTGCAAGTTCGAACCCCGCTCGTGCACCTGCACTCAATTCTAATGACTTGGCTTGTCAATTTGTCTATCGAAGATCTGTGGTTTTATCCGAGCACTGAGGCGTCCTTCACCAATATAAATTTGCCGGCATGATATAGCCAAAGAAAAAGGGTTCTTAAAAGTGGCGTTAAAACACCAAAGATCAGATCAATCAAAACGAAACTGTAAAAACATTAATTAATCAAGATATTACACTGCTTAGAAAGTTTCATGCGTCTCCTCAATGGCGACAACTATATTTTTTAGAGGTATCGGTCATCAATGATGGTCATTTGGCCTTTACCGCAATGTAATTCTCATGTATTCCCAAAGCAATAAATGATGGAAGCCGTCGATTTGATTTCATTTAACTACGAATAGAGCGTTTATATTTTACATTTAATTCCGTGCCTCAAGACGATGGATATTTAATTTGGCCGAAAATTCTTCGTACACTCTTCTGAAGAAGAATTCATGTCTTTTTTCAACGTAATTTCTATTTTGAATGGCTTAAGTTGATTAGGTCAAATGTCTTATATTGTTCTTGCATTTAATCGTACTGTTTTCCGGTATGTAATGTTGTCATTTAGCGGTATATCAACATTGCAATAAAGCGAGGTTTTAAGCTAGGCACAAAACTAGGTTTAACCCACCATTTCGTCATGAATTATCATGTACCAAGTCAAGAATATGGCAGTTGTTGTCAAATAGTTCTTTTCTGTGTATGTTGTGTTGCTGTTTGCTTTTTGTTGCACTTCAAAGTTGTGTAAGTTTTGTTTTGTTTTGTTGTTTTCCTCTTATAGTTGATGTGTTTCTCTCGGTTTTAGTTTATAAACAGGATTTGATTTCTCTCAATCGATTTATGACTTTTGAACAGCGGTATACTACTGTTGCCTTTATTTATTTTTGGCAGTTATCAGTTGCCGTTATTTATATTTGGCAGTTATCAGAAAACTGTTGTCAACAATGTCCATTGTGTATTTGTACAGAAAAGTGATCGACATCTTCCTATATGAGGAAAGGATAAATGAAGGCAACAGTAGTATATCGCTGTTCCAAAGTCATCCATTGATATGAAACACTTTTTCGGCTGAGAACTAAAGGCGTTATTCCGGACACGCGATCTCTATGTTATGAACATTCATTGATTCTGATAAGCGTTAGATTCTATGACCTAACACAGGCATGTTTTGACCCACTTAATAACAAGTGATACGTTCAAAGACGAATATTATCAAACACCATAACTTTCATGAATGGACTCTTTACTTGTGGGCTGTTACTGTAGGATGTGTTAATGTTGAATAACTGTTGATAAATCTGATCTTAGTTTCAAGACAATTGTGATTCTAGATTATATAATCTCTGTTTGTTTATATATTTATTTGTTTTATAGGGAGAAAGACGATAACACATTGTTGACTGCTGTGTCCCTATTCTAGACATATCTACCTATTATGTCTGCTTGATTTGTTCACACATCGTTGTCAATATATAATGGATTTTTATGTGACTGCCATACAAGTGTGAAGTTTAGCTAGCTTTAAAACCAGGTTTAATCCACCATTTTCTACATAGGAAAATACCTGTACCAATTCAGGAATATGACAGTTGTTGTCCATTCGTTTGCTGTTATTTATCTTTTGATTTTGCCATTTTCCTAGGGATTTCCTCAGACTTCTGTATGTTTTTATTTTTACTATTTCTCTAGTTGTGTAGCTTCTGTTTGTAAAGTTGGCTGTATCAACTTATTGAATTGCCTATTCCTATCCTAGACAGCAAAGGCAGAAAAAAAAATCTTCGAAATTTCTTCAAATACTATATATTCAGTGTTCTTGCTACAGGCTATTCAAAGACTTGGTGGACCACAATTTAAACATTTATGTGATGACCTAAAAGATAGAATACTGAACACTATTGATAAGGAAGTACTAATAGAAATAAGAAATTCACGGAAAGAGTCAAGTCAGGTTCCAAAAGCATTACAAAGTAAGTATTTTTGACAACATCCATCTAATTAAATATGTTACTGCAAGTAAGTATATAAAAATAGCAAAGGAGTAGGTCCGGTAAGGATCGATTTTGGCCTCAAATTTCAGGTTAATCTGACGAAAGATTTTGACCACTTTTTAAACACTTAAGTGTCTATTTTCTTTGAATTAATTAGTTTATGTGAAAGATTTTAACAGATTTAGTCATTAAAAACGATCCGATTCAAGCTCAAATATGAAAAATCTACCAAATATGCCGAAAAATGTCACTTTTCAGATGGTTTTTGGTAAAAATGAAAGTGGCCGCATCCGTGTTCATCCTCAACCTTTATATATGTTATGTTATATCATAAAATACAACTTACATTTCAATATTAAGGATGAACACGAATGCGACCACTTTCATTTTACACGAAAACCGTCTAAAATTTAACTAAAATTCTAGAAGTATGAGGATTTCAGTAATTTAGCATGACTTAATGGTGCTAGTGCCGGATATATGAGCATTGTATTGTCAAAAACAGCCCATATTTATGTAGCAGAAGCATTCTACTGTTCAATAAATAACTAAAGGTTTACATTTTAACAATTTTGTAAAACTGCTATATGTTGGGGCCAAAAAGGGGTCTTACTGAACCTATTCCTTTGAAAATTTACAAATTGCACTTATTTACCTTAAATGATAGCCAAATTCTGCTATTTCTCTTATGTCCAATTTAGTCATATAAGTCATAATATTGCTACGTTTTAATACAACCGAGGATTTCAAATGTTTAGGTTTGCGAGTTTCTGATTGAGGTTAAACAGGAAAGCACTTCAGAAGACGAAGTGTATAGAGTTGTTTGCATTTACGATTCTTTTAAATAATGTTATTTTATTTTGTGATTATAGAAATCCACGAAGATTTAATAGACGAATGGAGAGAGAACGAAAATAAGGTTGTGAAAACCAGAGCTATCAGTCGCATAGAAGAGCTTCTCAAAACGAAAGATGTCATTGTGGCTGTAGGTTCGTCAGGCTGTGGAAAGTCCACTGCAATTCACCATGTTGCTCTTCTGCTTCACAATGAAGAAGGCTATAACATTGTTCCTGTCCACAGTCCAGAAGACATAATTCAATACTGTGAACCAAAATATAAACAAGTGTTTGTTTTGGATGATTTTTGTGGAAAAGCAACCATTAACCATGGACTCATCACTCGTTGGGAAACATTGTCAACTGACATACAAAAAGTAATTGAAGATCACAAGGTAAAAATTTTGTTATCATGTCGAAAACACATTTATTGTGATCGGTCATTTGAGGGTCTAAAACTCTTGTCAACAGCATGTGACTTTGTGTCAAATTACAGTCTAACAGAATTCGAAAGAAATCAAATAGCAAGAATCTACCTAACAGAGAGTGAAATAAATGTTATAAAGGAGTCAGGGATAGTTGAAAAATTTAGCTTCTTTCCTTTGTTATGCTGCCTTTATACAAAACAGAAATTAACTGGTGTTCTTAATTTCTTTGCTAATCCAATAAGTGTCATAAGAAGTGATTTGGAATTGTTGAGAAAAGCAACTGATCAAACAACACTGGCCACGCTGAGTTTGTTTATTGCCTTTAACAATAGTTTAGATGAAAACATGTTATCAAGATCACATACTATGACAAAACTGTTGGAAGCCATAGCCGATCATTTTCATCTTAATGCGCGTTTCTCAATAAAAATCAAAAAATAAAAAAAAAGTTTGAATTACAAAAGCTTGAGATGTCTTATGTTAAGAAAACAGTATCGACCTACAGAATACTTCATGACAAGATATATGATATTTTTCTATCGTTTTGTGGGGAGCATTTCTTAGACCTGGTTCTTGAGGTAGCCCATCGAGATGTAGTACGTGATAGATTTGTACTAGAATCAATAAAAAATCAAAATCAAAACCTAACAAAGGACGAAAATGATATAACAGTTCCTGATATGGAGGAAAACAATTATTTTAAACGAATTTTGAAAGACGTTCAAAAAGGTTTCATAAAGGACATCTTTCTTAATAGGCAGTTCAAATATTTGACTTTCCGCACTAACTTGTTTCAATACCTTCGGCTTGAAGTCGACCTATCTAAAGCTTTACTTGATATGTCAAGTGAGGATTTATCAAATATACTATTATCGATGACCCGTCAATGTTATTGGGATATGATACCAATACTTTAAACAGAACATGTAGATGTAAATGTTAGAGACTGGAAAGGTACGCCTTTATATTTTGCCCTTGAGAAGGGAAATGTTGGCATTTCAAAATTACTATTAGATCATCAAGCCGATCCTAATATAATGGGCTGGTTGGAAAAGGGAAGTCAAGCCCCTTTGCATATAGCTGTAAAGAACGGTAATATTGATTTAGTAAAATTATTGTTAACTCGAAATGCTAATGTAAATGTTAAGAGCAATTTTATTAGAAAGGAAACGCCTTTGCAAGTAGCTTTACAGCAACAGAACGATAGTATTGTAAAGTTATTGTTAGAATACAAAGCCGATTGTAATCGCAATTGTAAATTTACTAAACCACCGTTGTATGAAGCAGTTTGTCAAGGAAATCCTTCTTTAACTCTGCTGTTATTAAATCATATGGCTGATCCTAATATTGGTGATAAAATTAGTCGTGAAACGCCACTTCATGTAGCTTCTAGTCAAGGTAATATTGATATTGTCAAAATATTGTTAGATAATAATGCAGATCCTACGATTAAAAATGAGCTGGGTGAAACACCTTTATTTCGAGCAATTGAGAACAATCATACTGATGTTGTAAAAATTCATTTAGAAACTAAATCTGATCTAAATATATTTAATAATGAAAATGAATCGCTTTTGTTTAAAGCATCAACGATGTGTCAAACTGATATAGTGGAGTTATTATTAGAAAATAACTGCGATTTCAATATTTGTAATAAAAAAAATGAATCTCCTTTATTCATATCTTGCATGATCGGTCATACTGATACTGTAAAGTTGTTATTAGAACATAAATGTGATCCTCGTATCTGTAATGATCAGAATATATCACCTTTGTTTGCTGCATCAGAGAATGGATATACCAAAATTGTAGAATTATTATTAGAACATAACAGTGATCCTAACAAATGTAACAATGAGAATATGTCGCCTTTGTTTGCTGCATCTAAGAATGGTCATATTGATATTGTGAGGCTTTTGTTAAAGCACGGATGTGATTATAATATCTGCAATGATAACAATACAACTCCTTTATTTGCTGCATCTGAGAACGCACATACTGATATTGTCAAATTGTTGTTAGAACAAAACAGTAACCCAAGAAAATGAAATTATGATAATATTTCACCTTTGTTTGCTACATCTAAGAATGTTTTCTGTTCTTTGGTCGGGCTGTTTTCTCCTCGGCACATTCCCCATTTTCATTCTCATTTTTATCATATTGATATAGTAAAGGTTTGTTAAGAACACTGATGTAATCCTTATATATGTTATAATAACAATGTAATAGTTTTTATAATATCTAAGGAAAGTAATGTTGATATTGTACAATTATTGTTAGAATACAACTGTGATCATAATATCTGCAATAGTATTAGCGACAGCATCATTATTGTTATTTTTTTTGCTTCTAAAAGTTTATATAAGTTGTCTATTACTTTAATGTGTTTGAACTTTTGATTTTGACATGTGATTTGGGAATTTCCGTTTTTGATTTTTTTTCGGAGTGCATAATTTTTGTGATTTTATTTTTTATTTTTATTACTATAAAATAATAATGCTGATCTTTATATCGGTAATATTAACAATATATCACCCGTATTTATCTAAAAAATGGTCATGTTGATGTTACCAGATTTTTGTTAGAGCACACCAGCAATCTTAACATATGTAAAGGTAACTACGAATCACCTTTGTTAATTGCTTTCAATAAAGGTCAGGATGATAACGTTAAAAAATTGAAAACAACACTTTTAATAATTTCATGCGTCCGAAGCGCTTTTCTAGATTTACCTTCATCAGGAACGCTCAAAGCCAAACATTTGAAATCCGAGGATGTATAAGGACCGAAACAGTTAAAGAGCTATATGACAAAAATACATAAAACAAATAGCCAAATCATCTAAGGTCAACTTTGCCTGACACTAGTAGCCAGATTTAAGTCTGAAACGGTCATTTTGGTCTGATCAAGTCTTAATCGACTTAATTTACCGCTAGAGAAAAACGTTAAGACCTGTTTAGACACTCAGACTTTGTTAAGATATATTGTGTTCAGTCAGATCAGTCGTGTCAAGATAAATAAGACAGATTCGTCTAGCATCCAAATAAGACTTGATTAGATCACGTTCAGATTAAATAAGACCAAAGGCGAACAACTTGTTTAGTTGCAGTAAGATCGTGTTCAGTTGTGTTAAGATTTTAAATATTTTGAATAAAACGGGCGACACTTTATCTGTTTTTTTATCAGGGGTTACTCCCCCTTTATGAATATAATCTCTATATCTTGGATGATATTCTTTTGTGATCTTTTAATATGACTGTATATCTATTTAATTAAATAAAGTATGCAAACTTTAAAAACAATTCATTTATTTCCGATAGAATCTTTAACATTGCATTGGTTATATGAGAAAAGATTAATTGTTGTAACCGGAAAATTTCTCATAAAAACTTTGCAGTCTCACATAAAGTAGTCCTGTATGTATGCATTCCGCCTCTAAAGATACAATGATCAGTATTAAATATATCTGAAAGATGTTCTTAAACATTTTTTGTTTCTAATGTAGAGTAATAGTTCTTATCTATATTTGGTCAAGAAACGTATATTTTAAGTATATAATTTACTTTTTATTTTAAAATTGTACACAGATGACAGATGCTTGGTGAAAGTTATTTACATTTTAATAAACGGATTATTTAAGCAGTCAACCGAAACGGATGAGCATAAACTACCTAAATAATTACGCATTCGTGTCACTGGACGTATAATGAATGAAGTTCCATGTTTTATCTTTAATATAAGATGTATAAGGTTAAACCGGGTTAAATTATTACATTTACAAATAAAACATTATTTTATATTTTTTTTAATAAATGCAACAATTATATTAGCATATTTTAAAAATTTAATTGACAGTTTATATTGACCATTATATACATATAAAGACCGATGTCGATAACTCATTTGAATTTTTTTTTCGCCATTTTTTTTTTAGCACGAATTAAATACAAGAGTAAATCATATCATAGAAAAATACCAAACAACGTTAGTTAAGACACGATTGATAAAATCAAATGTACGGTTTATATTTCTGTTTCGTATCAGATATTTTGAAGCACCAGTGTTACTACTCATTTTGAAAAACAGTGAGACGCTTACTTGCTATTTCGGAATTGACCAAAAAGCTATAAAATAACGTAGCGAAATGACCGTATTTATAGATTAGACTTTTGTTTTCCATTTTTATTGTTTTACACTAGTCATTTTAGGGACCGTTATAGCTTGCTGTTCGATGAGGGTCAAAGCTCCGTGTTGGGGTCGTACTTTTGACCTCTTATTAAATTATACCATGTGACTTGAATGATGGAGAGTTGTTGCATTGACACACATACCACATCTTCTTATTTATATTAACTGGGAGCAGTTTACAACATTTTCATTTAGATAAAAAAAAAATATAAAAATTCAATATATCAAATGGATTTGTACCATATTGTTACATTCAAAAGTCTTTAATTTTGATTGATAGTATACATTATACGTATTGCATTGCTTCAAAAATAATGTCCAGTGTCAAATATTACACATCGATGGCCACTTAAATTAGTTACTTTATAAAAATTCATTTCATTTCATGGAAGTACACGCTAGTATTTTGTCCTTTAAAGTTAGTCTGTCTGTTTAATAATTCAGTTTAAGGAGAATTCTTCGTCATTTGCAAATAGACAAAAAAAAAGTAAAAAAAAATTTGCTTACGATTGCATTCAGGCAGAGAGAAATATGTTTTATTTTATTTCAGATGATTTAGAACAGATATAAAAATATTCTTAATCTTTTACAATCTACAAATATAATTTGATAATGTTTTTTATACACACGGTATATAAAATGCTTGTAGTATTCCGTTACTGGTTGTACGCTCATATTTAAATACCTTTCTGTTTAATAAGAAAGTGAGAAAAAAAAAACAGTTATTGAAATTCACCTGAAAAAGAGTAAACGAATAGCGGCTATCTAAATTATTTTTTTCAAATATTGAATAAACAAATAAATCGGCCACGCTTGCAATCTGTTTTTTACTGACAGGTGTCTGCTGGTATTCGATTGGACATCAGTATCAATGTAGGCGTAACAACCTATGGGTTTTTTTTCTGGACAAATTATTTTTTTCGCCTGCGGCGAAAAACAATCTATTTTTTTAGCGACAAGTCGAAAACAATTTTTTTCTTTCAATTTTAGCATTACATATAGTGGCAGCTGAGGGTGAAACAAACATTTTTTTTTCTCAGAATCAAAAACAAATTATTTTTTTCTCCAAAAACTGGAAACAAACTTTTTTTTCCAAAAAAAAACCATAGCCCCCCCCCCCCCCCCCAGAAAATCAAATGGTTGCTGCCTTATTATAACATTGTACATGTCCTCCTAATGATACATCTAATAGTTGCCAATGGACATTAAACAGCTAACTATAAATTCATCCGTCATATTCCACTGGGGTAAAGCTGATGACCGTAACTGCATTCACGGTCATCCCAAGATGTCGGAGGAAAAATTAGGTCAGTTTCTGTATTGTCTGTTCAAGTGTTTCTATATCATTTTCTTTACAAATCATACATTGAAACGATGTAAATTTATAAAAGAATCACTCGGAAATCACTAATTACTTCTGAGAAATGTGCATGAAACGGGAAATTCGATTTGAAAAAATCGCCAAGATGACCGTAAATCACAATCGAGATGACCGTAACAGAATCAGCGATTCATAACAAGGCTGACCGTAACTGCTTTTAAGATGACCGTAATTTGTAAATGATGACCGTAACTTTTAAAGGATGACCCTTAATTCTAAGAAATATCCGTATTTATATAACTATCTTTTTGTATCAAATGATTAATCGTGTTAGTATACACATATTAATATGAGAGTTTTATCCTATAGGTAGAAGAAAATAAGACGTGCTTCAAATGCAAAGATTACCATATGCATCTTTTTTTTTTACAGTAGAGTGTTTAATTTTTAAAATGAATTTGCCAAAATACATGCAAATGAACAGGAAGGGAAAACATGCTACAAAAGCGCGATAAAATGGCACCTTACAAGCATAATGAAAAAAATGCGGTGCACAGTTCAACTGCTCGACATAAGATTTTTTTTTGTTTCTGGGATTCCTTTTAATGACATATAATAAATACACATTTTTAAAAATGCCAAAAAAAATGCATGTTCACCCATTGATATTATATCGTCTTTCATTTTGTCGTGCAAATAAAATAACAGAAATATTTTGAAAATATCATTCGAATAAACTACCTACTCTGTTTTTGTGATTCATTAGATAGGTATCTCACTTGACCCATATATTTCATCTTTTCGTACTGTCATTTTTTTACGTTATAAAGTCAACTTGTAGCTTTGATATATAATAATGATAGAATCTGAAGCGAGATGCTATATAAAATACTCTTGCTTTGAACGTTTTAAAGACAAAATATACACCCAAACATGCCCTAACATAAAAAGGTGCACTCGATTTTTCTCTTTTCGATACAATCGTTACCTGTTTTGTGGAATTTTTTCTTGATTCACATAATGGAAGGGCAGACACGAAAATTTCTGAACTATAAGATTGATATGTTCTCCGTCCGTGATAAAAAAAAATCGGAGGTTATGCATTTTCTACATCCAACTTATAGATACTATATATAAAAATGAAGATGTGGTATGATTGCCAATGAGACAACTGTCCAGAAAAGACCAAAATGACACAAACATTAACAATTATAGGTAACTAAACACATTTATTCTAAAAACAGTTATTGGCATGACACGGGTTATGTTCTTCTCATATATGTTATGATGGTATGATACTAAACCCCTAACGGGAAGGATTGTGCCTGATGTTCATATGATGAAATCATAATCTTTCAGTCAGTTTAATTGAAGTCTGGAGCTGGCATGTCAGTTAACTGCTAGTAGTCTGTTGTTATTTATGTATTATTGTCATTTTGTTTATTTTCTTTGGTTACATCTTCTGACATCAGACTCGGATTTCTCTTGAACTGAATTTTAATGTGCGTATTGTTATGCGTTTACTTTACTACATTGGTTAGAGGTATAGGGGGATGGTTGAGATCTCACAAACATGTTTAACCCCGCCGCATTTTTGCGCCTGTCCCAAGTCAGGAGCCTCTATTAACTTTTTAGAATTTTGTTACTATATCAAACATTACAGTTAACATTTATCGCTTTCTCGATTCACACAGAGCTTCGATTCTTTTGTTCTATTTCAAAAGTGTTTCCGCCTGCATATACCAAGACAAATTAAGATTTTAATCTGCTTCCTCTGAAACCATACACATGGGCTCGATTACCAAACATTCGTATGTATTATTAATGTTTTTAATGCTCCATTTATTGGCATTATGTTTTTCTGGTCTGTGTGTACGTTCGTCCGTTCGTCTGTTTGTTTGTCCAGCTTCAAGTTAAATAAAATTGAAACTTAGTACACATTTTCCCTATAGTATGATCTTTTTAATTCTAATGCCAAATTACAGTTTTATCCCATTTTCATAGTCCACTAAAGATAGAAAATGATAGTGTAGATGAGGCATCCGTGTACTAGGGACACATTCATGTTTCTTCAAATTTTCGTTGTATCGCTGTCAATTTGTGTTAAAATTTTAACGTCGATATCAATAAATATTTCATTGTTTACGAGAAATATGCAGCTTACTATCATTGTTATAAATCCTAAATATGGCCAATTATATTATAGTTTAAAAAAAGAAATTTATGAAACATATTTATATCCGCTAAAAATGCCCCTATTGAGATCGACAAACTCAACAAAAAAGCTTTGAATACAATACGGATATTTCTTAGAATTGATGGTCATCCTATAAAAGTTACGGTCGTCCTATGTAAATTACAGTCAGTCTTTACAAATTACGGTCATCCTTTACAAGTTACGGTCATCTTTTTACCAATCACGGTCATCCTTGTTTTATGTTACGGTCATCTTGAAAATATTTTGATTATGATTTACGGTCATCTTAACGATTTTTTCAAATCGAATTTCCCGTTTCATGCACATTTCTCGGAAGTAATTAGTGATTTTCGAGTGATTCTTTTATAAATTTACATCGTTTCAATGTATGATTTGTAAAGAAAATGATATAGAAACACTTAAACATACAATACAGAAACTGACCTAATTTTTCATCCGACATCTTGGGATGACCGTGAATGCAGTTACGGTCATCAGCTTTACCCCAGTGATATTCTTAGTTTTGTTATAATGTGAAAATCCAACAACATGATGATATAATAATTATTGCAGATTTCACTAGGGAAATACGTGGGAAATAATTGTAAACAAAACCTTACCACTCAATAACATCCCTACGGCACATATTAAAGTCTAGCCTTTTCACATTAATATACGTTATTTTCATAAATCTATTCTAAATAATTTTAAACAATTTTAAATCAAACGGTATTTTTTTCTTATTTGCCATACAAAAAACCCAATTATTTGCATTACATAACAGATCGATTGTTTTTCAATGGTCGGTGCCTGTCAGCATTTATAAAATCGTGTTTGCCAGAAAGAAAGCTACATAGAACAGGAAAACAACAATGTATTAGAAATACTTCAAGGTCCTACGTGTATATTCTATTTTCTGTTGTAATGTGGTGTAATGCAAAAAAAAGTTAATTCCTGAATACTGATCTGTACCCATCAAGCATTTGGGGTTAATAACAAATCTATGGTAGTCTCTCCTTCTTTACTCGCAAAGTATTCGACTAAATCATGTTTTATTAATGAAAATTGCTCATTGCTGGCGAATGTTAAACATTGATCTCTAGGTTTTCAATTGTTTAGTTGTTAGGTTACTGTCTGATCTCGCAAACCTGATATTTTATGGTCATTATTGTTTGCATCCAATTGCACCAATGCATTAAAAAGATATAAACGCGACACCGTACGAGAGTCGTTAATCGTTATTTTACATAAACTATTAGTATTTTCTTTCTTTAACGCAATACGAAACCACTTCTCGCAATTCACTTTGGGGTTATTGTGCTTGTCTTTTGACAAAAAATAGCCTTGTTTCAAAAACAAAACGTATAAGAGTAATATTTAAAACTGAACTAGAGTGAAGAGATAGGAAGTAGGAGTTTCGAATTTTAATTGAATGTTCTAAATCTTAGTGTATTTCTGATATATGATTGTACAGACTCAAAAATATCTTTGTTTTTCTGAAATAGATAGATAGATAGATACTTTATTCTCTAAAAACTAAATACAAGTTTTCAGAGAAACATACAATATATTTACAGATACAATAGTTGAAATGAAAGGCCACCGTCACCAGCCAATGAAAGCAAAATGGATATAGTAGATCTTTCTAATTTTGAAAACAATGTTTCTCTTGCTTCGTTGATAAAAGGGCACTTAAGAAATAGTGAATACTATCCTCAACAGGATGACCACAGCTGCTTGCGGGATTGGGTTTAATATTGATAAGGTTTATATCTGCATTTGAATAAATGTACCATATTTCTCAACTGCACTGGTATTAAACTGATAACCGTAACTGGAATTACGACTATCCCAATATGGCGATATATGTAAAATTTTAACAGCCATTTTTTTCTCAAATGTAGCATGTTTTTGTTAAAAGTTACTCAGCTGCAAGGTTTTTCTATACCATTACATCATATTTGAATCGTAACGGTGCACTGGAATTGTCTAAGCGCTTTGAACATTGCCGTTGAAAAGTTTTGCCAACATCTGTTACAGAAGAAGGTTGTCAAAGTTGAGAAAAACGCTTGGTACTTTTATATACTTTGTGGAAAGATAGAAAAACACTATAATTTTCGTCAGAACTTAAAGACTCGTCACCATAGAACAATACATAAATTGTAACATTGAAAACAAAACATTGATTTCATTTATCAATGTAAGTCTTTGTGAATATTTTGTGTTATAATATAATAGATGAATAATGATTGTTTAATATGTCCAATTGTCTACTGAGTATTTATAAGATCAATAATTTAAAATTTGTATACCAAACTTTTAAAATTTTACTCGGCGTTTATAAATAGCATTGAAAGTACAACATCTTATAAACGATAATCATTGATAAATGTAAATGAGCCACTCTTTCTCAGGTTGAGATGGAATATGTTCGTTATTTGATTTAACGAGTTTAACAAACAAAACCCCTGAAATATCGTCTCATGACAAGAACCAAAAATGGCGAAACAGAACTTCCAACAGCGGACAAGGATTTCTTATTATACAATATTCTTTCAATGGATGTTTTAAATGCAATGTAGAACTTATCAATTAAGACATTTCGTATCCATTTTGAAATATGAAGTTACATGCATGAAGAAGTTTGTCTGACGTATAAAAATTGAAATAAAGCATGACGGGAGTTAAGAGAAAAAAGGCAGTATGGCCATTTGCGAAATAGAAAAGTCATGATGACTTAATGAAAAACAAGTCAGGATAAATTAATAACTAAGAAATGCAGAACAGAATAGAGTGTAAAATTAAAAAAAAAAAGCAGGACTACATTTACATTGAGATATCATTGAAGAGGGGCGTACATCCTCTACACCCCCTCTGAATCTGCCACTGGATTTAGTTTCGCTGAAAAAGAATGAATTTGTGCAACAACTTAATTACGCCAATTCTTATTTTACATGCTTTATTGTAAAAACTGCAACATTCATTTGCGCCAATAAAACAACCATTTAATTGCGCAAATATTATAGACTTGTTTTCAGATGTTTGTTCTTAGTGCATTGAGGAGGTCCTTTCCGGTATTGACAGGTACAAGCAAAGGGTCTCCTTAGTGCACTTAGAACAAAATAGTGCACTTAGGACCTGATGGGATGATAGAACTGACACAAAAACATGACATAAAAATGGAGACTTTCTTAAAGTACTTAATTTCAAATTTTATAATCATACATGTATCTTTAGTAATTATAAAGTTATTTAAGAGTTGAAGTCAGTATTCTAATGTAACATGTACGTGCAAATAAGTAAATCGTTTCGAGGTAAATATGACACAACTAATAAAATTGAAAATGGAAATGGGGAATGTGTAAAGTTTCATTTATTGGCGCAATTCATATTATAAAAAAGACAGAAGAGATGGGCGCGATTCAAACCTTTACAATTTGACAAATTACAACTGACCGTTTTGACAAACCAGTAAATTCTTCGTCCGGGGATATGCAGCTGACATTAATCTTCCTTCAGTAACTTTACAATACCCAGCCATGTCATTTCCGTATATTGTACATGTAGATAGCACGTGTGATACATGTATATACACCAGAAATACCCATTCAAGTGATTTTTATTTTTAGAAGAACTCCATATCGGGTAACATTAAATATACATACGCATAAAATTACAATTGAAAAAAAATGTTAATAATAAGTTCAAATGTTGTTTTTATCAAATGCACCTACAACATGTAAGTACGTATTCGTAAACTTATGTTGTTACTTTATTTCATATAAATTTTATTTTTCTCGTTGTGTTGCTTGTCCATTAATTGACGTTTACGCTATATTTTTTGTTCGGTATTTGTGAAAACCTGCTCATCTATCAATTTCACAAGACATATAAAATAGTCGTAAGTCATGAACACTGAAGTTTAACTTGTTTTTTCGTATACGCAAAAAGATAGAATTAAATGAAACACTTTAAAGCTGTTTAAATCATGCAGTGAATTTTCAAAAATATAGTTTTGAAAAACCGGTTATTTTTGTTTAATACTTTTTCTGTCCCTTTTCTTAAAAATTAGGACGCGTGTCACAGGTAAATATAGAACTAGTCAACTATGAATAATCACAAACAACAAATTTTTGAATCTTTTATCATTTGTTCTGTTAAATCAAAGACATGACTAGTACATGTATTCTATTATCCGGAATAAATTATTCACAATGATAAAGACATAAGGGATGATTTAGAAATTGGCATGTTGTGTATACACCTATCTATTGGTGAACACTTATATGTTGCCCACTAGCCGTCCTTATGTGATTTTTGTTGTTTGGTTGCGAGTGTCTCGTTGTCGTTCAACCCACTATGATCTCCTACAGTTTCAATATATATTTTTCTTAAGACTTTGCTCAGAGGAAAGTAATAGAATAGGTTTGGATATATACATTTTAAATCCCCAAAATTTAATTTTAAACTATTAATTTTGAAGACGTGTGTTATCTAAACGAAGTCTAAATGGTCACCAAATCACCTGTTTATTGTCTGTTTGGGTTTATTATTTTAAGCATAAAGTTTATAAATCCATCTCTGAACACACATTATACATGTATAGCATTAAGTCAAAGTAAACATTAAACTTATGAATGGCGGAAAAGAAATATCTGAAAACGATAGATGGATGTTGGATGTGTACGGATTGATAGTTTAGTCTTAGTTGCATGATTTTTTTATTAGTTGTTAGTGACTTTGAACTAGCTGTCAGATAACTGCGAATACTCTCAGATTTGTTCATTGTGTCTTTTTGTGTCGGGATGTATAAGTACCGGGACGCGTCCACTTGTATTTTTGTCCTTCTGATGAGTTAAGCCTTTTTCATCTGATTTTTATAGTTCGTTCTTATGTTGTACTGTTATACCACTGTCCCAGGTTAGGTGAAGGGTGGGGATCCCGCTAACATGTTTAACCACGCCACCTAATTTATGTATGTGCCTGTCCCAAGTCAGGAGCCTGTAATTCAGTGGTTGTCATTTGTTTATGTGTTACATATTTGTTTTTCGTTCATTTTTTTACATAAATAAGGCCGTTAGTTTTCTCGTTTGAATTGTTTTACATTGTCTTATCGGGGCCTTTTATAGCTCACTATGCGGTATGGGCTTTGCTCATTGTTGAAGGCCGTACGGTGACCTATAGTTGTTAATGTCTGTGTCATTTTGGTCTTTTGTGGATAGTTGTTTCATTGGCAATCATACCACATCTTCTTTTTTATACTATCAGTACACTATTCTATCAACATGTGTTTGGTGTCCATTTTACAATATATTGTTGAAGAATTTAGTGTTTTCTTATTCATTCTGACATCTGTGTCCATGGCTGTTAAAAAGAAATTGCGAAGACGTTATGCTTATCTGTTCACCTTTAAAAATGATTTTTCAACAGAATATTATATCTATAAAATTTTTAATTTTTGTTTTTCGTTGCGAAAACAAAATGGCCCTCAAGCTAAATGTCATCGTCATCGGCATGTATAATAGAAGACGATAAACATTTTAGAATAAACACCACCTGCTGGATCTTTTTACCTGGGCACATATCTCGTTACGTAACAAGTATGAATGTAAAATTCTCGATATGGTACATGTATATTCAGCCGAATATACACGGTATCTCTGGACTGGGGTATTTAAGATATTTTGATCTGATAATGAAACATGTAAATATATTTGTGCTTTATGTAAAAAAAAATGCATTTAACCATTTTATTTTTAAAACTTCTTTAAAATAAGTTGACTTTGAGCATATATATGGTGAATATTAGATTAAATTTGGGAAGTCGTGTATATCCCATTTGTCAGGTGAGAAATAAAAAAAAATATCAGCTGGGTTTAAGAGTTGCAAATATTAACAAATTAAATTTATTTTTTATTTGTGTTCCTCAATAGTGTTTGCTAAATATATGTTTTCTCGAATGCCGAAAAGTGAAGAGTTTTTAATACGTGTAAATCCCGAATTCACACAATGGACGTTTATTAATGGTCTGTTCAAGAGTTTAGTTACACTTTTCAAAATATTTCAGACACGTAAATAATATAGGTTATTAGTGCTAGCTTCACAAAGAAAATATCCACTGACATGCATAATATCTAATGTCATGGGCCACACATGGACTGTCTTTTTTATAGGGATGCCCATGTGGCACATCAAAGATAAGATTGATTTAACCATTGTACTTTAGAATTGCAACAAATCTTAAATTCTGAAAATCACTTGAATACATTAACCTGTTATCTTGTCGACTTTACAGCTTATTTCCTAATGCTTGTAGAGTAAAATTTTGGTAGGCTTGCTTGCTCTGTTGGTATAAACATGAATTCAAGCTTTGTAAATAACATTGACATCTTCAAACAATGTAGAGGCACATTTTAATCTGTATATATTATATTTAAATTTGATTGGACATTATCCCAATTACAATTGTAAAATATACAAACTAAGCAATCAAGCTAACAAAAGTCTCGCTTACATGCATTGGGAAATTAGCTGTAAAACCAACATACAGATAGCCGTTATATCCTGAGAAGAGATCACGATGAAATTTGAAAGTTAAACAAATCTTATAGTTTTCACGGGAACGAATATTTTGTTTAAACGTTGTAGTGATCAGCTCATCAATGACGTAATTTAAAAAATAAGACGAGAAGGTCGAAAATAGTCATAGACGTCTTTTAGCAAATAAACTCATCAAAGATACCAGGACTAAATTTTGTATATACGCCAGACGCGCGTTTCGTCTACAAAAGACTCATCAGTGACGCTCAAATCCAAAAAAGTTAAAAAGGCCAAATAAAGTACGAAGTTGAAGAGCATTGAGGACCAAAATTCCTAAAGGTTTTGCCAAATAAGCTAAGGTAATCTATGCCTGAGGTAGAAAAGCAATTATAGGCAACAATACGGCCTTCAATAACGAGAAAAACATTGCCATATAGTCGACCGATCATTAAAAGGCCCCGACATAAAAATGTGATTTTTATTAAACAGAGTGAATTCATATAAGCTTACAGAAAAACAAAAAAGTCAGTTATAAATAAAAATACGGATAAACAATTCTTTTTTTTTCAGCTATCTTATGATCAAAAACAAGCTTCTGTCCTAGTTTAGTAGAAATCCAGGATATTTTAAGAAAGTTAAGAGTTTCAAACACTTTAACCACAAAGTGAATATTTGTTGTTTGTGGATCGCTATGTCTCGCTTTTGCAACAAAAGTCGCAGGCTCAACAAAAATGTAATAAACTGTTATACTTTGCGAAACATGTCAGTATGTGTTGGTAAACAAACTCTATACATTTTTTTACTATTTTAAAATATCTTTATAAAATATTACTAGAAAACTTAAAAAAGTGATCTTACGGAACAAGCAAACGAAATTAAAAGAAACAAAAATAAGTAGAAAATACACTTTTACATAGAAGTAAAAACTATAGCAGACAGAAAAGCAAAATAGATACGGCAGTAATAACTATACCATAAAAAACAAGAACAACATAAAATAACATAATATATACATTTTTAATAAGTATACTAGTGTATATATATAGTGGGTCATGGTTGAACGAACATGAATTTCTATAGATTACAATCAACTGAGTGTGGCGCGTTCGATAGAACATTAAATAACTTTCTAATTACTTAAGATATGATTATAAAACTTGAAATTATTTATTTCTAAAACGTTAATATAATGTTAATATAATATGCAATGTCCTTTGTGTCAATTTTATCATTCCATCAGGTCCTTAGTGCAATTTTTTGTTCTCACTAAAGGGGTCTTTTGCGGTATTTATACGGACCCCCAAAAAAAGATTTAAAGGACAAAACGTTATTATATGGATTGGTTTTTTTTCGGAAAATGTTTCTTTTGGCAAATATCTGAAAAAAAAATCTCAACTTTTACATATTCAATACATTTTAGGTAAACACTTAGAGTTACAAATATACGACCATACATTTTTGATAGAAAAAAAAGCATTTTCAATATCATTTGTCTTTTTAACTATACTAAATTTGCGGTTTTGTGACATGAGCATGTAGTTTAAACAATGTCGTCAATAGTGTTAAAAAGAAGCTATCAAAAATGATTTAGAACCTTATACTACACAGACGGAGGTACATGTATGATACCATGACAGGTGAACGTATGATATAACTGTGAAATAGCCATTGTAATTGCCACGTTATTTTATGGATCGTTGATTTTATTACCTTTGGATTATTGGAACGTGCCATCGAACTTAATCTTTATAGACCAAATATTAACGCATACATACGTTACTTTTACAGTTTAGAAGGAGAAGACGAAGAAGAATTATTTATAATAGTGCAATCTGAAAAAACAAATAAATACATATTTTATATCAAATAAGTTTTTTTATTCAAATGAAAGAAAGGATAAGCGCATTTACAAAAAGATGTACTAAGACATATACTCGATGCTGAACTTAAAATTAGGTTATATTGTTTTAATCTATGAGGATCTGGAGGGGGGGTCCTTTCGTGATTTCTGTATTCTTTAATGTTTAGTATGCCGGGTTTTTTCTTTATACTTTTTGTCTATTATTATCAATTCTTTATATTCAAGCACCTTATTATTCTCCATTCTTTATATTTTTTTCCATTTTCTCTATTATTCATATTTATAGCCGATCATTCTCTTTTCTGTAAAACCTATCGACATCCTTCTCTTTCCGATGGTATGTTATTTATAGTTTTAACACTCTCACTTCACGGCCTTAGAGCAGTTTTAACAGCTTAGTTCAAACGGAGACATGGTTCCCTGATGCGGCCTGATGAGGATAACGAAATTAACGATATAAATTATCTGACATATAAAATACTTGTATTTTGCGTTGATCGTTCCAGATGAAGTAAAATCCAGAAACGTGATTTGGACGTATGAAATTTATAAGATGTTGTTGTCACTCTTTTGTTAGTGTTACGTCAAAAATTTGCAATTACTTTTTTCAAAGAATAAGTAAATAAATACATAAATTAACACCAGAAAATAAAAAAATAAAAATAAAATCAGAAACAGTTATTGGCGAATAATTTATTTCTACAACAAAACAAGCTATTCGCCAACAAAACTGTATAATATATAATTTATTCTCTTATACCTTAAACAAAGACCAACAGAAATAAAAAGCCAACGAATGATTTTATGTTTAATAATTCAAAATAATATACATTTTTTATTCTAGCATTTATAATACAATGTATCATCCACATAAAGGGGCGTAACTCCTAATATCATTCTAACACACTAAACGGATCTTAACCCGATCTGAAAGTTTTGAAAGTTACTTTTTATGATTGGTCTTAATTTGTCCAAAACAGTCTTAACAGACTTGATTGAACGCTAGAGCCTTCCATCTTGATTAACTGGACATGACTGAACAGACTTGACATAACATATCTGAACAATGTCTTAAAATCTGAAAAGTCTCAACGTATTTCTCTAGCGGTAAATTAAGTCGATCAAGACTTGATCAGACCAAAATGACCGTTTCAGACTTTAATCTGGCTACTAGTGTGAGGGAGTTAAGATCTTAGTTTCTTTATAATTTAAAAAAAAACAGATTATTAGTTTCTTCTAAGGAGGGACAAACAGATATTGTAAAAATTTTAATAGAACACAGTCGGAATCTTAAAATATAACCGAAATAAATCTTCATTATCTTAAACGCGGTTTCAATTTTATGTTTTAACATGAAAGCTGAACAAAGTGAGGTCTGAAAAGAATATTTCATCATCCAACTATAGAGTTTTTTTTCAATGTTTCAAATATATTCATTGTGTTCCTAACAATATGACTGCAGTACTAATATCTGTCTTTCCTCATTTCGTGATCATGATATAAAACATTTGTCTGAATTCACTTGTGACAGTAAGCTTTATACATTTATAATGTAGCGCTCTTTAGTTAAGTATATTTTGTACTATGTTTTGAAATCAATTCTTCCATTTTAGAATCTATGAGTTCTAGAATACATTTTAAAATCTACAATAAATAAAATGCTACGATTTTATCTATTGTAAAAAAAGCGTAATCTTATGTATCTATTGAGGTCGTAGAATTAGATAAATGTTGTTTTCGAGATGACATATTACTTGATACATTACATTCACTATATACCATGCAGTGTTATAGTAAATTGTGTTATCGTTTTTTTTTCCAGAGTTATTCATTTTTGTAATTGCTGCTTTTACAGCCAAATTAGCAATTGACATTGTATATCATTCTTATTTTTACTTTCGGTGAAATTTAAGCGATTGATGCTAAAACTATAAAGAGTATTGCCGTTTTTTTCAAATAGATTTTGTAGATTTTACTGCAATTCGAAGCTTAACAAACTTTAATTGTTAGTTTGACTACTTGCAATTGTGATTTATTATGATTGTGTATGACTATGCTTGTGTGTATTCATACTTGTGTTTATCATTATACACTACAGTGTAAAATTGTTTAGGGTATAATTTTGGTGTTGAGTTATATGTTTTGCTGGTATAATAAAGTATTTCAAGCAGTTGGCATCTGTAGTTATTTTTTTTGTGTTTTGATGACACTTTTAAGCACCGTTTTTGGGCTGTTTCGTGGCGGTCAGTTTTTATTGGTGGAGGAAATCAGAGTGCCTTGAGAAAATCACCGACTTTCGATAAGAAACATTACAATCCTAGTCAGTTTAGGTTGACTTCGAGTGCACCCGTACGAGCGGTGTTCGAACTCACAACTTCTGTGTTGACTTACAAGTGATTACAGTAGTAATTACTGAGATAATTTTGCCACCAAGGCCCCTAGAATCTATAGTCAGAAGCACGTATATGACCCTATAACACTGAATTTAACGAAAAACATGTGTCCTTAAATTTCTAAAACGACAAATAAGAATATAAGGAATAACAAAATAAAAACTAAAAATGGGGCTTCTGATGTTGAATAGATAGTGATTCAATATTTTAAATAAATGCGCATATGGGCAAAGCTTAAGGTATGTGAACCTTCAATTTTACTGGATACAGGTTAGGACTAACTTAAAGATGTCTCTTATTGAACCTTTAATTGTAAAAAAAATATATTTAAAAAAAAAGTTAAAGGTAAATTTGAGTAAGAGGATAATAATAAAATCTGATCAAATTATTCTTTTGACTGAAGATCAACTGTCATATTTCTGATTGGTACAGGTACAATGTATCTCCCGATGCTATGACTAATTCGCAATAGAGGCACTTAGTTTAGTTTGTGTTTTCGTGTTAGTCAATGATCCTGTCCTCATTAGGTATAAACGTCTAAGATGATGTTATCCAAGTGATTAGGTTTTACACAAGAGGCAATTAAACAACAACAGCAACATTGTAAGACAATTTTATTAGTTTATATAAACAATGGAAGCTTTGTGTGTGTTTGGACTTCTTCCTGATAGTATATATAGATCGAGTTTGCACCAAATTTAATGTACAAAATATAAACCAGGTATCAATGACTGTTTTGTCAGGATAAATCAAACAGACTAGTAAACGATTCTAAAGAACGAATCCAGTATGTCTTGCTTGTTAAAATAAAGAGTAAGAAAACAAAGAGTTGCTTATGATTTGTCAATATTTTTGTAACTAAATGCCTATTTTCATATCTCTATATTTTGGTTTTTTACTTAACACGCTTAACTTATTTTGGAATTCACAATTCGCTGAGAAGTTGAATTACTGATTTAAGGTCTTTTAATCTTTCCGCTGCCTTAAAAAATTTTGATTTTTTTCGAATTAAACAAAATATAACCATAGTTGTATTTAGATGTACATTTCAGAATTGTAGATCCTTAATGTTCCTCTTCCTATGTACTTTATTTGGCTTTTTAGAAGCGTCACTTATGAGTATTTTGTAATCGAAATGCATATATGTCTCTCTTTTAATATTGAAATCTATGATAATATACATTTTTTTCTATTTTCCCAAGTCCCTACTCTGCTTAAATCTCATGAAACCTTATTGGTTCGTGACTTAAGTAAAGTTACATCGCTTGATTTAAGTGAAATTTATTATTCGTGTTGTCATGCGGTTAAATAAGGCAAATGATAAGGTGCTCAGTTTTTTCTGCTTGAATTTTTTTTCTGTTTGTACCTGTGTTTGTTTTTGTATTTGCTTTTATATTTTGAGAATGGTGAAATCAGGTGAGTATATATTTTATTGCATTGTACTGTTTTTGAGGAAAAGTACCTTTCTGGTAATAAGAGCTAGCAGAACTTGGAAACTGAGTAGTCAAAGCTCACATTATCTCTGTACCGATACAGTGTGTTAAATTTACTTCTGTTTACCATAACTCATGTCGGATCCTATAAAAGGAGGGAGATAATACTACAGCCGGAACCTTGCACGTAACATAAACTATTGTTCCTTATTTCACAGAGGTCGGGTTGTTGTCTCTTTGACACATTCCCCATTTCCATTCTCAATTTTATGGGTATCGGTATAGGATTTGACCCCGAGCTTGTTAATTATTGTTAATTTCGATTATGTGGGAAACAAAAGAGCTTCGAGTGACGTTTTTTTTAAATCTTAACCATTGTTGTATACTAGTTATATATAAAGTAGAATAATTTGATTCGTCGTATTTACTTCATGCCGGCTAATAAATTGGACCTCGTTATTTTAGTATTATAGATACTACTGTCATAGTAAAAACGAAAGGAGATGCGAGATAGAAAAAAGATTCAAAATAAGGACACTGTTTCCATGAACAAACTCTTTAATATGAAGATACATATATTTAGCCAAACACCTTTGAGACCAACGTATACTGTCCAACAAGAAGAAAATAACATCGCGATTGAATACTGTTGAATCATTATTAATCATTAAATTCCGATTTTCGTGGAATTCGTTTGTAGGATTGAACTACAAGTTCATGTGTTCAACGAGTTATGAATATTCCATGTTATTATTTGCACACTTTGGCAAAACCAAGAATTCAAGTATCCACGAAAATGCAAAGTTTATTCAATCAACGACAATTAGTACCCACGAAAATAAACGAATTCGGAGGAAACTTTTTTTTACATATGATACAAGCGTAAATAGACACTTCAGTCTTGTTCAGTCTGCAAATTTACATTACAAAATACTTGATCTGATGATAAGTTTTATAATTTGAATTTTTTTTTGTATTAAATTGTTTAGCTTTTGTTGTTCCTGCTATAATAATCGATAAACTTTCCTGTTTGATTGTTTCGAAAAACTAAGTATTTTCTTTTCCCAGGAATCGATTTCCTTAGCCTTATTTGGCACAACCTTTTGGAATTTTAGGTCATGAACGCTCTTCAACTTTGTTCTTGTTTGGCTTTATAACTTTTTTGAGGAAGAGTACCTTTCTGGTAACTTTTTTGATCTGAGCGTCACTGACGAGTCTTATGTAGACGAAACGCGCGTCTGGCGTATTAAATTAAAATCATGGAACCTAATGAGAGAGCTAGTATGGAATGCATCTTCTTTTATAAGGCCACTAACTAAAACATGACAAATTTCTGAACCATACAGTAGGACAGATTTTACATTGCTGTTGTAGATTTGCAATTTGGTCGTTAAACTGTATTGGTTGGACTTCCAGATTGTATGAAGTCTTGCAAATGTTGCACTCGCCTTATAGACTATTGCCTTTATATCTTTTCCTGCCCAATATCTTCACTCATTATGCTTCCAAGGTAGGTGAAATCTTGAACACTGTCCACTGGCATATCATAGAATGTTCTTAGTGTTGTATTACTGGTATTTATTCACATTACCTTGGTCTTTTTGGCATTTACATTCAAACCAGTTTGCTTTGCTTAGATGTTTAGTGTGTTGGTCTTCTCTTGTAGGTGTTTGCTAGTTGTTGATAATATGGCTATTTCATCAGCAAAATTAAAGTCTTCTAGCTGGTTTAGCATGGTCCACTGGATACCCTTTTCTTGTTTGCTGTTGTATGCCTCTGTATCCAGTAAATGGCAAATGCAAACAGTTTGGGTGAAATAATACAACCCTGACTAACAATATATTTCGAATGATTCTGATATAGAGCTATCAAGGATAATACAGCATTTAAAGCTGTTATAGAAGGTTTTTATTAGCATAACAATTTAAGGTGGAATTACTTACGATTTAACAATTCTCCAAGGGGTTTCTCTTTGTATACTGTGAAAAGCCTTTTGAAGTCAATAAGATTAATGAAAAGGGCTGTGTTCTATTTATGCATTTCGCAATGATGTTCCTGAGTGTGAACATTTTTTCAATGTACTTTCTCCCTCTTATAAAACCTGCTTGTTCGTCTCTAAGCTAATAATCCAAGATTTTATCACTTCTTTTAGAAGAATGTTGCAGAATACTTTACTAGGGAAAGAAAGTAATGTTATCTCTCTCAAGTTGTCACAGTTGAGCAATTTTCCTTCCTTTGGTAACTTCACGATAAGGTCTTTGCTCCAGTCTGATGGTATGTCCTCTTTCCAGATAACAAGGAAAATATTGTGGAGTACTTTGGATGATGGCCTTTATCATTTCAGCATTGATCGAATCAAAACATGGTACCTTGCCTGTTTTTAATTATTTAATTGCATTTTTTACTTCTTCTAGAGTTGGTGGTTCTGTGTTGATGTTTCAGTCATCTTTTGATGTTTCAGGTTTACCTATGACATCAGGCTCAGGGCAGTTTAATACCTTTTTGAAATGTTTGACCCACTTTTTTGCTCGTTTCCGTATGTTTTTAATGATTTGCCATGGTTGTCGTTTACATGTGCTGTCTGGGCATTTGATATTACACAAAGTTGTTTGGTGATTGTATAAACGGTATGCAATGATTTACTTAAGTAAGGTTTTGGAATTTGCGTCTGATGTTCTGACTCCTTAGTGTTTTTCTATACGATACAACGTACAATATTTTGCCCCAAAAAATGGATGTGAAATACCTGAACGTATAAGATGTCTACATGTTGAGTTATATATTTACGAATTATTACGCCTTTTTTGTTTAACAATTTGTGTTTAATCTAGTTAACTTTTTTCCATCTGGTGATTAACATGTTCGTTTATGGATATTTAATGCGGAAAAATGTTCCTGAAGATTAAGCATATCATGTTACACTCGTTGCACCCATCATGTTACTTATAACTTACATTTAATGTAGTAATATATATGTATTCGGAAAGGAGAGGGATTAAGGCGGATTTATTTGCGAATCGAATATATTAATTACATATGTTGCTTTGTTTCTGGGAAAATATATTTTCAACTTTTGAACACAATTTTATCCTATATTTCATTTAGCAGAAAAAAAACAACATATTCATCCTTGTCAGGAAATCTTTTTTTTATAGTTTTTACCAGGTTTAATATTCTTTTCCAATCTCCCTTTCCCCACACACATGAAATCAAATGTTTGTCACCTCATTCTAACATGGCTGAGATACATGCTTGCTTGTATATTGAAACACAATGTTTATATCTTTGAATAGACCCATTCACTGACTCTTTTGTGTCGTTGGGTTAATGTCTCATCGACGGTCACCATTATTCGTGGGTTTACTGTCTAATCGATGTGTACCAACACTCGTTGGATTACTGTGTCCATAATATTCACCAAAACTTATTTTACTTTATATATATGTATAACTGTAACATGTATGGTTTCTTTACTTCACATTAATTGTTTGTGGACACTGACTACTTAGTATTCATTGTTATTTTTTCTTATTATTAATACTTTTATTTATAGGCACTTTACGCATTAATTGGCAAATGGCTTACTAACGTTTTTTTAAACTTTAGAAAATAGGAGCATCATTTGTTAGTATCCTGTTTTGTTTCAATTAAGAATTTGTTTTAATTTATTAACATGATTAATATATTAGATTGATTTTCAACCGGAAATGACCAAACACTTTTCTATTACGGTTCTGAAGTTCATTGGAAATTACAAATAAGGACCAATCATTTACAAATGAATGTTTATAGAATACCTTAATTATTTGCATAAAATATTCATTAATTGTGTACCTGATATAAAATGTACAATATTTAATCTAGTGTATCATAAGTTTTTAGTAATTTTAACTATCTGATGAACTATAAAAGTCAGAACTGTGAAAGACCTGCGTTTGATTATTTCCCGATGTAAATGAATACAGAATTCATCTTACCTAGGGTGGATCAAGAACGGAAATACTATCATAAAACAATAAACCAAAACAATAGAATGCATATGCTTTAGTATACTATTTGTCATACTGTAAATAAATTTACATAATGTATCAAATTTATACTGGTTTAAAGTCGAAGTCAATTATAAACGTGGGTTAAAACCTATATAGTGCTTACTTTTATCAATAGTTTCAGTAGTTCAACTTAATTGACAGAATCTTATAATAATTTATTTTTACAACAATTATTATGCTGTAAGGCCGTGATTTTTGCATTCTAAAACAAGTAGAATTACGCAATTAATATACAATTATATATATATACTAAATAAGGCATTATACACAAAGCAGCCTTAAACATATACAACAAGATTTGTGGTATGGAATCATCCGTCGAAAAAGATCTGGCAGAAAGACAACTCTCGATATCCGGATTTAACTCCAAAAACTGGTTTTCTAAAATACGTTGCTTACTTGCACAATACAATCTACAATCAGCTCATGAACTTATACAGAACCCAGTCAGTAGATACAAATGGAAAGCAAATGTTAAGAAGGCAGTGGACAACGTTTGGCATGAACAACTCAGGACAAAAGTATCATTATTCAGCTCTCTTCGTAATTTATCTGCAAATAATATTCTATGGCACAATATTCATCCATGTCTTGCAAGTGTTGGTACCTCTGCACAAGATATTAGCCGCCTACAACCAAAATTAAAGCTATTAACAGGAACTTATTACCTGCAAAGCAATAAGGCTGCATTTAACCAAAACTCAATAGATCCAACTTGTCTTCTCTGCAATGAAAATCCAGAAACTGGTGAACATTTTATTCTAGATAGTAAACCTCTGAATAACACTCGTATACCATACTTGCATGAATTAGACTGCTTTCTTCGTAGCATTAAAAACTGTGATAAAAGTTTTTACCTAACCAGCTTAGTAATAAATAAACAGCTTATTTTAGACCCAAGAAGATTATTATGCGCATGTGGCTGTAGATACAAATGTATGGACAACTGCTTCAAAGTAGAGTATATAAATAGAAAACTGTGCTTTGCTTTACATACCAAAAGAAATAAACTTTTGAAAGCTCTACCGTCAAACAAACGAAAGGGCCATTGAATGTAGCCAACATTCACCCCACGGGCGTAGATTTTTGCTTTTTTTTTTTGAATACCGAAGACCCCTGTAAATATAGTCCTGTAAATATATATTGTTAACTTTTAAACCGATTCTGAAAAGAAGTGCTCCTTTGAAGGAGGGAGTTCCTTACACAGATACAGAATAGAAATATATCATAATGACATATAATAGAACAATATCATACTGACGGGATCTTTTAAAGTACAGAGTCACGTTATACATGTTATAAGAACAAAAGAAATACAAAAAGTCGCATATACAAAACAAACCACCAAAAAATGAAAGCCAATACAAACACATTGACGAGATGTATAAGTATCGCGCCACGTCAAACGAATATCACATAAAAACATTCAACAGTAAAAGTAATATTAATAATAGAACAAAGACAAATGAAAGAACTATAAAACACGTTGCTCAGATGATAAACAACATCAGTACGCAGAATCTATACATCAAGACAATCGTGTATTATTTGAGAAGTTGACACGGAATATTTATCAACAAGGTCTTGGTACCTTCCGATGGACTTTTTTTTAGAAAAAGGACGAGACGTTCTTTGACATAACCCTGGCTCATCAACTTTCTACTCAGACACTGATGACGTTTTAAAAAGTCGGAGTAGGAGCTACAAGCTCTTGAATATCGAATAAGTTGGGAAATATGTATAACCATTCAAACGGGAAAACCAACGGTCTAATCTATATAAAAAACGAGAAACGAGAAACACGTATGAAATACATAAACAAACGACAACTAATGTACATCAGCTTCCTGGACAGGTGTAAGCATTTGCAGCGGGAAGAAACAATATTATAACATCACAACATAGAAAAACACATGCAGTTTGATAACAGACAGTGACCAGCATAAAAAAGTGTTTCACTAGATTGAGCTCTATGTCTTAGTTACTTTAAAGGTTCTTCGCACTGAGTTCAGTTTATTGATATGCGTATACCTTCTGTTTGATTTTTCAAGATACTTAAACAGACTATCAATATCTGCATGTCCATTAAATGAAATCCAAGGTAAAATGATTGAAACATTTTGAATTATATATCACAACTGGTAGCACATGGTGCTACTGAAGCAGTAAATGTTCTCTCTATTTTTTCACGGCAATTAAAAGTTTAGTTTTCATTTAATCAAAACATTCTTCAATTCAAAAATTGAAAATGGAAATGTCAAATGTGTAACAGAGACAGTAACATGACAAAAGAGCAAAAATCAGTCGAATGGTCACCAATGGGTTTTTAACAAAGTGAAAAAATCACTCGTCCGGCGGCGGACTTCAGATGGCCCCTAAACAAAATGTGTACTAGTTCAAACTCCAATACATAAAACCGAACTTACAATTAAAAACATACAAGACTAACAAAAACTAGAGACTCCTCACTTTGTCAATGTAATCATACCAAGAGGCACACCCAATATGCATAAGAGTCGAAAAGTCATAGACTGGTCAAGAGTTCTATTACAAAAAAAAAAAAAAAACACAAAGCAGATTTTGAGGAAAGGGTCGTCTTGGTACACAAAACTAACAAATATATCTATATATCTAATATAGATATAAGAAGATCGGGTATGAGTGCAATCAAACAATTCTCCATATAATTCAAACAAAATATATAAGTTGTACAATTAGGGCAAAGGTCAAGCTCAAATGAAGTTTCTCGTGCCACAAGGCTCACCGTCTTATGACAATATATCTTCATGCTACATATTCAGAAGCATTGTCAATTTATAATTATACTTTCAGGTCAGGGTAATATAGAAAAGGAACACACTGTATCATCATGTCACACTCAAAGTGCATAGGTCAAGAGTCAAAAAGTCATAGTCTGGTCAAGAGTTCCATGGCATAAATACACAATGTAGTCCTGCACGAAAGTTCATCATGGTACACGTAACTATGTCTGATGTCATGATGCACTACACATGCCAAATACAGAAAACATGCTTTAGGGACAGAAACAGAAGACATATAACTAAACTCAATGGATAAGTACTTGTATTGCAGGTCACTAAATACAAGTGCCTTCAACATAGAACATAAACTCTCGCAACACTTCGAAGTTAAAACCGTCTTTCACAAAAGTTTGAGCAGTATTCTCTTCAACGGTTATCTTATCATTGTTAATTGAAAATCGGGTCGTGCAGTTATGTCAATGAATTAAAACGGTAGGATAAGACATTAAAACACTCAAAACTAGGGTTTACCATCAATTTCTAACCTTACCATGCATGTGATAGCACTATGGTTAACTGATAGAAATACATGATGCAAATATTTGGATTAGAATTGTGTTTTAATAATATTTTTACAATGTCGAAATGACCCTTCTTTGTAGCAACAAATAACGGTGATTCATTTTTTGCAATAGTACGACCAGAACAATACAAGACAGAGTCGGAAACAAATGAAAGTAATTATACATACGAATTTTTAATCACAATATTAATGCAAAAATAAGGAATCGTAGTTTTCATTCAATTTATTCATTAAAAATGTACGCTCGCGTTAAACAATGAACATTAACACTGTATATTTATATAAACGTTCAAAAAAAAAAAAAAAAAATAAGAAAAAAGTAAACAATCAGATAATATAAATATGAACGTTAATACAAAAAAATTCGATAACCTTTATTGTAATATAGTAAACAAAATACTAAATTTCTGTATTTCAACCAAAGTCATCTGCTAACTTTCAAACGAGAGCTTACTTTGGAAGTACATTTATATTCGGTTATATAGATATATTAGCAGGAATGTTTTTTTTATATTTTCTTCGGTATATTAACTTCAATTGACTAAATGTTCTTTGAAATATATATACATGCATTATCATGTGTATCATCTTTTGGGCCCTTTATAGCTTATTGTTCGGTGTGATCCAAGGCTCCTTGTTGAAGACCGTAATTTGATCTATTATGGTCTACTTTTACAAATTGTGACTTGGATGGAGAGTTGTCTCACTGGCACTCAAACCACATCGTCTAATATCTATTATACTGTTTATTATTAGTCAATGATATGTTCTAGATATTCACGCATTTTACTCTGCAAAGAGTACAAAGGGAATACACTTTAATATATGAATCCTCCTCCATTAATAACTGCTGCTTCCTTTGAATCTTAAATAAGATGTAAGATAATACAGATGTTTGCGTTATTTTGCAAATGTTTGAGTTATTTCGCAAATGTTTACGTTATAAACAGAAATATTAAAAAAGTTGTGTGGCGCAAATAAGCTTCCGTAGATTTTACCACTGCCCTTGATGTGTTTTAGAAGGAAAAACTCCATCACAACCACTGGATCTTGTCTCAGAAAAACCTATCTACCTATTGCCTGTTGTTTGCTTATCGTCCAGTGGCAAATATTTCATGCATGTTCAGACAAGGAGAAAAGATTGATAAATACATTAGGTGTTCCTGTAATAAAGAAGTTCCACATAAAGGCCGGAGAATGTTTCTCTGTCGCATGACACAAAGGATTTTTCAGAAAAGAACAAAACAAAGTTGACTGAGTTGTTATATAGGTACCAAATGGAAAGAGAGCATCGTAATATCTTTATATGAGGAGTTAGATTTAACGACCCAATTCTGATTGAACCCGGCTGTGAAACCAAACGGAAGCCACATTTTGGCAATGTTTTTCAGTCGGATAAAAGGACCAATGTGACCATATTTTAAATCAACAGTCATCTTTGGTCTAACGGTCAGTATAATGTATTCGTCTAACGTGTCTGGTAATTAATGCTTTGCATTTTGTCCTCTGTCATCTTTTTGTTTGAGCAAAGCAATTTTTCTTTAACAAATAATAGTACTTATTATTTGTTTACATTAATTAATCTAGATGGAAAAAACAGGTCAAAGATCTAAGAAATATACTTTTAAGAGTTATCTAACCAATTTAATTATGTGAAATGAACTTAACTTGTATCATTTTATATCAAATCAAAATAACGAGCAGCTGGTCAACGGGAAAGAACTATAACGCATTCTGTAAAATCCAATGTAGAAAACGTAAATTAACTAAACCAATTAAGTTCCTTGTACCGTCTTCAACGGAACTGTAAACCAACTTATTTCCGCGGATAATTTTTTCGCGTGTAGCATTTTATAGCCTATTTTGAAACGATTTCATATCTCAATTAAACTTGATGCAGTTAAGTAGGAAAAATAAGTTTAACATCTCGAGACGATTTATATTCACGATATTTTTTTTTCCTCGCGAAAGTCGCGAAACAAAATCGCTCGCGAAAATAAGTTGGTTTACAGTAAACGATGTATCATTAGGGTTTACAGATATCCTCTTAAATTGAATAATCATTTCAAAATCATGATGAACTTATAAAATGAAATAAAGTAGATGTAGTTTTCAATTTATGCATGCACATAGGTTTATATGACACTTTTATTTTATGAAAAAAAATGTATTCATATTTTAGCAGTGCACTTGGGCTCAACAGTGCATACCCAAATATTGTCTTTTAAATGTAAAATAGTTTATTTATGTAAAACACTGGCTTTATTTCGGATCTCTATCCTTCTGGCAGTAGTATCAAATGGAAACTAGACATATATATGGATTATTGTGTTTTAAGGTTAGAGTTTTTCAAAATAAACAAAAAATTGTCAATGAACTCATCATATGTTTATATTAGTGTTAAACCAGTGTACGCCAGATACGAGTTTCAAAAGACCAGTGACGCTTAAAGAACAATAATTCCGATAGGCCAAATAAAAATCCCTATTTTTTTCTATTGTATAATTGTGTTTTTTTTTTGTACACTTTTGAAAAACAAATATTGTTCAAACTAAACTATTTCATTTTTAGACTTATTTCTCGAATTTGACTTACACAGTCATCTCTGTACCAGAATCTATTTCAAACGAGACGATTTTAATTTTGAAATTATAAATTTCTCCCACCTAAGTAGCAATATACCAACTTCACCTGCATACGGTATATACATTTCCAAACTTATTCGATATTCAAGAGCTTGCAGTTCCTACTCAGACTTTGTAAAATGACATCAGTGTCTGAGCAGAAAGTTGATGAACCAGGGGTATGTCAAAGAAGGTCTCGTCCTTTTTCTAAAAAAAGTCTATCGGAAGGTACTAAGACTTTGTTGATAAGAATTGCGTATCAACTTCACAAATAATACATGATGGTCTTGATTTACAGATGCTGCGTACTGCCGTTGTTTGTCATCTTAACAACGTGTTAAAGTGTTCTTTCATTTGTCTTTGTTCTTTTATTAATATTACTTTTACTGTTGGATTGTTTTCTATGATATACATTTTACGTGGCTCGGTATTAATACATCCCGTCAATGTGTTTGCATGATCATTCATTTTTGCTGTTGTGTTTTGTAAATGCGACTTTTTGTGTTTCTTTGTTTTTTTTTTGTTTCTATGTGATGTATAAATTTTCTGACGTCAGACACAGTTTTTTTAATTTGATAGAGGCTTTTGTGTTCCGTTTAAATTGTTTAGTTAAAATTGTAACACGATGATTACTGCTGTACCCATATGTCAGACACAGCAATGAACGTGTTTTTTATTTGATAGATTCTTTTGTGTTCGGTTCAAATGGTTTCTTTTAAAATTGTAACACGATGATGACTGCTGTACCAATATTTTGACTATTTCATTTATTATGTCTGTTTAATTCACGCTTCATTGTAAATATGACGGAATTTGATGACACTGTCGTACAAAGTGAGAGGTTAAGCGCTATATTACCAGGTTTAATCCACAGTTTTCTACATTTGAAAATGCATTTACCAAGTCAGGAATATGACAGTTGTTGTCCATTCGTTTTAGTTGTGTTCTGTCATTTGATTTTGCAATGATTAGAAACTTTCCGATTTGATTTTCTTAAGAGTTCAGTATTTTTGTGATTTTACGTTTTATATCCATTTTTTGGTATCAGCAACAGGATAGATGTAGTGCTGGAATGTCATTTACCTGGGGCACCTGCAATCGCTATCTGATTTTGGTAAGTCTGTTTTGTTCAAACTTTAATTTTCTATGAAATACTTTGCAATAATTGATGTAATTCTGTCTTTTTTTTTTTGGTCGCTGTATTCGTTTGTTTTCATAATCATAAGATGTTCGATGGCTCTTTTCTGGTATCTTTTTGATCATCCTTTTGTTGTTATTGGACAATGAAACAAGCTATAACATCTATCTTTAATTTGATAAGTGGTAATAGTATGAACACTGAGTCATTTGATTGACACTAATAATAAAAGGAAAATGTAAAATTGTATACAATTTGAAAGCACAGCTCTCGCAATTTTATTCCATCTTTACAGTAAATAATCATACATATTTATGAAAATGGTCTAAAAAAATGCAAGTACATGAACACACATCAATGAAAAAAAAAGACAGAAAGCTACGTATTGCCACCATAATTCATATATTTCCAATTAAATAATCTATAACCTGTTCCGTCAAAAGTTAAAAAAAAAAAAACCAATAAAATAACTACAAACTGGATCTATAAGACAGTGTACACCTTTGTTTAAAAGATAGCAATACTTTCCAGCCATAAGCAAGCATATTTGATATCTAACATATATAACACAATCATGATAATGCTGAAACATTGAATAATTTAACTCTTTTGATATAAAGTTCATTCTTTTCACACGTCCTCCTGTACAATGATAATGAAACATAAAAACTAAAACCGTGATTAAGATACATTACAGGAATATATTTTTCTGGTTTTACTGTTTTTAACAGACAAAAAAGTTTACAACATTAGTATGCCACATCTTTGAAGCAGTAAATAAAGTGAATTCATTTTCTTTAATCACAGATGTCATGTTCAGAATTGTATTGAAACATCATTTCTACAATATCTGTATGTCCCAATTTAGATGCAAGAGATAAAGGGGATTCGTTTGTATCAGTGCAAATATTTGGATTAGAATTGTGTTTTAATAATATTTTTACAATGTCGATATGTCTCTTCTTTGTAGCAACAAATAATGGTGATTCATTTCTAGCATTACAAATGGTATGGTCACAGTGATGTTCTAATAATAATTTAACAATCTCATTGAATGTCGTATCACATGGTTGTTCAATAGAAAAGTCATGAATCCTAGTATGATCCCAGTTTGAAGCGACGAATAAAGGTGACTCTTTTGAATCATTACAAATGTTAGCATCACAACTATGTTGTAACAATAATTTAACAATATCAGTGAGACCCTCGTTACAAGCAATAAACAGTGGTGATTCATTTCTATCATTACAGATGTTTGGATCACAGTTGTGTTCTAATAATAACCTAACAATTTCAGTATAACTTTGTTTGTCATGTCTATATGGCGAATACACAAATGATCTGTCATAAACATCATACAAACTTCTTGACTTATAACAAGAAGAAGCAATTAATAAAGGTGATTGGTTTCTATCATTACAAATATTAGGATCACATTTATGTTCTAACAATAATTTTACAATATCAGCATGACCCTTCTTAGAAGCAACAAATAAAGGTGATTGTTTTCTATCATTACAAATATTAGGATCACATTTATGTTCTAACAATAATTTTACAATATCAGCATGACCCTTCTCAGAAGCCATGGATAATGGTGATTGGTTTATATCATTACAAATAGTAGGGTCACATTTGTTTTCTAACAATAGTGAAACAATATCAGCATGACCCTCTTTAGAAGCAATAAAAACAGGTGATTCTTTTCTATCATTACAAATATTAGGATCACATTTGTTTTCTAACAACACTGTTACAATACTAACATAGCCCTTTTTTGAAGCAATAAATAAAGGTGATTCTTTTTTAATATTACAAATATTAGGATCAGATTTGTGTTCTAATAATAGTGCTACAATATCAGCATGACCCTTCTTAGAAGCAATAAATAAAGGTGATTCTTTTTTAATATTACAAATATTAGGATCACATGTGTGTTCTAACAATAGTTTCACAATCTCAGTTTTACCATACACTGAAGCTATGGATAAAGCAGATTCTTTTCTATCATTACAAATATTAGGATCACATTTATGTTCTAACAATAATTTTACAATATCAGCATAACCGTTCTCAGAAGCAATAAATAAAGGTGATTGTTTTCTATCATTACAAATATTAGGATTACATTTATGTTCTAACAATAATTTTACAATATCAGCATAACCGTTCTTAGAAGCAATAAATAAAGGTGATTGTTTTCTATCATTACAAATATTAGGATCACATTTAAAATGGTTATGTTCTAACAATAATTTTACAATATCAGCATGACCCTTCTCAGAAGCAATAAATAATGGTGATTCTTTTCTATCATTATAAATAGTAGGGTCACATTTGTTTTCTAATAATAGTGTGACAATATCAGCATGACCCTCTTTAGAAGCAATAAATAAAGGTGATTGGTTTATTTCATTACAAATATTAGGATCACATTTGTTTTCTAACAACACTGTTACAATACTAACATAGCCCTTTTTTGAAGCAATAAATAAAGGTGATTCTTTTTTAATTTTACAAATATTAGGATCAGATTTGTGTTCTAATAATAGTGTTACAATATCAGCATGTGCCTTCTCAGAGGCAATAAATAAAGGTGATTCTTTTTTAATATTACAAATATTAGGATCAGATTTGTGTTCTAATAATAGTGTTACAATATCAGCATGACCCTTCTTAGAAGCAATAAATAAAGGTGATTCTTTTTTAATATTACAAATATTAGGATCAGATTTGTGTTCTAATAATAGTGCTACAATATCAGCATGACCCTTCTTAGAAGCAATAAATAAAGGTGATTCTTTTTTAATATTACAAATATTAGGATCACATGTGTGTTCTAACAATAGTTTCACAATCTCAGTTTTACCATACACTGAAGCTATGGATAAAGCAGATTCTTTTCTATCATTACAAATATTAGGATCACATTTGTGTTTTAACAATAATTTCACAATATCTGTATGCATCTTATTAGCAGCGATGAACAAAGCTGATTCATTTCTAGTGTTGCAAATATTAATATCACATTTGCGTTCTAAAACAATTTAACATTATTAGTATGTTCCTTCGTAGAATCAAGACATACAGCTGATTCATTGTTGAGCTTTAACAAAAGTCTTACAATATCACTATGGTCATTTTCAGAAACAGGAAATAAAGGAGATATATTCTTAACATTGCAGATGTTAAGATCACTTTGACGTTCTAATAATAATTCAACAATATCAATACGTCCGTTTGCAGATGCAGCAAGTAAAGCTGATATTTTCAGAAAAGTACAGATCATGCAGATCTTAGGATCACAACTATGTTGTAGCAATAATCTAACAATATCAATATGCCCATTTTTAGACGCAGCAATTACAGGTGATATACTGTTATCACTACAGATCATGCAGATGTTCGGATCACATTTATGTTCTAATAATAATCTAACTATATCAGCGTATTCATCAGAAGATGCAGTATAAACAGGTGATATATTCTTACATGCATTAGGACGACAGCTATATTTTAATAATAATCTAACAATATCAATATGCCCTTTCTCAGATGCAGCAAATAAAGGTGATATATTTTGATTATTACTGATGTAAGGATCACAATTATATTCTAATAATAATTTAACAATATCTGTATGGTTTTTCGCAACTGATTGAAATAATGGTGTTTCACCTTCCTCATTTTTTATGTTAATATCTGCTTTATAATCTAACAACATTTTTATCATATCAATATTACCCTTTGTACATGCTACTTGAAGAGGTGTATTTTTACAAACTTTTGGACCAATATTAGGATCAGCACCGTGATTTAATAGTAACATAATTAAATTAGGACTCTCCTGTCTGACGGTTTCATATAACGGTGTTTTATTCCATTGATCAAAGACATTCGAATCGGCTCCATGGTCTAACAATAATTTTACAATGCATTCGTTCTTTTGTTGTACTGCAATATGTAAAGGGGTTTCTGTATAACCAGAACCAGAAGCAGAAACATTTCTAGTTATATTTGCATTAGCATTATGAGCTAATAGTAAAAGTACTACATCAATATTACCTGTGTATACAGCAACATGTAACGGTGTTTCACTCGCAACTTCTAACCAACCCTTCATATTAGGATCAGCTTGATGACGTAATAGTAAATTTGCAATGTCGACGTTTCCTTTTTTAGAAGCAAAATACAAAGGAGTACCTTTCCAGTCCCTAACATTTACATCTACATGTTCTGTTAACATAATTGGTACCATATCCCAATAACCTTGACGGGTCATCGATAGTAGCATGTTTGATAAATCTTCACTTGACACATCATGTAATATGCTCTTAATGTCGACTTTATGTCGAAGGTATTGGAACAATTTATTGCGGAAAGTAAAACATTTGAACTGCCTATTAAGAAAAATGTCCTTAATGAAACCGTTTTGATTTTGAATGTCTTTCAAAATTCGTGAAAAATAATTGTCCTCCTCTTTATTATTAACAGTTATAACAATGTTTTCCTTTGCTAGGTTTTGGTTTTCATTTTGTATAGATTCTAATACAAATCTATCACAAATTACATCTCTATGGGCTACCTCAAGAACCAGGTCAAAGAAATGTTCCCCACAAAACGCTAGAAAAATATCATATATCTTGTCATGAAGTATTCTGTAGGTAGATACTGTTTTCTTCACATAAGACATCTCGAGCTTGTGTAATTCAGACTTGACGACCTTTATTGAAAAACGCGCTTTAAGATAAAAATGGTCTGATATTGATTCCAACAGTTCTGTCATATCGTGTGATCTTGATAACACGTTTTCATCTAAACTATTGTTAAAGGCAATGAACAGACTCATCGTGGCCAATGTTATTTGATCAGTGGCTTTTCTCAACAAGTCCAACTCACTTTTTATAACACTTATCGGATTAGCAAAGAAATTCTGAACACCGGTTAATTTCTGTTTTGAATAAAGGGAACATAATAGAGGAAAGAAGCTAAATTTTTCCACTAGCCGTGACTGTTTTAAAGCATTTATCTCACTCTCTGTTAAGTAGATACTTGCTATTTGATTTCTTTCAATTTCTGTGAGCCTGTAACTTGAAACAAGATCACAGGCTGTTTTCGACAAAAGTTCTACACCTGCAAATGAACGATCGAGATAAATGTGCTTTCTGCATGATAACAAGATTTTTATATTGTGATCTTCAATCACTTGTTGTATATTGGTTGCCCATGTTTGCCAACGATTGACGAGTCCAATATCTATTGTTGATTTCCCACAAACATCATCAATAACAAACACTTGTTTATATTTCGGTTCACAGTATTGAATAATGTCTTCGGGATAGTGGACCGGAACAATATAATAACCTTCCTGTGTATGAAGCCGAAGGGCGACATGTTGAATTGCGGTTGATTTCCCACATCCTGATGAACCTACCGCTACTATTACATCTTTAGTTTTGAGAAGTTCTTCAATACGACTGATAGCTCTGGTTTTCACAACCTTATTATCATCCTGTCCCCATTCGTATATCAAATCTTCGTGGATTTCTGTAATCACAATAGATTCCAATTTATCCGAAACGTTTACAAAAAAAAAAAAAAATAAAAAAAAAAGAATGATTAAAACTGTAATGAAACATATAATGCAGAAATAACATATTTATATTACATTTTGAAATACAGATAGGAGATAGTTAAAAACCATCTTACGACAGCTACTTCGTTAATTTTTCTTTTAATCGTTTAGACAAATGCCAACATCTTGTATTATAAACAGCTAATTGTCTAGATGTCTTTTCGACTTTGATTACGTATATTTCCTTTTCCTTTTCGTTCAAGTATACCGAGCACCTTCATTCACTTATACGGAACATCATTTAAGTACATCCAACTTCGAGTTCATGTATACTACATGTAACTTGTTGTTGGTGAAAACATTACACGGCAATATCTATCAAACAGAAGTGTCTAAGAAAAATATTGTAGACACAAGAAATATTTTCATGTTTACTTTATTTAACTTAAAGTATAAAAATCATAATAACCATGGCATATCTAAAACATTGAGAAAGACAAATCCTAGAGTATCATTAGTTTGGTAAAATTTTTGTAATTTTCGAAATTTGTTATTTAGATATACCAAGTAGTAACACACTCAATTCGGATAGCTGTTTGTCAATACTTCGCTTACTTTGTAATGCTTTTGGAACTTGACTTGACTCTTTCTGTGAATTTCGTAATTCTACCAGTATTTCTTTATCATTGTTATTCAATATCCTATCTTTTAGGTCTTCACAACGTTGTTTAAATTGTGGTCCACCAAGATTTAGAATAGCCTGCAGAGAGAACACCTGATACAACATTTTGAGCAAAACGTTTGTCTTTTTTTCGTTTTCGTGAGTTGAGACAGCCAATTCTATCATCAAATGGAGCGACAAAACCAGAAGGGCGTAAAAAATCGGGCGTTTCTCCTCATTTGTAGCACCAGTGTAAACACATTTTGACAACCAAATAAAAAAAGTGAACATTGATTTCTTTGCCTGGGATTATTACACTCGCCCTATATCGAAATATTATACCATTTAAGGAACATTAAAATAATCAAAACGCATCTATCACATGTCTTAGACTGCTGTGTACTTACATCAATAATTCCTTTGATAATTTATTCCACGCAAGAACTATTATTATGTATCTGTGTTCCTATAAATATTTCCTCGTAAGATGCTTGCCGTATATTATGTCAATATGTTATTAGCAAAACAGTTTAACAAAATGGACGACCTTAAATGAAAATTGTTTTACGACCAAACAGAACATATCTACACCAACATGATATAAGTTACATTGGACAAAGTTACGAGAACGATCGTCGATGATCGCGGGTCTTATTGAGCTAAATAGAAAACAAAAGAAAACTTTTCTTAAACAGTTTCTTTACTAGATCGTTGAATGTGTTTACAGTTTTGCTATGACTTACAAATTGTTCTTCTAGTGATATTATTTTGTTAAATAATGTTTATGAACGAAGTTACCTGGCAAATGTCGTTCCAGTATGTTTCGAAATGGTTATTTGTCAACGTCCAAGCATCATGATGTGCAAACATGTTTCTGTAGTATTTCAATCTGGACAGATCTGCCCCGTCACCTACATCATTCGGAAATGGTAAAATGTCTCCTATCTGTATTGGCGTGAGGTGTCGAATTAAACAGATCATCAATGTCAAGTCAAACTTTTTTGAAGTGACAGTGCCTGATAAAGATAAATACTTTAAATGATAAAACACATCAATATGTAGCGATTCTGATAAATATGTGTCTAGGAAGGTCTGGCAGACATTTTTATATTTTTATGATCAATATTTTGATTTAATTTTTTTTTCAACTAGTGGATGTTTCTGTGTGTAACAGTATCATTAAGTTTATTTCAGTAAAAGAAAGTGAATATTTTCCGTGACCAATCTTATGTTAAAATCACGTGTGCTTTTCATCAACATAGTATTTGATTACGTATGAGATGCAAAAACACGTAATAAAAGTAATTTTAATATACAGTTAAGAATATTTGAAAGCTGACGACTAAACAAAACAAGTTATAAGAAATGGAAAACAACACGTTTAATAATTACATGCGTCCGAAGTGCTTTTCTGGATTTACCTTCATCAGGAACGCTCAAAGCTAAACATTGGAATGCTATGTATGTAGGACTCCTTTTATTATAATAGAAAAATGTTCTAAACTTGTCCATGTCCACAAAGTTTTAAAGTTTTGCTTTTTAACAATTATTCGACCAAGATGTATACAGCTCTAATGAACGTAGTTTCTTCATATTTTGTAAATTAGTTAAACAAACGGTACACGTTATAATAAGTAACAATAGGAATAATAAATTCCCTTTAAAACTTGATTTGCGACCACCAAATCGCCAATAGATTTCCGTAAATCTTCGAATACAACACTGTTATCTCCATATTGGTCATTTACTCTAAAATTTAATTTCACCTGACGATGGAAACAATAAATCCCACTGGGTCTGGTTAATGATTCTCTTTCTTTTTAATGGTTCTAAGACTTTAAATTTGTCTTGCTTTAAAGCTGTCTCAAGTCCATTTTCTGGATGAAATTCTTCGTCAAATTTAACTCTCACAGCAGAAGGAGCAACTTTATACAGCAAACTGATGATCCGCAAATAATTCATCTCTTCTTTTGATTCCTCCATTTTTTTGTCAAGTATAATCCAGATGATCGAAATATTTCTCTGTTTCTAAGTAAGAATATTACATGTTAAAATAAATTTCGTTACTATAATTTCTTTTGGGACAATGAAATGATCTGACAAAACAAGCAAAAGACAAACACTCCTGATTTGATAAACTTTCTATTAGTTGATTATGTGTTGTTACTTTATAGATGATAACATCATTGTTATCGTATCACGGCTTACTTAATTTGCTAGGGAAATACCGAGCAACAGACAAAAGTAATTAATTATTCGAGACACTATGACGTATATTTATTTCAGGACCAATTGTGACAATTTATTTTATAGCTGACTATACATTATTGGTTAATTCGATGTTGGAAGATGTAAGCTTGTGCATTATTGCTTAAATTCATTTTAATTTTAATTTGATAGTTTGCTGATAGGCGATTATACTTCATCTCCTTATGTAATATAGCTGAGTTAGGGATATTAAAAGGAAATACAGAACTTGAATTGAAATATTAGAAAAAGTATACAGTTTAAATGCATCATAAATTCAATAGCGGTAAGTTGTTGTAAACAATCTCTAAACTACACCATCTACATGAATATGACTTATGCCTCAAAATATTTAGATATATTCAAAAAGTCCTTGTCAAACTCACTGATAAAGGTTGTTAAAAAGTTCCATTCATGTCCAGTGCACGATGATTAATCAATATTGTAGACATCGCGATATCTACATTGTTAACACGATATTGTGTCAACATTGTTTACATTTTTGAACCCTTATATATTATTTACATCGTTGACATCGTTAACATCGCGATGTATACAATGTTAACACGATGTTGTGTCAACATCGTGTACATGGTTTGAACCCTTATATATTGTTTACATCGTTGACATCGTTAACATCGCAATATCTACAATGTTAACACGATGTTGAGTCAACACTGTTTACATTGTTTGAACTGTTATATAGTGTTTAAATCGTGATGTATCCAATGTTAAAAATATTTTGTGTTAACATTGTTTACATTGCCATTTAACTATGTTAACACTATTAAGTGTCCAGTTAGAGCTATAACATCACATTTTTTTTTAAAGATTTGTTGTTGTTAAAAAAACCAAAAAAACGCAACAGTATACATGTAGTCGACAAACTTTATTGAATAATATAAATGAATAAAAAATAACTTTTTTGAATATGGTCAACATCACAATGTATACGATGTGAACGATGTTAATACAAAGGTAAAGACTTGGTACACATTATTTATACGATGTTGACGATGTAAATGATGTAAAAAAGACATTGTCAACATCACGATGTAAACGATGTTAACGATGTAAACAGAAAGTTATAGAGTTATATACAACATGAACACGATGTTGACACGATATTGTCAACATTGCGATGTATACGATGTGGACGATGAAAACACCTAGGTATAGACTTGGTTCACAACATCTATACGATGTTGACGATGTAAAAACGATATTGTCAACACTACGATGTATACGATGTGAACGATGTAAACACAAAGGTAAAGACTTGGTTCACAACATCTACTCAATGTTGACGATTTAAAAACGATATTGTCAACATCACGATGTATACGATGTGAACAATGTAAACACAAAGGTTAAGACTTGGTTCACAACATCTATACAATATTGACGATATGAAAAAGGATATTGTCACCATCACGATGTATGCGATGTAAACGATGTAAACACAAAAGTAAAGACTTGGTTCACAACATCTATACAATGTTGACAATGTGAAAACGATATTGTCAACATCACGATGCATACGATGTCAACAATGTAAACAGAAAGTTATAGAGTCGATATACAACATAAACACGATGTTTACACGACATTGTTAACATCACGAATATAAACGATGTGAACGATGTAAACACAAAGGTACAGAACATATAGATAGAATACAATGTACACAATAACGACACTTTAAAGTTGACATTGCGATGTTGACAATATCGACAAATTATCGAGCACTAGACATACTTCAAAAGTTCAGATATAATTGCTTATCTTAAGTTTTTCTCTATTTCTACAAACGTAGTTTTCTTGTCTCTAACTTATATATACGTAACCGCTAACAAATCAAGACATGTACAAAACAAATCACTTTAATCCTTGTATGAAACTTGAATTCCGAAGGAGACCATGATTGGTAAATTAAAATTTCTATTTGTATATGCTAGGTTATTAAAAAGGTTCAAACCTTTGGCACCATTCTTATTCTAATTATAAAATCAAGTCGTATACCTACCAGGAAAACATTGATGTTACTTTTGTACCAACGATAAACCGAAATTCATCTTACTTTTGACCTTATTTTAATATCAAATTGAGGCCCCGTATGATGATAGCAGAATGCAGCCCAGTATATAAATATATACTTTTTCACCTTTTTTGGTCTTTTGGAAAATGTTGTTTGTGCTGTTTTTAGACCCTTCTACAACGACATTTGTTTTACATGCACACGTATAAAAATTGCGGTTTTTATCCAACGCAATCATAGGCTTGAACGACGTTTTCAATTTAAACTCGTATATATATATATAAAAACAAGTCTAAATTGAAAACTCAAACTTCCTGCCAAACCATCGCACTTCAAATAAAGGACCATCGTACCTCGGCGTGGACCATCGCACTTCAGCGTCCCGATCGCACCTCCGAACTAATGATAATAATGTTAATAATATTAACGTGACACTGAATTTAAATGCAGAAAAAAAATATATAATCCGTCATTTTTGGTCGAATGTAGTATTTTTACATACATGTCTTAGTTTAATTTGGGCTTAATGCCATTTCAAAATGGAGCAATTCATTTCGTGACGAGATAGGTAGTTAATGACACACTTGGATACCATGCTTCCGATCATTTTTTTTAATTTCTCGTCAGAGAACTCTGGGTCTTCCTATGACTGATACAATTGCTTTTTTAACTATCATTCAAATTATCTTACAACAAATGTAATGTTTTCACTAGGAAACCAGTCTAGAGTAGCATATACCATGAACAGTTGATCTTTTTCTGGACCTTTCTAATCCGATTTTAAATGAATGCATACCTACATGCGAATTCTGGAATTGAGACAGGTTTAAGTTTTTTTTAGAGGAAGAGTCGGTGCGATGCAAATTTTTGTTTACCATTTTATTTGCTTAAGATTTTTTTTCAATTTGCTATAAACATCTTAATATAATGAGTGTATTGGAAAACTTCCTCACTATAAATGACACACACATGTCCGGTCTATGTCTTATATACATGTTATAGCTCACTTTACGGTATATATTGGTTTTTGAATGAGGTCGTTCGGTGACTTATAATTGCCTAGGTCGACATTGTTACCATTCGCTTGCATAGTTGTCTCATTGCCAATCATTCCACAACTCCTTATTTTATATATGATTATAAAATTGTTAAAAAAAATAGAAAGCAGGAATTGTACTTAATATTCGGAATTGTAAGAAGTTATCATGCTTCTAAATTCAATTGCGGCAATTGTAAAATTATCTTTAAGTTTACATGATGTTAAAAAATCTACAATGGTGAAATAAAGTGTTTATTCACTTTAACGCCTTTAGAATATCTTAGTTGTTTTTAAAACGTCGCGGAAAACCTTCAGATCTCTGTTTTACTTTTAGTATGCTCAGTGTGCATACTTTGCTACAAAGGTATGCATGTATGACCTTGACTTAAAAATAAGTTAACCTTGACATAACCTCTAAAGTATTCAGAGATCTACAAAGTTTACACACAATAAAATTGTAATAATGGTATGAAATTCCGAACAAGCAATGGTTAATGATTGTTGAATAAAGAATTTTTATATTCTATATAGATATGAGATGATGTGGTATGAGTGACAAAGAATAACCTTTCCATCCATGTCACAATTTGTTAAAAAAAACCAACACTATAGGTTAAAGTACGGTCTTCAACACGGAGCATTGGCTCACACCAAACAGTAAGCTATAAAAGGCTCCCAAAATAACTAGTGTAAAACCATTCAAACGGGAAAACCAACGGTCTATTCTTTATAAGAAACGAGAAACGAGAAACACTTAAGAATCACATCAACAAACTACTGTTTATCAGGTTCCTGAATAAGGAAAGGTACAAAAAAATGCAGCGGGTTTAAATGTTTTAATTTGTACCAACCTTCACCCTAACCCAAAACAAAATTGTAACATCACAACATAGAAATACACACTATAATATAGCATAATCTGAAATTGCGTAACTCAATCAAAAGACATATAAACACAAGTGAACATACACTGAACGAATACATTTGATTATATGACAAAATATAAATACAAAATCACTAAAATAAGGGGTGAATAAATAAAGGCAACAGTAATATACAGCTGTGAAATGTTAAATATTAACAGAAATAAAACCATAACATTGAACAAATAACCTTGCCGCCAAAAATAATATTGTGCACAGGTAAAAGAAAATAAATTTGTGGTAAAAGAGGGGCGAAAGATACCAAAGGGACAGTCAAACTCATAGATCGAAAATAAACTGACAGCTCCATGGCTAAAAAATTAAAAAAATAAACAGAAAAATAATGGTACACCAGACACAACATAGAAAACTAAAGACTAAGGTACAATGTATAAAGTGTTAAAGAAAAACGGAATTATGTTTTTCTAAATAAATCATTTTGTTGTTCATAGTACGAGAAACAGAAGTGAAAACTTATAGTCTTACTGAACACTTTTCACAGCTGGTATATATTAATAAGATAGAGTAACATTCAATAAAAAAAAATTCGTTGCAATTGTATCAGCATGTCAAATTAAAATGAAAGCAGGATTAGAGAGTACTCGCAGCTACTGAAAGGTAGTTAAAAGCCAACATAAATTAATAATAAAACAAATCATGCATAAGAGACTAAAATCAACTAAAAACATCACAGGTATTTAGTATTAAAACGTCACGAACAGTCAAGGAAGACATGACTTATGCAACTCCAACATAAAAGAAGGCTGTAGGAATGTTAGGAGTTAACCTCTATTTAGAAAAAAAAAATAACGTGGATGTGTATTTATACATCCTGCGTGAAAAATATACAAATGTAGTAATGTTTCAATTTGCTGATGACAACATCGATATTTGTGCTAATGTAAACTATATCCTTTGCCAGTCTCATGCTAATACAGAAAACCTCCGACCAGTAACATGGCCAATACAGAAATATTCACATAATAATACCATATTATTGTTGTCTACAGTCTATCTCTATCTATAATAATATTTAAGATAATAACTAAAAATTGCAAAATGTCCTAAACATTACCAATTCAGGGGCAGCAACCCATCAATGGATTATTTGATTTGTCTGAAAGTAGATAGATCTAAACCTTATGAACATTTTTACCCTTCCGTTTTGCTCTAAATGGTTTAAAGTCAGAGATAAAAGTCAATAACTGCATTTTACCCATGATTTGTAGGCATGTCAGCCATGTTGGATGGCAAGCGGGGTCATCGAACACATGTTTTAAAGTAGTTACCCTTATGATGATTGTGGCCACGTGTGTGTTAAATTTTGTTCAGTAGTTTCAGAGGAGAATATTTTTGTAAAAGTTACCGGACGAGGAAGACAAAGATGGACTATGGACGCCATAAACTGTGCACTTGGTACATTTTTGTTCCTGAAAATTTCAAGGTTATTTGATAAACGATATTCTTATTATAAACTTTTCAGGCGTGGAAATCTTTAAACGAACTGTGTAAATACGTAATTATAGATTTCAAAAGAAATTTAAATGTTTACAATTCGGGAAGTGATGTATATCTTTTAGTAAATTTTCGTTTATTTATATCGACAATTGCTACATATACATATCTTAGGACAAGAAGTTAGCAATATCCTTTAACTCTACTTTCCGCTATATAGATGATGTTCTTTCACTAAACAATTCAAAATTTGGTGACTATGTGGAACGCATCTATCCAATCGAACTAGAGATAAAGGATACTACAGATACAATTAAGTCGGCTTCATATCTTGACTTACATCTAGAAATTGACAATGAGGGTCGGTTGAAAACAAAACTTTACGACAAAAGAGATGATTTCAGCTTTCCAATTGTGAACTTTCCATTTCTAAGTAGCAACATTCCAGCAGCACCTGCATACGGGGTATACATCTCCCAATTGATACGATATTCCCGTGCTTGCATTTCCTATCATGATTTTCTTGATAGAGGTTTGCTGCTCACAAGGAAGCTATTAAACCAAGAGTTCCAAATAGTGAAGTTGAAATCATCCCTTCGTAAATTTTACGGCCGCCATCACGTGTTGGTTGACCGTTATGGAATAACCGTTTCACAAATGATATCGGATATGTTCCTTACGTCGTAACTACAATCCCCTTCCCTTTCATGAATATGACCTACCGAATTAGACTATTTACCGGATTTGTAATCACATAAGCAACACGACGGGTGCCACATGTGGAGCAGGATCTGCTTACCCTTCCGGAGCACCTGAGATCACCCCTAGTTTTTGGTGGGGTTCGTGTTGTTTATTCTTTAGTTTTCTATGTTGTGTCGTGTGTACTATTGTTTTTCTGTTTGTCTTTTTCATTTTTAGCCATGGAGTTGTCAGTTTGTTTTAGATTTATGAGTTTGACTGTCCCTTTGGTATCTTTCGTCCCTCTCTTAGGTTAATTGAAAATTGATAAGCTTTACGCAATAGTTTTTTTTTTTAAATGGGTACTAACTGACATGATATGCTATCATGCTACCGATCAATTTTTATCTAGTCATAGAATTATAGTACTTTAAATAATAAAAATTTGCATTTTCAAAAAAATAAAAAGACAAATAATAGTACATAAGACCCAACATAGAAAACTAAAGACTAAACAACAGATACCCCACCAAAATCTGGGGGTAATCTCAGGTAATCCGGAAGGGCTAAGCAGATCCTGCTTCACATGTGGCACCCGTCGTGTTGCTTTATTAAAGGAAATTTTAGAAAGGTTTATTATAAATCATGCCAGTGCCGAAGTAAGTAATGACTACTGAGCTGATGACATCATTGGGGACTGAGGTCCAACAGCAGAGGTATAGAGTCAGTACCGTAAAAATACGTTATAAATTGTATGCATCTGTAGCGGTTTTCTTGAATATTTGAAAACAAGGAATTTATAAAAACTTGAAATTAAAGATATATAACGAAAAGCAACTTGATTATTGAACATGAACTATTGTAATACAAAAACAAATTTAATTACGTGTTTCTTTTAATAAATGATATATTTTATTCGAGACATTTCAGTAAACACACAGATAAGTCAAATGTCTTCAATTGGAGATATGAGGTATATGGATCTGTCGTTCTTTCTTAAGTTTGTGAAATCGAATATATATCATATGTATCATTTCATCTTCGGTGAATCGTAAGTTCATAGATTGTACGAAATAACGAAATTTCGCCATTCTTTTCCTGACGAAAATGCAATTAATGACATACTTTTATATCAATTTATTATACAATTGCTATTCATAATTTTTGATTGTACAATAACATATATCGATAATAACTGATTGTTACTCAGTGCTAAACAGTATGGTCGAATTCAATGTGATGCTTGCTTACTCTTGACACCTATATAATATTATCGTAATCTGACTAAATACACAAGATTCCGTTATTGAAACAGGTATATGTTGGGTTTATTTTGCGATTAAATTGAAAAAGAATAAACTTAATTTCATGATTAAAATTTACCTACATTGCCTTTAAAAAAATTGTCAGTGGATCAGAGCGTTTTGCACGTTTAAGGCATTATGATATAACATATTGACGTAGACAATATTGACATGTCATGCCCAAAGTAAAATGATAATACAGTTCATCAAATTGATTTGTCAGGAAAATAAATAATAAATTAAAAATGGTATGAATTTGAGGGTGAACATTTTATTTGTTACCTTATACCACCGACACATATATTGCACGACTTAATACACATATGCGCATATTCAAATAGTCGACTATTATAATGCTCAATTCCTATCTTTTTTGACGTGTCAACGAATATAAGGATAATCGCCAGGCCTTCAATAACAAGTATGAAGTTTTATCCACATTTTTAACGAATTATGTAGATGCTTTAAAATTTACTGTGAACAAAAGTTCATAGTTTATAGAAAACTTTAAAGAATGAAAAACAATCCTACATTTTCATATATTTTTGCACTATTCATCGACCTTTTATATTGTATGGATTCAACAAAAGAAAACAATTGTTACAATTGGTCACTAAAGAAAATCTAAAATGTATTCAAATAAAATACAATGTATCGATTATGAGTGTAAATTCAATCTGTTAAAGGGTTAAACGCTTACCCTGCCAATCTCTCTACTTTTGATGTGCACGCCATTCCCCAAGTTTTTGTTTGCTACCTATAAGTGTATCGTTTGATTCTGTTTATAACACTTAAACATTGTTAAACTACTTTTACCTTTATTGGTTGATTGTATTATACTATTTCGATATGTTTGGTATTTGTTTCACATTTACAGATAACATTGACCTTGACATAAATTGTTGAAAAATCACATCATATTTTGTCAATTTATTATCACCGTATCTCAGTTTAGATTTTCCTAAAATGAGGGTCAAAGTAACACACCATTTAAAGAAGTTTATCATTTAATTATTTTTTCAATGAACAGCAAAATTAAAGTTTATTCTTTGTATCTAAAAATTTAAACTGATATAGGTTTTTTTACTTACGATATGTTTTGACTTATATCTCATAAATCAAACGCAAACGGATAACCTTCATGAATATCAACACGAATAATACATACAATAAGGCCGATTTTATGGATAAAAATATTTATCATGTTCCCTGATAGGAAGAATATATTCTGAAAAATCTAAAAATAACACGACAGGTTCTTTAGTTTTGTCAATAAAATACAATCGTTTCCCTTATCAAAATTCTATGCGTTGCTCTCAAACACTTGAAATGCTTAAGATGAAAACACATTTTAGAAAGTCACCTGGTTGGCAATCGTGTCTGCATTATCGTTATTTTACATTACATTTAATGATTTATATTTTTCTCATTTTAACGATCAACCCATCTAAAAACATAATGTTTACGTTTTAAAGATATTTATTCCTGCCAAGGACTTTTCTTAAAATTTTAATTTCATGATTTCTGGAACAAAATATGATAAAAAAATTTGGCTATATAGCAACCTTAATTTTTTTTTAATTGCCTGACACGCGATTTTTCCGCTTCCTTTTCATACGATATTTGAGTGAATAATAAAAACTGTAAACCATATGATGTAATTTGTTTTAATTTCTTAACTTGGGGTTTTTATCATTCCTGCTCTAAGTTATATGCCAAATTGAAATGCTTTTCCATTGTTTAAAGATATCTATCAATGATTTCCGTCAATTAATTTAGTTTTCCGCTATTAAGGGTAATTTTTGCAGAACAGGGAAAGTGACAGCAACAAAATTCTTGCTCGATCTGTGTTTGCTGGTAAGGAGGATTGTGTTTAAGTTTCAGAACATTCGGTTGTAACAATGTAAATTTTAAGAACCGAAACCAATTTCGGGAAATACAGATGGACAGGCTAAACCGTTATCAATTCTGGTCCGTTTGACCAAAATCATATTCACTTCAATTCACGTTTACTCTCTTTTACATTCCAACCTCGCATGTTCCAATCCCAAAGTTCCCAATCCACATGTTTGCACCCTACATGTCTGTACCTATTTCAAAGAATAAAGTGAAATTCTAAAAATGTAAACCGGTTTTTTTTTTTTAAATATTTTAAAGTAATGAATTCTGTCTTTATGGTCAAAGGCTAAGTCTTCCGTCTCTAAGACCTATAAATGAAAGACAGAAGATGATACTTAACTAGTCACAATGACAACAACGAATAAAATAAATGATCAACGTTTATATGAAAATTAGAGAAAAAAAAAAACAGATATGAAGGACAAAACATCTAAACCATGTGTGACGTATATAATATTGCTTCTATTACAAATATTCAATGTTTTTAAACCTACCAAGCTTATTATAACGACTTGTATTTCAATTTATCATAATTTTTAAGCACATCACAAAAATACCAAGTAAAATTAGTAAATACAAACAATAGTATATATAGTAAAAAAATAATAACGAGCTTTAAATAATTGATCATCTTATTTATCACCCAATAAATATTTTGCCCAAAGAATTCACGAAACTTGTATTCATGAAAATGTAAATATCTGAAAATACAAATGTACATTTAACAACTCAACTTGTATCACGGTAGCCGGTCTCACTGATTAACGACAGGAGGAAAAAATAGAGAATAATGGACAACTGTTGCGACAAGACAATTTATATATTATCAAAACAATAAATCAATTATAGTAAAAGTCAATCAATTACAGCTGATGATTTGTTGTTCAATAAAGTTTGAAATTTGTTTTAAATAGTAGCATTACAGTTTTATAATGCTTCTTTAGTTAGAAAAAAATAACAATATATACAAATGGTTATTATGAATCTGAATCATATGAAGATAAGATTATCTGATTATGTTGTAAATAGGTTTGAATTTTGAAAATGTCAACCCTATCAACTATACATAAGGTCTGTGCTGAAATACTGTGCTGTTTGGTCTGGATCAAAGCCCTGTGTAAAAGGCCGTACTTTGACCTATATTTGTTATTATCAACTTTTCTAAACATGCTGAAAGAGGGGTCCACTTATTTTGAATAATATCAAACTGTTAAAGTAAATGTGTTAACATGGTTAAAGTCCAGGAATATAACAAAATTCTTGGACATGTTTTGACCATTTAATACCATATAGATATTATAGTTCTTTGGGGAAATATTAGCCCTTTTGTACTAAAAGTGTTTTTACAAAAAAAAACTTATATTGACCCCTAGCTCATAAAAGGGATATTCATAACATTAAGGGGTTGTTCTGAACCTGATTATGACTTGGATGGAGAATTGTTTCATTGTCAGTCACACATACATAGACCAGATTTAATCATTCAATTATTTCTTGTTGAACAGGGAAACATACTTCATAAATTAAAGAAATGTCAAGGTACAAGTGATAAATCAAGTTTTAATATAGTCAAAACTAAAAAAAAAAAAATTATAATCGCTCGCCTTTATTTTTTAAGCTTCGCCTCAAAAATTTGCAAATTAAATTATTAAAATTTTGAAATCGCTCGCTCGCCCCAATTTTTGGGGTCCTAAAACCCGTAGAAGAAGAAATCAGATTGGTGTGGCCTTACCTGTTACGAATATTTTAAATTTGAATCATGTTCTGCTTGTCACTAATGTGTTCTTAACTGCATAACATATTTGAACAAACAAACTCAGGCATGTTTGAAAAAGTTCCCAGTTTTGCTGTCACACCCTTATTTGGATAACATATATATTTATCCTAGGCGTTTTATATGTGAAAGTCTGAAGCTGAATATCATATTGTTTTTACATACATCAGGCTGATAGTTGTGTCGTAAAGTTTTAGTTGATTGTTTGATACTTGTTCTGTTTTAACCTAATCGTTGAGGGAGATACATTTTCTCAAATCGACTGTAGATTTAGACACTATACGTATATTGTTTTTATACTGAAATCGATAAAAAAAATTAAAAAATTAAAAAATATGTAACAACTATTGATAAAAAAAAGTGTTTGGAATTTCCCTCTTTGGGTACCATTTTGGGGTATTTCCCTATGACCGTAGCCCAGGCGGTAAGACATTGACATTTTAATGAATTAAACAGGGAAAATGAACTTAATTAATAACATTTAATAAACATGGTATATAAATTACCAATTTGAAGACATAACAAGTTTAAATTCATAAAAGTTTGATCATTGTTACTACACGTTGTCATGGTTGTGATGTGACATTGTTGATGAAATACAGTAGTTCCGGTAAGTAGGCGGGGCTTAAAGGTTAGTTGAGGTCATTGACGTATAAAGCTTACTTTTATACGTATAGCTTTATCTGTATAGTAAAATAGCTGATTGCAGTATAAAGTTGTATAGTTATCAAAAGTACCATATCTATATGGTGTTATTGGCACTGATTTCACGTGTCTTTATTTTGTATAACTAAATCCATTATTGATTAAAAAAAAAAGAAGATAATACTGAACACGTTTCAAATTCAACTGGGTCAAATTGTTGAACATTCTATCTATAATATAATGTAACAATGTTCATCTTAAATGTTTATGTACAATTACTCACATGGTTTTAAACACTCTGTTACACAAATCAGTATGTTGAGTTCTCCAACCTTTTTTTATGTGAAGCTGATTTAATGGGCAAATTCCGATATTTAAGGTTTGAAAAGGGGGAGGGTGTTAAAAATCCTTTCATATTTTTGTTCAAATTTAATTGCTGGTTACTTATGTTTAATATGCTTCAAAGATTGTCTAGTCATTTGATGAACGATTTGAAAATCTACTCTACTCACAGATGGCAAAGTGATGTTATATCGGGGTAATTTATAGCTCTGTCTCATGTTATATCCGATATCATGACGACTTCCACGAAAAGCGATGTGACCTAATTTAACAAGGACATTAATATTCATCCTGTTATTTAATCATTTATGTACATGCTATCGCTTTTTCCATATGTTGTGTATTTGTTTCACTTTTACAGGTTACCTGAACCTTGAATTAAATGTTAATACAATGAAAACAAAATTTGTCTATTCATTATAACCTTATGTCAGTTTAAATTTAGATATAAGAATTCGTTACCAAGAGTGTTAAAAATGGATCAAAGAAACAAGCTGAATATTTCTCTATAATCATCAAAACCTAAGTGTATTATTTGTATTTTAAGATTAAAACTGATATAGGTATTTTTACTTACAATATGCTCCGCACTCCACCATGTATGACTTACTTATTTCTATCCATCAACCAAATGCAAACGGACAAACTTCATGTATATCATTAAGAATCATACATACAAAATGGACGAATTTATGGATAAACAGTTTATCATGTTATCTGTTAGGAAGAGTGTACTATGATAAATCTAAAAATAAAACGTTAGGTCATTTATTTTTATCAATAAAATAAAACCACCTTCGGTAGACTGTAAAATATGGTATCAAAACGTCATCTAATGCATATGAATGCAGTTGATGATCGTGTAAGGAATACATAGATACAAATGATGTTTACCTGATGTCTATTTTTGTTTCCAAAAGAGAAATTTGAATGCAGGATGATATTCAATTAATTTTTCAGTGTTTACGCATGAAATGTGAAAGTGACAAAGACAACCATTTTGACTAAAATCGCTATATCAGAACAGAGGAAAGAAATTTTCTTTTTCTCTTTTATTCAAGTTGTAGTTTACTCTTTCCGTTATGTTGAAAAAGAATGTACTTTCTATTTAAACATGTTAAACGCAATGGAAAGACACATAATAAGTGATCACCAGAAATCAATAAATATTAAAAAAAAAACAGAAGAATACTCGACATTTGCGGAAACTGTCATACACATACGATAAGGTCTACAACTACACTTACAGGTAGCATTTAAATCTTAGGCTTTCTAAAAGTGTAATAATAAACCGTCGATCCAAAAACAATGTAACGATAGGGATGATTTTCTGTAGTTGAACAACGATTTTTTTCAAATATATTTGCAGCAATGTGTTTACATAAATTATTGTATACGGTGTTATGCTGCAATTGTACGAAGTATGATAGAATGCACTCACATTGTTTTAGAAATAAATCTAACATGAGACACACAAAGTATCGCAATTGTCGATGTAGTTGATAGATTGGGACAATTGCTGAAAAAGTCAGCAATACTTTGTGTAAGCTTAAGAAAGGTGCAATCAACCATGGAGCTGCATGTTAGCATGTTTATGCTAAGACATACTTTCTTTTTTTTATTTTGTTTTACAGAGAATGAATGAATACAGCGGATGGGTGTTTTTGAGCTATTTATTCTTCATGAACATGATGAAATAACACTTGCCGTTCGGTATAAATTTTGAAACCTTTTATTTTTCCTGAATAGGACAAACTATTGGTCTACGTTTATTGTTTCAATAGAAAAAAATCACAACTATTCGAGAAAAAACTCCAAAAAACAGTTATCGACGAACTATTCTGTGTCGGAAATATATTTAAGACTGTTCGCCAGACTCAGATGAAATGTAAAATAGCTGTACTCAATTCACAAATAGTTAAAACTTTGCTATCTATGTTTTCAACAGTAACAACAGAAAATGACAAACGAGTTCCAAGTTGTTTTTCTTTCATGCAATTATTATAAAAAGATCTTTGGAATCTTTAAGCATGGACGTGTTTTTTTGCAGTATCGACAATTATCCTCCATGAACATAGGTGGAACTGGTATGCTCAAAAAGAGTTCCGAGACTGGTACTATGTTCATGGAATTGTACTGACGACGCAGGGGTCGATCCAGCCATTTTCCAAAGATGATTCCAACCCAAGATAAGGGGGGGGGGGTCCGACAAAATGTCCCTAATCAAAGCATTAATCGGTAAGAAAAAGTGGTGTTCCTACCCCAGGAACAACCCGTCATTTTAACACAAAGTTTATACGCAATTCTATTCAATTAATTGTTAGGAATAAAAAATTTAAATATGTAGCAGGTTGGAAGAAATTGTTCAAAAATCACAATCTCATTCAAGTCGGCAACGCAACACAAAGTTGTAATCGTGCAGTAATGTATCTTCTGAACAATATTTTTGCAGGTTTTCGTATACTAATCATTGCTTTAAAAGTGCCCTGTTTCACGAAAGTCTATTTCTCCTGCTGATAATATATATCTATACTATTAAACGAGAAGACCTCATTTTGTGTGTCGCTTCTCTTCTTTCCACAATAAATCAATCAACACGCCTCTGTGTCCTATAGGTACAGTGCAAAGTCGCATTTGTCATCCATTCATATGAATATACAGATTGGGTTATTTTGGGAGAAAAACGAGAAAAAAGGCATCCGGATATTGTTTCGTCATTGGACGAAATTTTAAGTCGGATTAGACTTCCGGTTTGCGTTTCTGTATACTTTGGACATACATATACTACGAATAAAGTGTATTTTCAGAATTCTATCTGTTATCATTTTCAAGTTTACTATCCACGGCGGTAACAGAGTTTATTAAACAGAGAGGGTGTGTATAGTACTATATCAATGACCACCATGGATCGATTTGTAAACTTAGAATTGAAAGTAAAAAACGGGGGATAAATGCTAAAATTATTCATGTGAACTTTTGATACCTTTTCTGAAATTCTCCAGTCATTAAATCTTTTACAAAATTCATTGATTACAAAAAAAGAAGATGTGGTATGAATGCCAAGTTGAGTTAACTCTCCACAAGGGACCAAAATGACACAGAAATTAACAACTATAGGTCACCATAGGGCCTTCAACAACGAGCAAAGCACATACCGCATACTCAGCTTTAAAAGGCCCCGAAATGACAATGTAAAACAATCAAAACGAGAAAACTAGCGGCCTTATTTATGTACATAAAAATGAAAGAAAAACAAATATGTAAAATATAAGCAAACGCAACCACTGAATAACAGGCTCGTTACTTAAATATTCATAACATACTAAATGTATTTTCATATTAAAACTGATAGAAAACCAAAAAATGGGAATTTTTTGAAATAAAGGAGGAGGAATAAAAAAAAAAATTCCTGTCCCCAATAACCTATGACTTATGATACTTTTGCTGAAACTCTCCAGCCATTCAATATTTTACAAAATTCTTCCAACAACACTTTACATACTTTAAACTACGCTCTGAATGCCCGCGGGTGTGTTCTAGTATATATGTATTTTACATCTACCTAAACATTCGGTCTTTATAAATTCTTGTCTTCAAATATTCGGCTTTGTTAGGTCCTGGTGGTGAATCCAGACAAGCGCTTCGGACACATGAAATTAAACGTGTTGCTTACATCTTTTTTTTTTTTTTTTTTTTTTTAAAGAAGACACCATTTGCTTTTTTGCATTGCATACGTATTGTTGATTTGTTTTTGTATTTTGAGATGACCCCTTGTTTTTGTCACCTGTAATCGTAGTTCTAAAGTGTAATCCTAGCCATAGACCTAGTTTTCGCAAATGTCTGATAAGACTTGAGTTGAATTAAAAATGAATAAATACATTATCGTTTTATACGACTAGACTCATATAATAGAATGATGAAAAGAATAGCGAGACAGACTTACAGCTCTGCCACCTAACATTTAATAAATAGAAAAGGTTCGATTGAGCCAATTACTTTATGTATTCGAGAAATAATGTACACTGTTGTTTTTCTCTTTGTCGTTTCTTTTTTTTTGCCATGTTATTGTAAGTTTATTTTCAATTCATGAGTTTAAAATTCTACTTGGTATAATTTGTCTCTTCTCTATAAACAAACAATAAACAAGCAGTAGAACATCGAAGCATTGAAACTGGTGTCACATATATTCATATGCACATAATTCAATAATCGTCACGTTAAAAAATAAGTTATGCATCAAATTTAGAGAAAGTACATTCACATTTTCTCAGAAGCATTGTTTTAGATTGCAAATATAATAGATGTTCTCAATGTAGAAAGGAGTTCCAATGGCTATTTATATCAAACACAGCTTGCTAATGAGGAAAGCTTTTCTTCTTAGATACTAAAATATGGCAAAGAAGTTTTATGTCTGCATCCTTGTTTAAAATACCAGATGACTCAGAATTTTTATGATTCTATCTGATATGTTATTTTTTACAAATGTATCCTGCATTTAGGCTGCTGGTGTCACACCAAATATCTTTGAAGTAATACATGTGATTCAGCGGAGCACAGAAACTAAAACAGTCCTGGGGATCAAAAAAAAAAAGAAAAGAAAAGCAAAAAAAATCACAATCTCATTTGTTTTCTTCACATAGTTAACAATAATTCTCTAGCTTAACTTTCAAATATAGAAAATCACATTCGTATGGGACACATAACCAAGGAAACTTGCCTTACATAGATACATGTACACAAACGAATTATTATCCGAACAATTTTCTTTCGTCTACTGTCCGTCCTGTTTTAGTTTCTCCATACATATTTTCAAAGAGGTTGTAGAAAATTTTACGTACTCGAATCAGAACTTATATTAGAGCTTGAAGGAAAATTTGTATAGAAGAAAACATTATCCTTTCTGTAATTGTCAACAGATCTGAAAACGGGTGGTGTCTGCAATACCAATTACTTATAGACAAATTGCTGAATACATTGTCATCTCAGCTAGTAAAACGCGTTTCAACTTTGTACTTTTTTTCACTTTCGATCTTTTATATCTGGGCGTCATTGGTGAGTCTTGTGTGGACGAGGCGCGTTTTTGGCGTATAGAATTTTAAACCTGATGCCTTTTGTTATCTAATAATCATGTGTTTCTTTGTCTTATACGTTCTCCTATTTATTTGTATTGTAGTCCTGTAATATTATGTTGTCATTTCAATGTTATATTTAACATTGCCATTAAAGTGCGAGGATTGGCATGTCACAAAACTAGGTGCAACCCACCATTCTTATCTTTAAAAATGTCCTGTACCAAGTCAGGAAAATGGCCATTGTTATATCATAGTTCGTTTCTGTGTGTGTTACATTTTAACGTTGTGTTTCCGTTGTGTCGTTTGTTTTCTCTTATATTTGAGTGTGAATTCACATTACTATAAGACGTGTCACGGTACTTTTCTATCCCAAATTCATGTATTTGGTTTTGATGTTATATATGTTATTCTCATCAGATCTTGTCTAATGTTTATTCCGTTTATGTGTGTGTTACATTTTAATGTTGTGTCGTTGTTCTCCTCTTTTATTTAATTCGTTTCCCTCAGTTTTAGTTTGTAACCCCAATTTTGTTTTTTGTCTATAGATTTACGAGTTATGAACAGCGGTATACTACTGATGCCTTTATTTTTCATTTTAATATTCACAGCTATGATGTGATCGTCAGTTTGCAAGTGCTAAAGACCGTCTTTAACATGCATTGAACTGAGAGTTTTATTGTATCTTTCTGTCCCATGTTGAAGTTAAGTACTTTATCATTTGAGATGAGGTATTCTCTGATTTTGAATCATGAATGGATACTCCTTTTTTCATTGATTACTGACAATCCAATTTTTAAATTGTTTTGTGATGCATTGATTTTACATCTGTGATAACTCAGGTATCATCAAAAGATAAGTATTTTAATGTAAACAGACGGGTGTAAAAGGTTAAATGTGCAGACAGTGTGTGGTTATGAAGTTTTCTTTAACTGTTAAATGCCTTTATTGGTCAAAAGATGAATAACTCTATATAAACCATTAGGACTTTTTATACTCCAATCCCAGTTTTCATTTTATCTGTTTTATTGTTATGTGTAAAACATGTATAAAGGAAACTATTAATAGATGATTAATTATTTAAACTAATTTACTTGTAATTTTTGTTCGAGGGGGAAATAGGTGAGAGAAATATTGTATAGGAAAAAGCACAACAGAGATGATATAAAATTTCATTACATAGACGGTGGAAAATATCTTATTTGTTTATATTTTTTAATAACTATTAAATCCAAGCTCTTCTTCGTGTATTGATAAAAGTTGGAACTACACTGTTGTCATACGGTGTTTCAGGCAAATATTACTATCAATTTGATATATTTTTACCTATGTCTATTATTTCTTATTCCAATCACAACTTGCACGGCGTGAACTTTCTTTCGGTGGTATTGAAATTCTGCACAGCAAACACCTTTTTTGTATGAAGGGCAAAATAGAACTTTTTGTCTAAGTTATGACAAGAAATATAAGTAAGGGGAAATTGTTTCTATTACAAATAAAATTTCAGTTTTTAAAATTACATAATCTTATTAGGTCTTTCGATTTTTCCGTGGAAAGACCGATTGGTTTTCTTCTGATTATTCTTTTTTTTTCTTCCGGCTAACTGGTTTCCTTTGCTGTTATTTTGTTTCGCAAAATGTCTTTAAGATATTTGGAAATTGATACCGAACAGTTTATACGATTTTGAAACTGACACCGCTTAACCGAATACTTTCCCATATTGGAGTGATCTCCACGAACACTGTTTTTCTTGTTATTCCTAAGGCTTCGCAGCCGTATAAGAAACCGACAATTTTTTTCCAAATTGCTTGTTACTTCCTCAGGATGTTCTGTTTTATTTTGATGGAAGCCGTATAGAGATTCCATATGAGAGTTTTTTCCCCTTTTGTATTTGATTTAAGTGAAATGTATATTTTAAACTAGAAAACCAGAAGTGATAGAGGCCTAAGGTCTTTTGATTTGAGGTCATTAGTCCAACTAAATACAAATGAGGTCGAGGTCAAAGGTCAAGGTCATGTTTAAAATTTAGATTTTTGCTTCTTATCTCTTATTTTCAGAAATCATATAAGATATGGACAAAATCTTTTCACACAATTGTTAGTTGCGACATTTCGTTACACGTAAATTTTAGTTGAAAGGGTACGTAGACATTCGATGCAAGTTTTCCCCCTTTTATATCTAATATTAGTCGTATGGTATAATAAATAATTAACAGTATAACGTAGAGGCCTAGAGTCTTTTGATTTTAGGTCTTTCGTTTATGACCTTGAAATTGAGCTCAAGGTCATAGGTAGGTTTAAGGTTCTAGATTTTGACCTTTTACCTCATGCATTGTATGTATACATAATAAAGCCATGAAACTTTTTGCATTAGGTTGCAAGCAATGTGACCTTGAAGAAGCCAACCGGAAGTGACCTTTGTAAAACCGGAAGTAGTTATTTGGTGTACTAAATAAATGTAAAAGAATATAGAAACATATATTTTTGGAATCAGTGCAAGTCAACTTTTAAACAATACCGGAAGTAACATCTTTTGAACCGGAAGTAAAAAAAACTCCCTTATTTATATCTTTTTGTATAGAAACAATATGTTTTTGGAATCAGCGCTGAAATTGACTGTTAAAAGCAGATCTTTATATTTGCATATCAAAATAGATCCTTACTGGAGAAAAGACCTTCAATTGTTCTCTGAACAATTGGTTTTTAATTATTTATTTTCTTCCGCCAACTTTTTTTTCCTTCGCTGTTTTTTTGTTTCGTAAGATGTCGCTTAGACATATGGTATATGATATCGAACAGTTGATACTCTATTGAAACTGACACCGCGTAACCAATATCTTTTCCATGTAAGAGTTAATTCCCCGAACACTGTTTTTCTTGTTATTACTTATATGTCGCAACCGTATAAGAAACCGACAAATTTATTTTACCAAATTGCTTGTTATATCCTCAGGATGAATTAATTAATTTTAATCGAAGCTATCCGGAGACTCCATGTGATAGTTATACCCCCTTATGTACATGATATAAGTGATATGCATTTCTAACTGGTAAACCATAAGTGATAGAGACTAAGGGTCTTTTGATTTAAGATCCTTGGTCCAAAAAGATGAAAATTAGGTCAAGTTTATATTCTAAATTTTGATTTTGTCCTTTTTTCACTCATTTTCATCAAACAAATGAGTTTTCATTCATTTTGATAACATATCGACAAATTATTTTCATTAAATTGTTAGTTGCGACTTGTTTTGTTTGAAAGGCTGCGTAAACAATAAATGGGAGTTTTCGCCCATCTTATATTTAGAATGATGCGTAAATTGATATAACTCATTAATCATACATATTAGAGATCTAGTGTCTTTTGATTTGAGATCCTTAGTTTATGACCTTGAAATCGAGGTCAAGGTTTTATGTTAATTGGACGTTCTAGATTTTGACCTTTGCTCCAAATTCATATTTAAACATCATAAAGCCATTGGAACTGACATATCAACTTAATTTTAAATATTTTCACATAAAAAAATATTGTAAGTGGTGGAAAGACCTTCAATTAATCTCTGAACAATTTTTTCATTTTGTTAGTTTTTATTGTCTTTGAAATGAATGACAGTAACTGCGATTACTGTGATATCTGTACTTTGTTTCGGTTTTATGGTTATAGATATTTCAATACCCTGTCATGTCTGTTCTTTGTTTTTGTTATATAATTATGTTTTCTGCTTTGTCTCGATCTGATGGCAAACAGCTTAAGCAACTGATTTGAATAGTTTGTTCCTATGTTGTGCTATAAAACCACTATCCCAGGTTAGGGGAGGGATGAGATCTCACAAACATGTTTAACCTCGACACATTCCTAATGTTTAAATCTAAGTCAGGAGCCTGTATATCAGTGGTTGTCGTAGGTAAATGTTAGTAATTTTTTTCCCGCTAATTATTTAAATATAAAATAGATGCAAAGATATCAAAAGATATCAAAAGAGAGGCAAAAATATCAGAAAGCCCCCCCCCCCCCCCCCACCCCCCAAAAAAAAAGACCCCACCCTCTTAAGTCGAAAATAAATTGACAACGCTATGTCTAAATTAGACAAACAATAATACACACCACACACATACTTTAGAAAATACATGTAGATTATGCCATAAGTTTTAATATTTTCATACTTTTCATCTAATAGCCTTGTATAGCCGCTTATATGTTTTTTTCTCATTGTTAAAGACCGTTCGATTACCTGTAATTCCGCACGCACATCCACTTGATGGATAGTTATCTCAATGACAAACATAACACGCTTTCTTATTTCTATAGACATTCTAAATTGACAAGTTGTTGAAAAAAAAAACAAGACAAAACCCTCAAACAAAGGCAAAGCAAATCGTAAGAGTCTTTTAAACTGAACGGCAAAGTTCATTTATCACTTGTACAAGAATTTTAAGAGGCATAGAAAAACAAATAAACTTTAGTGTGGCGTGCTTGTCGTTTGGGTTTTCTCTGTTAAATACATGTCAGATCATAAAAACTACCGAATGCAGATCAAAGAAATCGGGTTCGTCTCTACTACTAGTATAAAAGTAGAATTAACTTTTACTTGCAACACCCAATTAGTTGTTAGTAAATTGGACATTTTAAAAAAGTACCATTTTGGTCACCTTTTTTTCGACTACAACTAATATTTCCTTTTTTTTTATGTTTTTAAAGAATTAATTGGTGTATATGTTCCGGACCATATGAGTATTTGGACCATACGCATATGGTCATGACCATATGCGTATACTCATATGGTCATGACCATATGCGTATATTCATATGGTCCGATCATATGAGTATTTTGACCATAGAGGTATTTTTTTTCAAATATGCATTACAAACGTTTCGATGATACAAACTTTATCTGAAAAAACAATGATGGTTACATGACAATGTATTAATTTAAAGGCTACGTTAAAATTAAATGTCGATGCCAAAGTTATAATTTTCATCGCTTATTACCCATTCTTGCTTGTAGGCAGAGACTTGTAGGCTTATGGTAACATTAACCTCCACATGGTAACATAACTTTTTTTCGCATTTGCGTGTCATGTATTGTACACGATCCTTTTCAGTTACACTTTTTGTTAGCGAGTGAAAAGATAGCCTTCTTTGCAGCTGTGTGCAGTGATGCCGAGGTTTAGGGTTATTCCGATTTATCTACGGTGTTAATGAAGCTCTAGATTGCAAATATCGTAATAAAAAATGACTACAATACACCATATTCACAATAACAACTTAAATAAAATGTGTTCCTTGCCAATGATTTCTTACTTGTGAAACAGTTTATTGAGAAATTTTGGAAGTTGTCTTTTCAAGTCGATATAATGATATTCACTCGTAATACAAATCGGTAATGGACATCGGTATAAAATGTGTGTATTATAGTTTTGACTAGGTAGTAAAATTAACTATGTGAAACTTCTTATTTTTATTCAGTTAATCTCTTTATTATAATATGATAATGGAATGACCTATATGATAGCGTATTTTTAAGGAACGGTCATACCATATGAAGAGTTTAGAAGTATTCAAAGTGAACTGTAACAAAGTGTTAATTATCCCGACCATACGCGTACAGTCGGACCATACGCGTATGGTCCAAATACTTATATGGTCCGGAACATATACACTCGACCAATTCACTCACAAACAAATAAAAGTCCACAGGATATTGAGTGACTTGGTCCAGTTTATACACCAATAAATTCCTTTTAAAAGGCGTTTTATCCTTATAATTCTTAAAAAATGAAGATAAGGAATATATTTTTCCACACTCTTAACCTCTATCACATGGAATTGTATATTTGTGTCGTTGAATAGCTCATGAATATATGTTGGCTAACGTAAGTGTATGTACATTTGTGATCTACATGACATTTCCATTCTGATAAAAAAAATCAGCTGGAAAAACTCTAATTATCATTCAAACGACCTCCATTGTTTGCGTTTGTTAATTTATTTAATGATTAACGTGCAGTGAAATAAATTTTGTTAACGTCGGTGTTATTATCGCCGTCATCTTGTATACATTAGTTACGAAAAGAAGTTCGTTCAACGTCAAAATCAAGAACTGGCAGTCCTGTCGACCAATCATATCAACGTATTCAGAAAATGACAATCCTGCTAAAAATCAAGCAATAGTGAAAACATTACAAACTAAAACTCGCACAAGTTTACATTCGTTTCAAGTTCAAAATATAATAATAATGGCGTGCATGCACGGCTATAACCTTAGTTTCTTTTTTACGTTCGGATAATTCAAGATATTATTGATTTAAAATGAGCTTAAAATTAAGAGAACCAACATCATTATTTCCAACTATTCTTACCAAACGAATTTCTAGACACACAGAAACGAAAGACTTACACTTTCATTTTTGTAAAGCAGGAACAAAGTAATTTCAAAGAAGGATGGTTAAGTCTGTAATCATGGTAATGTTTTGAATATTCTCTTTATTTTCACCTAACATTCAAAATATATAATATTTTCCAGTGACAAAAAAATCATGCATGTTAAGACAGAGAAAAACAAGAAATGAAATAGGTGGTCCTGTTATAAAGAAGTTTCACATGGATTACGGGTAAATTAAGTCTGCCGCATAACACTTAGGCTTTATCAAATACAAGTAAGTATAAAACACACAAAAATGCTTTGCAACAAACCACGTACGATTTCTTCTTAAAGAGTTATAACAAGGTTTCTAAACAGACAGATGCCATTGTTATTCCTTGAAATGAGGAATCGGATTTAACGACTCCATTCTGAACGGACGTGGTTGTGTTCTTTTACGTCTTGCACTTCAAGCGGACGCCCTTTTTGGGGTTTAACCGCCGGTCGACACACGACCAAAGTGATCATATTTCTAATTCCAAATCATCCTAGTTCTAACATTCAGTATATATTTGGCTTACGTGTCTTTAAAAACAAATTCTATGGATTGTGTCCTCTATCATCTTTTCTTTTGTAGAAGTAGACAATCCTTGATAAATTATAAATTATGTTTTGTAGTGAAGATTTAGACCTATTTTAGGACCATTCAAATAGAAGAACAATCATTACAGTGAATTTATATTTCTAAAATAAGTTGAGTAAAAACCCAAAAAAATAGAGATCTCTAAACAGGCATTGGTTAACACGAATATCGACAAATCTTCGTCTTCTTACTCAATTTTGAAAATCAAGAAAAGATAAAAAAATGACGGATTTGTTCTGCAAAAGCCATATAAATCTAGTTGATTTATACTGATAAAAAATTTACTGATACCACCCTTATATCTTGTACGTCACGTGTGATACAAAATCGTTATATATATATAAACAGTATGAAAACGACGTCCAAACATGCACAACACTTTCTATGTTTTTAAAAACTAATAAAGATTTTCTAACAATGTTCCTGTTGCTGTTTGACGCTCCTATTGCCTTCTGTGTACAAAATTGAAAAACTTAGAATGAGGAAAAGATCCTTGATTATCACCGACTTAACTGATAGCATCTAATGCAAATTATTAATTACTTCGGAAAACGCCCGTACCAAATCAGGAATATGATAGTTGTGTTCCAGTCTAAATTATTTGGTAAGTTATATTGATTTACTCTTTTTTGAATTCAATTTGATTTCAGTATTTTTTGTTAATATATTTTTTAACAGCGAAGGTTTAATAAGGAACACATTCAAGTTAGTTCTTATCTGTATCCAGCAAGGTTTTAAGCACACAATTATTGGCCCTATATGCGCATGATTAACATACTGATTTCCTATCTTTTCAACACCAGAAGCCCAATTTTAAGTTTTTATTTTGTTATTTCTTTAGTATTTTTTCATTTTTTATTATTGTCAATTTAGGAGACATTTCTTTTTTAAATCCATTGTGATAGGGTCATGTTAGCGCCTTAAACTATAAATACCAACTTGTTCGCATACTTCATAATACCAGGAAAAGATATAACTCAACACAATAACAAATATCAAAGAAGTTTAATAAATATATTATAGCATGTATAAACACAAGAAAGAGTAAACACATCAACATTAAAAACAATTATTTTGATTAAACACAACCATTATTAAACACAGTTATCAAAATTAAACACAACCATTATTAAACACAATCATTATTCAACACAAGTATATTAAACATAATTTATTATGATTAAACATAATTTATTATGATTAAACATAATTTATTATGATTAAACATAATCATTATTAAACACATTCATAATTCAACACTATTATAATGAAACACAATCAGAATCAAACTCTATTATAATAAAAATACATTTATAGTTAAACACAATCATAATTCAACACTTCATACTTAAACACAATCATAATTAAACTCAATCATAATTAAACACAATCATACTTCAACACAATCATAATTAAACACAATCATAATTCAACACAATCATAATTAAACACAATCATAATCAAACACAATCATAATTAAACACAATCATAATCAAACACAATCATAATCAAATACAATCATAATCAAACACAATTCCAAAAAGTTAAACTTCCAAATGAATGTTTTTTAAAAGTTTGAATTGCAGTACAATCTATACGTCAATACGCTTTACTATTTCTAGTGTTACATGCATTCATCATACAATGTCATTGCAAATTTGGCTGCGAAAGCACCTATATCAAAATGTACAACCATCAGAATAGGAAATCAATCTTTATCATTATCATAATTACGTGGTATTGAGTTATCTTTCTTCACTGTCATAAATGATAACACAATTAATTCAAAACCACTACATGGAATATTGTGAACATAAGATACTATTATAAATATATATCATAGCCGAATTACAAAATGAACATTCAAAATATTGTGAGAACTGCTTAAAGTGGTCGATTTCGGACTAACCAACAATACATAAATAAGTAAAATGGCATATTGACAAATCTTTTATTAAAATTGTCAACTTCAAAAGATACATAAGATCATGTTATATTTACAACAGATCAAATCGTAGTAATTAAAATTTTGTGGATTATAGAATGCATTCTAAAACTCATAGTTTGTATTCTAAAACTCATAGTTACAAAACTGTAAATATCAGTCTGATCAAATTATATTACAAAATAAACTATCGGAAAGAGCTACTTTACAAAATGTATCAAGCTAAATGTCCCAAATTGCTTCGGACAGCTGTTGGATCTTAGAATTGCAGAATGACAAACGACAGATATTAATACTACATAGCGACAGGGATATAAAACTTACTCTTGTAAAATTTGATTGGAGTATGAAATATATATCAGACCTCGCTTCGTCCATCTGTGCTATGGAAACATAAAATTGAAACTCAATAAGATTGTTTCTGTCATAAATTATATTCATATGACTGTTTATTTCTGACAATGATTTCACAATTTGTTCCAATTAAACTGTAAAAGACCAAAGGAATTATACTTTAGCATTTCAATAAAATATCATAAATTTAGACTTTATCATTTTAACAATAGCAATACGAACAAATTAATGCAATACGTAATGGGAGGAGGGGGGTACTGTTTCTATTAGAAAACATCACAGATGTGTTTTAACAACATTTTTTCAATGTCAGTCCGGCCTTTTTCGGAAGCAATCGATAAAGCTGATTCATTGTTATCATTACAGATTTTAGGATCACAGTTGTATTCCAACAACAATTTTACAATTTGAGTATAACTTTGTTCAGATGGCATTGAATCAAATAACAAACGGAGACAAGAATGCAATAATCTTGATTTAACACACACTGACGCAGTAGATAAGGGTGATTCATTTTTGTCATCACAAGTGTAAGAATAACCGTACTTTTTGAAAAACAATTGTATAGTTTCAATTTGATAAGACATTGAAGCAATGAATAAAGGCGATTCCTTTTTATCATTACATATATTCGGATCACATTTGTGTTTTAACAATAATTCTACGATATCAGGTCGGCCGTATTTAGAAGCACCAAATAAAGCTGATTCATTTTTAGCATTACAAGTGTTAGTATCACAATTGTGTTCTAACAATAATTTCACAATTTGAGTATAATTTTGATCCGAAGGCAACACACGAAATAACATCTCGAAATCAGAAAGAAGTGTTTGTGACCTATCAAACCACATCGAAGCAATGGATACATGTGCTTCATCTTCGTCAATACACAATGTAGGATCAGAGAGCTGTTCGAACAATGATTTTAATATCTCAGTTTGACTATACATTGAAGCAATGAATAAAGGTGATTCATTTTTATCATTTAAAATATTCACATCACATTTGTGTTTTAACAATAATCCAACAATATCAGTGTGGCCGTTTTTAGAAGCAGCAAATAAAGCTGTTTCGTTTTTTGCATTACAAGTGTTAGGATCACAATTGTGTTCTAACAATAATTTTACAATTTCAGTATAGTTCCAATTACATTGCCCTGACATAAAAGGGCTTCCGGGAACAAAACGCACCAATCTAAAACAACCCCAAGATGACGCAATGAATAAAGGCGATTCTTTTTTATAATTACAAATTTTAGGATCACAGTTATGTTCCAATAATAACTTCACAATATCAGGATGACCCTCCTTAGAAGCAAGGAATAAAGGTGACTCATGTTTATTATTAAACATGTTAGGATCACAGTTATGTTCTAATAATAATTTCACAATATCAGTTTGGCCATTCTTTGAAGGTATGAATAAAGGCGATTTATTTTTATCATTACAAATTGTAAGATCATACTTGTGTTCTAACAATAATCTTACAATATCAGTATGTCCATACTGAGATGCAGCAAATAAAGGAGATTCATTTTTAGAATTACAAAAATTAGGATCACAATGATTTTCTAAAAATAATTTCACAATATCAGTTTTACCATACCTTGAAGCTATGAATAAAGGCGATTCATTTTTATCATTACAAATTTTCACATCACATTTGTGTTCTAACAACAATTTCACAATATCACTATGACCCTTCTCAATAGCAACATAAAAAACTGATTCGTCGCTTTTATTAAAGCTGTTAGGATCGCAGTTGTGTTCTAAAAAAAGTCTTACAATATCAGTATGTCCATTCTTAGATGCGGCAATAAATGATATTTTTTTTTTCATTTTCAATTTTAACACAGCTGCGTTCTAATAATAATTTTACAATATTATGGTGACCCTCCTTTGAAGCAATAAATAAAGGTGATTCCACTCTATAATTACACATATTAGGATAACAGTTATGTTCTAATAATAATTTTACAATATTAGTGTGACCCTCCTTTGAAGCAATAAATAAAGGTGATTCATTTTTATTATTACACATATTAGAATGACAGTTATGTTCTAATAATAATTTTACAATATCATTGTGACCCTCCTTTGAAGCAATAAATAAAGGTGATTCATTTTTATCATTACACATATGAGGATGACAGTTATGTTCTAATAATAATTTTACAATATAAGTGTGACCCTCCTTTGAAGCAATAAATAAAGGTGATTCATTTCTATCATTACACATGTGAGGATTACAGTTACGTTCTAATAATAATTTTACAATATTATAGTGACCCTCCTTTGAAGCAATAAATAATGGTGATTCATTTCTATCATTACACATGTAAGGATTACAGGTATGTTTTAATAATAATTTTACAATATTAGTGTGACCCTCCTTTGAAGCAATAATTAAAGGTGATTCATTTTTATCATTACACATATTAGGATTACAATTATGTTTTAATAATAATCTTACAATATCAAAATGTCCATTCGCAGATGCAACAAATAAAGGTGATTCATTATTAATATTACATTTTCTAGAATCACACTGATGTTCTAACAATAATCTAACAATGTCAGTATGTCCATTCTCAGATGCAGCAAATAACGGAGGTTCATTATCATTGTTACAGATATTAGGATCACAGTTATGTTCTAATAACAACATTAAAGTATCAGCATGACCATACATTGAAGATATGTATAAAGGAGATTCATTTTTTTTATTACAGACATTGGCATCGCAGTTATGTTCTAATAATAATTTAACAATGTTAGTATGACCCATCCTTGATGCCTTAAACAAAAGTGATTCATTTTTTATTAATCCATATATTTAGATCTGACTTACACTTTATTTGAAAACTTACAATATCAGTGTGATTTTTCTCAACTGCTTGAAATAATGGTGTTTCGCCTTTCACATTTTTAATATTAAGATCTCCTTTATAATCTACCAATATCTTTATCATATCAATATTACCCTTGCTAAATGCTATATGAAGAGGTGTATTGTTATGGTCTTTTTCACCAATGTTAGGATCAGCACCATGATTTAATAGTAACATAGTCAATTTAGAATTTCCCTGACTGACGGTTTCATATAAGGGTGTTATATTCCATTGATCATAAAGATTGCTATCGGCTTTGTGTTCTAGCAATGCCTTAACAATACTATAGCTCTTTTGTTTAGTTGCTAAATGCAAAGGGCTTTCCATTCCATTATAATTTCTTTCAATATTTGCATCAGCATGCCTATCTAACAGTAATTTTACTAAATCAAGGTTACAGCTATCTACAGCTACATGCAAAGGTGTTGGACTGGCCGTTTCCAACCAGCCCTTCAAATTAGGATCAGCTTGATGATCTAATAATAATTTTGCAATGTCAACATTTCCTTTTTCTGAAGCAAAATACAATGGTGTACCTTTCCAGTCCCTTACATTTACATCTACATGTTCTGTTAAAAGAATTGGTACCATGTCCCAGTAACATTGACGGGTCATTGATAGCAGTATATTTGACAAGTCTTCACTTGATACATCAAGTAATTCTTTCTTTAGGTCGACTTCAAGCTGAGGGTATTGAAACAACTTATTGCGGAATGTCAAATATTTGAATTGCCTATTAAGAAATATGTCCTTAATGGAACCTTTTTGAATGTCTTTCAGAATTCGTTCAAAATAATTTTGTTCTTTTATTTCAGAAATTTTTATAACTTTTTTGTCTTTTGTTTGGTTTTGGTTTTGTATTGATTCTAGTACAAATCTATCACGTATGACATCTTTATGGGCTACCTCAAGTACTAAGTCAACGAAATGTTCTCCACAGAACGATAGAAAAATATCATATATCTTTTCATGAAGTATTCTGAATGTTTTTTCAGTGTTTTTCACATAACTCAACATTAGCTTATCCAGTTCAGACTTGACAACTTGAATCGAAAAATGCGCTTGCATATGGAAATAATCAGATATGTCTTCAAGAACCTGTTTAATACCAGATGTTTTGGATAACAACTCTTCATGTATGGTATTGTTATAGGCAATGAATAATGTCAACGTAGCGAATGTTGTCTGATCAGGTGCATTCATCAATAATTCGAGATCATCTCGTATAACTCTAATCGGATTCGAAAAGAAATCATAACTTTTAATTAATTCTCGTTCTGCAAATCCTGAATACATGCGACATAATAAAGGGAAGAAGCTAAATTTATCCATAACCCCCATTTTTTGTAAAGCGTTTACCTCGTTTACCGTTAAGTATTCACTTGCTATTTGATTTTTTTCTTCGTTTGAAAGACGGTATTTTGACTCTAAATCACATGATGATTTTGTCAAAACCTTAAGGTTTTTAAACAATCGATCTCGATAAATGTACGTTCTGCATGATAACAAAATTTTAACCTTGTAATCTCTGACAATTTTTTCAATATCGGCTGACCACCTTGTCCATTTGTTGACCAGTTCAATATCTATGGTAGATTTTCCACACACATCGTCAATAACAAACACTTGTTTACTATTTGGTTCACAGTAACGAATTATTTGTCCGGGTGTATACACAGGAACAATTTCATAATCTTCCAGACTATGAAGTTGCAGGGCAGCATGGTGAATCGCAGTGGACTTACCACAGCCTGAGGAACCTACCGCTACTATGACATTGTTCGTTTTAAGATGTTTTTCTATACAACTCAAAGCTCTGGTTTTTACAACTTTCTTTTCTTCCTCCTTCCAAACCTCTACTCTCTCTGCGTTGAGTTCTAGGATAAAAAAAACCATTTTCAATCGAAAGATACATAAGAAAATGCTGGTACCAAGTCAGGAATACGACAGTTGTTATCCATTCATTTGATGTGTTTGAGCTTTTATTTTTTCCATTTGATTATAATAGGGACCTTACGTTTTGAATTTTCCTCCGAGTTATGTATTTTTGTTTTTTTTACTTTTTGAACTGTTTTGAGCATTACAACATTTCGATATTTATCTAAATGCAACACTTTATTCACTGTTAGTCTTCACAGATCAGAACCCATAGAAAGCTTAACATTCAACGACTGTGTAGTTGAAGTTAAACATCGGTCGGTTTACAGAAAAGGACCATGTAATTGATGAAGCACTGACTAGTGCTTGCTGAAAAGTAGCATATGGTGGTCTGTTTTAACTAATAATTTGAAACTGTTTGCAAAACTTTTTTGAAATATTCACCTTTAAGATAGGCGGATTTTTTGGGGGAAATGAATTATTGTAATAACAAAAAATAACATCATGGGGGAAATCAATGATGGTACTAAAGCAAAGCAAGCTACATTTTCAAAAGTTTTCCTTGAAAAGGTAATATATTTGTCAAATGATATTAATAATTCAGGTTGTTTAGGATTACAGCCAATGTGGATATTTTGTTTGTTTACATTTTACGGACATTTGTTATTGTTGATAGTAAAATATTAAAGAGTAGCTTGCAGTACTTGTTTAGATTCCCTTTACATCTGCTATTACCTTCAAAAGGTCAGTAAAACTTAGAATGAAAACATAGAAAGTTTTTAAAAGACAACAACCCGAAACAATAGCAAAAAAGAGCCCAAGGCCACCAACACAGCAGCGAGAAAACCATTCATCCCGGAGACGGGCTTAAGCTGACCCCTAAATGTGTTCTAGATCAGCGAAATTGGACGTCATACGTCAACTCCGAATCATGAACCAAATAAAAAGACAATACAAGACTAAAAAAAGCTAGAGATTCCTGACTTGGTACCGGCGCAAATAAGATAAGAACATAATCCATATCATGCAACCAACAGGTTTAAGAATAATCTTTTTTTTTCCGATGCAAAAACCCATGGGTAAACTCAAAATTCATTCCAAAAAATGCCAATAATGTATTTGTAAAAACAAAAACTTACAAGACAAATTTTATTGATAACTTTTTTGTTAAAAATAAAGTGAACATTTTACACATGTCTTATTTTTACACCACTATCAAGTTTACAATTAGGGTACTAACTTCCTTAAGAAAACGGACATTGATTAAAGATGATTTATTGAAATCGTGATTAAGTTCGTAGTAAAACATACAATGAAAAAGGTTCGTAGCAGTATTAGTATATATCTGTTAAATGAAGTTTTGCATGAACGCAATATCATGTTCATTAACTTTAAGCTTGTAAGATCATATTATAGAGAGCCCAAATGATTTAAAATGTACACGCCAAAAGATGCGTTCAATTCTACGGAAGCGTATTAGCGCCACACATTTTTTTTAAATTTTTCTTCCTATGTTTGCGTTACAACGCAAACCTTTGCGTTATAACGCAAACATTTTGCGTTATAACGCAAATATCTTGATTTCAATTATTCATTAAGTTTTGTATATATGTCCGTCTGTCATTCATTTCGGATGTGATTTACTAGTAGATAAAAAAAGAAACATAAATACAAGGCCAAATCATTATAATAAATATGCATAGGAATAATGGAATACTTGAAGTGCAATTATACATAAATTAAGACTGATTTGTGCATCAGAAAAGTATAGAATTTAATAAGAAAATAGATATAGTTTAGTATATAGTCATATTTAAATTGAAAGATCAAAAATAATGTCATACAATTGTGAAACCTCCAAGTCAAATAGACAAAATGATCTTTCTGCTTTAAAATGAATTTTTAATAAGGAAACATTTTTTTTAAATCTCAGAATATGATCAAGATTCTTTGATAGAAAGTCATTGAATTTTCATTTCAATATAATGAAGTATTTTTAAGATGCTTGGGTAGCAATTTGAATAGAGAGAACATGATTTTATTAATAAAACATCTTCATTCTATACATTTATTGCCAAAGGGTAGCTTGTTGGAATCTAATCTACTTTACACATTTCTCAAACGAGAGCTTAATTAGGAAGTATATTTATATTCGGTTATCGCTATATTAGCAGGGTTGATTTTTTTCTTAGGTATAATTAACCTCAATTTACTCAATTTTCTTTGTAATATATATACTAGTAGTAACATGGATATCGTTTTTGGGGACCTTTATAGTTTGTTGTTCAGTGTGAGCCAATGCTCCGTGTTGAAGACCGTACTTCGGCCTATGATGGTTTACTTTTACGAATAGTGACTTAGATGGAGAGTTTTCTTATTGGCACTCATACCACATCTTCTTATATTATTCTGCTCATTATTAGTCATTGATATGATCTAATTATTCAAGCATTTTACTTTGCAATGACTACAAAGGTGATAAATTTTAATATATACAGCCTCCTCCATTAATAACTACTGTTTCCTTTGAATCTTAAAAGAAATAAGAAATAAGATAAAACATATGTTTGCGTTGTAACGCAAAGGTTTGCGTTATATCGCAAAGGTTTGCGTTACAACGCAAAGGTTTGCGTTATAACGCAAAGGTTTGCGTTAAACGCAAAGGTTTGCGTTGTAACGCAAAGGTTTGCGTTGTAACGCAAACATAGGAAGAAAAATAAAAAAAAAAAAAATATGTGGCGCTAATACGCTTCCGTGCAATTCACCAAAAACATCGCTATGATCTCAAAAAAGGGACCCTGTAGATCATTGTAGATGTAGTGTTGAATTCGTCTTATTTTCATATATATTATTTTCAATTTCATCTTTTTTAATACAGTTATTGCTATTGACAATTATAAGTTTCAAGTCAGGTATATATCAGTTGTAATCTACAGTTCGTTTCTATGTATGTTAGTGTTTGCCTTTGTTGTAGTTCAGGGTTTCTGTTGTCCCGTTGTTTTCCTCTCATAGTTGATGTGTATTCTTCGGTTTTAGTTTGTACCCGAATTTTGACTAACGAACAGCGGTATACTATAATGATAGGACATTCAGTATAATAAATTAAATAACACATAACTGAGAGGATGATAGAGCCGATTGACAATGTGTTATCGGGGTAATAATCAGCTCTGTCACCCTCTCAGCTATGTGTTATTTATAAAGTGTTGACTTACTTTGTAAAACATTTGGAGTAGATGCGGATTTCTCTAAATTTATGAGTTGGATCAATATTTCCTTGCTAGTTTCCGTCAGTTTAAATAGTTTCAGGTCATTACAATCCCGTTCAAAATTCGGTCCACCAAGTCTTTGTATTGCCTACATAATGAAACAAATTTAAAAAGGACTGTTTTTGCATATATCCTATGTTTTACACCAGAAACGTTTAAAACTTACTGAAGAAATAGAGTCGATACAATCTTATATCAAGTTGTGTAATCGAAAAGAGGCACATCTCAAAAGAAACACTGTTCACCAATGAAATGCTTTTGTTTAGCATAGACATAGTTGGATGTAATTGTGAAATAAGTTTCATTCTTGCTTATATATAAGTACGGCCTTCAACAATGAACTTTGGCTCACACCGAACATCAAACTATAAAGGGCCCCAACATGACTAGTGCAAAACAATTCTAACAAGAACACCAACGATCTTATCTATATAAAAAAAGAAAAACACTTTTGCACCACATCAACAAACGACAACTAATGAACAACAGGCTTCGGACTAAGGCCAGCTTACCCTTACTAATAAGTTTGCTTAAAGGTTCGATGAGTTTTAACAGATCACATAGTGATCTACTCGCTTTCAGCTAGCTTTTAAACAAGGTTTAATCAACGATTTTTTAAATAATGTAATGCTTGTACCAAGTCAGAAACATGACAGTTGTTTTCCATACGTTTGATGTGTTTGAGCTTTTGATTATGTCAATTGTTTATTAAGGGACTTTAATTTTCGTCTTCAATTTTCATTTGAATTCCGTACTTTTGTTGCATTACTTTTACTCTTACCGTAAAAGTTATGATGTTATACATATATATGATATGTACATATTAAACTTCGTCTGAAATGTAGCCGATTAATAGTAGATATCCATATTTGCGTCGACAATGCTCAGATCTTTGTCAGCGGAATATGATAAAAAATATGCTACACCAGATATAACTCTCGTTTGTTGAATTTTATCGTTCCTCACTGGCTTTAAATCTAGTTCTGTACATAGTTATGTTCAAGATAAAAATTACAGATATGCTGTATTTCAGAGGATACCTTTTCTGTAAATTTACAGTTAATACAATGTTGAATTATTTGAAACATTGAGGTAAATCAACCACAATTATAGTTTGCCATAGCCTAAGTTGACACAACTTTTACAATTTTTACGGTTTCAAGTAAGTTTTAACTTTGTTCTTGATTTGGCCGTCTAACTGCTTTGAGGTGTCATACCACCATTGATTTCCCCCTATTTGTATTTGTTAAAGTTGTGCAGAACTCATCAAATAAAAACAAATACTTGTATGAGTAAAGTTTTATCCTATCCAATTATATAGAAAAAAATTCACATAACATTTCATTAAATAAAAACAAAATGACCATCACTGGATGATAACCAATCAAATGTTCACCTTTTTTTTTTACCCGTGTACAAGCTTTAGTAACCATCTTATACCACAGTACTACTAGGCCACGATCGCACTACGATCTGTGAAAAAAATGAAAATTTTGACGTGTGTAGTGCGATCGTGTAGATCGCAGTAAAGTCGTAGTAAGGTCGTGGTGAGGTCTACGTGATCGTGATGAGCGTGGCCAACTTTAAAACAATCGTGGTGCGGTCGTGGCGAAATCAGCTCTGAGTAAAAGCAGTGTGAGAGCGCAGTAAGGTCATGATGAGATCGCAAAGGTCGCTAAACCATCGTAGCGACAGCGTAGCAGAAGCGCGATTATAGTCGGGGAGACTGCGCTACGACATCACTACGACCATCACGTTTTACCGCGACCCAAACACGCTTCCACGACAACTATATCACGTTTATACCACGCTTATACCACGCTGTTCACGACCATAGTACGATTTAAGTACGCCAATGCCGTCCTCATCACGCTGTTTTTACGCTCAAACTACGGTCATCATGCTCATTGTCATATAAAATTTATTAAAGCTCTTCAGCTTTTGTTTGTCTGAATGTAATTTGGACCTCTTGTCCTTTATCACCAACAGCTCAATCCTTCTTGACACTATCGTTCACTAAATCATCGTCATTTGATCTTGATGGACCAGCAATAAAAGAGAGAAGAAAGATACCAGTGGGACAGTCAAACTCATAAATCGAGAATAAACTGACAACGCCATGGCTACAAATGAAAAAGACAAACAGACAAACAATATTACGCATGACACAACATAGAAAACTAAAGAATAAGCAACTCAAACCCCATAAAAAACTAGGGGTGCTCTCAGGTGCTCCGGAAGGGAAAGCAGATCCTGTTCCACATGTGGCACCCGTCGTGTTGCTTAAGTGATAACAAATCCGGTAAATAGTCTAATTCGGTAGGTCACATTCATAAAAGGAAAGGGGATTGTAGTTACGACGTAAGGAGCATATCCGATATCATTTGTGAAACAGTTATTCCATAACGGTCAACCAACTCGTGATGGCGTCCGTAAAATTTACGAAGGGATGATTTCAACTTTACCATTTGGAACTCTTGGTTTAATAGATTCCTTGTGAACAGCAACCCTCTATCAAGAAAATCATGATAGGAAATGCCAGCACGGGAATATCGTATCAATTTGGAGATATATACCCCGTATGCCGGTGCTGCTGGAATGTTGCTCCTTAGAAATGGAAAGTTCACAATTGGAAAGCTGAAATCATCTCTTTTGTCGTAAAATTTTGTTTTCAACCGACCCTCATTGTCAATTTCTAGATGTAAGTCAATATGTTCCAATTTGAATGCCGACAGTCTGTTGAAAAATACGTCCTCCGAACAAATTTTACTTTTTCATGCCGCTCATAAATGCGAGCTCACCACGTTCTGAAATTATTTTAGATCGTGGTGAGCGTGGTGCGATCGTGGTCTTGTTGGACTGGGGCTTTACATCCAGTTTCCAAAATATTCTATAAAATTAACACCAAAAAAAAAAAAAATGGTGCATTGAAACACCCAAGATATATGTTTATGACCCAGAATTTTTATACTGCAATGAAATGTAAAATAAATTTCCTACAACTGTCAAAGTCAAAAGAACATTTGTTTTCGACCCTTTTTTTATTTGCAACCGAATGTGACGTAATACGATTTGGTGGTATTACACATTGATTTGAGCGGCACTGATGAGTCTTAAATTGTAGACGACAAACGTGCGTCTGGCATGAAAATACGGATTTTTTTTGGGTTATTAACATTTGCTGTTACAAAATGTTAGAAATTATTTTAAATTAAGGAATGTATCTACCTCATGCAAAGCTCTGATTACTTTCACGGATTTGGCTATACTTTTTGGATTATAGCTCTTCATCTTTTATATAAGCTTTGGATTTCAAATATTTTGTTCACGAGCAAAACTGACGAGACATTTATTGTTGAAATGCGCATCTGGTGACGGAAAATTGGTACCGTTAATGTTATTACGTGAACATATTATCTTTCTATAAATGATTGAAGCAACTTATAAGAATCGTTAGTTCGAAAAGCTTTAACCCACCAAAAAAATCGCCAAACCTTAAGATTTGAAAGCTAGTGATATGTAAACAAAATGCTACGTTATGAGCTATATATAAAAAAATTATATCGAGGATATGTTTTGTATGTTTTCTTTAATTACCTGGCTTATATCGTTCCAGTACAACTCAAAATTTGCATCCGTTAAGCTATATCCGTCATGATGTGCAAAATGGTTTCTATAGTATTTTATCCTTGATAAATCTGCTGCTTCACTGGTATCCGACGTATGTGGTAAAATATCTCCTACTGTTATTGATGCTAGGTTCCGTAGCAGGCAGATCATCAGTGTCAGATCAAATGTCGTAGAGGAGACCTGTATTAATGTATAGCATTATGTAAAAGGATTAAACATCAAACTTTAAATTAATAGAAAAAAATATTTGTAATTTTAATGGCCTTGGTAAACGCGGTAAATATTGATTCACAATAATTAAGTTTAGATTATAAATTTTATTAAATATTTTTCAAACAGATGGGAACCATTTTTATTTGAAGTCCTTCTGAGATCTCATTGGCAGTTTTCTTTTCGACACATCTTTCGCAAAAATAGTTTATTTTTTCGTCTTAGTAATATTGTCTTCTTTTGTCAAAAAAAAAAAAGAAACAAATATTTTAATATTAAAACATGAAAACTAAATAAATGTTAAAAGTCAATTGTATTGATGCTTAAAATTTCAATTTTGATTATATTCCTTTTATCTATGAAGGTCTATGATTTTTAAAAGACGGTTAACTGTCTTTTTTTTTAATGAAAATTTGTTCAAAATGTGTCAGAAAAGGTTTAAACGGTTGAAGGTCCAAGTAGTTTTTATGTATTAATCGCTAAAAGATATCATACATACAGGTAAACCTTAAACTAAATAAGCTTTATTGGTTATAGAGGGAAGCTTTTGAGCCATACACCAGTACTGGCAAAACTGATTTTTTTAATCGATAAACTCAAGGGTAACGTTTGTTCAGTTAAAAATTTTAGCATGTTTAGATTAAAACGAAATGAAATTCTCAGTACGCTTGACGGAACCCCCTCCAAAAGGTTTTCCCAAAGTTCTTTTGAAATTGTTTTGCCACAACGAAAATGAGTAATTATTGTTCGTAGCATCATGGTAGAATCTGTTATTGGTTAAGGATGATTTTCCGAAATAATTCGTTATTATCTTATATTGTTTGTACATACAATTACTGAAATAGCAATTGGCTGACTCATGTCAACAATTTTACGTTGTGTCTTTAAACCATTCATATACAATTTACCTGACTTTGGATACAATAAATCCCATTGTGTCTGATTGATGATATTCTTTTTTCTTAATGGTTCCATGACTTTAAAACGGTCCGTCAACAAGGTTCGTTCTAGTCCACCACTTGGATGAAACTCTCTGTCGAACTTTACTCTCACTGCAGAGGGAGCAATTTTATACAACAGATTGATGATCCGAAAATGATTTACTTCATCATGTGAAAAGATTTTAACTTTGCTATCGGATTCTTCCATTGTTGTGTCAATCTATTTCAGATATATGTTTGTTTCTTTCTGCCTGTCTAAGACAAGATAAAAGTTCAATATAAAATTACTAACAATTATTTCATCGTTGTGTAAATATGTATTGTTTGGTGTACTGGTATTTGTATTCAGTACACCTAATCATTGAATATTGAATCTTTCTCTGATTGTTATAAGGACAGGACAGAACATGACAGAGATATTCCATTTGACTTTTCGTCTGCATAAAGACAGCTTGGTAATTCGAAATGTTTTTTTAATGCAACTAGATAATTGCATTTGAAAACCACCTCTCTTTATGAATGACGAAGTAATAATATGCTAGGACCTTATCTTCTATAGCTCGTGTTCAGTATTCAGATCTACATCCATACCCAAGAAACCACCTACAAAGTGAAAATTTCATATCTTCTCTCAATTATAAAATGGTTCAGAATAGCCATGAATCTGTTATTTCATACTGATAAGGCGATCGATAAGATAATATTACTTTAAAACACAAAATTGTTAAAGTTGTAGAAAAATATCAAAAAGGTTCGAAACGTTGACGGCAGTTAATCAAGTTTCAAGATAATCATGTTCTAAGCGCAACAGATATTGTTACCGTTAGTACATTATCAAAAAATCAAAATGAGATTCAAAATGATAAAACTAGTATTTCTACCGAAATTATATGTGTAATGCATTTTGTTCAATTTAAAATCCTAGATGAGTCTTACTTATGTGTGTCTTTTTATGTCTGACTAGGGCTGTGTGAAGTCAGAGTGCAGTTAAAATATTGATTCGCCGACTTAGAGCGTCAATATTCTGTCTGAAATATTTTGTAGATCCATTGTCAAATACAAAAATGATACAACGTTCAGTTTTTTATTTATTTTCTCAACGATCATAAGGTTTATATTTCCTTTAGTTCACCATTTGCAGATACACAGCTTGATTATAGAAGAAAAGTTTTTTAAATACACAATTCATAACGTGACGTGTTTCTATATATAAACGACAAAATCATTCGAGACTTTTCAGGCGTGAAGATATTTAAATAAAGAAACATGATACGCGTGTTTTGAATAGTTACTTACCAGTTATAACCAGGTATTGTTAAAAGCATTTAAATATCGAAATATAAAAACCGAAGTTAAAAATGATAAAACCAATTTACTTACCATATATTAGTATATATATTGACAATGCTTTTTATTCCAAGTATAATCTTGGATTGGTATAAATTATGTCGTTTTTTTTTTATGTCTGACTAAAGATGTGTGATGTCAGAGTGCAGCTAAAACATGGAACATAACACTTGCTTCGCCGACTTGGAGCGGCACTATGCTGTCTCAAATATGTTATAGATCCAGTTGTAGGAACAGCATTCATTTCTTTTTAATTTTTTCCAAGTTCATTACGTTTGTATTTCTTTTAATGCACCCTTTGCATGTAAACATCTTGATTATTGAAGACGAACTTGTTAAACACACAACACACAAAGTGACGTGTTTCTATATATAAACGATTAAATCCTTCGAGACTTTTCAAGCGTGATTATATTTAAAAAAGAAACTGTGTACAGTGTATTTTTAATAGGGATACACTAGTTATAACGTAATTCTAGTTTTAAGAAGAAAGTTAAATGTTCACCATTGCAAAAATTATGTACTTGAATAACTCCTTTTTCGCACATTGCTTTCGTGGAACATAATATATCTATGGGGAATCATGATAATTCATAAATTAAGAGATTTTACGCAATCATCAGATAACGCCATAAATTTCTTGATGAGATGGGTTCTAAATGACATACTTTGATTTTAAGTGACATATCACGTTTTTTTCCATGTCTATTTTAATCTGCCGTTTTCGCTGAATTTTACAATAAATACAAAGTTCCTATAGGAAATATCCCCAGTACTATATATCACGACCAATTGTTTGAATATAATGCATTACTCCCCTGAAATCAATGTAATGATATCTTTTAAATGACTTAATTTATGAAATTGATTAATGCCTAACTTATATTATGTCGGTTCCTTTTATAACTCGTATTACAGTATGGTTTTGGTTATCGTTCAAGGTCGGATAGTGACCTATATTTAGTTAAATCGACGTTATTTACACCCTGTTTGATTGGTGTCTTAAGACAATCATACCACATTGTCCTTATTTTATAGAATTGAATTTATACAAATAAAAAAAGGACACAGTAATTCACTTGAAATATTTAGAATGAGTTAAAAGTTTAAATGCATTCGATAGTCAAATGCAGAATCTGCTCTTTATATTTACATATGACAATGGTCATATAAGACGTAAAATATATAATAAAGTCTTTAACGTATTCAAGGTACGTTTAAAATTTCATTGAAATATAACGAAACAAGGTTGTAAATCACTCTTTAAAACCATTACACATGGTAGTAAGCATCCTTTATTTTAAATGCTTAACTTATAAATACATAACCAAAGATATACAAAGTATATACAATATTGTATCTTTAAATGCATAAAGAAAACCTATGTCTATAACTAACTAACTAACTAACTTATTTTATTCATTATAAAATCCAGTTCAAAAGGATCATCGCTGAAACACATAAACACATATAAAAACATATACAAAACAAAAATAAAACATAACAGACAAGAATTTTGACACTTATAACAAGCAAGAGACAAAACTCACATTTCAATATTATGCAATTATTCCCACTGATTAATGTCTCCGAACAGTTCATTAAATATTTAAATTTATCAAAATTATCTAAATTGCAAAAACATGGTATAATAATAACAATGTCATCATAAAACTTTTCCCTCTCCTCGTTATAGAGGTTGCATTCACATATGAAATGAAACTCATCTTCAATTTTGTTATCAATACAATGTGTACATATTCTTTGATCCAAAGGCGTTTTATTATATCTGCCTTTTTCAATGTGTAAATTGTGGTTAGAAATTCTTAATTTACATAATTGTCTAACATATTGTTTTGGGATATTTAACTTTTTATAAGTCTCAGGTTTATATTCCTCTTTCAACTTGTAATATGTGCGTAGTTTGTTTTGCTTTTCACCTGACAAACATGAGAAAAAATAATTTCCATATCTTTCTTGTAATATCTTTATCACTGCAGATATGAGTTTTCCTTCTGACATAGTTCCTTTATTATTCCAAACATGTCCATATGCTGAATTATAAAAAGGTTCGAAACCTTGACGGCAGCCATTTTCTAAATAATCGTGATCTCAACCGCACCAAGTATTCTTACAGTTATTACAATATCGAAATATCAAAACTGCGATAAAAAAATAATAAAACTACTTTACTTACCGAATATTTATATTGACAATGCTTTTTATTCCAAGGATAATCCTAGATTTGTATAACTTATGTCGGTCTTTTTGTGTCTGACTAGGGATGTGTGACGTCAGAGTGCAGCTTAAATATAGAACATGACAATTGCTTCCCCCACTTAGAGCGGCACTATTCTGTCTCAAATATGCTGAAGATCGATTTTCAAGTACAAAAATGATACAACATTCAGTTATGTTCAATTTTCTCCATGTTCTTAACATTTATATTTACTTTAATTCACCCTTTACCTATACACAGCTTGATTTAAGGTCTTTCCTCTAGTTGAAGATATGTTTTTTAAATACACAACTCATGCAGTGACGTGTATCTATTTATAAAAAATATCATCATTCGAGACTTTTCCGGCGTGAAGATATTTAGATAAAACAACTGTGTTCATTCTATTTTAAATAAGTTTAAACTAGTTGTAACGTACTTTTAGATTTCAAAAGAAAGTTTAAAAATATCCACCATTGCAAAAAATGTATATCAATAATTCCTTTTGCGTACTTTGTTTTAATCAAATACATAATATCTATGGTGAATCATTGGGAAAAAGATAATAAGCAATAATAAAAAAAAATGCAATTTATTTCTTAATGAGATGGATACTAAATGACGCACTGTGTTATCTGATACATACTTTTATATCAAGCGTCATATCGAGCATCATTGAAATGCTTGTCATTATTAATTTTTATCTCCTGAATTTTACAATAGGAAAAAAAACACCACAGTAACTTATATAAGGACCAGCTGTTTGCATGTAATGTATGCTTTCACATGAAGGCTATGTAGCCGATCTAATATTTAACAGATCTGCAAATGACAACAGATAAGCACAAATTGTAGGCAATACCATCCCGTCCCCTTTTCTCTGATTTCACCGAATCGTTAAAATACGTATCTGGTTCGTCATAATTGGTACTACTAACCATTCATTGCATGTTTTAACCCTTATTGTGACCGGTAAGTTTGATCGTTGGTTCGACACACTACGATTTCTAGATGTATGTTCTTATTTATCAACAAACATAACTTTTTCGTTGTTCTTATGTTTTAAGCTAGGTAAATATCACTTCTTATTATTTAACAAACTTTGTTTTTCATCATGTCCATACAAGATAACACATTTTTTGTTTTGCTTTTACCTTTTAAAACTATATAGAAACTTTTGTTAAAATTCCTAGTTTTACATTAAAATATATTTATTCGTTTTGACATTTTCATTGTTAATAAACAACAATGAAACCAGTAAGCTTCGTCAACTCCCCGCCTCTCCACTCTTGGCAGATGAGCAAACATTTTGGATAACAGTGTTAGGCCATCTATCGATTGATTAAAACATGCCCATTCCGAATACATTATTCTTGGCAACTGGTATCATTTAACGTCAGTGATGTGTTATGGGTGTTGAAAAACTTGTTATACAATCAAAACGTGGTAATTGTTTACCTACGTTTACACACTATCATGTAATAGGCGCATTTTGATTGTATGTAGCCAGTGTCAGTACTTTTGCATGTTTTGTGTTGATCAGAAATATCATTATACTGTTCAACTTTAGAAACTTTCTGTGGATACAATGTTTTAATACTCTGAGGTTTTTTCTACCTTCAGGAATATTTTAGCTGTAGCTGAAGTTGGATCGCAAGTATTATTATTAATGAATCAAAGCATTGCATACTTTGTTTTAACAACATATAATCTACATTTTATCTACGACATCGATTTCATCACTGATACTGGCGCTTGTAAATCATTATAGACTAAATAATGTTACTTAAAATAAATCGGATTAAAATACAGATTATGTGTACATGCGTTTCTCACAAATATATGACAATACTTTCTGATATAAACTTACATGTTTTCATAAAATATCCTGTACCAAGTCAAGAATATGGCAGTTGTTACTTTATTGTTCGTTTCTATGTATGTTGCATTGTTGTTTGTGTTTTGTTGCACTTTAGTGTTTCTGGTGTTTCGTTGTTTTCCTCTTATAGTTGATGATTTTGGATTTCAACCTGGATTTGTTCTCGTTCGATTGATGACTTTTGAATAGCGGTAAACTACTTTTGCCTGTATCTGAAGTCTTTCGGCCCAGCTGGTTTTGTCGTTATGGTACTCATAATTTGTTAATTTGTAGGGAGGAATGTCGGTTGCTGATGACAGAGTACTTTTTTCAGATCATTATGAGCCAGGCATGAACACGTTATCTGAAATTTTAATCAATTGGAGTTGATATATTCTTATTGCAGAAAGAAATAAAATAATTATGAAACTTTAGGAAAGTTTTTTTTTAATGTTAATGTCAAAAGTAATTGTCGATCGACTTGAAATCATTCAAATTTTCTATTTTTTGATTTAAGATGCTATAGATCCATTGTCAAATACAAAATAGATACATCGTTCGATTCTTTTTTTTTAAATTTTCTCCACGATCATAAGGTTTATATTTCCTTTAATTCACCCTTTGCAAAGACACAGCCTGATTACTACACCCTTGGCAGATTGAGCCAACATTTGTGATAACAGGGTTTGTCCATCTATCGGTTGATTTAAGTCCGCAGATATTATTCTTGAATTGGTAGAACTTGATATCTCTTTTGTGTGGAGGTGAAAACATGGCAGAGTCTAGAATCTACATCAACGTTGACAATCCACAATTTGTGTAAGAAACATACTCAAAAACTTCTATTTGTTGATTAAAAACATTTAAATTGTCATTCAATGACGAATTTTATCCTGGGCGTTTACAACAAATCTATGGCTTCCTTTAATTTCGATTCTAATAGGACAAAGACGGTCATTAAAAATGAAGCGAGAGTGCGTTGATCCCCGTATGTGGGACTGTTCATTTTTACTCACAGTTAGAAACAGCATCAAAATTCTAATAAATCTGTAGCTTGCATAAATAATATCGTAAATAACAGCTAGAATTTTTTTTTTAATCCTTAAAATTTTCAAACCAAACATTTTCCATTTTTTTTTCTTTGCATGTTTTTCTCGAAAGTTACCGTCAAATCCAAAGTTGATATTTCGTAACCAAGGAGCCGCCATGTTGACTTGCTGAAATTAGTAAACATGCGAATAATGTAATAGAGTAGAAAATAAAACACTATTTAACTCAAAAATGCATTTTAATGCAATATTACACGTATTTCGATGGTTCATGTAACGGAAATACCTCAGCTTTAGCATTTTCATTTGTATGACGTCATGTTTTGAAACGATTTAAATGGGTTAAAAGCATTTATGGACTTTCGTGGAATTTAACTTATCTGAATTTTGTACATTTCGTGCATTATTTTTTTTTTTTATTTTACGCATCCGATCAAAAAGAAAAGTCTTTTTTCAGTTGCAATTTTTGAAATATAAAATCGGCATAGCGTTTGCAAATAGGTTCCGATACATATTGATTTACGTGTGAGGTATATTGCATCATCCATTATTATTTATATTTCTGATTCTGCGCTAAATATAGATATATAGAAAATTATCACGGTGTTGTTTACAAAGCGAAACAAGCACGTCATGTGAGAATAAAAATTTTTTTTACAGAAATTGCACAAAGACGACTACTGAATTACATGGTGCTGGCGTTTTACAATAGAATTTAAAATCTAGCGGAGTTATACTTAAAAGTCAGCTCTGAACCATCCACTATCCTATGATTGTAAAGTTAAAAAACAACCTGTGAACAAGCATTAACCTATTAATTAATAACACCGTCATGTTGCGCAACAAGTAAAATACTAACCTAAGGACAAAGACGCAAGTGCCGATCGAAGAGTTTTGCATGTTTTGATTTTCGCCAAAAAACTTAAGTATCAATCAGTACACTTTGAGTGGATTTAGTGTTGTTTATTGTATTGACATTGAGTAAATTTTAGAAACTTGCACATAACATTAAAGTACAGATGGTTGTAAAAATATCTCATCCTTAAAGCCAATTTATATAAAACAGACCTGTTATATGTTGTTTATGATCACTACCTTCGACAGCTACACATCCTTTGATGTCGAGATGAAAAAAAGGGTTTCAATGAATACCAAGTTACTTAATTATATAGTACAAAACTCAACCAAAAACCAATTCGTGTTGGCCTCAGATGACTATTCAAATGTTTATTTCATTGAGAAAGCTCCAAATGATCTCCCTTTGATGCCAAATGCCATTATGTGTTGCATTAAATTAAAATAACTCATCGGTGACCTATAGTTTTTTTCAAATAAGCTGTACATTAACTTAACAATTTAAAGAAAAGTTTTGTTTTTTTGTTTTTAACAAATCTCGTCTGCTATGTTCTCATTTGTGAATTTTCAAAATCTACCTGGTCTTGAAGGCATAAAACTTTGCTCAGTGCTCGGAGCACAAAAAACATGCTCGAAACATGAAATCCACCAATTTGACTGGTTGATTTTCGAGTACGAGTACAAAAAACTGACTCGAAAGTTTTATGACAGCAAGGCCTGGTATTGAGAAATAGAAAAATATAAAGTTTTTTTAAAACAATGTAAAAGCAACATACATTGAAATAAACTGTTTTAATATAAGGAAATACATAATAAAAAGTTTTGTTTACATAAATAATTCAACCAAAAATACAGTATGTCAATACATAAAAATAGAAACTATGATGTTTTCTAAACAATTTATTTTGTCAATATAAGGAAACATTTGGTTTAGTTAAAAATACATCTTAACCGTATTTTTCATCAATAAATTTATTTTGGAAAAGTGGGCGTCGCTAAGCATATTATAAACATGATTGTTTTACCTTCTACTTCGGTCCACGTCAGACAACATCTAGCAGATATATAGTCCGGAGCCTGTAATTCAGTGGTTGACGTCAGTCACATTTGTTTTCGTAAACTGTTTTATTAGAAAATATGCCGTCAGTTTCTTGATTTGAATTGTTTCATATTATTTTTATCATGGACTTTTATCATGTTAATACTCGACTAGACGGTATTAGTTTTTCTCATTGTTGGAGGCGGTACGGTTGCCTTTGATTGTTTAAATCCACTTCATTTGGAATTTGGTTATTAGTTATCTCCTAGGTTGGAATCCCGCTAATATGGTTAACCCACTCATATATGTATTTATCTGCCTGTCCAAAGTTAGGAGCCTGTAATCTCCTTATTTTAATGATATAAATTTACTTTGGCTTTCGATTTTAACAAATTCAAAAATGCTATAAATTACATAGAACAACAAGTATTACAATTATTCTAACTACCCTGCCACTAAAACTCTGTGTAGTATTTGTATCCATCTGATGAGTTAAGCCTTTTTCAACTGATTTGTACAGTTAGTTCTTTTGTTGTTACACCAGTGTCCTAGGTAAGGGGAGGGTGGAAATTCCGATTATATGTTTAACCCTGCCATATATGTATGTATCTGCCTGTCCAAAGTTAGGAGCTGTAATTCAGTAGTTGCCGTATTTTTTATTTGTTACATATTTTTTTCGTTCAAATTGTTTGACAAGGTCATTTCTGGGCCTTTTATGTTGGTAATGTTTGTGTCATTACGGTCTCTTGTGGAGAGTTGTCAATGGCTGTCATACCATATGAGCGTCACTGATGAGTCTTATGTAGACGAAACGCGCGTCTGGCGTACTAAATTATAATCCTGGTACCTTTGATAACTATTTACACCACTGGTGGTGGACGTTTCGTCCCCGAGGGTATCACCAGCCCAGCTTCGGTGTTGACATAAATATCAATAATGTGGTCATTTTAATAAATTTCCTGTTACAAAACTTTGAATTATCGAAAAACTAAGGATTTTCTTATCCCAGGCATAGATTACCTTAGCCGTATTTGGCACAACTTTTTGGAATTTTGGATCCTCAATGCTCTTCAACTTTGTACTTGTTTGGCTTTATGAATATTTTGAAATGAGCGTCACTGATGAGTCTTATGTAGACGGAACGCGCGTCTGGCGTACTAAATTATAATCCTGGTACCTTTGATAACTATTTACACCACTGGTGGTGGACGTTTCGTCCCCGAGGGTATCACCAGCCCAGCTTCGGTGTTGACATAAATATCAATAATGTGGTCATTTTAATAAATTTCCTGTTACAAAACTTTGAATTATCGAAAAACTAAGGATTTTCTTATCCCAGGCATAGATTACCTTAGCCGTATTTGGCACAACTTTTTGGAATTTTGGATCCTCAATGCTCTTCAACTTTGTACTTGTTTGGCTTTATGAATATTTTGAAATGAGCGTCACTGATGAGTCTTATGTAGACGGAACGCGCGTCTGGCGTACTAAATTATAATCCTGGTACCTTTGATAACTATACCATATCTGCTTGTTTTACACTTGTCATTATCGTATTACTCTTTTTAGTATCAAATTAGATAAATCAATTTATGTTACATTTAAGGACTTTTGATTGATTTGAAGAAAACATGATAATTAACATAATTATTTCAAATTTACTTTCATCTCCAAATGGTGGTGCTGTCAAACACTTTGATTTTATGGAAACACAAGGTAAGAGCATTTGAAAATATTTTTGGTCTATCATATAGACTGTATACATTTGATAAGGGGACGACCTTGGTCTCAAGTTAAATGAAACCAATTTTCAGACATTTATATTTACTTACTATTATTAAAAGATTTGGGAAGTTATTCCCGATTTTTTATGGGAAAAAAGATGAATTTATGAAGAATCTAGTGCCATCTCCTACTTTCAGTTAGACCTGCTGAGTTATTTATTTTTAATACACTGCAAATCAGGTAATTTATTTTCAAACTACCACAGAACAAACCATTTTTTTTATGATTATCAAGGCTGAGTTATTTATTTTCAAACCCCCCCCCCCCAGAATATCAAATGGTGGTCCCCTAAGCAATTGTTAGACACTTATAAGTGAAATTGATATAGATGGAAAAACCTTCCCTCTTCGTTTCGATTTACAGTTGTATTAAATATGATAATTTGAATAAATGTTCAAAATCATTAGAAAAAGTATTCTTTTAGTTTGTGGAAGGGTCACTGCATGAAAATTTTATCATTATAAAGACAATGAGGTTGCTACAGTTGTTCGTATGATCGCTTCGCTATATATATGTTAGCGGCAATAAGTAAAATTAGGCATTAAGCTTGAAACCTAGGCAATAAGCTAACGCCTAGGAAATTAGTCTTTTATCTAAATGATGTAAGGCATTAGTCCTAAATCTTATGATTTAAGCTTACGTCCTGAAATTTGTTTACAGGCATTAAGCTTTATACCTAAAATATAAATGAGAGTTATTAAAAGACATTATTCGTTGAAATAAAAATACATTTGTTACATAATAACATAAGATAACTTAATTTTAATACGTCGCTGCCGGAAGTAAAATCACTAATAAAGTGTATTATAAATATTAAAACTCATCAAATAATACCTTAAAAATAAAAAAAATAAAACATGATAGAAATATTTGTTAAAATAATTTGTTATCACAAGTTATGTAACACTTAACAAAGAAAATGTATATATACTAAAAAAAAAAGAAGGAAAATGGTGTGAGCCAAAATCATATCTTAATTGTGTCTACTTTAACGCGAGTCTTGCATACTAAATTATAATCCTGTTACATTTGATCAGTTCAAACCAGCTCTACTTACATGACTTATGCCATGTAAAAATTGTTGAATAATTATTATAACTACTGTACCAAATCTCCTCCTTTTTTGTTGTTTATACAATCATTTTTTTTTAATCTATTTTTCATTTTTTTGTAATACCACAAAAAGGTATGAGTTGAGGATGTACACCTTTGATAAGCCAAACAATTCTAGAATTAATTTTTTTCTTAACCTTATTTTTTGGTTCATATGACTATAAAATATGATTGGTAAAGAAAACATGTTATTGTTGTGCTCTTCCATTTTTGTTATGGCTCTTAGAAAATACGCAACTTTAATATGATTTTTCCAAGGTTTGGCATGCCACAAAACCAGGTTCAACCCACCATTTTTTCCTTTAAAAATGTCCTGTACCAAATCAGGAGTATGGCCATTGTTATATTATAGTTCGTTTCTGTGTGTGATACATTTTAACGTTGCGTCGTTTGTTTTCTCTTATTTCTTAGTTTTAATTCACATTGCGATAAGACGTGTCACGGTACTTGTCTATCCCAAATTCATGTATTTGGTTTTGATGTTATATTTGTTATTCTCGTGGGATTTTGTCTGATGCTTGGTCCGTTTCTGTGTGTGTTACATTGTAGTGTTGTGTCGTTGTTCTCCTCTTATATTTAATGCATTTCCCTCAGTTTTAGTTTTTTACCCCGATTTTGTTTTTGTCCATGGATTTATGAGTTTGAACAGCGGTATACTACTGTTGCCTTTGTTTATCATTTTTTTTAAAATATTTTTGGGGGCTTTTATCTAGTCCTCTATGAATGACTTCGGAGTTTTATATCATTTACATTCAACGTTTTTTATCGGATATTATTTTCACTTTTATTGTTAAAAATCATATAAAATCTACATTTTTTTTCTCGTAGCAAAATCTTAAATTGATAAATAACTGCCAAAGCAATTGCAAATAAAACTATTACGAACTACCTAAATGAAAATAACTTCTTACCGCATTTATAATTTAATAGTTATTAAAATAATGTTCCTACTCCATCACTTTTATCATCAGTTGATTTATCAGTATTTTGTTTTTTAAATATATGCGCCGATTCTCAATTTTAAGGAATTCGTGAATGAAACGAATTTGACGGTTTAGAGTCAGTATTGTTCAACATACGAAAACATAACCAATTACTGTAATCTAAACAAAATATTGTCATGCAGTTATATGTATATCCATAAATGGTGGTGAGAGGGTACGAATGGTGTTAAGAGAATAGAGAAAAATAAGGGTTCTAATTTATTTTTTTAAATATGCCCCCCTCCCCCCCCCCTAAAAAAAAGAAGAAAACGGTATAAGTATATTGTTAACAGTTGGAAAGAACAATGTTCAAAATACAGTTATAATGTATCTACAGATTTGTAAAAATTATGTTTAAACATAAATTATAGGTAAAACTTATTTATAAAGCAAATCAGATCGTACCCAATAATTCTTGTGGGTTAGACAATAAATCTTCGATGACATTTACTATGTCGTTAAAATTCCATGACAGTACTGTCAGATTTTGATTTTCAAGGGCGAGTTCGCGAGTTCACACTACGGGGAAGGAGGTAACAACCCAATTATCCTTCACAAAAAGTTCTCTACTCCAAGTTGTTAATTAAGCATCAACAGAAATCAAGGGCGAGCTGTGAGAGCGGGGAAGGTAATAAATGGAATTGAGAATTGAAACGGGGAATGTGCCAAAGAGACAACAACCCATTACAGAACAAACAACAGCAGAAGCTCACAAATAGGTCTTCAATGCAGCGAGAAACTCCTACAACCGGAGGCGTCCTTCAGCTGGCCCCTAAACAAATATATATATACTAGTTCAGTTCAATAGAATGGGCGATGCGACGAATGTCTTTCGAAATACGATTTCGAACGTTAATAAACTGTGCTAGCTGCTAACGGTATGAAGTTGCAATGTTCAATGAGAGTGCATCAATGTGAGAGCGATTGTGGCAATTCACGATTTTCCAAGTTCAGGTTCATAAAACAGAGGTGAGCGATTCTCATTCACAAAATGTTCTTTAGTAAGTTGGTAAGTATTACAATATATTATTTCCAGTTGTGAGCAGGCATGGGGCGAATTACATTGAAATGTAATGCATTATATAACAATTACTTTGACAAAACCATGCATTGTATTACAATTACAATTACATTCATTTTTCAAAGTAATGCATTATATAACAATTACTTTTGAAAAGTAATGCATTGATTTAAACATTACATTTGTAAATTTATTGCTAAATGAATAGAAACCTATGTAAAACAACACGAAGTCACAAAAGATTCTAGGATATATGTATGCAGTCACTGTTCCATGTATTAAATTTTAGTATGCATGTAAAAAGTCTATTCATATTCAATACGCCTTTTACAGTTTTAGTTAATTTAACTTAATGGTGACATTACTTTTATAAAATACTTTTATTTTTATTTCAATCAAAATATTTACTCCGAATTTCTTTCCTAATTATATAAACATAGAGGCTCAGCTTAATTAATTACCAATTGTCAAAGTGGTTAAACTATTGATTATTAAACAAACTAATAAGTGTTTAATGACAATGTTCAGCTATTTTTTATTTAATAATGATTAGGTATTCTTTGATCTTTTAACAACAGTAATGATTTTGCTTTTCAATAATCAGTCGTTTTATGCAGGAAAATGCATATAAATGTATAAAATAAAATAAAATAAGAAAAAAAGAAGTCAAATCGATATACAATAATGTATTATTCATTTTTAAAGTTGTAATTTGGTCCAACCAGTAGTGATTTATAAAAGGTTGAAAAATACATAGAAAATAGAAAATCAATAATCAAATGATTATGTTCTTAGTTCTTGTAGTTAGTTAAGAAATCAAAAAAATTGTAATAGTTATACACCGTCGGCCGGAGACCGGAGGGGTTTCTTATGCAAAGTGTAAAACTAACTAACACCCGATGCTAAACCATATATTTGTTTAGATTGCATAACAAGTGAAAAAGAACGGATACTGTTTATCAAACCATGATTAATGAAAAATAAATAAAAAAGTTTATTCAAAACCCCACTAGAAACCTTCTAATTTTGACCATTGTTGACCATCTTCATTCAAACTTTGACAATAGTTTACTGATTAGATATTACAAATGTCCTAACTTTGACCATTGTTGACCATCTTCATTAAAACTTTTACAACAGTTTACCGAGTAGATTTTACAAATGTCAACGTGTCTGTTTTGCAAATCATTATTACATACACGTTGTTACCTTGGCCGTAGCTTTTACATAGTTCAAGGTTGGCCGTATCATGCATTCTTATAAAAAATACACACCACGTTCCTTGTATGCAGTTGCCAGTGTGGACGGTTATGAGACTGACGACATTTTAAGTTAAGCATTAGATTTGGCAGTAGAAATTGAAGATGATGCTATATTTATTACCCAAAATACATATCAGTCTAATGAAGGTTATCAAAAATGTATTTTGCATGTTTTATATTAAAAACAAAAACACCCCTCCCTCTTTTCCCAACTTGAAACAAACTTCCACACTGGAAGATATGTGTGTATGGACTAGAAACCCCGACGACCGGACACGCCTTACATACAAAAACCACAGTACACATGTAGAAATCCACTTTTTAGGGCAGCTATTGTTTTGTTATGGGATTACGGGAAGCGCCCCTTTCTTGTAATGCAATCATGTTGAACAAAAGCTTTCAAATGTGCAAATATGACAAGATCTGCTCCTATATAGCATTCTGTCATTTCATGTCCTTAACATAACAGACATTCTATAGAAATGTTCCTGTTTTAAAAAAAAGGTTTTTTACTGTAAATCAAGATAAAGAATTGGCCGAATTGTGACGAATGGGTACCATTGGTATCTGTTTTTAATTTCCAAAATGACGAAAATCTACGCCCGTTTTTGAAAAGCTAAAACTTGTGAACACATTATTTATTAAATTGCTGTGTATAACAATGAAAGGGAAGATTTACACTCAGAAGTAGTTAGGCGATTATTGATATCGGTTGATTATATAGGGAATCACTGAAGCATGACTGAAGTGCTCCCCACCCCTTTTAGGTCAGTCAGTGTCCCCCTTTTATGAAAAGATATGGATCCGCCACTAGAAAAGTTTCTAAAGGGCTGATATAATGCATCTTTGATATAATCAAAGACGTATACATGTACTTCCTTGGTTTAAAGCTTTAATTCATAAATGTCAACTAATTTTAGGTATACTCCGATCCTTGATTTCAGGGATAATTAGAATGCATTGAATGTTATGTGGTTCTATCGTCGAAATCTATATAATTATGGTATCCATATTTATGTTAAAAAGTTATCGGCAACGTTGGGGTACTCCAGTTGCATTCAGTCAAGATCCCCATATTACGCCACCAAATTCTGTCAATCTTTCAGTAAAATAAAAACAATTGTAGGGATGACACACTATCAATTTACCCACAAACATTCAATCCTTACATATCCTTACATATGCCAGTTGTATTTAAAAAAAAGAGTTATCTACTAGCTACCAAGAATAGTTAAATATATTCTGAGACCTTGAGTATAATTAAAACTACTGTCTCGTGAGTTTCTTAGTAAAATACGTTGATGAAAGAGGGACAAAAGATACCAAAGGGACAGTCAAACTCATAAATCTAAAACAAAAGGACAACGCCATGGCTAAAAATGAAAAAGACAAACAGAAAAACAATAGTACACATGACACAACATAGAAAACTAAAGAATAAACAACACGAACCCCACCAAAAACTAGGGGTGATCTCAGGTGCTCATTAACAAATTAAATCCTAAATCATGCACAAAGTATGTTATAATTTAAAGCTCAGAAAAACAGATGTATATAAATAATTCAAATACGCAAAATCTGCTTAAGACTTTTTCAACTGATTTGTATTCGCCTGTTTACGCGTTTACGGGCGTATTATACCGTTGTCCGTCTGACCGTCAGTCCGTCGGTCTGTCAATCGGTCGGTCCATCCGTCCGTCTGTCCGTCTGTCGTCAACATGTTGGACAGTATCTCAAAGACGCTTGAACCAATTCGCATGAAACTTTTGTGAATTGTTTATATCTGTGGTTGTGTCGTTGTTCTCCTCTTATATTTAATGCGTTTCCCTCGGTTTTAGTTTGTTACCCCGATTTTGTTTTTTGTCCATGGATTTATGAGTTTTGAACAGCGGTATACTACTGTTGCCTTTATTTATATCTCTTTCGTTTTTTTATAAATTTTAGATTGTAAGTTTTTAAGTTTTGATGTTTTGTTTTCATTAAAAAAAGGGGATTTTCAAATTTTCGGACAATAACTTAAAATCACCTTCACTAACATGCAAGTTACTTGTGTGAATTGTTTATATCTAATGACATGAGGTCCCTTTCAGATTTTTTTATTTTTTTTTAAATATTAGATTTTATATTTCCGAGTTATGGGGTTTTAGTCATTAAAAAAATTGATTTTCCAGTTTTCGAACAATAACTAAAAAAACAGCAGTTTTCATCAAACATTGGTGAATTGCTTATATTTATTGACGTAAGCTCCTTTCGATTTTAATAAATTTTAGATTTTACGTTTCGAGTTATGGATTTATTCATTAAAAGGGGGAATTTTCCATTATGAAACTATGTTGACTTGTTTTTGTATCTATTAAGATATCCTCCCTACAGTTCATCATGAATTTCTGATATAACATTGAGAAGTTATTGAATTTTTTTCTTTAAAAAAGCGACGGTCATATCATGCGCTCGTTGCGCAGCTGTTTATTTTAGATTGTTCTTATGTTGTATTCGGTTACACCACTGCTCAAGGGATGTGGAATATATCTAGAGCGCTCATTATTTGTTCAAACCCGCAATGTGATATATATTCCTGTCCCAAGTCAGTAGTCTTGGTTGTCGCTGGTTCCTGCCTGTCCTGTTTGTTTCTCATAAATTGTTTTGTTATAAGTTAGACCGTAAGTTTTCTCAAAAGACGTGTTTCACTTTTTCGACAGGTTGCCTAATATGCGGTTGGACATCTTGGTACTCGGTCAAATAACAGCAGAGCCTCAAGAAGTAAATCAAACATAATTATAATATGTCAATTGATGGGGGATCTTATACTGTTTTCCGATAATTTTTTCGTAAACTGTTACTTTAAACATTTAACAGTTGATTTCCCCAAAAAATTGTAATAATTGAAAGCGTGATTTAACTTCTTTGTGCAGTTCTTGCTTGACTTAGGATCAGGATGCCCAAACACAGAAGTCGGGGCGTTTTAATTACCGACTTAATATACATACAGAGTTTTTTTTCATTATTGAAGGTCGTATGGTTGAATACAGTTGCTTACAACCACTTCAATTGAACTTTTGTGGAATGTTGTCTCATTCGCAATCATACCATTTCTATGGCAGGCCGTTCTCGTCAAAACTATATTAAAAAATTTACACATTGAGAATTAAAAAAAAACACTCTGAGATTAAAAAACCCTAAAAACACACACTGAGATTTCATAAAGACGCACTGAGATTACAAAAAATGAAAAACACAAACTGAGAATTGAAAATTACAAACTGAGAATTGAAAACTACACACTGAGATTTGAAAAAGACACACTGAGATGAAATAAACTGAAAAACACACACTGAGATTTACTAAACTTTTTGTTTTTTAAAATATGTCAGGAGACAATTTGTTGTGAACACTTTTAACTATCACTTCAGTTCATGCTATTGGCAAAAAAATATCTATTGTTATGAATAACAATGAACTCGGCTTTCTGGATGTAGAAGCAAAGGTTTCCAGAAACCCCGCTCATTACACCTTGTGGCCAAAATCCATTGTTATTCATAAAAATAGATCTATTTAATTAACACTAGTTTCAGAAATAGAAACTGTGAAGTATAACAATAGAGCTGGGGTGTAAGCTTTAGTTAAACCTCCAACAATATGTGAAAAAGTAATGCCATGTAATGCATAAAATTACACAATTGTTTGGTAAAGTAATGCATTATCTTACAATTACATGTAATTCAAAAATTGCTGCATTTCACATTAAATGTAATTACTTGCAAAAATGTAATGCATTACCATGCATTACAATTACAAATTTTGCATTACCCCATGTCTGGTTTGAGAGGGGGCGATAAAAATTACATGAATACAAAAAATCTAATCCTGGTATCTATGATAAGTTTATATGCATTTATAAAAAGCTTAATTAAATATGAAAAGCAGTTTGGTGCTATACCTTTACATGAAGTTACTTAGTACCTTGTTTTGTTAAAAACACAACGAATGAACACAGTGTTCTTGAAATTGATTGTGTTAACTATCAAAAAGTGCGAAAAATGACATGATATTTGGACAATATGAAATCATTTTTGCTTCTCTTTTCGACACTTCATAAGTACGACATAGCATACTACGTTCGAAATTATAAACAATTATACAAAAAGCCAACAATGATTTAAATTCAAAACGATATGTAGAAATTGTTTATACTTATCAAAATGATAAATTTGATAGCTAAACCGTCTAATTTTCCATTTACTAAGCGTATTAAGTATGATTGTTAATGCCAATGTTATTCTGTTATGAAGTATCGATCGTTATCAAGAATTGATGTTATTTATTATTATCATTTATGAATAATAATCATTATAAATTTCAATTCATGTTATTCCTGTTTTACTGATTATCTCTTACATGATAAACACAACGTGGAAATAATACCAGAGAAGAGTTGATAATAAATATGTTACCTGCAGCATACTTTGTTTTCCGAATTCATTATCAATAGTTTGAACTTAAGCTTGGCGCAATCATCCCTACGTGATTAAGGGATTATAGTTTAAAAGATAAAAAAGGGATGATTTCAAGTCGGAAATCATTATAAAAGAGGGACTAAAGATATCAGAGGGACAGTCAAACTCATAAATTCAAAATACACCTACAACGCCATGGCTAAAATATAAAAAGACAAACAGACAACCAATAGTACACATGACACAACATAGAAAACTAAAGAATAAGCAACACAAACCCCATTAAAAACTAGGGGTGATCTCAGGTGCTCCGGAAGGGTAATCAGATCCTGCTCCACATGTGGCATGTTTAAATTTTACAATCATAGTTTACTTCAAAACTTACACATAAGTCGAAAATGGTTGATAAGCACAACAGCCAAAAGGGGGAAACCGTATTGATAGACACTCTGTCAGTTGTAAGAAAAGACCATAACCAACATCTTTTGTCAGTTTTGTTTTATATCTGTGATGTATGAGTTCACAGTGTTTTGAGATTGATTCTGTTCGTTGTCATTTCAACCAAGTATTTCTTCTCAGATCTCATTAGATCTATCAGAACCATATTTGGCTGACTATATAAGACATGATATGTGTTGTTTTGTGCATGTCACTTTTAGAAGTTCGCTTAAACACACTTTTCAATCTATTCCTTCGTCACAGTTGACCGTTTATAAGATTTTTCAGCATGCCAAGGTAGAGAATCTTAAATTAAATAAATCTAATTAAGCATTTATTCTTCATTTTTAGTGCTTAAAAAATTTTAAACAAGAAAGTTGGTGATAAATATAAATTACAGATATAAATAATATTGGGACGAAGTCCCCTATTACAGTAGAAAATTCAAAAAAAAAAAAAAAAAAAAAAAAAAAATCGGGAAAATTTCCGAATTTTTCATTTTACTAATGAACTCAAAATCGTTCAATTTTTTTTTGTTGTGTTTTTTAATTTCCGGATCTGCGCAGAACGCATAACTCTACTTCCTTCTTCCGGTCTTGTTGTCGTGAGACTTTGATTAGTCTAGTAAAATATAGGAACTCGAGGAACACAATACCAATATTTCATTTTTAATCATTCTTTGTCTTTGGTATGAATAAACGTTAGGCCTACCTGATGCATTGCGTTTCTTTGTTTACATTGAACATGACGTCATAATTTAAATAGGGTCACAAGTAAAATCCCTAACAACAGAACCAAAATCGGAAACGTTACGGTATTTCCGTATCTTTTTTTTAACAAATATTTAAAATACAAAAAAATAATTTAAACAAACTTCGTCCCCATTCACAGGTAATGCCTGCCTCATATTACAAAATATTCACATTAATTTTTCAAAATGGTCACAAAGTCATAAATTTGCAATTTTTTAAAGGCAAAATGTAAAAAAAAAAATAGATATACACATCACACTTCGGTTTTGTACATTTCATGAGCAGAAGATGATATAATAGTCAAATACAAACTTATAGCCCCATCAAAGTATCATACTTTACATAAATTTTACGTAAATCAACCAAAAACTGACAAAAAAGCTACTCTTTTTTGCGTAGTTATCTCCCTTTCCAATGTTAATTTCAATAAGAAATTTAAAATACAAAATTTGAGCTTCCCTCAAGTTGGATTTTATGGGACTTATTTCTGTGTATGTTTGGTGTTTAATGTTATAGATTAGAACTAAAAAAAAAATCTGTTGCAATTAGTTTGAGTTTCAAACTTTTTTTGAGTGGACTATAATGAAAAGGAGAGAGCAAACACAGAGTAAAAGTTTATATGGAACATATTTTTCATTCCGACGGATGGTGTATCTGAATGCAATTTGTTTTGCGGCAACAATACTATGCGATCTAATAATGATTCATAAAGGTGATCTTTTTTTTATTATCGAATAGTAAAGCGAGTGTAAATGTTATTTTTGAAAATTTAAATGTTTGTTTCAAACGTCTAATTTGCGATTTTCTTTTCTGATAATGCACCAGCTTCGAAAAATTGAATTATGAGATTCAATGATCAGAAGAAAGATAAATTTTCTCTTAACGAACGAGAAAAAACAACAACATCCAAATAACTTATAACTTTTTAAATAGCCGGTGACACATCCTTTTTTCCTCATTTTTACGCAAAATACTTTCTTTCTTGAAATATTTATGAGGAAAATACTGCAAATATTTTTCATTCTTACCTTTTATTTGTTTGCGTAAAGAAAATTTATCTTATCTTTTATAACAAATGCGTGTATTTGATTAGCCTAATACCCTAGTCCCACTAGGCCACGATCGCACTACGATCTGTGAAAAAAATGTAAATATTGATGATCGTGGTACGATCGTGTAGGTCGCAATAAGGTCGTACCATGGTCGTGGTGGGGTCTTCAAGATCGTGAAGAGCGTGGACAACGTTGAACATGTTCAAAACAATCGTGGTGCGGTCGTGGCGAAATCAGGTCATGGTAGAAGCGTAGTGAGAGCGCACTAAGATCGTAGTAAGATCGCAAAGGTCGCTGTACAATCGTAGCGAGAGCGTAGCGAAAGCGTGATTCTATTCTGAGAGATTGCGCTACGATCTCACAGCGACGTTATGACGACCTTACTAAGACCATCATGTTCTCACCGCGACCCAACTACGCTTCCACTACGACTTTACCACGCTGTTCACGACCATAGTACGATTCTAGCACGCCCTTGCCGTCCTTATCACGCTCTTCTCACGACCTTACTACGTTCACACTACGACCATCATTTCTATCGTCATTTTCACATAAAATATATAAAAAAAAACTCCCTAGATTTTGTTTGTCTGAATGTATTTATCCATTTGCTCTAACGGCTCAACCATGCTTCTCGTTTTTATATAGATTAGACCGTTGGTTTTTCCCGTTTAAATGGTTTAACATTAGTATTTTTTTGGGCCCTTTATAGCGTGTTGTTCGGTGTGAGCCAAGGCGCCGTATTGAAGGCCGTATCTTGACCTATAATGGTTTTCTTTTATAGATTATTACGTTGATGGAGAGTTGTCTCATTGGCACTCATACCACATCTTCCTATATATATTGACACATCTGTGTCATCTCTTCTATCGATCACTAAAATATCGTCATTTGAGCTTTATGGACCAGCAATAGGTTGTAATTTAGGTTTGATTGGTCGTTCCGACATCTCTTGATGACAAGTATAATACTACTTATGTGTATAGTATCAGTTTAATTGGAGTCTGGAGCTGGCATGTCAGTAAACTGCTAGTAGTCTGTTGTTATTTATGTATTATTGTCATTTTGTTTGATATTTTCTTTAGTCACATCTTCTGACATCAGACTCGGACTTCTCTTGAACTGAATTTTAATGTGCGTATTGTTATGCGTTTACTTTTCTTCATTGGCTAGAGGTATATGGGGAGGGTTGAGATCTCACAAACATGTTTAACCCCACTAATGTTGCGCCTGTCCCAAGTCAGGAGTCTTGTACTATTTTTAATTTTAGTTTCTTGGAGTTTAGTATGGCGTTCATACTTTGCTCCCTCTGCCTCTACATCAACCCCTACCACCACGCCCACGTGTTCTAGTAGATTTTGGTGGCATGACTGTATTGTTTCCGAGAAATCTCCGTTTTAATCAGAAATAGAAGGAATGGAACTATATTGATATGAAACACGATATTGACGGTATTGCTGATAACGTAGTAAGATCGCGGTATGAACGTAGTATAATCGTGGTAAGAACGTGCTATAATCGCAGTAAGATCGTGTTGCAATCGGATAACTCGTGGTATGGTCGTAGTGAGAGCGTGAAGAGCGAAGAAACATCTTTATAAGCGTAGTGAGGTCGCAGAATAAGCGCGATGAGAACGTGGTTTAATCGTAGCGGGATCGTTGTAGAAGCGTAATTAGGACGTAGTAGCATCGTGAAAGCAACGAAAATCAACATTTTCATGCCGTTCATACCGCGACCTCACCACGATCTAAATTTATTTTAGATCGCGGTGAGCGTGGTGCGATCGTGGTCTAGTGGGACTGGGGCTTAACCAAAACTATGCCACTATAGTCCGACATTTCCTTTGGCTATTTGCTAATTAATCAATTTAGTTTGTAAGACAAAAACAACGAGTATCGATCTTTTTTAAAAAAAATAAATCTAACACTAGGAAAATGTTTAACGTGTGACTTTATAACTTGGTTCTGATGTCAAATAACTCGAGTTAATATCCAATTCTTACTTGAAATGACATATTTGAGTGTTGTATTTTCTAGGTAGTCATAAAATCTCTTTTAAAACTACCTCCAATAGTTGTGCCGCCGATTATACAAAAAAAAAAAAGATATTATCAACAAGAAAATATTTAAAGACCACCAGAATATTAACAATCACAGCAAGTGCTATGTCATTGTTTTAAGTGTTAGTGTGAACGTTTGACTTATTAAATGCAGAATGTTTAAAATTGAGAGAGGCTCATTTTGTTTTGTAAACGGGCTATGGATCTCTTAAAGCACAAGATCAGATACCATCTCAGAAAAAATTAAAACGACGGACGTTATTTTAATTGTTGTATTTTGATAAGGGATTCAGGTTAAAAATAGCCTGGTTCAAATAGTACACACTATACTGGTTACTAAAAAGGAAAATCACCAAAATACTGAACTCTGAAGAAAACTAAAAACGGAAAATTGTGAATCGAATCGCAAACTCAAACGATAAAACACACCAAAACGAATAGACAACAACTGTAATATTCCTGACGTGGTTAAGACATTTTCAAATGTAGAAAGTGCAAGAATGAAAAATGCAACTACATTATACTGCTGCTTAATAGTCTTAATAAGCAAAAAAGCGAGACAATATGATATGATGTTTCCGGCGTCGTCGTCGTCGTTACTGGGGGCGGCAGCAGCTGTGTCGTCATTAATGCATTAAATTCCGATTTGATCAGTGCATGAGTAACCACTAGTGGTATGCAGTTGTATCAAAACCAGCACATCTCTTTTCCACGATGATTATTTGGCCTTTCTACCTCAGTCATTGTCTATTGCTGTTGGCGTGTTTGCTTAGTTCGAGTCAGTTTATGGGGACTCAATAGTGGACGATAAACGCTAATTGGCATGCAGTTGTATTAACACTGGCATGGATTATATCCTTGGATATTTGTGGAGTCCGCACCCTCAGTCCTGGTCTATTGGCTAAGCTACTTTTTCTATGTTTACCTCTATATGTTTGTGATAAGATCAGTTTATAAAAACTGCTAGTTGGAAGTCAATATTATTTAGTTTTTTCATATCTTAGCACTCATACATCTCATTTCCTTTGATTATGTTTGGCTCTAGTCCTACAGTCATGGTTTGTTAACTATGAGGAATTTGCATAACTTGCACGTTAAAGTAATGCTATCCTTAGTTTGACATACCGAACAGCGGTTAACTACTGTTGTCTTTATTTCTTGACACTTTACTATCGAATTAACAAAATAAAAACATATCTGTGCCAACAGTTATTTACACTTTCCGAATAGATATTATGACAAATTAAGGTCAGAGGAAATTGATTAGTGAATAGTAGTGGTGTCAACCGTTAACCGGTTAACCGGCTAACCGTTTGAACAACCGAATACCGAATCCCAATTTGTTTACCGATTTTTTTTCAATTTTTGTAGATTTGATATCAATTTGTATTGAAATCAATAAATAATTGTGTTGTCTTAAAAAAATGTCGTCGTTGTAATTAATTTAGACAGATCAATTGTCCAATATATCGAATGCTATTGTTAATCCAAAAATATAAAATAAATTAGAACTTGTCTCTCAACTCGGAAAAAGATCTTAAGGAAACTTCATTCATGTAATTAGTGTACATGATTTTTAGAAAACAGAAACTTTAAATCAGTAATACGATTAAATTTTACAATTTACTTTATTATTTCATGTTTTATCTTAATTGTGTATCAGAATGTGAAATCTTTGTCGTGCAATGCTTTGTCATACTTTAAAGGAAATCCTAACTCGAATATTGTAAAATGCAAATAAACGTGAATGTAATCAATATATACTTGATGGCACGAGTTACAGGCTTAATCATTTCGAATTGAAACACTCCACGTTATTTTCGGAGACACCAATAGTAGGTGAAAGAATTATCGGTTTCAGACAATATTATATTCTACGAGATCAAAGAGTTTTTTTTCAATCAGAAGTTAGTACAAACGGCACGGTTTATACGGTATATTGGATTATTTAAGTCAAACTTCTGCATGAATCTTCATAGAAAAGTCTTATACATTTGTCATACCTAGGGACAGATTTCCAATTCATTGTATTTCTAGAGCTTTCTTACAAATTGACGAAAGGTACGCACGAACGTAAAGGGAACACGTATTTTATTTAGAGAGAGCATGTGCAAAAGAAGGTGGGCAGTTCCCCTTATCCTAAAGGAACATCTTCTTCATACAAAGAGATAGAATATAAATGTCTGTGAATTTTTACCTTGATAATAGCTGACAATCCATATGTCACAATGCCAGATGCATGAGCCAACTGCAGAGGTAGTCCACACTTTTTGCAACCAGACAGACCCTCTGCAAGAACACCAAGTTCCACTATGCGTCTGCCCATAGACCAGGAAGTTTGTGTCGCAGTTGAAAACAACTGCTCTGCGACGTTTATGGGGGGGGGGGGGTTGACATCATTCGCGGATGCATAAGAATGGTCCTTCAAAACGGAAAGAACCTTGCCATCTGTTGCACATCTTTCACTTCTCCGATCTACTAGACCCTGTAGAACCTTCCGTAATCGCTCCGTCTGCTTTTTACTCTTAAAACCTTTCACTTTGCGTACCATAATAAATGTAAACAATATCTACCGGCAGACGATTGTTTACATTGCCGACTGACATCCGGGACTTTGAGTAAGTCGTTCTAATTTTATACAACCATTTCTATTTCACTTTTATTAATTTATTTTTAACTAAATGAAAATATGGAAACAATTAATGTACATTTAAACGATAATATTTATCTTCTGCGAAATATGACTTTTTCAGCCATTTTGCGACATCGAAGTCAATCGCGAGTTATCTCCCGTTGACCACTTCCAAATTACGTTAAAATCGTCAGAAGAGTACATCCTTAAAAGAGTCTTTGTTTTATTCAGTAAAACAGCATTCTTTTTTTAAAAATTTAAAAAAAAATAAATATCGCAAATAATACACGGTTTTAATATAATCAAACAGAGAAAAATAGTGTCAAATACACTTACGTCCGATACGTTACTAACGTAAACCACATTTCCGACGGAATTTTTTAGCACGAGTTTCACGATTAACATTTCAATGACATTATTGAAGTACGTAAGTCTAAATTTAACGACAAGATTCACATTTATTTTTCTTTGTTACTGTACACTTTCAGCAAATTGTCAAAGTGGAATATCGAGATTTGCTAAGAAATGATGCTACAATGTTTTTAAAAAGTAATGTTGAATAAATCTAGAAAAAAAGACTTTGTATATCCTGTTTAAATGAAAAAAGATACATTGTTTTTCGTTTTCAAGGAAGTTTAAATTAAGGATTTTCAATTAACCCTCTTCATATTTTAGTTAAATTGACATTGGGCATTATGATGACAAAGAAAGACAGGGAATGAATATTTGCGAGAAAGCGTTTCAAAGTCAGTTTTCAATTCATTCAGTAAAATGTTTTGTAGGTGTTTTATTTAGATTGAATGTCTAATTTTACAATATACAATGTATAGCACTTACCTTCTCACTTATATGACAGTCGTATCAAATTTCGTTATGTTTTACAACGATGGGTGAACAAAACAGACTTAATAAATATATGAATATATGAATACAGCATTCATCACTGCGTTGCGATCTCAAAACAAGCAATCATTAACAAAAAAGCACAAACGCATCTATCAAATAAAACAAAACCCATATTTATAGCTTCGCATGTCTGATGTCACAAAATGTAAACATCCCAAAGGAAGAAAGTTTTATGTTCAATATTTAATTAATACAATTATAATTTCACGCTGTAAATCTTGGTATACAGGGTGAAAAATAACAAGTTATTTTAGAATTAATTTCAGAAATAGGTCGAGAGAAATTGTCCAGCTTTTTTTTTAAAACTCTAAAAAAAATCCGCTTATGCTTAGTCCGTTTCTATGTGTGTAACATTTTTATGCTGTGTCGTTTTTCTCCTCTTATATTTAATGCGTTTCCCTCAGTTTTAGTTTGTTACCCCGATTTTGTTTGATGGATTAACGAGTTTTGAACAGCGGTATACTACTGTTGCCTTTTTTTAATACCTTTACGCGAGTAAAATAATTTGGTCCTTTGTCGTCCAAAGTATTTTCAAATGTATAATAGAACAATAACATACTGACATAATATTGTTGATAAGTTATAAAATTATAATCAAACTAAACATTTAATTGCACTGAACAAAGATCATTTGCGACGCTTTTTACATCTAATTAATGGCTTATCAATCTGAAATGTTGTGCATTTATGAACATTCATGTTGTTCTTTTGCAGAAACAGGCAAGGTAGCCATTTACAAACGCATGCTTCAAAATATACAGTATTTGTCGACGCATGTATATTTTGTACTAAAACTTACTTTGTGTAATTAAATTAACTGATATGCATGCAACATAGTTCAGGGTCGTGTGTATAAATAAAGATAGCTAAATACAACACAAAAAGTACTGGTACCACAGAAATCGCAGTACTTTGTGATTTACAAGAGACACCGTAACATTGACTTCGAGTTACATATATGTACGTTTATTTCAGGCAATGTCATGTCATGGAATATCATGAACACGATGGACAATCAACTATCAGATTTTTATAAACCTGCCTTATCATTGTTCAATGGCTACTTCTGACTTCCCAGGGATCACAATAATTATCACTCTTATTTGAAATGCTTTGCTGACGTGCTTTCTTAACCTCAGTTTTCAGTATGCAGTTCATTCCTAACGTTTCTGGTCGTACAGTCGTTATTCGAACTTTTTCCACAAAAACCGTTCTTGTCTTTTTTTGTAATACTCGTGCTTTGACTTTTTGGACGAGCATAGTCAACCAAATCATTAGTGTTGAACAAGTAACCACGATGCAATATATCCACATGTATGAGAAATCCTAAATTTAAGAAATATACATGGTTCATATCTAAATTAAAAACCTATATAATAGATTACAAACATCTAGTCTAACATGGTGAATACTTCTGAACACTTTTTTTGTAAATTGGATATAATTAATATTCTTGTCTTTTTATTTCTAAGTAAATACATTTTGAAAATATTGATTTATATACAAAAAAAAGTTGTTAATTGTCAATGTGATAACTCTCCAGCAGAGTCATCTTTATTTTGTTAACATTTATTTATAATAGTGGATTTGGAAACAACTTATTACAACTTATTTTAATTCCTTGTCATTTTGTTAGCCATAGTGTTGCCTAGTAGCGGAATTACTTAGTTCTTTTTTTAAAATGTCTATTACGTGCGGGGATAATACCCTTTCTTAATTCGGGTCAAACAAAAATCTGTTACTCAATTTTTGGCCATACTAATAAATGGTGTCAGTCCCTGAAAGTGTCTCCCCGGAACGGGGATCAAATCAAGCACCGTTGTATTTTTATCCATTGCACTATACACTACACTACGGATGGCTTAACCTAGTATGAAAATGTTGAAATTGAAACCTTTTTTCATGGCAACATAGAAATGACATAGCGATAGCGCTATAAACAACACAGATAATTGATAAATTAAAAGAAACAAAGAAAAACACTCAAAATTAAAACAACCCCAATTATAAAAAAATACGAGTGACCTTATGCTTCGTAATGGTATGCAAACCCTGCTGTGTTGCTCACGTAAGACTATATCATGTAATAAATCAAACTAGGTAGATCACATTCGTGTAAAAGAGGCCAATATATAGGTAACGCGATTGCAACATATTCGTCTTTTGGCCTCAAAACATTGTTGTTCGGTGTAGGCCAAGGCTCCGTTTTGAAGGCCGTACATTGACCTGTAATGGTTTACTTTTTAAATTGTTATTTGGATGGAATGTCTCATTGGCAGTCACACCACATCTTCCTATATCTATTCAATATCAGAGGGACGAAAGATACAAGAGAGACATAGTTGGAGAATAGACTGAAAATGCCATGGCTCAAAAGACGACAGGACAAATAATTAACCACAAGACACAACATAGAAACTCAAGACTAAGCAACAGGAACCCCCGACAAATTTTGAAGGTGATCTCAGGTGATCCAGAAGGTTAAGCAGATCCTGCTCAATATGTAGCACCTGTAGTAGAGTTCATATCATAACGGTAACATGGATAAATCTAATCATGACTTCTTGTAAAGTATTTGATTAATCGTTTTTTTTTGTAATTAGACTTATTTCAAGTACCAATCTACAACAATAATGCTTATTTCAAACAACTTACATCTAAGTTCATTGCTTTACTGGTTTTTTTTTTTGGTAGTCATATAATTCTTTAATGCGTTTGTATTGTATAAATAATACCATTCTTATTATTAGCATAATGTCAAAATATCAATTGGTGATTTTACTCTTTTAAAATATTGTATCGTATGATAACCCATAATTTTACTCTTTTATCAAACATAATTCATAATATGTAAAGAACATGAAGAAATAGGGAATTCACATTATATCAATGTAACTGTTATATTTTGTCCAATGACAGTTTATTTACTATATATGAATCTGCATTGTTTAACTTACTAGTCTAGTTTTTATCGCGATTCAACCAAATTAAACTTACTCTGTTACTCATGTTACTGGAAGCATCCTGATATACACATCTACAGTCGTCCTCGCTTTCAAAAACTCTAATTAAGGAACCTCTGCATCGGACTGAACATGATTGTCGGTGATCCCAATATGGACATTTGAGGAAACATTCAGTCAATACCGCTGATGGACCTTAATGCAGAAAGAACATTCACAAACATTTAAAAAAGGGACGAAAGATACGATAACCAGAGGGAAAGTCATACTCACAAATTGAAAATAAACTGACAACACCATGGCTAAAAAGTAGGGAAAAACCCAGACAAACATTAGTACACATGCCACAACATTTTAAACTAAAGAATAAGCACCGAAAACTAGGGATGATCTCAGATGCTCCATACACAAAACATGAAAAGAATAGAAATAAAAATAAAATAACAATGCCGGATGTGTTCGGCATTTTGTCAGTTTATAACATATATATAGAAGATATACATTCATCTATACCGGTTTATGTATTTCAACCATTAAAAAATATATTGTCATGTTTGAAACGAGTGCTTTTGGAAGAAACTTCTTCAATTACTCTAATACACCTACACGTGTGACGTGATCACTAGTTTGATGACCGTCATCGAATACCCGTTTCACAGATGAAAGCGGAAGCGCTCCATATGACGTTGTTTTACAATTTCATTCTCTTTTGTCACCATGATTTCTATAAGAATTAACCTTTTATACAGTACGTGTTGTCTCACCAGTTGTTGTTCACAACGAAAAACAAGTCAAATCACAAATAACTGATCTCAGAAAAAAGAAAAAAATGTCTAATCAAATGTCATAAAGCTCAAAGACAAAATTAATCTAGCTAGCTTAGCCTCTCACTTTTGTTTAAGTCGTAGATAATAACATTGTCTTGACAATTATGTGTAAACAATTCAATAAAATTGAGAATGGAAATGGGGAATGTGCCAAAGAGACAACAACCCGGCCATAGAGTAGACAACAACAGAAGGTCACCAACAGGTCTTTAATGCGAAAAGAGAGATATTCTCGCACCTGAAGCGTCCTCAAGATGGCCCCTAAACAAATATATACTAGCTCAGTGATAATGAACACCGTACTCAACTCCAAATATTACACAGGAAACTAAAAGTTTAAATAATACAAGACTAACAAAGGCCAAAGGCTCCTGACTTAGGACAGGCGCAAAACTGCGGCGGGGTTAAACATGTTTGTGAGATCTCAACCCTCCCCTATACTTCTAGCCAATGCAGAAAAGTAAACGCATAACAATACGCACATTAAAATTCAGTTCAAGAGAAATCCGAGTCTGATGTCAGAAGATGTAACCGAAGAAAATAAACAAAATGACAATAATACATAAATAACATCAGACTACTAGCAGTTAACTGACATGCCAGCTCCAAACTTCAATTAAACTGATTGAAAAATTATGTCTTCATCATATGAATATTAGGCACAATCCCGTGAGGGGTTTAGTATCATACCATCATAACATATATGAGAAGAACATAACCCGTGTCATGCCAACAACTGGTTTATTAATAATAAATGTGTTTAGTTCCGATGAAAAGACCCTATAAGTGAATCAATATTAACGCCAAAATATGCAATTTTTAATGACCTGACAAAGGAGGGACGAAAGATACCAAAGGGACAGTCAAACTCATAAATCTAAAACAAACTGACAACGCCATGGCTAAAAATGAAAAAGACAAACAGAAAAACAATAGTACACATGACACAACGCAGAAAACTAAAGAATAAACAACACGAACCCCACCAAAAACTAGGGGTGATCTCAGGTGCTCCGGAAGGGTAAGCAGATCCTGCTCCACATGCGGCACCCGTCGTGTTGCTTTTGTGATAACAAATCCGGTAAATAGTCTAATTCGGTAGGTCACATTCAAGAAAGGGGAAGGGGATTGTAGTTACGACGTAAGGAACATATCCGATATCATTTGTGATACGGTTACTCCATAACGGTCAACCAACTCATGATGGCGTCCGTAAAATTTACGAAGGGATGATTTCAACTTCACCATTTGGAACTCTTGGTTTAATAGCTTCCTTGTGAGCAGCAACCCTCTATCAAGAAAATCATGATAGGTAATGCAAGCACGGGAATATCGTATCAATTGGGAGATATATACCCCGTATGCAGGTGCTGCTGGAATGTTGCTACTTAGAAATGGAAAGTTCACAATTGGAAAGCTGAAATCATCTCTTTTGTCGTAAAGTTTTGTTTTCAACCGCCCCTCATTGTCAATTTCTAGATGTAAGTCAAGATATGAGGCCGACTTAACTGTATCTGTAGTATCCTTTATCTCTAGCTCGAGCGTTCCACATAGTCACCAAATTTTGAATTATTTAGTGAAAGAACATCATCGTATCAACAGTATCGTAACTATATCCCTTCTTAATAAGTCTATTAAAAGGTTTTGTTAGCTTCTGAGGTGAATACTGACATGTTTGTGCTTTATAAAGAATATTGGATGTGAAATACCTAAACGTATAAGAAGTCTGCATGTTGAGCTATATTTACGAATGATGTCCTTATACCGATGATAAAATTTAGTAAATGTTTTGACTAGTTTGTGATATCGAAAACCCTGGTGTAATATTTTTTTAGTAATACATAAATACACGAGCGAATCGTACAAGTTAAGATATATAAACACCGTAAGATGGTGACAAGGGAACGTCACCATCTAAAAATGGATAATTAACGATAGGATATGAGAAATCATCTCTTTTATCATAAATTTTAGTATTAAGCTTTCTGTTAATGATATATATATCAAGATCGAGGAAAGGGCAGTGGTCATTGTTAGTATTAGCTTTATTTAAAGTAAGTTCAACAGGATACATTTCTTTAGTATACATACTGAAGTCGTCATTATTGAGAGCCAAAATATAATCCAAATATCTAAAAGTATTATTAAATTTGTGTATCAGATGTTGTTTCGATGGGTCTTTGCTGATTTTTGTCATAATTTGTAACTCATAGCAATACAAAAACTGGTCCACAATAAGTGGTGCACAGTTAGTCCCCATACATAATAGGTATATATTTCAGTAACAGAGGAACAGGCGTCTATATTGTGATTCAATCTCAATTATTATAAAAGCAAACAAAATATATAAACAAACATTTACTAGGCAAAATATCGCAATGACGGAATGTTTCAATACAGAGTCACGTTATATGTATTTTAGACACACAAAAAAAAAGTTTATAGACAGAGCATTGTGAACATGTTGCTGCAATTATGATATACAACATATTACCATTGCCAACTTTGCATTTTTTCTTAAAACATTCATTTTACGCAGTCATCTGTGGATAAGTTTTCTTTTGTATTTAGTTATAAAACAATACACTTATAGAACCCAGCGTCTTAAATTAAATTGACAGCAAAATATCTGAATATGATCAACATCAAATAAAACAAATATTAAGTTAGAAACATGTTTGATAGCAAATAAGTACAATTATAAAGTATTGCTCTGTTAGATTTGATAGTTTTTTTTTACATTTTTACCTTTAATGTTTGTAGAGTTACATTCTGTGGAATATTTTTGAGGACAAAATGGGCAACAAGTTGCTCGATCGATAAAATATCTGAAAACGAAAGACATTATTGTATTACAATGAAAACAAATATATATGTATAAGTAAACGAACCGCGACTGATGATTTATTCCTCTTTGCTTATAGTTTCTCTATAGAAAATCTAATGATAATTGTGGACGACTCTGTTTGTCACAATCATAATATTATAGAGTCTATCTGTTACAGGATATGTGGATGGTCAAAAACCAAATGTCGACTTTAAGCTGTATAATGGAAAATAATAATAATAAAAAAAAAAACACTCCGGGAAATATTTAAAATGGGAAAGTCTCTTATATAATTGCAAATTCAAAACTTAAGGATATACTTAGATGAGTTTAATTGAAATTAAATAAACCAATAGTTTAAAGTTGATACTATAAGCTGGAAGAGTATTAGGATCAAAATAAGAAAAACATATTGATAGGTCATATTGTAACGTTTATGGGTCATCGTAAATTCCTCTTTTTCTATTTTTAGATACCTATATATATTAATATAGATGTCCGGTCACTTTTTCGCGGGGATCATTTTTCTTGCTTGCTTGGAATTCAATGTCCAGACTTGGATATTTAAACCTCGTCAGGGCAGTATGTCTTTAGATTGGGGAAAACTTTCTTACTGGTAAGTTGTACTTTAAATTTCATTTTATTGTATTTTGATGCTTGACTTAAATATTTATTTCTTCACTTTTGATATATTTCTTTTCAGTCTTGTGGTCAAACAGTTCTAAAATACTAATTTACGTTTCCGTTCAAGGATAAAGAGAGGGAATTGTACACTAGCTTGATATATTATGATTTCGGGTTTATAAAGAGATGGAGTTCATTTTGATAGCGATAATTAGACAGATGGTTAATCCGAGGGGTATATTGAAGTAACGGTCGCCAATCTAAAGAATTGTTCGTGCCTTACTTTGAAATAGAATTTTGTATTATCGCATAAATTAGTTTTGGGTCTTGAACTGGTCAATGATATTGAAAAACGTTTTCAGACATTGCTCTAGTTGGACTCAAAATTAAACAGGTATAGATAAATGCGATGTTTTTTTTACTGGATCAATTTTTGTTCCCTAGTCATAGAATTATGAGGTTCATGATCTAGTTTAACAAAGTCGGTGGGAACCAGTGGGTATATTTATTTCGTCTCGGAAGGTTGACGTCACAACTTGATTTATCGGATAATATTTTAGGTAAAGACGACTAGTGTACAGCTCTCAATATTTTAAATAAACAGACACCTCAAAATTCTAGTATCATATTATTTTATTCAATTAGATATCACTAAGGCCAAAAGCTTCAGTGAATTGGTTAACTTGTAATGGTTATTTTTTCACCGCATCGTTTGTCCAAAAAGGGGAAGTTCGAAAATGTATTGAAATTCTGCATTTATATTTTCACATGGAGATATAGCGATATTTATGTATTCATATTGTCATTTTCTATTAAATATGAAACTGTTTTATGAATTTTGGTCAGTTGTTCTATGAGCAAATGCATTGCTTGGCAAATCGTCATCACAGGTCATTTTTAGGTTTCTTATACCTGTCATTTATTGAATTTACTGTTTCGTTGTATTGTCGGTATGCTGTCAGAAGTCCTGGAGCGAAAGCAAACGCCGAACTTTTTCTACCAGTAACGTAAACGGCTGAGCTAACGGGATATAATGTCATGAGACAGATTATGAATGAAAAATACGTTTACACACAAAAACCCATTTACGTTGCAATATACTGACTCAGACTTTTACCATATATTTGCATTGGTATTATTTGTTGACTCTCAAATCAAAAGAAAGAAAATCAAGAATATGCTTAAATTTTGTCAAATGACCTTTTATGTCATCTGCTTTTTATGTATATGGTCTTATATTCAAAGATACATTTTGAACTTCATATTGTCCCTCGTAGAACAAATATTGCACTCGCAAGCTCGTGCAATATAAAATTCTACTGGGACAATATTCCCCAATATTCATGCAATTACCCTATAATATTATTGATTTAGTGAAAGAGTAGCCCATTTGAAAACGTTTTAGTATGTGTATCCTATTTTAAAGCAATAATGACGGTACTTTATAAAAATGATATCAACAACTTCTTGAAAGCATTATAAAATACATAACATTTGAATAGAATGCAACTTCAAAAATACTTACCTGTTTGATATGGAGTTTGCTTGTGGATAACTAAATACGAATAAAACTGTCAGAAGGATCCAAATCGTCTTGATACCACATCGCTTCATTTTGTTTTATTGTGCAGGAAGGATGATGCTGTAACTATAATAATAAAGTGTGACCCTTTATTTCCTCTTCAACAAGGAAATAAACGCATCGGAATCAATAAAGTTCTATTTTTCAACTATTTGTTATGCTTATTTCATTATTAATTCTCAAATTAAAAACAAATGCTTGTAGGTTGTATTTCTGTAAATATTGACAATGCAATTTCCCATAGGAACTCCTTTTACGGCTAAAACTGTACCACTTTTACTATCAAGTTTTGAAAAAAAATCTTATTCTAGAATTGAAACTTCATACAAATGTATGCACTACATTTTTTTGACACAGAGAGCATAACTGGGAACCAGTATGTAAACAAAATTAATTTTCTATGAATATTCTAAATCTCTCCAACAGATGCGTGGTTTGAGAAACGGCTGTATTTACAAAGTGCAACCTATACAAACATTTATTCAATTAGAAAACTCTCTAAAATGCAGTTTTTCTCACATTATTACTCATTTATCAGAATTATAGCCTTAAAGAAATCACTGTGTATACTCTTAAGATTTTTTTTACTGAACGTTTTATGACCCCTCCCCTGTTTCAATTTTTAAAAGAATTTGAAACAAGACTTTAATCATTGCCAGCTTACCCTTTTTGCATATTTTCTGATATAAAATGCCTACAACCTGTTTAAAACTGTTTTGATAACATATTGAAAGCATATCAAAATACTATAAATGTAAGGTTTAGCAGTCAATCATTACAACATTCAAGATTATATAAAGTATCCAATCCTGCCTCTGTCTCCAGTCCACATCTTACTGTATGCCTATTTGTAAATTAAAGTTCACATTTTCTATCTCAAATGGTCAATTTAGAATTCTTGTCACAACACAACAGTATCATCTGTAATCATATATCTGACACAATTTACCTAATAAATATACTAGAAGTGTTCAAACAAAGCCATATTTGCAATAGTTGTATGTATGCAGATACCAGTCTGGGATATTAATTCACTTAAATCGTTATAGAGATGACTGCTAACATCTGAATTTTTGCATAACTTCCAAGCAAAGTTATTGTTTTCTATATCAAGAACTTAAAAATCATGAAGTAATTGCAAAGGTTTGGTAACGTCTAGTAACAGCAAACTATCAGTTTCGGATTTAGTATACTAGTTACTACCTTTCTTTTTCATGTTTAGTGCGTATATAATACTACTCACACACCCAAACGGACGTCTTTTAGTCAATTTGGATTTAAGTGCTGGACATGAGTTATGCAGGTTGCCGCATATATAAAATTGAGAATGGAAATCGGGAATGTGCCAAAGAGACAACAACCCGACCATAGAGCAGACAACAGCAGAAGGTCACCAACAGGTCTTTAATGCAACGAGAAATTCGGACCCGGAGGTGTCCTTCAGCTGGCCCCTAAACAAATATATACTAGTTCAGTGATAATGAACACCATACTATACTCCAAATTGTACACAAGAAACTAAAAGTTAAGATAATACAAGACTAACAAAGGCCAGAGGCTCCTGACTTGGGACAGGCGCAAAAATGCGGCGGGGTTAAAAATGTTTGTGAGATATCAATCCTTCCCCTATACCTCTAGCCAATGCAGAAAAGTAAACGCATAACAATACGCACATTAAAATTCAGTTCAAGAGAAATCCGAGTCTGATGTCAGAAGATGTAACCAAAGAAAATAAACCAAATGACAATAATACATAAATAACATCAGACTACTAGCAGTTAACTGACATGCCAGCTTCAGACTTCAATTAAACTGATTGAAAAATTATGTCTTCATCATATGAATATTAGGCACAATCCCGTGAGGGGTTTAGTATCATACCATCATAACATATATGAGAAGAACATAACCCGTGTCATGCCAACAACTGGTTTATTAATAATAAATGTTTTTAGTTCCGATGCAAAGACCCTATAAGCGAATCAATATTAATGCCAAAATATGTAATCTTTAATGACCTGACAACAGATTCGTAACTATATCCCTTCTTAATAAGTCTATTTTGTATACCAAGCAACACGTGTGGTTCATGAACTGTTAAAACCCACATCAGAAACATATTTAGCTTACACACGTTTACAAAACTTTGAATTCAAAGTTTTGAAAAAAAAATATATAGCACTATAAGTTACTACACTCTTCATTATGTTTAAAAAATAAAATGATATAAAGATGTCTATTCTTTGTTCCTCTTTTCTTCCGTTTACTTTTCTCATCTGTTCATAGTTTGTTTACAAATATGTTGAACAAAGTTAAATCACCAAAATACCTGAGTCCAATGAAAATTCAAAATAGAAAACAACTTTCATCTTTGAAAGAAATATCATGCATATTCAGATAGAGAGTTAATCAATTTACTCTGCTAATAGACATTGCTGATTGTGGTATATACATATATTGTTTAAATACTTCCTTAAATATTTTATCAATTCACATGCCATATTGATACACTGTTTGTATACTTCCTTGACTTTGTTTATTATACATGTACTCTTTGAAGTTTTGAAATATTTGAAGTATTTCCTCCTTGACTTGTAATATGATGTAGTATGAGTCATTGCCCATATGTTATGTATACACTCATTTTGTTCTTAAAAAATAATATGTATTACGCACTTGGTCGCTTAGATATTTCCTATATTGTATCGTACAGTGTATGTGCTTTTTTTTTATTCTGCGAAGCCAACAATTTTCTGTTTGAGAGTTATCTAATTTGCTAATTTGAATCGAAGCGAATCGATGAAATTTTATAGGAGTTATCAACCTTGACCAAATAAATCTGACGATGTATATTCCTAACTCATAAACCTTTCAAAAAGATAGAAGAAAGATACCAGAGGAAAAGTCAAACTCATAGATTGAAAATAAACTGACAACGTCATGGATATAAATTTAAAAAAAAAGACAAGCAGACAAATAATATAGTACAGAAGACACAACATAGAAAACTAAAGAATAAGCAACACGAACATCACCAAAAACTTGATTCTTAGATGCTCCAGAAGGGTAAGCAGATACTGCTTCACATGTGGCATGTACCCGTTACCCGTTAATGGGCTTAATCCCTAGAACTTTTTATTTAAATTGTTCGTTGCATCCTCAAAAATTTTTAAAAATTTGGATCGAAGCGATTATCTATCTTTACCAAATTTATTTGTTGGTATGTTTTTTAAATTAATAAACCGTTAACTGTTTAACACTGGAACCCTTTTTTTAGGCCCCCAGGTCTTAACTCTTAACTAACAAAATGAGGTCAGGGTCAAAGATTAAGGTCATGGTCTCAATTTTGACCTTTAACTGTTATAGAACCTATAAAAAGTTTAGACTAAGCTGTTGCCATAAAGTCTTTAATAGAACATCCCAAATCTTAAGGCGATTATGAAGAGGCCTTTTTAAACTCTCTTTAACCATCTAGAATAAGTATCAGTTAAACATTTACGAATAGTTCCATAAAAAATAAAGAGACTTTGATGTATTTCTAACATCTTCTGTTAAGAACACAAAAAATTGGTTTATCAAAACATTAGATGATACTGACTCAGTAAGATAAATTGCGTAAAGTAATCTACCTGATATTTCAGGGAAATAATACATGCCAGTGTTAATACAAATGCATGGCAATCGGAGTTTATCTATCTCTATTGAGTCCCCATAAACTGACTTAATTACATACTGATACATGCAAACTAAGTAAAAACTTCAACAGCATAAAACAATGACTGAGGCAGAAAGGCCAAACAATCCTTGTGGAAAAATGTCAGTACTAATACAAATGCATACAGAAATCATTGACCTACTCCTGGTGGTAACTAATGAACTGACCTTATCACAAACTAAACATTGATGACGACGTAGCTGATGCTGCCACCGCCACTGTTGACGACAGTGGCGGACATATCGTATCAAGTCTCGCTTTTGATCTGACAAAGCGAGACAAGAATTCAAAAAAAAAAAAATTCAGTATTTTCGTTGCTCCGTTGTTTTCCTCTAACGTGTAATGTAAGTTTCTTACCCGGTTTTGTTATGCTTATTCGAATTACGATTATCAAGCAGCGGTAACATATCGTTGCCTTTTTCTTTTTTTCATTTTCTGCATTTGAAAATATTTTTACAAAGTCAGGAATATGACAGTTTTTGTCTATGTGTTTTGTGTGTTATCGTTTGGGTTTGGGTTTGCTATTTGATAAACGACTTTCTGTTTTAAATTTTCCTCGGAGTTCAGTGTTTTAGTGATTCTATATCTTTATAACTTGTTTATTGTGTACTATTTGAACAAGGCTATTTTTAACCTGAAACTCTTATCAAATTACAACAACTTATGACAAACGCGATGATTTTAAATTTTATATAGTCAACTTTCCATTTCTGTGTAGCAAAATCCCAGCAGAACCAGCATATGGAGTATAAGTGTCTCAATTGGTACGTTACTCTAGAGCTAGCTTAAAGTACGTTAATTTTGTTGAACGAGGAATACTGTTTCTCAAAAGTTGCGAAGACAGGGCTATGAATCGATTAAATTAGGATCATCACTCAAGAAAGTTTACGGTCGCCATCATGAGCTGATTGGCCATTATGAAAAAAAGTGTGTCAGAAATCATATCTGATATTCTTCCTCAGTCATAATTACCTCCCACGATTACCGAATTGAACAAAGAAATAACACGACGGGTGCCGTATACAGTGCAGGAAATACTCGACGGCATAGCAATTGAAAGATAGTGTAGGATTAAACGTTTATGGATTTTATTACTAACTAGAACAAAATATATACTTAAATGTTTCATAACAAGTAAGAATTGGATATAGTTTGTCATTAACTCGATTTATTTGATTTCAGAAACACGTTATAGATTCATGCGTTAAATATTTTTCTTGTGTTTTAAAATTAGACAAAAGCGATACTCGTTATTTTAGTCTCTCTCACATATGCTGGTATGACGTCATATGTTATGTTCTGGTTGCAAACTTTGTTATCAGACACAAACTTTGCTGGACACCTCAAAAAGATACAATTCATCAGTACGAAAATGTTAATTTGTAAATGTGAGTATCTTGTATAATATTGCAGTAATCACATATATGCGTTGCTATTGAGGAAAAGACTCTTAGCTTGAAATAACCAAGGGAAATGTCGCACTATCGAGGCATGGTGTTGGTGAAGCCATTTTTTCACTTCATTACTCCGCTCAGTGTGATATATGCAATATCTCTACATATAAGAAATAGATTACGAACTACAACCATGATCGAATTGTCATTATAATACGACGCGTTTCTTTCGTTTTGAGATTAAACCTAGGCTCCAAATCCAAAAAAAATTGTTTGCACATGCGTATATTGACCACTGCAGAATACTGAATTTTATCAAATTGGCATATATTTACGATATTTCATTAACTTAAAACACTTCAAAATTCTTGGATGATGCAAATGCTGTTAGTAATTCATTTTTTTGGCTGTCATTTGTTCAATTCAAAATCCCAATCGCTTGGACAAAAATAATTAAGAAATAATTCTATCCTGCCATGCTCTATGCTCATTTTAACATGGGTAGGCATTATATTTGTTAATATTTTAATACCGAGCGTTAGCGAGGTATTAGATGTTTACAAATATATTGCCTACCCATGTTAAAATGAACATAGAACATGGCAGGATAGAATTATTTCGATTCTAATAGGAATATTTAAACTTTTTCACTTCGAAGCGGACCTAAAGTAGACACTTGGAAAATCGCCATTTTGATTTCATGAACCAAAAACGTTATAGAAAATCAGCAGTTTATCAATAAAAAAAGAACAGAAACATTTAAACTTACTTTTAGAATGTTTTTATTTAATTTCCTAGCGAGCAGCACCAACAAAAATGTACATTTTGATCTCTGTCGTTGTTCAAAATTCACCTGACGTTGCAATTTCAATTGTGACGTCAATCACGTGCAGCCCTGTTCTATTTGAATTATAACATGGCTTTGTCACGGTGGGTATGGTTGTCCTGCGAGAGAACGTTCTGTGCTGGTGATTTGGTCCTGTCAGGTGCTGGTGGGTTTGTTTACGTTGTACCAGAACGGCAATAGAACGACAGTTGTGTTGCTTAATTTTTCTCTGATGCGTCATAAGTACCATGCAAAGTATATTACAACAATATTATATTGCAAAAGTCGTGCAAGTTCGTTAAACGGAATTGTCCTGACGCTGTGCTGGTGATAAGAAAAACGGTCCTGGTTCTGTGTTCCTATGTCCTGGTTCTGTGCCTTTATATTTTAGTTAAAAGTGGCATATATTCAAGATCATTGATGCTGTACTGTTATTGACTAATGACCTGTTGTCTGCTTTCTTGACATTGTTGTGAATCTGTTTACTTTTATTATGAGAGAAAAAATACCCTTATTTTTTTAATTTTTTTTTTGAATTAACTGTAATCTTATTTATTGGCCTGTTAATGGAACCCTTCTTGCCCCCTTTTAAGATAAGAAAATATGTTTACGATTTTCGGGATTACGATCATTTTGCAAGATCACCAAAATACGTTGTAATTCATACAATACTTATATAAAGTAGATGATGTGGTATGTTTGTTGTCAATGGACTTTCCATAAGAAACCAAAGGAAGTATTGTTAACAACCATACGTCATCGTACGACCTTCAACAATAACCCATAAAATAAAAATGTAAAAGGTTTATGCATATAAATGGAGAGCAAAAATATAGAACAAAAGACTTTCTGAGCGTTTGAATCATATGTCTTTAGCAGCTTAAAACACATTTGTTTGTGAACAATTTAGTGCTGACTATAAGAATGACAATAGTATTGCGGGTTTGTTTGGGTTTTTTTTTTTTTTTTGGGGGGGGGGGGGGGGGGGATGGGGGATAAGTTAGAGCGAGGTTACAGTGAAAGTTTTAAGCTTTGAATAGTTTCCCGTAAGATTTAAAAGTTGTATTTTAAAAGAAAAATGCATTTTATAGCTAGTAAGAACCACTTGCTGTATCTGTAAGATTTTTTCATCATAATTTTTTTGTCTGAACGGTTATCAGGTATTTTTCTTCGAAAGTTCGATAGAACACTAAAAAAAATCACTATTCAATGAAAGGGCAGACTAGAATATGTCAATTTCAAAAATTAAAATACCTCGTAGCTTCATACTACCAATTGAGTATAAAACAAGTGTATAAGTTTAAAAAAAAAATTCTTAGATTAAACACCTACATTTAACTTTAAAAGGTCATAACAGTTTAAAACAATACAAATCTGGCTTAATTTCAACTGGTTATCAACCCGAATCGCTATAAGATCATATATAAGCTCCCCTGTGTCGAGGGGTCGTGTGAGGTTCATGTATTGTCTTAACGTCCGCAATTACAAAAAGATATAATCTGAAATTACTTGACCAAATGTTACCAAATGATTTTTCAAGAGTGAATCTAGGAAAAACAATATGCATTAACAAACATGACCACTGTCTGTTAAAATGTATTCGAGTTTTTAGTTACAGCCGATTCCATTGAGTATGTAGGCAGGGGTTATATCTTTGGTTAGCTTGCTTGTTAGCTAAACCGTGAATTCATTGTTAGGTAAGGTATACTACCCTCCTTTCGAAGTAGCCTGGTCCTACAGACAGAAAGATGTGTCATTTGTCGGACTAGTCTACACTTAAAGTAGGGTAGTTTACATAACCTAACAATGTCTTTTCTGTTCTGCAAGCAAGATAACCAAGGATATTCCCTTTGTCTACACACTCATTGAAATCGGCTTTAATATTGAAAAAGTTCAACTAATTAGGGCAAAACTTACCGAGTAAAAGAAAATCAAAAGGCCAATGTCTATCTACCTTGCACATTTCAGAAAATTCAGAACACATAACGAAACAGCTGGGTCCAGCAACATTTATAAGCAATTTAAGATTTTGACCCTCACAGTTTCCATTCACCACAAATATTCTCGTTACAACGAATCATTTTAAATACAAAAATACCAGTTGCAGCCTTTTGTTCATCTATCAATATATGTACACGGATAAAGCTATGAAAGGCAGCAGGGTCACCAGAGTGAGGAGTCCATGTCATCTGAAATAAATGCTAGTAAGCATAGATCTAGAAAGCGACAGATAATCATGACATTAAAAAACTCTCTTCTTTTCGACTTTTTTCAAACAAATTGACACATAAAACGAATTATATAGTATTGTGGAATTTTTAACTTCTGTTCAATTCATTGGTTACACCTTTTACTAGGATAACAATCCTGTCAAGTTTGAGCTGGGTAAAATATTTCAGAAAAGAAGATGGAAATGTGAAAGTTTCCGTGCGTCAGGTGCAAGAGCATATACGAACAGCTAACATGCCTCGTCAGGGTGGAAGCTAAAAAGTCCATGAAAATTTGATTTAAAACCTTTATTCGTTCCAACAAAGTTATTGAGATTTTGTTGAGGATTTAACCATCTACGACAACAAGAATTTGTTTTTTTTTTAGAATTTACAGCTCTTCTATAAATATATGCAAAGCAAACCATTGATCAAATTGCTTGCTATGATTGTTTGGATGTTTGTAAACGACAGGTAAGTAGTTTGTTTACTATATACTAGAATTTGTTTGGACAATAAACATTAACTTCAATTCCTGTCAGTTTGTGTTTGTCCAATCAAATCCCAGTATGTATTGAAACTCCGCCTACCTATTGTTTGAAAACATCCAAGCAAACATAGCAAGCAAGTCATGACTCAATCAAAGTTTTTTTTTTGCATGCTTTTATAGAAGAGCTGTACTTAAGAATTGAATGCTTCTTTTTGTAAATTTATTGGGTTGTAAAAGCGTTGACCGAAGTTCATTTTGTATGAAGTGCGGAAGCGCTTCATTCTAAAAATGTGCGCACGGTCAACGCTTTTACAACCCTATAAAGTTACAAAAAGAAGCATTCAATACTTATAATTACATTTTTTAGCTATGATCATGAAAACACGAATTTTATATTTTTTTTTTTATTTAATTCACCTGTGCACTTTACTGTTGGACCACGTGTTATCATGAATGAAAAGTTGTATTGAGCATTGCAACTGCTTACGGAATAACACGTGATGTGCAGTTAGCCAATCAGAATAAAGTACTATAATGAAACATACATCTAATGTAATTATTATATAATACAAAGAAGCGTTTAAGTCTTTCGCCAAAAAATACTATCAATTTCTTTTTGTCCTATGTAAACTTCCGTACCATTTCCTTCCAATTTTGATCATTAAATTGAACTGTAAAATATTTCTTGGTACCTTCTTAATTCCTTTATAAATCTTATGTAAACATAATAATGACAATAACTGTTGTGAGCACAAGATTCATTGCACACTTTTAAAGTTCTGCTTCATCAAACATTAAAATGTGAACTTAAGTTTTGAGACTTTTTTAATCGACACGATTGGGATTTTTGTATATGAAAACACGGTTTATCTATTAGTTGAAAATGCGGCTTTGAACTAGCTTTCAGTACCTGCGAGCATTCGTTGTTCAATAATGTGTGTCTTTGTGTTATTATTTTATGTTATAAATTGTTGTGTTGATACACCACTGTAACAATGAAGGAGGAAATGAGGAGGGTTGATTGGGTGGAAGTGGGAAGGGGTATGCGGAGCGCTAGCAAACATGTCTATGCGGCATGGGCTTTGATCATTGTTGAAGCATCAATGTAAGGGGCATTTAATATCTTAATAAAACTATTCTTATTTTAGATACTATATCTTGTTATCTGATATTGGACGAAAGATGTTGCCCTTTTATGTAATTATGTAATACAAGTTACGATCATTTGAAAACACATATTAAACAGCCAGATGGATGCACAAGAGCTAAAATAGGAGTCATAGATCCTATTGACAACAATTATCTGCCCAATTTTATTGATTTTTTAACATTTGTTTCAAATATGACCAACTTCTTATCCAAAATCACCAGCACCGTATCAGGACCCACCAGCACAATGACAGGACCCACAGTATCAGGACACGAATAAATTGAGAAAATGCTAAATTTTAATAAATTGCAATGTTTTTTTCACAAAATAGTTTTGTCGTGTGGATTGCAGTATAGAAAGCGGACTCTATGAGCATTTTTGTTTTATTTTTTCAGTTCTTGATTTTCTGAAAACGAGCATTTTTGTGTTACGCTTACTGAAACAGTTTAGAGGGTCAACTTTTTAATGGTTTACATATGAACCCATAAGAAACAAAATTGAAAATTCTCAACTGTTTTCTTCAATTTTTTATGAGTGAAAACATCAAAAATCATCATTTTCGTCTTTGTCTACATTTTTTCATTTTTACATTGATCACCAGCACCCGTCAGGACCGAATCACCAGCACAGAACGTTCTCTCGCAGGACAACCATACCCACCGTGTTTGTACCCAAAGCTTAAGAAGAACGTCATATTAGAATCACTTATATAACAATAAACCATGTTAAAACTACAATACAATATAGCTTGCATCAATTATTTCTTAAGGATGTACGTACGTGAGGTTTTTGAACTCGTGTCAAATTTGCGGACTCCTTGGTGTTTTTCCATACAAAACCAGGTAAAATATTTTGCCCCATAACACCCAATTATTTTTTCATATAAGACAAAATAGCTCATGAAAGGTTATTTCTTCTGTTTTGGGACCCAAATACTACCAATGCAATCATAAGGTAAAAGTCTGAGTCAGCCTTTTCCGGCCATATTTAAAATTTCAAATATCTCGAAAAGGAGGTCCATGACCTATTATTTTTTTTAGCTTATTTTTATCCTTGAAGAATGCTCTACCACCTTATAGTATCATTTTTAGATTCTTGATTTTATTAATTTTCACCTCACTTCACCTAAGTACATCCTTAAATATCATTTTTTTGTTCGATATAGACATGGACCTTTTATAGCTGACTATGAGGTATGAGCTTTGCTCATTGTTGAAGGCCGTACGGTGACCTATAGATGTTAATTTCTGTGTCATTTTGGTCTCGTGTGGACAGTTGTCTCATTGACAAACATACCACATCTTCTTTTTTATATGTGATAAACTTATTAGACAAATATTTTTTTAAGAACAAAACTAAGTAGATACGTATGATAATGTACGACTTTTGTATTCTTTTCTACATTGAGATGGTAAGTTCACTTTGTATGATAAAGATACCTGCTAGATATACACAGCAGGTTATGAACTAGTTATCAAAGATACCAGGCTGAACATTTGATATGTTTGATACGCAAGACGCTTGTTTCGTCTATTAAATACTCGTCAATGACGCCCAGATTAAAATAGTTATAAAGCCAAACAAATATCAAGTTGAAGAGCATTGTGGACCAAACGAATCCCACAAAGTTGTGCCAAATGTGTCTAAAAGAATCCTTAGTATTTCGAATATCCATACTTCTGAAAACAGCTAATTTAAAAAAAGGACCATATAATTATAATCCATGTCAACATCGAGGTGCTGACTGCTAGGCTGGTGATAGTCCAGGGAACGTAACGTCCACCAGCAGTGGCTGCGACCCAGTGATGTAGAGAGTTATAAGCCAGATAAATTTCGTTTACTTAGTTTATGCAACTAAATGTAGCCTTGTAAAAAAGTCCAGCTGGTTTCTGTCTGACTAAGGTTACCTCATCTCTTGATCTATTCATAAAAGATAGAGTCAACATATTTGTTTTAAATCAACCATCAAAGATTGATGCAAATCTCATGAGTAAAAAGTTCTCCAACTAATTATTACTTGATTTATTTCACTCGACTGGGCGGGGTTTAACCGGTTCGCTTATTAGACACCAGTCCATCTATAGACAGGTGTTTTGGGATACACTCATCATTGAAGTGTCCCATATAATACATTCAGTTCTGTTGTATATCTGTTCGGTGACACTGATAGGTGATTAGCAATCAATAATAATTATAACAGCAATCAACCTTATCGCACACATTTTCAAATAGACTGTCCTTATGCACATTAAATCATAAGCTCCGCCTGATCAGTTGAAATAATATTTGTGATACCTGGAAACACGTTAAACCTCGCCACATTTATTATCTGTAATCACGTCGGGAGACTTTGGTAAAATAGTAATTATTAACTGATGTTTTTCTGTGTATTGGTTTGTATAATTTGTTCTTGTGTTGTGCCGATGTAATTTTTTTCAGGTATGGTTAGGGAAATGGTGTTGTTGATGCATTCAAATATGTTTATAACCGTTACATCATACATGTGCCTGTCCCAAGTCAGGAGCCTGAAGCCCAGTGTTTGTCATTGGTTTATATCTGCTCTATCTATTTTTGTAAATTGTTTTGTTTTAAGTATAACCGTTAGTTTCCTCAATTCAATTGTTTTGTTTTTACTTTAATTTTCGGGACTTTTAAAAGCCAAATAACCTATCCAGGTCTACCAGTGATTTTTATTTTGTGTGAAGGTATTTAATGATTTAAGGACCAAAATATGACAAGGGTAAATTAGTATAAGGATAATTAGTGTTTCTCGTTGAACGTTAGATCTGCATCTGTCAGTGAATGATTTATTAGTTTAAGATTCTGATTGATTTAATCTTAATACATATAATTTGTTTCCTTTACACAAACGAATATAACGTAAGAATAAAAAGTGTTTCCAGTGTTATAAAATATCTACCAGTGATTTCCTCATAAAAATTTCAAGAAGGAAAGTATTTTTTTGCGAAAATAAAAAAAAAGGATATATCACCGGCCTTTAAAAAAAGAGGGAGGAAAGATACCAGAAGGACAGTCAAACTCATAAATTGAAAACATACTGACAAAAGTATGAGTCATTTGAATGTTTTTTTTTCTCGTTCGTATTTGAGGAGAGGTTTCTTTCGTCAGATCATTGAAAATAATAGTTCAATGTTGCATACACATAAAGTACATATATTTGGCTGTTCCTTATACTAACTATCTCATCGGGTATCCCTATAGGAACATGATATGCCCTTATTCCTTTCCAGCGCATCTACATATAAGATCAACTTATTTTATAACGATGCATGCTTCTTATTTGTAACTCTCTGCTCCAGTTTTTGACTATTGTTTGTATTTCGTTGTTTTTGTCATTATTCTAATTAGAAGGATATTCCAGTATTAACTACAAACGCGGGGCAACTATAAACAACGCAAACATAATCTAAGTTTGCAGACAGCCCGTCATGCTCGATGGACGCCAGATTGTATTATAAATATTTGCAAATATTATTAAAAGCATTATAACAATTACAATGAATATTCAAGCATTATACAATTCCAATGTACGAATTATCCTAAATACACCGAAACCAAACTATCGACTCAATGAACCCCTTCATAGACGGTCAGGAACAATAAGAGATAAAACGATATAATCGACCAAAGTTCTCTAGAAACCTCTTTCAGTGGATGCCAAGTGCGCAATCCCTTCTCCAGGGCCAGGTGCTCTGACCTACACCTTAAACATGTGTGTACTGGCAAATTGAATGCTTTAAAAATATCAACGTACTATATAAAAAAAAGTGAATTGAATGTTCACTCGTTGCGAGACAGCTAGAATGTGACCCTATGCTTTACTACCAGACAGTATACCCATTGGTCACTATGTTTAACCCTATTATATATGCATTCGACCCGTACCCGTCAATGCAATATTTTCCCGCTCTACTAAGCGAAACGCGGGAAAACACAAGTATTAACTACATACTCGTGGCAAATATAAACAACGCTAACATAATCTTAGTTTGCCGACAGTCCGTCATGCAGGATAGAAAAACACATAGAACGAGGGATCAGGAAAAAAGTTACGCTACACAGTGTTAATGACACTTTAAGCCTCTTATAAATGGAGTCCACAATATAACTATCTTTTCTTTTCTCAACTTTCAATCTCCCGTGTTTTTTCAAACATCTACTATCGTTATCAACATGAGTTGCGTCTACGGTTGCTCCACCAGAACGAAGAGAATGTAAACCTAAATTTAAATTACCAGAGACTGATTTAAGTCTAGAAATAATGGTCTCTCTAGCTGACGTGTAATAAAGCTTTTCATTTTGTATTTACAAGACCTCCCAAGACCTCCCAAGACGATCTAAAAACAGGTCTGAACAAAAACATTTCTGACCCCCCAACAAAGCCTGCTAGCCGAAAATATTTCAAATACATATTAAAAGGACAAGGCACTGAAAAACTTTTAACATTGCTAAAAAATAAACAGCTTAATTCATCATATCTTAGAAAACCTGCAAACCCTAATAAAGTCATAGTTTAATCCCTTACAATCAACAAATCTTCTGATTCTGTTGTATCACCATATTAGTAGTAACCGGTTCTTTTTTTTAGTAACAGTTTTGTAAGCCGTACGTTTTGCAGCTTCCTGTATAGATGAAACAACTGAGTTTTCTGTAGGATCCGCCAAACCATTGATCTCGTGTCCCCATTTAATCCCGTACTAAGCATTGTCAATAGGGTCAAAAGTCGAACCTTGATCAAGCAAATGAGTAAAATAAAGTGCAATATGAATAGATTGGGCTGGCGAAGCTGTCTGTAATCTTGTCCTTGGCCGACTCGATACTGTCCTTTGTGAGATGTTCCTGAGTTAGTTCACTGTTAGCTTCCTTGAACTTCACCAAAACTTTACTGTTATGTTTGTGTTGTTCCTCGTTCCCCCTTTTTCTTGAACTTGTAATTATCGGACAACATCTCGTCTAGCTTTGCCAATTGGGATTCTACTAACGCCTTTTGAGTAGACTGGACATTTTGTAGAAACATTCCAGGCGGTTAGCTAGAAGGGTGGTCATGCTATCCAATATTGTTGTCTGGGCAGTCTGCAATGCAGCTTGAACTTCATTTTGAATCTCGGATCGAATGTTGGCGTCCATCTTAAGTTAAGAGTCACTCGTTGCACGACAGCTAGAAAGTGACCCTATGCTTTACTACCAGAAAGTATGCCCATCGGTCACTATGTGTGACCCCATTATATATTCATACGACCCGTACCCGTCAATACAATATTTTTCCGCCATACTAAACGAAACGCGGGAAAACACAATTATACATATACACAGCTTGATTAGTGAGATGATATTTTTAAATACATTACTCATAAAGGGACATGTTTAACCTGTTGACTTTTGTGAACTGTGGTTTATCTTTTTTGTCTCTTTGTTGTTTTCTTTTTTCAATCATGGCGTTGTCAGTCTATTTTCGAACATAAAGTTTGAATGTCCTTTAGATATCTCGTCAATTCTATATGCTGAATAACTGTATAAAATTTTAGAATTGAAATCACCACGTTTCAGTATGTGTTTTGTATTTTCCTTTTCTATTATTAGTAAAGCAAAAGCACATACATACTTTAACATATTATCTCCATTTTAGCTTCGACACAAATTTCACCATGGAAAGACAGGTCGTGGCGCTTGTAAAATATTTATCAATTAAATAATGATACTTAATGTCAATCGGATCAAAATACAGTTTATAAGTCCATGTATTGTGTACAAAAATATGACACTTCTCCGTTCTACTTTCAGTTTCAGATTTGACGTCTTTTCAGGAGCGCCTGGTTTTTCGAGGAAAATCGGCGGCTGATGAAATAAAAGCAAGGTAGTATTAGATTATAATAAACAAAGCATTAACACGTGATCTGTATTGTAGTGCAATGGAGTAGATGTATTCAAATTGCCCCCCCCCCCCCCCCCAAAAAAAAAATAATTACTTATGTCAATGGCAAACTTAATTTATGATCGACTTGAATACATTAAAATAAGTACTTTATTTTATCTATTTATGAAATGAAAGAATTGATATGATATTAAAAAATATATATATATAACAAAGGACACATACATGTACGCGTTGGCGACCAGTTTATTTTTGTTATGGAACGCAATGTATATGAACATGATGAATAGGAACATATGGACGTATGGACTGAATGTACAATTCCATTTATATTAAAAAAAAACAAACAAATTATTTGTTGATTTCAAGTTAATCTAAGCATTGTAATATTTCAGTGTAAAGGTTTATCATAAATTGCTTTGAAATACGAAGAAATTGTCATTTAAGTGACAAGAGATAAGTGTACTTTGTACGTACAGTCAAACCTGCTCAAGATACCACCTGTATTAAACAAACAAAACCTGTGTTAAAACACCAACAATTTTAGATCTCTTTGTATTATATTTCATATAAATATTATAAATATTATATGTATTAAAAGACCACCTGTCTTTAGAGACCACAGTTTTTCTCTCCCTTAAGTGGTCTCTTATTACAGGTATTATGCACTGTTCATTTGTTAAACCTTCTAAAACATACCTTTTCAATCTTTTGAAAGACATGCTTAGCAGATTTACCAACCACTCAACCTCATTCAAATTTACGCAGCTGTGGTGAATTGCAAAGCATTCTTTTCCCTACAGAAAATTTGTGATAAGATGGGTTATGACAAAGAGAGGACACATTAATGAAAAGATTTTACTTGATACTAGAGGCGATTATTCTTTTTTTTTGGAGATGACTTAAATATTGCATTGGAAAGAGCACATCACAGACGTTATCAAATTTCATCACACTGACTATGCACAAGATCTAAGTAGATTATATATATGGTAAAAGATAACTATTAACTTCCGACTCTTTTTCTCGTTTATCGATATAAGTTGACATTACACTGTTGTTGTCATACTTTGCCTCAGGTATATTGTAATATTAATATGTTTACCTATGTCTATTAATGATAACTTGAATCACAACTTTAACTTCTTGAAGTTCTTTTCAATAGTATCGATATTTATCACGTCAAAAAGCCTCTGGTGTAAAGGCAAAATGTTATTATTTGTCCGACATTACCGTTATGGCAACACAATAGACAAATGAACAGGTCAAAAATAACAAAATGTTTGTACTAAATTATTTTTCTTTAGTTTTTAATGGCTTTGAACTAACTAGCAGTATCTACGATTACTCTCAGATCTGTATTTAGTCCTTGTTTTGTTGTTAGAGATGTATAAATATCCTGGCACGTCTAGTTTGTGTTTTTGTTTGATATTTTGTGCATCAATCTCATGAGTTAAGCTCTTTTCAACGGATTTTATTAGCTTGTTAGGGGAGGGTTGAGCGCTCACGAACATGTTTAAATAACCCAAATCTTAATGTACCTTTCACAAGTCAGGAGTATGAACCTTTGATGTTGTCATTGGTGCATGTCTGTCACATTTGTTTTTCTCTATTTTTTGGTTATAAATTATGTTATTAGTGTTCACAATTGAATTATTTCATAACTGAATATGTCAGAGCCTTTTATAGCCGACCTCACGGTATATTTTTGTAGTCTTTTTAACTTTATTGATTCGAGCGTCTCTGATGAATCTTTTGTAGACGAAACGCATGTCTGGCGTTAATACAAAATGTAATCCTGGTACCTATGATAAGTGTATTTTTTAGACTGAAGGGTAGAGTTCATTCAACACTTCTTCTGACTATTCTTTTCAAATACTTCTAATTCGTACAAAGAATGGCACTGAACAATCCAAAGTTATTCACCATGTTGTCTAATTTTATTTTATTTTACAAGTTTAATTGATTTTTAATAAACTAGTTACAAATACATTGGCCTGAAATGTTCTACAAAGTATTGGAAAATCTATATATTTAAACATGTCTCTGGCAAATGTAGCCGCCAAGCAAGCCACCATGGTCGCACCAGACTGCATGGAACGAGTATTTTCTAGCTGCATAGAAAAACATACAATCTTGTGGTGCACTAAGTGATCCATTGGGTTCCCCGTTATCAAAAGCAAAGTAAGTCATCTTGACCATATCTCCATTATGCTTAATCCATCTCCAATCACCTCCAGGCGTATATCTGTTGATGTTACGTCCACCGACATAATAGTGTACACCTTGGAAAAAAATACAACACAAGTATAGTGTACATATGTAATCTACCTCTAACTTTTTGATTTTCACGATATCTGAGCAGGAACACCTTTATACTTGTTTATCTATCTTTCTGGTAGTTTTCTTTTAGCAAAATATTAATTGTTTAGGCGTTTTTTTCCAGAAGTTATAAGATCTGGGCAACATTTAGATTAAGAGTTTTTAGAACCATGAAGGCATCACTGTGTTTTTAAGATGAAGAAAAGCAACGAAAGCATTATGACTTTGATTTTGATGTAATTTTGACTGTGCTTGTACTGGTTTTGTGCCATATATGGCTATCCCATATCCTTTGTTTTTCTATTAAATAACACAAACCAAAGCTAGTGGGGTTCATTTTTGTAAGTGTTTAGTATTTTGTAAATAACTATCAAAGGAACCAGGATTATAATTTAATACACCAGGCGCACGTGTTGTCGTATACACAAGACTCACCAGTGACGCTCAGATCGAAATAATTTTGATTGATCAGTAATTTTCGTTCAGTAATAATAGTATTTTTAGTTTAGGGAGCTACCATTTCATTTTTATAGGGGGATAAGATGTAAATGTTGTTATGCATTCTTTTTTTAGTTGTAATGTCTGTCCTGCCTTTTTATGTTTCACTCTATTTTTTTTAGTAGATCCTGACGTTCTTTTTACTTATATTGTCATCCTAGCCATTTTTTTGCAAAAGTGTCTCATCTTGCCTTTCTTTTTGCAAAAGTGTCTCATCTTGCCTTTTTTGCAAAGTGTCTTATCCTGCCTTTTTTGCAAAGTGTCTCATCCTGAATGTTTTGGCAAAGTATCTCATTCTGCATTTTTATACTTAAAACTTACGTCCTGACTTTTTTTTAAAAATTTCATCCTAGTCCCCCCCTAAAAATCAAATGGTAGCTCCCTTACCTGTCTTCATTTTTAAGAGTTCGAACTTCATCAACATCGCTTCACTTAGGGTGTCAAAGGTCGCCAGGTAGTCACCACGGTGTAAACATTTTGCCTGCAACATAAAAATGAACGACGACAGATAATTGTAATTGCACTAAAAAAAAATATTTTCTTAAAAGAATAATAACAGCAAGATAAGACCCGTTTATCAGGAATTGTAAGTAAGCTTTTCATCTTGTATTTTTTTTTTTACTATTTATATCTATGTATTTATCTATATTTTGTATGCATGTTTAAACTTTTCTGTAACTTTTGTATCACATGGTTTTATGAGAAATCTTTTTATCATAAAAGAGCAGGAAATTTCGTCAGCTATTGACGTTTTTGTTGTATTAATTTGCCTGACCTGTACTAGTACTGTATGTAGACGACTTAAGGTGCATGAACGGGAAAGGTAAAATCACGCAAATACCGAAAGTCCATAATGAAATAGCAAAATCAAAACCTAATACACATCAAACGAATGGATAATAACTGTTATATTCTTTACTTGGTACAGACATTTTCTTACGTAGAAAATGGTGAATTGAAGTTGTTTTTATATATCTAAACCTCTCATTTTTATGACAGTCGCATCAAATTCTATTATATTGACAACAATGCCTGACCACAACAAACATACACAATAGGTAGAAATGTCACAAGTAAGGATACTTCAGTCAACATTTAGTCATATAGGAACGTAAGAAAAAGTAGTTTTATTTGATTTATTTATATCTAGTTGAAGTGAACGAGGACATTTAGTTTTACGTCAAAAATTTTCAAGCTTTACAGTTCTTTATTTGAATACATTATTTTGGCCTTGTGGATATTCTTATTTCGTTTTCATCATAAAATAACTTACAAAAGCAGCATCACCAGAAACAGTATCGTTTATTATAATAAAACATCCGTTGCCTATTCGACGATAAGGGGAACTACATTGCTCTGTAAATATAAAACAGCATACATGTACCAATAGAACTATCGATATAAAATCAATACATTCATAACAAAATGCACAAACAAATAAATAAAGCAATGCATTTAATATTAAGTACGGCAGTGGAAAGTATATTCTATTTTGAAACTACTAGCATGTACTAAATTATAATGACATGTCAGATATTAGGTGTATATATCTAATACATATTGGACTTTCACATTTTTTAGTTTGAACGTTCTTAATGAAAGTACATCGAAAACAGCACCTCAGACGCATGACAAGTATACAGTGTTTTTTTTTCCATTGATTTATATAAACTCGATAAAACACAAAACAAAGAAAGCAAGTTGAATATTTGACAGACTGAAATAATGCATGCATTAATAAATGTGATATAATAAATTGATCGATTATTCAAAAATAATAGGCAATGTACAATACATGTCTTGCGAAAAAAATATATATCTTTCAAGTTTTGTATGTTTGCATATGTTTCCGAAAAGTAATTTTACGACATCTTTCACAAAAGAGAAAAAAAGGAAAAATATACCCATATGTGTTACATTGTAATTTATTCTTATACTGTTTGTCTTTTTTTTAAAGTTATATTGGAGTATCTGAAAACCATTAGACCAAACATAGATATAAATATATAGATAAGACCGTTGTTTTTTTCCGTTTGAATGGTTTAACACTAGTACTTGTTGGGGCCCTTTATATCTTGCTATTCGATGTGAGCCAAGGCTCCGTGTTGAAGACCGTACCTTGACCTAATACTTTTATAAATTGTTACTTGGATGGAGAGTTCTCTTATTGGCACTCATACCACATCTTCCTATATCTATAAAAAGCATATGTCTTATCTTTTAAATTATTTGCGGTTCATACTCAAATAAATGTTCCTGATGAAATATGTAATTGTTATCATATTTTTTCCTATTTTGTAGGAACAAACATGCTGCTTTTCAAATGTAAATTCTCCAGAATGTTCACCTACTATTTGATATTTCGTACGGTTTAAAATTTGCAGCTACTTCATGTACTCTGTACGATTGAATCAATTAATTGTTCATGTTTGAAGATACTTTTTTTCAGGTTGAAAAATACCTATAACATATTAAATCAACTAATTGTTTATGTTTGAAGATACTTTTTTTCGGGTTGAAAAATACCTATAACATAACTATCTCCTTATTAGATACATTTATGAGGAGAAAAAATTGATTTTATTACGAAATCATTTGTTGATATCACGGATAGAACTTTTGATCGAAATATACGTCACGTGACAACGCCTATTCGAACCGAGAAATGAATGGAATATACGCGACATTATTCATTAAACCGATTAATTATCATAAAGATTTTAAATCGTATAAAATATATTGACTTGCTATTTTACTTTATCTCATATGTTTGCCAAAGAAAAAGGATAATTGCATATTATGTTTTGGAGTATGACTCCAAGAGCTCAAATATCAGATTAACAAGTCGGGCTCGCTTCATATTCTTGCTTATAGTCAGTCTACAATTTTGGAACCAAACACCACACACACAAACAAACAAATTGATATCATTCTATAAGTGTTCAGTTTACCTGTAGATGCGCATTTGAATGTCAAAAGACATGACGTGAAAAATAGGACAAATCTCATTTCAGTTCTCTATCAATTGGTACCCTATAAAAAAATAGAAGAGTTTATAATTGCCTCGTTATTAATGCCTTAAAAAACAAATACTCATTGGAAACACACTCACAGTCGATGCCACTGCTGGTGGACATTTCGTCCCCGAGGGTATCACAAGCCCAGTAGTCAGCACTTAGGTGTTGACATGAATATCAGATATATTGGCTTTATAACTGTTTTGATATGAGCGTCACTGATGTGGTGTATTAAATATAATCCTGGTTCCTTTGATAAATAATCACAACATCACTTGTTAATCGAAGTCTACATTATCCATGTTATCATTTTAATACGAAACAAACACAACTTATTTGAAGCAACTCATGCATAGTCATTTGAAAACAAATATATAAAAAATACTAAATAATAGTTGAACATCTGTTAACCTTATGAACAATCATTAGTGCAAATGAGAACCGTTGGAAGGTTGCATAAATATACAGCAATATAACTGTTTGTTGTATAATAATGGCTTCCTGAACACTGGTGTTGGTAATTTATAAAACCAATTTTTGTCAAAAAGAGCAAGCGATCTTACCTGAAGCTGCTGATAATTCTTTTTACACAATATTTAAAGTACGTTTTTCTTTCGCATACGCAATTTGTTTTACAAGGACAGGAAGACAAACAGGACACCACAGATATCCTTTTACATACAATATTTTATATTTGAAATTAAAAAAATATATTATTTTTTTTTTTGCGTATTAAATACTAAAGGAGTTAACGTTCAAATAATCGCTATATGTAATTATTTTAATGCACTTTTTATAACTACTGGGACTAACTCTGATTTCTTTCAGGGTTTTAGTCATATTTTGGGTAATTAATTATTGTATGTTATATTACCTCTCCAAAGTTTGTGAGAGGTTTTGGATTTCAAAAACAGTAGCCTCGAGCAGCAGTGGCGAGAAATTAATTGTCGCGTTTCGTCTACAACAGTATTATCAGTGACGCTCAAATCAACAAATTGAAAAAGTCAAAAATAAACTACGAAGTTGAAGAACATGGATGGCACAATAAAGGCAACAGTAGTATACCACTATTCGAAAGTCATAAATCGATAGAGACAAAGACAAATCCGGGGGAAACACATTAACTGAAAGACGAAAACAACGAAACAACAGAAAGCCTAAACTGAACAAAAACAGACGACAATGCAACACTCAAATAAACGAACTATAGGATAAAACTGCCATTTTCCTGATTTGGTACGCGACATTTTAAGAAAATTCTGGTGGATTGAACCTAGTTTTGTGGCTAGCCTAAACCTCGCACTTGTAGGGCAATGTTAAATATAACTCAACAATGACATCATTATATGACTAGAATACAGTACAGGTAAATGCAAGAGCATTCAGGACAGATCAATACACAAATAAACAATACAATATTACATTTCGACATGCTAACCACACAATAAACACTGACACGTGACACAACAAGAAACAGCAGCCAAAACAGCACAACAGAACCAGGAACTGTCTTTCATACTACAGGGTCAAAGCTACAAAAGGGACGTCACAGGTTATTTTCTAAAAAAAAAAGGTGATACTGTTCAATGTTTGTAAAAAAGGGACGACAGATACCAGAAGGACAGTCAAACTCTTAAATCGAAAATAAACTGACAACGCCATGGTAAAAATGAAAAGGAAAAATAGACAAGCAATAGTATACATGACACAACATAGAAAACTAAAGACTAAACAACACGAACCCCACAAAAAAAAACTACGTTTGTCATTTGATAAACTTTGGAATTTCGGCTCCTCAAGGCTCTTTAACTTTGTACTTGTTTGGCTTTATAATTTATTTTATCTGAGCGTTACTGATGAGTCTTGTGTAGACAAAACGCGAGTCTGGTGTATTAATATATAATCCTGGTACGTTTGATAACTATTATAACAATTACAACAATATAATTATATTACTGTGTAAGGATTTTGAGTATCAAATGTAACTACATGTATGTCGGTATGTTTTTCTAAACCAAACTGTAAAACAAATAAATCGTGTACAAATAGTTGCTTTAAACTAAAATCTGACAAATAAACTGGGTGATTAATTATCTTTACTTTAACATACGAATAGAAAATAAAAAACGTGAATTTTTTATGATTTTTGTTTGTTTAGAAAAAAGTAAAAAGTAAAAAATAAAATAACAAATGTACCAAACTCCGATTAAAATTTAGAAAGGAAATTTCGAAATCAAATGTCAAATGTCAAAATGAAAAGCTCAAACATTACAAACCAATGAATAACAACTGTCATATTCCTGAATTGGGACTGACATTTCTTATGTAGAAAATTGTAGATTAAACCTGGTTTTATAAAATAACCTGAAGGTTTATCTTAGACCGATGACATAACAATGAGGTGTTTATATCAACAATGAAATTACCTGGTCATGTATATCATGTATATATGACCGATAACATTACCTTTATGTATACATATGATCGATGAAAAATAACATTTGGGTGTACAAATGACTGAGAGGACACAGATGTAGTAAGTAGTACGTAGAATCTCATTTTTTTCTATATTATTATCAATGATATATTACATATGGAAAATTCTGAGACGGAAAGTCTATTAAAACTCTCTAGATGACGAGAACGTATAAAAACAACTGCCAAATTGAAGACTTGATGCAGACATTTTCAACAAAAATGATGGTTTTATAGCTTGATAAGCCTCCAACTTGTATGGTAGTTGTTTTAAGTTCCGTTATATTGAATAAATGTTGTATTAAATGCAAAATGACTATGAAGGTCAATGTGGGAATAATGTTGACTTAGCAGCACAATTGTTGACAACAAATACAGCAAATGACTAAACAAAAATCGAACACACATAAAATTAAATCTGACAACAACAAAGGATTTGTAATTGATATTATATTATCAATGACGCCTACAAAAAAATGTAATAACTAGTAAATATTAAGACGGCTTACCTCAACAGTGTCAATATGTGGCTTATTGGCAACTAAATGTGTTTATTTTAACACAATCAACATTATTTTTTTTATCTCATACGTAGTTAATTTAACAAGGAAGGTCAGACAAACAGGAAACCATTGACATCCTTGTAAATATTGTAATAAATGTTTTAATTATCATTATACACAATCAGATTTCAGCCGACCTAAGTTCAAATATCTTGGATTTTGATTGAAGCGAAATAAAGTATCCTGTACCAAGTCAGGGATATGACAGTTGTTATCCATGAGCTTTTGGCTTTGCCATTTAATTAGGAACTTCCCGTTTTGAATTTGAGTTCAGTATATTTGTGATTTTACTTTTTTTTCATAAAACAATGTAAAATGCCTACGATGTATATACAATGACAAGTACGATTAATTTAACCAACATGTATACAAATTTGAAAATGATATTATTTCTATGTAAATAAAAATCTTGTCACACAAGTTATTTCGTACATTTAGAAACTATATTTAAAAACCAATAAATTAAATCCCCAAAAAACTTGTTATTTTTGTAATCGATTAAAAAAATTGTTACGTGTGCTAGTGTGTTTGTTGGATTGCTGTCAAATTGTTGCATGAGTTAATCTCAAACATTTTCAAGATTTTATTCTAAATAATATATGGAAAACCAACATTTAACATTTGTCTTTTAGAGTTGTCCTTCCTTTCCCAGTTAAGTAGCCTCAATCATCAGATATTTCCAGTAAAATGACATACGTACTAAACTCGACATACGCACGTAACAGGACCGGTTATTGCTAACCCATTAATTTTGTTAAATGCGTTATTCAAGTTTTAACTACGTATTCCTAAACTATGAAACCCATTCATAATAAATTTAATCAATATCAAATATTTCTGAGATGATGAAAAAGCAAAAGAAAGCATAATTTTTTATATATCACGTGATTATTGAGATTCACTGACATAATACCCTGTATAGATACGTACCTTTACCTATCATACGATTCATTTGAGTTGTCTTTCATGGTATGGCTTTGTTTTTCGATATACTTTGCAAAATTTAATGAACATTTTATTATTTGATATTGTATTGCTTTTATTTGTTGTTATTAGATTATTGTCCCCTCTTCTTTTTGTTTTTTAAATGTTTTATAATATATAATGTCCGTGGGTATTTATTATCAGATAGATTTTTTTAGCGATTTCAGAAAAAAATGAACTCAAAGTGTTATTCAGAATATGTCTCTGTTCCAGTTATCATACTTTTTACAAATGTTTTAAGCAGCATTTCAAACGTTCTCTTCTTCTGAAGTTAATCTCCGTTTTTTTTCAACAGGGAAAACATACGTCAACGGGAAGTGTATATTTAAAAAAAATTAATACAGGTCTTGTAATTTGAATAGTTGACATATACTTTTCTTTCAAATGCAAGTCAACGAACATTAAAAAAAAAGAATCTGGTGATTGATAATAATGTTTGTAAATAAACGTGTACGCCAATTTGTTTTATAGATTGTATTTTTGAAGGTGTACTTGATTAGCAACTGATTACTTATAATCTGCATATAAACATTGGCCTCTGTGGATAGTAAACTATCGATTTATAGTACATAGTAATTGGCTAAAAATATCCGGTCCCCAAGTATCTCCGATTAAAAGCAGAGGATAATGCCAATTTACATATATGTTACATTTTTGAGACAACTATAATGTAACTTCAGTCTTTACGGGAATGTTCTTTTACTCTTACTTATCCAATTAGAAGTACATTCTAAAGCTATCACAGATATTCATTGAGTTAGCGAACATTTTAAGTTATAATTTTTGTCTCGCTTTGGAGGTACATATATAAAAAGTGACAACTATGCGACAGATCCATGGACAGGATCACCAGGTGAAGGTGTTTCACGACTGAAAAAAACATTTTATATTCATAATTATATACTTGTATATGAGCTAGACTGGTAGCAGGCTATCCCCTAATTCGGGTTCAATTATTTTGTTGGACCCCTAACCCGAATTATTCAGTCCCTCCCCGTAATCGATCTCTCCTACTAGGTCAATTTTATCGAGATAGGTAAATCCCGAGCTAATTCCGAATGGTTGATTGAAGATTTTTCATTGTCTATGCATTCAGGCATTAATGTAGTAAGCGGAATATAACGACTGAATTATTCGGGTTATTGAACCCCCTGATCAAATGACTTTTAGACTGTATTTTTCGGCTTCTCTACCAAGCATGATGCATTCACGAGTATAAGAGCCGGTATTATTTTACTCGTAGAAAGATGCGTGTGTCATAATAGTGGTTACGCTCTTTTGTTTCCTAGCATAAGAAAATGCGACTCTAAGTGTTGGGCATGTATAAAAAGGTATATGCATTTATCATCACCAGTTCATCATCCCAAATACATACTAGTATGTAATAATTGTCGCTGGATATAAGACATACATCAGTCGCAACGTCATCATAATTCTATAGCTTTTGGCTACATCTCCGTCGCCTTGAAGTACATGTATAATATATAGCTGGAGGCTTCTTCGTCGTAAGTGTTTTAACTTGAGGCTTAATTCTTGTCTGATATTTTAGCCAATTTATGTCGAGAACTTATTTTACGCATGCATCTTTATGCTACATAGCTTTTATAAATATCCAAGTTAAAAAGCCAATAGGGATCATAAAATTATATTTATCAAATGTTCATGTCACAATTAAGCCAGTAAGAAAGGGATTGACTCGTGAGACTGAAACGAATTAAGCATATAAATAGCAATTTATAGTATTTCCAAATAAACTCCATGTACCGATCTAATAGTATCCACAGTTGCTGAACACTATCTTAAATACAACTACAACTAATAAGTAAAGAATAATTATCCAGTTTATAATATTGATCAATTATGTCGTACTGTTACACCATTGTCCTAGTATAGATGTGCTTGTCCCAAGGCAGGAGCCTGTAATTCATTGCTTATCGTTTGTTGTTGTGTTTTCGTTAATTTTTTTGTACATTAATTTGGCTATTAGTTTTCTCATTTTAGTTGTTTTACATTTGTCATTTTGTGGCCTCTTATAGCTGACTATGCTGTATGGGCTTTGTTCATTGTTGAAAGCCGTACAGTGGCCTATAGTTGTTAAAATTTCTGTGTCATTTGGTCTCTTGTGAATAGTTATCTGATTGGCAATCATACAACACCTTCCTTTTGTCACAAATAAAGTATAAAAAAATCATAGACAAAAGCACATAGTGTCTGTAGGACCATTAGTGGTCAAACTGTACAGCAGATTATATGTAGTTTATTTAATTTCATTAGCTAACACGTCAGTATCACATTTCTGTGTTCTGTGAGCTACTAAATCATGCAAAAATTTCAGTATATAGTCTTAAACTTTTAAATTTCATACGAGATGCATAATGATCAGACATTGTTGTTTTTAAATAGTTTTATTTATCAAAGTCGAACGACCATCATTTTTTTTTGTGCAATACAATATGTGACTTATGCCCGGATCGAAGATATTTGAAATAGGGTGTAGTTCCCGATAATTGAATTTATACTGACGAGCTGAACAATGCGAAAAAAAGTCGAAAAACAACTTTTTGATAAATATATCAATGATATGAATTTTTGCCCACATCAAATTATCTTCAATTAAATTATAGAAAAATAACTTTTTTTTTAAATAGTCGAGTACACCTTTTACATTCGGGTGTGTTGGACTCTACTTTAAACGTTAAAAATTGTAAAACCCCCCCACAAAAAAAGGCAACCATCTCGCTTCGGAATTCATTATTTTAATATTTTCATGCTAAATTTTGTCTTGGTAGTTTTAAAATTTCATAATTAAAGAAGAACTAAGATATGGGTCAAGTAAAATGAAAAGAAATGATGGGTGTATTTGATAACAAGTTATTAACTAACTTATTCCATTATAATATTTGTGTCAATAAAATCATTCAAAGTTTAATGAAAAAATATTTAAAGATTAAAACATTAATTGGGGTTGATTTTTACTTAAAGTATATTCCAGCAAACAATGCCTGTTCTAAGAGCAAAACATGCAAGCAGTGTATGCTCCCCGCTGTCATGCTTCAATGCAATAGGACGAAATACGTTGAGTTAGGTCGGTTATGTCGAGTAAAGTCATTTTATTGGAAATCTCTATTTATCATGCAAACTCACTTTATGCTACACGAATGTGTACAAAAGTGTACAATATCATCAAAGATATGTTTCTCAATACCTACATGTATGCAATAATTGATAGAAAAGAAAATGATGCAAGGTTTCTTCTTTATTTTGTAATTATCAGACCGTCCTTCTTCGTTTGTGACCAGGTTTAAACTCGTGTTTGACAAAGTATATATTGCATGCTTCAGTGCGTTGTTCTTTGATTATCACATTGTTCATTTGTGACCCTCGTTTGAACTCGTTTAAGCCTACTCCCCTCAATTAAAAGTGATAGATTGGAGCGAAATAAAGTATTTGTTACTCATAAAATCCCTACGTTGCACATGTACTGACCAGTATAATTAATTTACCAACATGTATGCAAATTCAAAAATTATATTCTTTCTATAAAAATAAAAAAAAAATAAAAAAATAAGTTCGTATATATAGGAACTATATTTGAAAAACATGATAAAATTAAATTCCCCAAAATCTTGTTAATTTTGTAATCGATTAAACTCAGAAAAAATATGTGTGTGCTTGTGTGTTAGTTAGATAACTGTCGAAATAGTTAATCTCAAACACTTTCATATTTATGTACTAAATAATATATAGAAAAGCAACATTAAACATTTGTCATTTATAGTTGTCCTTCCTTGCCCAGTCAAGTAGCTTCTATCATTAGTTATATGTATCATGCAAGGTCAATTTAGGTTGCATTTCTGTAAATCTCGACTCTGCGATTTCTAAAATGAACTCCTTTTACAGCTAAAACTGTACCACTTTTGCTGTGAAGATTTGAAAAAAAATAATATCCTAAAAAGGAAAGTTTATTTGCATTACTATTTGTTTCAAAGGTCAAAATATAAGGTTGTGCGGCATATTTTTAACGTTTATATGACCCGTACTTCTAACAATTCAAACTTACACAAAATTTCCTAACTAATCCTACACTAACTGTAGGATTACCATATATTTCAATATAAATTAAATGCATATGTATATTTACTGGTAACATTAACATATTATGTCCCTTTGAGATGAATTATAGAGATCAGAAGTGGGAACCAGAACGTTAACAAAATAAGTTATCTATGAATATTCTATATCTCCCCAAAAAAGGCGTGGTTTGAAAAACAGATGTTTTTACAAAGTGCAACCTATATGCTATACGGATTTAAAGTTTATATACAAAAGAGTAAAATGTCAATTTAAGATATGTTTCTTAATACCTATTCATAAATAAAAAACACGAAGGTTTATATGAAGCAGCACATGCACATATATATATGATGCATGGTATCAAGTTATAATTATATAAATACAATCTTAGAGACTAACACCATGACACTTTTTACTCTAACATTAGTTAATACAAACATTTAAACTATTCGACTATGTTTAAAGTACTATAACTTGATATCTAAGAAAATTTAGTATTACAAACATACACCGATGGACTTCTTGTCATGTTATCAAATGATATCAAGTAAACATTACCCTGCGGAAACGTGGTACATCTGTTTAAACACAAAATCACATTTGATAAATGATTAGATTGTATTAAATAGTAGCGTTGAATTAGAGAAAAAAAAAACAATCCACGAGATAATTTGTTTATTTTCAATTTGAACGAGAAAATATGTTGATCTAGAGATAACATTTTGTAATCTAAACTGACATTGATGTATAGTTCATCGCCTAAGTCATCTATTTTGTTCAATAAAATATATATTAAACCATTCTCTGTGAAATTGCCTACAAATTAAGTTTTCACCTAAAATTGATTATAGATGTTTTATTGCTTGACATCTTATCCAACCGTTAAATTAAGTGGAATAACCGAATAAACGCAATAAAACGTATGGTATCGTAAATTGGATCAATGTCATGGCCATGGAAGTGAGAAATAATCATTTCTATTTTGTATTTATTATTCGGTATTGAGATAAATGGTTTACGAAATTAACATCAACTATCTAAATATTTACATATTTTTACATCTCTTATCCCAACAATTTGGTAAATAAACTCATCACAGATACCAGGAAGAAAATTTCATTTATGCAACAGACTCATCAGTGACGCTGGAATCAAAACATGTAAAAAGGCCAAATAAATTACGAAGTTGAAGAACATTGAGGAACGAAAATTCCTAAAAGTTTTGCCAATTACAGCTATGGTAAATTATTCCTAAGGTAGAAACACCTAAGTATTTCAAACATTTAAAGTTTTGTAAACAGCTAAAAAGTACATCACAAAAATACTGAACTCCGAGGACAATTCAGTCGGAAAGTCCCTAATCACATGGCAAAATCAAATGACAAAACAAATCAAACAAATGAACAATAACTGTCATATACCGGGCTTAGTACAGGCATTCTCAAATTTAGAAAATGGCTGGTTTAACCTGGTTTTACAGCACTAAACCTCTCACTTTGATAACAGTCTCATCAAATTCCGTTATATTTACAACGATGCATGAGCAAAACAGATATAATAAATAAAATAGTCAAAATATGGGTACATCAGTCATCACTGTGTTACAATCTTAAAACAAACAATTTAAAAAAAAAACACACAGGTATCTATCAAATTAAAGACACATTCATTGCATCGCGTGTCTGACGTCAGAAAAATTATACGTCACATAGGAAGAAATTTTGTCGTTCAATGTTTACACAAAACAATTTTATAATTTCACATGGGAAATGTTAGCATACAGAGTTAATAAATAAAAAGTATATTAGAACTTATTTCAGAAAAAGACCGATATTTAAAATTGTCCAGAAGTTCTGAATAATGTCTATAAGTATGATTATATCAATGATAATTGTAATCGGAATTATACGAAGGAAACTAATTTCAAGGCTTACTACACAATGCTTAACATATAGTACAAGTATATTAGTGTTCCTTTTTTGTCATATTTCTCAATATGTGTATTCATATTTATATTTCCTGGATTTTTAAAATTAAGATTTGAACGTTTGATGATGTACATGTAATTCCGGAAATTTTAAAGGCACTAAAGAAATACTCGACAAAGATACCAGGTCATGAAGTTGGTTTGTCGGACGCGCGTTTTGTTTACTTCGAACTCATTAATGACGCTCAACTAATCACTGCTGAAAGACGTATTCAAAGACGGAACTACAACAAAAAATTAACAATTTATCAACCTATCAGGTTCGCAATTTTTAATCCGTCCTTTTCATCATGTTTTCTTTGCTTGAATCAAATTCAAACGATGCGTCTTCTGACTAAGAAAAATATTTGATGCAATCAGATTTCTATTAAGAAAAGAAATTTAATGAAATTGTGTGATATCGTTGTGATATTCATACTTTAATGTTAATATTTTATATTTTATTTGTCTGCTTAATGTATGTGGCGTAACGTTCTATCAAATTAACGACGTGCAATAGGGGTATGATTGCGTCCTATTGTCAGTAAAGTTATCAGTTTTGTTGACGATAATGTACTATGTAGAATGCGTCGAACATTGAATAGTATATTTGACAATTGTATCCAAGCGTTGCAAATATTATCAGAAACTATATCATATTGAAAGCAACATAACTTCCCTAAGAATTTAGATATTGACTTTTATTTCAATATGTGACATCGTAATGAGAGAACTGATACCATAAATCATATTCAATCGTTATTATCTTATAAAAATAATCTTCAATCTCTTATAGAATAAACATGTTTGATAGGATATAAAATGTGTCAACAAAAAAGAGAGGGGGTAAAATAATCATACACATGTATTATGATATATGAAGCAAACAACACCATGATTACCAAGTTTTCTTATCATTGGGATTGAATTTACATGATCAACACGACAAATAAAACTTGTGACGCAGGGTCTGCTTATTCATCCTGAGCACCTTAGAGTAGCCCGCTTTTATTGGGATGGTTGTCTTATGTTCTTTATATTGTGTTTTGTGGACTGTTATTTTTCGCTTCGTCGTGTTCCATTTTTTACCATGACATTGTTGGTTTGTTTTCTACTTATAATAGAAATAACAAGATTTGGTACGAGTGCCAATGAGACAACTCTCCATCCAAGTCATAAATGCTAGTTCATTATAGGTCAAATTTACGGTCTGCTACACAGAGCCTTGGCTCACACCGAACAGCAAGCTATAAAGGGCTTGAATATACTTTGGTCCCTTTCAACTCTATTGAACTCCTATTGAAGGTCTACTATTCAGTTTTAATCACTGCGACATTTGTTAGTTTATTTTATGGAATACATAAATATCGGTATTCTCCATTCAAATGTGATTTTTCGTACGTCTTTTGCTCCAGAACTTTAATCGTTTAAATATTCCTTTTAAAGATTTCGAAGTTTTTTTTGCCTATTTTGTATAGAAATGAATTACAGAGTGATACAATAATGGAAACACAAATATTCACTGTAAAAAAATCATGTTTTATAATTGAACATTTTAGACAAATAGTTCTACGCTGTTGGTGTAAATAGTAGAACTATTATCATCTCTGCTTAGAAAATACCTTAACCTTGATTCCATCCGTAAATTATAGTAGTTGACTCGTGGCCAACAACTGCAATCTGTGCTACGAATTCGTTATTGGAAGTGAAATAAAATAATAAGAATATTAGAAAAAATGATATAGAGAGTATCTAATGTTATTTACAAATGGTATTTCTTTTTTCGGTTGACATTGTTCAAATCGATATGCTAGTGTATGTCCCCGTTGAACGACACGTCCCTCTTATTGTTTTAGATGCTAAATATTGGGTTTTGTCTGTCCTTTAATCGAGATAATGAGCTTCTATTAGAGAGGTGTGATAAGACAACTTATTGCAAACATTAGGTTTGTTTGGGTTGGCTTTAAAACACCATCCATGATGTCTTCTGGTAACCGTCATTCTATTTTTGTTGTACACTGTGTATTGCAATTGCAATGTTTGATTTTATTTTAAAGCAAACGAAATATGATTCAAGGAATACTCCATCACCTAGTATCGTAATGAGAATTAAATTGATGGAGGCGTCATGGTCTTAATGAAATGATTCATTTCCTTTGTTTTGGGTGTTCATGAACTTCATTCAATTCTTGAGTTATTTCCTCTAACATGCTTTGAGAGTGCATTGTCAATGTAACTTATGTAATACTACGACTATTTAATAAAACAATTATATCGCAGAATGTTTAAATCGTCATCGATTCATAATTGATAATTAACCCATGGGCACGCACACACGTAGTACGTGTGTTTTTTCCGTGCAGTTTGGTGGGTTTTTTTCCGGTTTTATTTTGTCAACACATGGAAGAAATCAACATCAATTCTGCAAATTTGTTTTCGTTATGTCCAATTTCAAAAGCAAGCTGTATTTAGAAGAAACAATTTACAAGCTTTTTTTAAATATTTTAAACGACTTTTTTGTTCTATTTCGAGAGTTTGATGAATAGTTTAACATGTTAGATTTAGTTATAAATCTAACACCTGGTGCATTAAGTACTATAAAGTAATAAATATAGTCGTGTGGAGCGTACATCGACTTTTTTCGTTCTTTTTTATCAAATAAATGAGGACAAGATGACAAACAAATTACATAAGATGGAAATGGTAACTTGTTATGGAGTCAAAAATAAGTAACCAAATAAGATTCGCATTGTTAATCAATGTACATAACTACAAAGTATTGGAACACATAAAAAGATAGATACCAGAGGGATAGTCAAGCTGAGACTACACCGTGGCTAAAAAGAAATGATTGTTGCTACTATGTTTGCTATACCATTGAAAACTTGTTAAACTTATTATGTTATTAGAAACGAGAAATTTGGTCTTGTTCTCAAAATTAAGATTCTTGTAATATAAGCAAGATATGTTTAAGAAGGCGCATTTTATTTTTATTTGTATTTGATCATGTCTATTTTGAGAATTGATAAATAGTTGAACATGTTAAATTAAGTAATAATTCTCACACCTGGTGCAGTTAATTCTATATTGTAATAAATATTGTTGTGTCGTGCGTTCGTTAATTGGTTATAAAATAAGGACATTTGTACTGTTTTAAAACAAATCATATGGTTAAAACATGTAAAAACGATTATTTCACCAAAAACAAGTAACCAAATTAGTAACCGCATTGGTACTTAATGTAAGTAACCACATAATAAAGTTTTATATGTTGTGCATAGCCTGCCATGAAAGTTAAAACTCAGTCAAAGTATGTACAAGGACGGTAAAATTACAGATTCGACAATTGTACATGGTTAAGCAAGCTCTGAAATTGTTCAGAGTCACATGAGATAACTCCCGGTTTTTGTTAGGTTTGTTTTTTCAAGTCTTAAATTTTCTTTCTGTTTTTGCCATTAAAGCAGGAGGTATGGCATGCCACAAAACCAGGTTCAACACACCATTTTTATCTTTAAATGCCCTGTGTCAAGTCAGGGAAATTGTCATTGTTATATTACATGTATTATAGTTTGTAGTTCTCTTATATTTGATGCGTTTCCCTCAGTTTTAGTTTTTAACTCGGATTTGTTTTTTCTCTATCGATTTATGAATTTTGAAAAGCGTTATACTACTGTTGCCTTTATTTTGTACACAGTAAGTTTATTTTAGTTTTTTTGTTTGAAGAGGGGTCGTTTTCTTCTCCTTTTTTTGTAATAATGTCGTGCGGTTATTTTCAACCTACTAGTATGAATGGGCCTCTGGTATCTTTGGCCACTCTTTTCATCGATCCTAAGATGCCATACTTGTGCAAAAGAGAAACTTAAGTTTGAACCAAGTCATTAGAAAATATTCCACAAGATTTATCTTTTAAGATTTTCGTCTGAGTATGAAATTAGAAATACAGAATGAAATTAGATATACATTACGAATTCACTTAACACATCATTATATATAAGGTACTCGTCTTTGGTGGAATCACTACACATATTTAAGTATTTATGCATACTTGGTATTAGATTTTGCTTTTCCCTCATAAACGATAATCAAGAAAATCACGTATAATGCAATCTATTCATATTTTTTTAATAATAGAAAAAATGCAAATTTTGTTTCAAATAAAATACAAGAAAATATGTATAATAAAAAAAGAAAAAAAAAACACTTTACGCGTATGTTTCGCTTAGTAACTAAGCATTGCAAAGACAAGACATAATACAAGATAGATTTTGAATTTTTGAAATACTAAGGCTTGCCTGAGAAAGTTCTGAAAATTAAGTTCAAACGTGAAATCCTTGTTTATATACCTAGAAAAATATATAAGTACCAATATATGATAGTAATACAAATATTTGGTATACGTGGCAATGCAATGAGACAGCTTTCTTTCAAAGTCATAATGTGTAAACGTAAACCATGATGGTACAAAGAACACGGAATCTGTGATCACATCGTACAGGAAGCTCTGAAGGGCCTACAAAATAAGGAGTGTTATGTGCAAAACTATTCAAACAAGAAAACGACCGGTCTTGTCTATATATAAAAAAACCACGAGAAACGACAAAGTCTTATGAACAACATCACCAAGCGATAACTTCTAAACATCACAGTCTGACTAAGTAGTTGCCTCATGTCGTGATTCCGTATTGCAATGCTATTCATATAATGCGTTACTGATTAATTGATAGATTATTGTTTGCTATAAGTCCAGTGACAAATATATCTGGCATATCTTTAAAGTGGACAGTAATCAAATATTACAATATGTAGGAATTGTAATGGAGATCTTTCCAGATATAGGTCAGAGAATAATTTTTACTGCCATTTGAAAATTAGGGTATTTTTGGATAATTCAGACAGTTTTTAGACAGTTTATTGTTGATGGTCAATCTCTCATTGTTGATGTTTAATCTATTTTCTATTGTAATAGACTCTTGACGGTTAAGAACTTAATCTTGTCTAGTATTGAAGATAAAATACTGATAGTGTCCCTGTAAGAGGATTTTTTTATGTTTGTGTAGTGAATCTGTTTCTATCATGTGTACATGCAACTTTTGTTTTGACACTTGGGCGTTAACTGTACTAATTGTTGACGTGTAAACTGCTCGTATCGAACACGTTTAAATTTGTATATACTTTTTTTTACCACAACATGTTTGATCAATAGGTTTTTAGAGTCATTAATCGAAATACAAGTGCATTTATTAACAATATTTTATTCTCAAGGTGAGAGATAAAAAAAAACTTGTATGTATAAGATTTACGATTCTAATTATATATAATTTAAGATTCAAAATATCTAAAAATAGTGTTATCAATCAAAAATTGTTATATTTGTACTATGAATGATGTTTTTATTGTCGTTATCTTATCATAAAAAAGATGAGACAATTATTCTCATAAATACTTGTTATCATTTAACAAAAAATAACGACTACAGCTTATGTAAGTTAATTTGGAAAAAAAAAAAAAATAGTAAATAGATGTGAAGAGAACACGTGAGAACAAAATGACCTGATGTTTTATTGATATGCATTTTTTAAAGTTTTTAAGTTATATTTTTGTTTTTGTTTCAACAGTGTATTCATATCACAAGATGAAAAATGTAAGGTCTTCAAATTTAATTTTTATAGGTAACGGCTATGCATCATTAAAGTTCTTGTTTGATGTTTTTGTTTTTGTTTTAACCTTACATCCTAGCTCCTTTGTTCTAACAAGGGTGATCACCCCTACCAGATCACCCCAGTTTGAGTTTCTTTGTTATGCAGGCTTTCATTTATTCTGTAACATTTTGGCGGGAATGTCAAATCCACTATAAAACTTATAATTAATTATACGGAAAAGACTATATATCAAAATTCACGTAGAAAAAATCCAGAGTATAAGCTGGGATTCGAACTCAAGACCTTTACAATATCAGGCAACGACACATACCATTACATCAGGACGACTCCATACGAACTATCAGTTATTTAACATACTTAAAGGAAGCAAGATATTTTTATATGTGGGGCGAGTTGACAGACCTTTATTCAGTGGGGTCTAAACCCTTTTCGTTAATAAGTGAGTTGTCAATTTGATTTTACACTTTTTCAAAAGTGGGGCAAGTTGGTAAACAAGAGTGGGGAGATTTTTTTTTATAAGGTGACGATAACGTGTTGGCCGATATGCCAGTTTGGCGAGTTGCATTGTTTGAAATCTACTCATCGTGTTCAGGGATCATATAGGGTATACATCATATAGTAATATATAAAGTATATCATAATGGTTGTGTGGCGTTCTAAATTATATTTTATGAATTGTAAATGATTTTTCGTCTAATCTAAAACAGCTGGGATGTAAAATAGTTATCCCATTCGGACTTGGTGTGTCATTGAAGATCACCGTCTGGCCTCCGGCCATTGGGGTCATCTGACACTGACACACCTTGTCCTCATGGGATATTTATGATCTGACATTTGATTACAAGGTGATAAATGAAAGGACTTCAAGTTTGATTTTGACTTAGATGTTTTCATGCATGTTAGAGGTTTGCAAAACTGTTATCTGACTTTATTCACTTCTTAATGTATGTACTTAAATGAACACTATCAATGAGACCCGATTTTCTGCTTTGGAGGGAACAAATATCAAGTTGAATTATGTTTAGGAAATATGGTTCTCAAAGAAACAATATATTTATTATGTGTTGATTTGTTATTAACCATCATTGTATAAATTCCCTAATTAACAAACAAAAACACAACAAAAACCAAAACCGAAACCAGATACATTGAGTTAAAACATTTTTCAACCAAAGACATCGGTCTGACTTCAGAGACTGACTCAAATGTGTATTGAAGTTTGACGTCTTTAGTTGTAAGATTAGACAAACATTTTAATCTACATGTAAACATCACGTGACACCAATCGATTTAGAATTGTAAAAGGTATCTTGTGAAAAAAACTACCCCAGGATAGTATCTTGGCACTCTCCCGGACTAGCAGTGTATATTTTTTAAACGTTTTGTGTTATCATATGGACTGAAATTTGTTTTGAGTTATCTTTCTTTCTATAGAGAATGTTCACTAAGAACACAAAAACGTCACTATATGAAAACGTGTAGATTTTATCAAAAAGATTAAAGGAAACAAACTAAACAATTATTGCACCAAGAGTATACAATGGATATCAAAGTAAGTTTAATAATAATAGAATCTGAATACCAAATGAATTTGCTATTAATATCTTCTGTGTTTTCGGAATGTTTTTTTCTAATTTTCTGCTCAAAATAAAATCATTTTGATCGCGTAAGGTGGGATTGTGATGTACATTAAAAATGATGGTTATATAAAAGTTACACAATACTTATTTGAACTGTTTTGACAAAATTCGAGAAACTATGTAGCAAAATAAAACATAAAAACAAGATTATGGAGTGTGTGTCTGAGCGTAAACTTCTCTGTCTCGGTGACTATTCTCCATTATCATTCTCCAATTTGTGTTGTGTGATGTATTCAATAAAAATGTGATGGTCTATTTACTTAAGAATAAACCAAAATCGACTTATATTAAAAAAATATGCGCCATCTGAGTATTGTTATTTATAGATTAGTAATGTGAAATTAATACATGACACCAATATTTTATTACACAACATGTCCCACTTTTTGAATGATTAATGCAGTGTTATCAATACCTCATTACATGCATTTATTTCAAATTACATAAACATTATAATTTTGGCGCATGTGTCCTCGAACAATGTTGATGTTAAACAGATGCATAATTACATAAATGAAATAAAATATTATGTCTATAGTGCACCTAGAAAAATGATTTATACATGTGCTACAAATTTAAATGTGTATCAATTTCACTTATCTTAGAAAACGAAATGTCATGCAAAATGAAAAACTTGTTATATAATTATATAAGAGACGTATTTGTTCATAGCAAACTATCGTATTTTTGGTCTTCTAGACGACAGTAAATGCAATTCCTTTTCTTCTGGCAGAAGTCCACTTTCTGCTGAAGGCTGTTTTTTTTACTGCTATGAATTATCATTGGTGGCCTCGGGTTTTTCACGTTCTTTGTGGGAATTTTTGTCTCTTTATCCATTTCTTTTTCATTTACCTTAAGGTGGTACTCAACACTTAATCTAAAATCAATTTGACCCGTTTAATTTTCTTAAAATTTTGACAAATTATTTCCTTTGACCCTTTTACAAAAATATAAAAAATTCAAAAAATTTGAACCAACCATTTTATCAGAAAAAAATACATTGGTTATATAGCAGTTTGACAAACACTTATTTTGATCATTGAAAAGCTTAATATTCCCTTAACAACACAACGTAATTAAAACGTTTAGCTGATTTTACAGAGTTATCTCCCTGTAGTGGTACCACCTTAATGCAAGCATAGCTGAGTTATGTGTTTTTTGTATAAAGAATAGTTTGACTAACATAAATATGGAAACATAATAAGAATTTATGCCGGATAGAAATGGACCTAGTGCAAGTGCAAATATATACATGTACATCATATCCATATATAAGACTTTAGTACATTCAAATACGAGATGAAAGTTTTTTTCTGTTTCGTAAAGTTCTTATATTAACTAAATTTTTAAACAGTTACAGACTCTCTGTAGAGATTATTTCAAAACTAAAAAAAACCTGAAAAAAATGCAGATGTATAGTCTTTCATTTGCATACTCTCGATTCATATGTTTTTTCAAATTTGATTAAACGAAACCCACTAAAAATGTATGAAACTGGATACTATAAAACCAGGTTTAATCCACCATTTTCTACATTTGAAAATACCTGTACAAAGTCAGGAATATGACAGTTCTTGTCCATTGGTTTTTGATGTGTTTTGTCATTTGATTTTGACATTTGATTATGGACTTTCCGATTAGATTTTCCTGTGAGTCTAGTATTTTTGTGATTTTACTATTTATCCATAATAATAAAAAAGACAACAGTACATTTAAACAGTTGTGTATTAATTACTTCTCTAATTCTTCGTCAATTTATCCATTTCTGCACCCAGTATATAAAAAAAATTAATCAACGTGTGGATCGTTCGATCTCAGTACTTCATTGGTTAAAATCAGATTATGACGTCAAATTTTCTTGTTTTTCCTCTGAATTTCCTATTGTGACGGCATGAAAAAGGGCGACCATGCCTGATGATGTCACATAGAAAGAATACATCTTTTTTCAGATCAGTCGCAAAGAAGGAATAAGTTTGCCTGCATATTGTTTGAAAATCATTAGAGAAACAGATTCTACCACCAAATCTCGTGTAATACGATATTTATCCACTCTCGACAGTTAAATTTTAAATATTTAAAACACTCGGGCAAAATTAAACTGTCTCGAGTGGATAAATATCGTATTACACTCGATGCAGTGGTAGAATCTCTATATATAATTTGCTAGAGGGTAGATAAAGTATGGTATCGATGTTCTTAATATTTATTTGTCTTTTAATTCTAGCTCCTCTTTTAAGTGAGGGGTATAATGTATCTTAATCTGTTAGACACAACCAAAACCTTTCACAGGGTTACTTTATTGAAGCTTGGACATTGAAGTAAAAGCAATCTGAAGTATAAAGAATATTTATTTGTTGTGAAAGAAAATATCTATTATACAATATGTCCCACTTTCTGTATAAGTTCTAAATGATTAATGAACTAACATAAGGAAGGTCTTATGTTGTTCTGTTACACCACTGTCCAAGGGGATGGGTTGGATCCCGCTACCATGATTAACCCCGCCATATTCTAAGGAAGTTCTTATGTTGTACTGTTACACCACTGTCCAAGGGGATAGGTTGGATCCCGCTAACATGATTAACCCCGCCATATTCCCTATGTAGGTGCCTGTCTCAAGACAGAAGCCTGTAGTTCATTGATTGTCCTTTGTGTAGGTGTTACTTATTTGTTTTTCGTTCATTTATTGTAAATAAATTAGGCCGTTAGTTTTCTCGTTTGAATTATTTTACATTGTCATTTAGGGGGATTTTTTAGCTGACTATGCGGTATGTGCTTTGCTTTGCACAATGTTGAAGGCCGTACGGCGACCTAATATTGTTAATTCCTTTGTCATTTTGGTCTCTTGAAGAGAGTTGTCTCATTGGCAATCATACCACATCTTTTTTTATCATCAATATCACGTGGCAATCAATGTTTTAGAATTAAGGTACACATGGCAGATAGTGGCAAAGATGTCCATTTTTAATTCAATATCAACCAGATTCACAATTGAGATAAAATGGAGACAATTTACATTACTACAAACTTTTATTTACATTATTTTGATAATCACAGAAACATCCAAAATGAAAACAAAGAATCATTTGAACTTCTATTAGACATATATGTTTTAAGGTAAAAATGGTTATATTTTTGGTGTACACATTCCTATTACATCGTATTAACTAATTAATGGTTAAATAATGGCAACAGTAGTATATACGTAATTTCTTCTCAATGTTGTCTTAAAAAAACACGAACAAGTCGATGTTTGCTCAACACTCGTACATTAATCACTGTATCGTGTTAAATGCGCCAGGTTGTATATTTATTATAGTGCTATTTTGGCCTATAAATATGCTATACTTTTACAGATTGTGACTTTGAAGCTGAGTTGTCCCTATGGCACTGATACCACATCTTCTCATATCTACAAACAAATGTATACCTGATATAAGAAATGTTAAAAAAAAAAAAGAAAAAAAAAAACAAATGGTTTGAATTTTGTTTTAGATATAATTCAAAGTATTTGGCATTAAAGAATAGTTGGGCTAAATACACGACATGACTGATATTAATTAATGCCTCTATGACACTATATCAATACATTGTTTAGTAATATACAGAAACTCCCAGTTGTTAACTGTTATAACAAATATCAACATATGACAATTGAATTGCGTGTAACGAAATATGGTCTACTATCTAATATTTATAAAACTAGGATTCATTACCGTTCGTTATCTTTACAAACAATTTCAAAGTCAATAAAATAAACATGTCTTTCAGTTAAATTAATCGTTTTGAGCTATTAACTTCCAACGAGGTTTACAATTACGAGCATGTTTAAATCATGATACAAACGACAGGTCGATATAGATTGCAAATTCAGATATTAATTACTTTGATTAAATATTCAAAACTTGTGTCACAGCTTTTTGTCATGTTAAACACATAGAAATATCGTAGCAAACACAGTTGAAGTGGTTTGATATGATTGTGAAGGATATTTATTTCTATTTTGATACCTTGGGAATGAAACTAGCTTCAGATTTAAAATAAAACATAGATACATAATGTGAATAGACCAAAACTATGTTGGCAATTATAAAAATTTTGTATTAGGACAATTGCACACTGTGTGACTAATAATCCACTAGAATTTATAGGACGTTAAAAAAAATGAAGAAAAAAACCTAACGCCTAGATTTATATCATTATAATTACAAAAATAAAACAAATCAAATAAGATAGCAAACACAAAATTCCATGCTTCTCACCTTTTTTATTAAGTCTCCCAAACAAAGTTTGGAGACTTATTGTTTTTGCTCAGTTCTTATCATTTTATTCTTCTTCTTCTTCTTCTTCTTTTTCTTCTTTTTCTTCCGCCACTTTTAAAAATGAACTTGTCCGCAGCGTTTCTCCAAAACTGCTGGTCAGATTTACTTAGGGTTTCATAGAATGTTAGACTAATATGTCTAGGTGAACTATCAATCTTTCGTTTGTGCATTTAAGTCTATTAAGGGGTATTTTTGGAGGGGGGCAGAAAGGTGGGAGGGGTTTACTGTAGAATCCTATGGGATTTGATTTTCTAAAATTTTCAAATGAATATAACTTGAAAACTGTAAGTGATAAACACACGCAATCTTCAGAAATGATCATAGGACAATAAAACAAATCACATGAAATATAGGGTGAGTCCCTGGGGGTCATCCCAACCCCCTTCAATTTGAGAATATGCTATTATCTTGTAAACGGTCCAGATACCCACCCCTAAACCATATATATTCTTGAATGGGACTATAAAACAAATCAAACGAAATTAAAGGGAAGTCCCTGGGGGTCACCCCCAACCCGTTCAATTTGAGAATATGATATTATCTTGTAAAGGATCTAGATCCCCACCTCTAAACCATATATATTCTTGTAGGCGACAATAAAACAAATCAAATGAAATAAAACGGAAGTCCCTGGGGGTCACCCCCACCCCGTTCAATTTGAGAATGTGCTATTAACTTGTAAATGGTCCAGATTCCCACCCCTAAATCATATATTTTCTTGTAGGGGACAATACAACAAATGGAATGAATTAAAAGGGAAGTCCCTAGGGGGTCACCCCACACCCTCTTGTTTGAAAACTTGTAAACGGTCCAGATCCCCACCCCTAAACCAAATATATTCATGAATAGGACGATAAAACAAATCAAATGAAATTAAAGGGAAGTCCCTGGGGGTCACCCCACCCCGTTCAATTTGAGAATATGCTATTATTTAGTAAACAGTCCAGATCCCCACCCCTAAACCATATATATTCTTGTAGGGGACAATAAAACTAATGAAATGAAATTCATGGTAAGTCCCTGGGGTCACCCCTACCCTGTTCAATTTGAGAATGGGCCATTATCTTTTAAACGGTCCAGATCCCCACCCCTAAACCATATATATTCTTGTAGGGGACGATAAAACATATGAAATAAAATAAAAGGGAAGTCTTTAGGGGTCACCCCACCCCCTTTTGTTTTAAAACTTGTTAACGGTCAAGATCCCCACCCCTAAACCATATATATTCTTGTACGGAAGAATAAAACACATCAAATGAAATATAGGGAGAGTCTATTGGAGTCACCCCACCCCTATGCCATATATATTCTTATACGGATCAATTGAAACACATCAAATGAAATATAGGAAGAGTCCATGTGAGTCAACCCACCCCACATGTATGAAAAACTTTTAAATGGTTGAGATCCTCACCCCTAAACTATATATATTCTTGTATGGGACAATAATATAAATCATAGTCCCTGTTGGTCACCACAACCCCCTCCGATTTGAATACTTGTAAATGGATGGGACCATAGGCATAGCGAGTTATGGGAGCTTTGTTTGGGAGACTTCGTAACAGCATCCAGTTACAATTACTTCTTGTCTTCTTTTGTCATTTTCCAAAAATAAAACTTGTTCTATTCTTTATTGACTTAGTGCATTCATAATGGTCATAATGTTCGTAACTTCTGGAATTTGGTCAATGAGAAACAAAATATACGTTCTGACATTCATCAGGTTAAACAGAAAAGCTCTTGTTAACGTACATAATTGTTTCCCATGTAAGCAATTTGAATTATCCCGCTTTGCCCAGCTTTTCCAATATTTGTATTTCTATCGTGATGCCAATCATAATACACAATACTTAAACGGTTCTATAGGAGTACTTGTAATGCTAAACAGAAAAAGTACTTAACTATAACATTAGAAAATAACCATATACCTGTCAGCTTATTGAAAAATGAAACATACTTTAGTATCAAATACATCAAAATTATTGAAAATTTATATCGTATTCAATAGTGTCATTATCTACGAGAAATTGGCATCGACGACACATTTTACTGCAATATTCTTTTCGTGTGTGCAAACCTCGTAGATTTGACATGTCTTTAGAATCGTTTGATAAATCTAAGACAAAATTGTTTGACAGCAACCATAGACTATAGTGCATTCATATCTCACCTGTCACGTTGTTCTATTTATTTTATGGCTTAGGCTGATTAGATGTTTTTTAGTAGTGTGTAGTATGGTGCTACGTCTCATAAACTCTTTTTGCATAGAAACTCGCCCAAACAGGTGTTTATGGCCGTATTTAACACATTTTTTTTCTAACAGTTCGAGGTATCATTCTGATGATTTTTTCATCAACCACTGATGGATTGTTAACCATTTGTATTGACAATGCTTTGCTCATTGTTAAAGGCCGTACGGTGACATATTGTTCTAAATGTATGTGTCATTTTGGTCTCTTGTGGAGAGTTGTCTCATTGGCAATCATACCACATCTTCTTTTTTTTATAAAAAACAATTAGATTTTAACAGATCCGTTTTTTTTTCTATTCATTCTAAACTTAGTTTGCTTGTACGAAAATCATAGTGTCAAAAGCCCCAAAAAAGTTAAATAGTTCTTTGAAACATTAAGGTTCTTTTATTCTCCCAAAAATGCTAAAGCTTTAAATTAAAGATTCATTTTTTTCATACCAATTTATGCGTCAGCGAAATTATCAATCCATTTCACTATATTATTTAGTTTTCTTAACAAAAAGAGGTTGAAAATATTGAAAAGATCAACTTGAAAGTGACTGAACTGGTTGAATTTGGAAGCCAGTTCATACAGACTGTCCTACTTTATCAATGACATAAAAGCCAATAATGACGACAGAAATGTAACATATTGACTTTCAGCACCCATTTACCTTTACCATTGACTGAAATATCATTTCCTATTGACGTTCGGAAACTCAATACCCGGTATAGGAAATGTCGACGTCAGAACCCAGTATGCTTACTCAACAGTCATGGAAAAACCAGCTGGAAATACCCTTAGTATGATTACCTGGAAAAACCTAAAGATAATCGAAAAGAATCAATATAATTGTATTTTTGTATCCTATATTTTAGTCTGGGTAATGGGATAATGATCAGGAACTAACACAATTGATTATATCTATCAACGACAATAGCGCTTTTTTCATTTAAGTTATCAATTTACAAAATTGGTCAAAGAAAAATGCTGAGTATGCACGATAGTTTTGATTATATGTATAAATAAGTGAATACTTGGTGCATGAATATCGGTTTATTATTCAATGACAAAAGAAAATCTTTGATTTTTACTACATACAAAGCAGAATTAATGGAAACATGATGTACTTGATATTCATATGATGAAGACATAATCTTTCAATCAGTTTAATTGATGTCTGGAGCTGGCATGTCAGTAACTACTTGTAGTTTCAGCCCAGTAGTCAGCACTTTTTGCATTGACATGAATTATCATTGATATGGTTATATTTATAAATTAACTATTTTTTTGGTAATTTAGAATGTTTGAAAAACTAAGGCTTTTCTATCTCAGGCATATATTACCTTAGCTGTTTTTGGCAAAACCTTCAGGAATTTTGGTCCTTAATGCTTCGTACCTTATTTGGCATTTTCAACTTGTTGGGGTCTTTTGTAGACGAAACGCGCGTCTGTCGTATATATAAAATTTAGTCCTGGTATCTATGATGACTTTGTTGTTAATGTAAGTATCATTGTCATTTTGCTTAATTTCTTCTGGACCGGGCTTTGAATTCATTTAAATTGAGTTTCACTATTCGCATTTCTGTGGGCTGGTTTATTCTACCTTGACTAGAGCTATAGGGGGACGTTGGAGATCTTGGAGATCTTACAAAACTTGTTTAACCCTTCCACATTTTGACCCTGTCCAAAGTTTCTACATGTAGCTTCTTAATCTTTATATGAACACAAGAATATGCGATATGAAAGCCAAAAAGACAATTCGCCACAATGGCACAGTTACCGCAAAAGTAAGAAACTATAGAACTGTGTATGGGATTCAGCAATTACCAAATCTTGTGACAGATATTAAGCTATATAAGCCCTTAAATGATATATGCGTAACATTTTAAATACAAATACAAATGGCCTGATTAACGTAGAACACAATAATTAAAAAACGTGATACTCACCAACTAACATCAATCCCTAATTACATGCTCTGGCATATACAGAGTGTTGTGGAGTGAATATTTTAGCGGGCAACCAACCCTTCCTCTTGACCTTGAAGAGTGGTAAACATCACTAACAAAAACAAGGTATACTAATTCATGCCACTATTGATAGTTTTAAACTGTTCTTTGTCATAATGTTATGCTGTTTTGACCCTGTTGTTGTCTTTGCTTTTAAGGGGAGATGAGTTTGTCTTTTGTCATTGGCACACCACACCACATCTTCCTATATCTATAAAAGTTTTGATTGTCTCCTGAATATATATTTTTCTCTTATTTGCCTTAATCGCTTACAACTATGAAATATGATGCACATATTCATAATGTTTCAATATACATGTACATTGCACAAAATATCCAAACGTGGGTTATAACTCAATTTTGCATCAGTCTAATAGCTGTTGATTTAGACTTATTCCCAATAGAATTACAAAGGCTAACTTCTAAAATCATCATGCACAATTTAAAGATATCGTAACAAGGTTACTATATTGGAATTTTATAAACTATGTCTTTAGATTCTCGTTTCATTTGAACGTCATTAGATCACATTATATTTCTTAAACAAACGCAGCGATATTAATATATCAGTCTGCATAGTATCTCATTACAGTTAACAGTTTCATAGAGACCATAAAAAGGGTAATAATTAAATTTATTTTCGTTAATTAAGTTTTTGCTAAATATTTGTCCTGACATGTCCCTCGTGATACATAGAACAGATCATAGGAAACAAATACTAAGTGAAGCATTATCTACATGCTCGTTCTAAACCAAATGCAATAATATATTTCTGTATGCCGATTCATTCTATTCCCATTAGTGGCGCTTGCTTTTAACAATTCGATTATCTTTCTTAGCCTTCTGTTGCCAATGAATTCTAAATGACTTTTTGGTTTTTAATACACATGGGTCTTGCTAATCTCTTATTATTATCATTGTTATTTCATGTTTGAACATATCTGAACCTTAATTTGTATTATAATGTTATATTTCGTTCAAACTGGCTAGTTCTAATCATCTTAAGATAGGTTCGCAGTTCGAATTGCGACTGAAACAAACCAAATACTTGGAGGTTGTATTTGATGCTTTCCCGCTAAGCATGACACATTAAAGAACATAAACTGCATGGATCTAAGTTATACTTACTGTTTTATATATGTTACGCTGTGGTCTTTAAGTAAGACTTTGTACCTTTATTTGTGACATGTTTACCAATTGTGTCTGTTTGTTTTGTTCACACATCATTATCAAGATAATTAAATCTGATGCGACTGTCGAACAAGTGAAAGGTGTAGCGCTAAAAAACCAGGTTCAATCCACCATTTTTTACATTTGAAAATGCCTGTATCAAGTCTTATCAGTTCTTGTCCATTCGTTTTTTATGTGTTTTGTTATTTGATTTTGCCATGTGATTTTGGACTTTCCGATTGTATTTTCCTCTAAGTTCAGTTTTTTTGTGATTTTACTTTTTGAATTATATTTACTGTTTAATAAATGCTACGCTGTGGTCTATTACCTTTTGAAATCATGCGGTAACATTTCGAACAGTGAGTCAATCAATACAAAAAGGTTAATATCCACATTAAATTCACATACATTTTAATTTTAGTTTCTTGTGTACAATTCGAAAACTAGTATGGCGTTCAATATCACTGAACTAGTATGTATTTGTTTAGGGGCCAGCTGAAGGACGCCTCCGGGTGCGGGAATGTCTTGCTACATTGAAGACCTGTTAGTGACCTTCTGCTGTTGTTTTTTCTATGGTCGGGTTGTTGTCTCTTTGACACATTCCCCATTTCCATTCTCAATTTTATCATTGTCCTCACATGTTTTTATATATTCAACTCTGCTGTTCTTTCATAGCTAACTATGCAGTATTGGTTTGACTCATTGTTTAAGGTTGTACGTGACATATATTGTTATTTCTGTGACATTTGGTCTCTTGTGTAGAGAAAAGAGGGATGAAAGATACCAGAGGGACAGTCAATTCATAAATCGACAATAAACTGACAACGCCATGGCTAAAAATGAAAAGGACAAACAGACATACAATAGTACACATAACACACCATAGAAAACTAAAGAATAAACAACAAGAACCCCATTAAAACTAGGGGTGATATCAGGTGCTCCGGAAAAGTAAGCAGATGCTGCTCCACCTATGGCACCCGTCGTGTTAACAATCGAGATAACAAATCCGGTAAATTGTCTCATTCGGTAGGTCACATAGTTGTCTCATTGGCAATCAAATCACATCTTTTTTGATATTGTTAATTTTAGATAACTTAAAGTATTAAAAAGATACAACTATAACACCTTTTAAAATTGAGGTTTTCATATGGAAAATTGATTAATGAAAAAATGCATTTTATTTTCTTAAAATTAGTGTTTAAGATAATTGTGCTCAAGTGGTTTTTTTTTTTATTGTACAATTGCAAATGTGATAGTTACGTTACAATTAAACTTTGCCGGCCGAAATAAAATAATTAGTCGTATTATAGATTTGAGATAATTTAAGAATGACAGAGAATAAACTTAACGTTATTGGTTATTTTTTTTTATCCAAATAAAAACATTAAATAAAACCGTCATAAATACTCCTCTAGTATCAACATCTTGATATATGAGAGTAACACAGGCATATAAAGTTCTGTATTTTTTATTGATCCGATTGTATTGTATCAGTTTTATCGGATAATTGCCATATACTCTGTTCGTGTTTCTCTCAGTCTGAATGACGTCTTCACAATGTCTAGAATATAGTTCTTATATTTCAAATTTGATAATAAAACTCGTTGTTCTAATTTGCTCTCAGCAAAACAAATCAATATATACCATTTTCATTCCGTCCTTTATTATACTAAATATAAACTTACTGCAAAACTTTAAATTAGAAATATCAAACTCCGAGGATAATTAAAAATATCAAACTGCGAGGATAATTAAAAATATCAAACTCCGAGGATAATTCGAAATGGAAAGTCTCTTATCAAATTACAAATTCAAAAGTTCAAATACATCAAACGAATGGTTAACAACTGTCATATTGTGTTTAAAATACGAAATGTCAAAAGTATAACAAATGTTCAGTGATTATGCTTTGTCATTGCGTTTTTATTTTCTAACTTGGTTATTCTCATCGGATTTTGTCTAATGCTTAGTCCATTGCTGTGTGTGTTACATTTTAATGTTATGCCGTTGTTCTCCTTTAATATTTAATGCGTTTCCCTCAGTTTTAGTTTGTTACCCCGATTTTGTTTTTTGTCCATAGATTTATGAGTTTTGAACAGCGGTATACTACTGTTGCCTTTATTTGACACGTCCTTGGAGTCATTCTTGACAAAATCATGACATTTGTTAATTTAATGCGTTAACGTGTTTTGGTGATATTAAAACTCGTGGACAATTTGTCCATCTATTCGCTTTTCGCCAAATTGATTTTATGGAAATGAACAGTGTTAATAAAAAAAATCTGTCATTTAAGGTCTTTACTAGTATCTTGATATACACAGTGTATTGGTGATTTGAAATACACCTAAAACATCGGTTTTTCTGGACTGGGTTGCACAAACGTCTATTAAGTTAATAGACTATTAACTTCTAATAGACTATTAAATATCTAATTGACAATTAGTTAATAGAGTGATTTAATAGCGTTGCACGAATCACTTTTAAGGATACTATTAACTAATAGACAATTAAGTGACTATTAACATTTTGAAAGACAATTAAGCTCCATTTAATTCTGCGATTTTCATCATTTTTTCACAACGTCATTACGATTTTCATCATTTTCACGACGTCATCATGATTTTCACGATTTTCATCAATTTTTCATGACGTCAACACGATTTCAGCGATTTCATCATTTTTCAACCGGGTTGTGTTCAACATCGAAGCAGCTAAATAATGCTACGTATATTTATGACTATTGAACGTGTGGCTAGCCTAGCTGCTATCAATATCTACGTAGCTGCTAGGCTAGTTGCACGTTCAATAGTCATACATCTACGTAGCCGCTAATATATTGAACGCAACCCTGGGTCTACTTTCAATTGACACCAAAACATGTCCAATTCCAAAATACAAGAAATTGCATATGTTGTATTGAAAAAGATAGAAAAGTCTCGAAAAACGAGTGGAATGGGGGAATAAAAAAGCATTAGTCTTCAATTCCATTATGTTACTAATTTAAATATAAAGTTTATTGTCGACGTCTACAAAAGAAAATTGACAACTGCAGCCTGCTATATTTATATCTTCCATTTCGAGAGTCTGGCTCAATCTAAGTCTTTTTTTCACTTCGTTTATGGAAGGTTGGGAACTCGAATAAATTACTATAGTACAGTATTTGGCACTATCGTGGTAAAATCAGAAATTTTTAATCTCCCATGAGATAAATTTAGCCGCTAATATATTTCAAACAAGATACAAGAAATTGCTTGTGTCGTCATTGAAAGGGATTGAAAATTCTCGGAAAAAATACACGAGGGGAGAAATTAAGTATCACAAATCGGGGCAGCCCCGTTATTCAGATGTCCCATTAGTCCGACACCCCATTGGTCCGACAACCCAATAGTCTGACGCCCCATTAGTCCGACACCCCATTATAGTCCGATACCCCAAATAGTCTGACATGAAATAGTTCACAACTTTTAAAAAAAAATATTTTGATTTCAAGAGAATAATCCCATCAGTCAAATCTATTCCTCCTGATAGTCCTAAAAATAATAATACAAGTAACATATCATAAAGTACTTACAATATTTCAATTTTGCGTGATGTCCAGTGGCAAATATTACTGACATGCATGTTCAGGCCGAGAACACTCAGTTGACAGTAAAAAAAAATAGATAGACCCTGTAATAGTTGCCATCCGGCATGAAAAAAGGTCAATGACACTTGAACTGCCACTAGACAATGAAAGTACATACTAGTATTGAATACACACCGCCGCGAATTTGCCTTGCAGCAGGTTCAGGCAATTTATCACGGTTGGTTGGTAGATATGTATTAGTGAAAGTGGTCGGATACATTCACCCCTAAAAATAAAGAATGAATGAGACGCGGTGTAGCGAACATTTTGTCAAACTAAATAAGCTTTGTGAAGCTTTATCGAATAACAAACATGACGATACACAGCTATGTATCTCTCCCAAAGCAGAGAAATTAGTAAGTTAAGGCTCCAGTTAGGCTTTAGCGCTTAGACGATTGTATGCGAGATGCTTAATTTAGTGTACAGAATTATTTTGAGATGAACTATAGTTTAGTTAGTCTATATATACAACAATGTTTATACACTACTTAATTGAAAAGTGAATTATTTAAAGTTAATACGCGGTACGTTGAACTATAAAGACAGTGGTAAACCAAATAGAACTTTGTAAAGTTTGCCGCGTTCTCTGTGAGGAATCTGTTAGAATAAGTTTACAACAGCAAAAAATGCTCGTAAATCGGAATAAAACTAGCACCTTATGTTGTGAGTGTCAAAAGAGGTGGTGTTGGTTGCTAGAGTAATTTTTGTGTCGCATGTTTGCATGTGTTGTTTAACACTATATAAGGTATGGGAGAATCTGCATTCAAAATATTTTTTTTCATCTGCTTGACCAGAAATATTTTTTCCATCAAATTGGGGATCAGAATATTTTTTTTTTGGAAAAAACCATAACCCCCTTGAAGTTAAATGGTCGTTCCCTGATCACGTGAACATTTTTCTTTATGAAGAGAGACTACACTGCTGATGACATTTCTTTTTTTATAGTAGAATGTGTTCCCATGTTCTTATACCAAAATTTGCAAAGTTTTCAGTTTCTTTATATGCATATAGTCATGGTACTTCTTTGGTAGTTATACCCGATAGGTGGCATGCTAAAATCTGTTTCTGTGATATTAGAACGAATAGTTCAAATACCATGTCAACAATTATTCTACCAAGGGGTGTCTGGATTGGGGAGGAGGGGGTCTTTCATATCTGTATTCTTTAAAATGTTTGCCATTTTCTCTATTCTTTATACTTTTGGCCCAATATTTTAGGATCTCATTTTTTTCTATTCTTTAACCTCCCCCCCCCCTCATTATTCTCTATTCTGTAAATCCACATCAACACCCTCATGAAGCTTTACTCATGAAGTATATTTTCTATTACGGCAGTTATTAACCTTTGTCGGACTATTGGGGTGTTGGACCAGTGGGGTGTCGGAATATCTGGGCGATCCCCAAAAGTCCAATAATTGTTTATGTTATTATGAACCCTATCCCATATGTCAATATCAGATATTTGTTTGAAGTTTATACCCAAGATATACAAAAGTGTCGGATGGTTTCGTGTCATTCATTTTACAGTTTTCAGTTGCATAAAAAATGTTAGATATGTATTATTGGTTATAAATATTATGGACAATATACACTATGCCATCTTTATTTAAAAAAAAACTAAATTAATTCACTGTTGTAATATATCAAAATTATCACGTAGTTTCTCTTTATGTCCTACGAATAAAAATGTATGGTATTGTGCACTGTTTTGTTATTTGTGTTTCTTAGTAATCATTAAAATGTTAACTTGGCATGCCATATTTGATTGAAATGCGGACGTGAAAGAAAGCACTCTTTATCAAAACGTCAATGGAGATTACATTTACACAATCTTCGTTTATACATCGTATTTCAGGGGAAATGTGTATCAATTTTCAATGTTGACACCAGTATCGATCTGCTGGATGTAGAAATTTACGAAGAAAAACTACTGCTGTAATTTAAAACTGCCATATTTGTTATTGCATAGCAAAGACTAGTTAAATCATTGACAATATCATAATATTGACCTAGTCCAAAAAATTATGACGTCTGGCAAGGCTATTTTAATTTATTTCTGGGACGCCTTCCATTGACACAATATTGTTATCGTACGATGCAGTCCGTTGTATCCGAGCATTACAGAATTATTTTGAGAAGAACATTAGTTTAGTTTGTTTATATACAACATAGTTTATACACTACTTTTAAAATTGAAGAGTGAATTATTTAAAGTTAATACGTTGAACTCTAAAGACAGTGTTAAACCAAATAGAACTTTGTTAAATTTACCGCGGTCTATGCATATGAGGAATCTGTAAGAACAAGTTTACAACAGCAAAAAATGCTGGTTAATCGGAATAATGAAAACTGGGACCTTCCTGTGACAGTGCCAACTATTTTATGAAGGGGTGTCTGGATTGCGGAGGAGGGGGTCGTTAATTCCTATCTATATTCTTTATACTTTTTGCCAATTATTCTCTAATCTTTATATTTAAACACCCCATTTTTCTCTTTTCTTTGTTATTGGTCCATTTTTCTCTATTCTTTAAATTTCCCCCTATTATTCTCTATTCTGTAAACCCACATCCACACCCTCGTGAAGCTCTACTCATGAAGTATATTTTCTATAACTGCAGTTATTAACCTTTGTCGGCCTATTGGGGTGTCGGACCAGTGGGGTGTCGGAATAATGATGTGTAGGAATATCTGGGCAACCCCAAATAAGTCCAATAATTTCTATCCCATATGAATATCAGATATTTATTTTAAGTTTATATCCAAAATATACCAAAGTGTCGGATAGTTTTGATTCATCTTCATTACAGTTTTCAGTTCCAAAAAAAAATTGTTAAATATGTATATATATTGAATATAAATATTATGGACAATATACACCATGCCATCTTAAATATAAAAAAAAAGATCAAAATTATCATGTAGTTTCTCTTTTCTCCTACGAATAACAATATATGTTATTGTACGTTATTGTGCACTGTTCTGTTATTCATTTCTCCAATCTGTAGTAATCATTAAAATGTTAACTCGGCATGCCATACTTAATAGAAATGCGGACGTGAAAGAAAGCACTCTTTAAAAGCGTCAACGGAGATTGCACATTCTTCACCCCTGTTATAAAAGGTTTTCAAATGTCCAATGCTTTCACTGTCCATGCATGCCTTCTAAAAATTGTTAATTTTGGAGAATGGATTTTATACTAAGAAATATATTTCAGTTTGAACAAAGCATACTTCCAAGGATGAGGGCACAAGTTTTTTTCTTCAGTTTGATGACACTTGCCGTATTGAAAATACAACCATTGTTTCCCTAATAGATTCATAATGAAAATGGTTAATCATAGAATTACAATTATATCTTCATTTATCATGCTTCAAAAACTTATTTATTTTTATCTTTTCTTTCTATTATTATTCTAATAATAACAAAAATAATTCTTTTTGTGACGAAATCATATAATGTGGGATATCACCGGTGTGCGAGGCTCTCAGTCCGTCAAATCATCGAGTTGAGAAGCCTGTCACGGTATTTTTCGGCTGATTTTGAGGTACAAGTAATCCAAGCACTTGCATGGCATCCATTTTAAATGTACAATTAAGGACTTAACAGCGCTCCTTCGTTCAATTAAATTTAATAGTGAGTTAATAGACTATTAACGTTAATTAAATGTTGTGCAACGCAAGTAATAAACTATTAAATTTAAGTGTACTTTTAATAGACTATTAACTTTAATAGACGTTTGTGCAACCCGGTCCTAGTGATTTTTTAAATGGAACAAACAGTCTTAATAATGGTTCTGATCAGTATGCATAATTCGTTAACTTACAAAATTAGAAAACTCACTGTTAGTATATTGAAGATCCGAAAAGTAACATCCCAAAAGATTTTATAAACGTATATGGTTAAACTATATGTAATGTTTCTTTAGCTATAACACCAGGTTCAACCCATAATTGTCTTCATGAAAAGCTTTTACCCAGACAAAAATATGTTCCGTTTGTTGACAAAATGAAAGTTTGGTTTTGACAGTTTGTATTGACATATCCCTTTTGAATCTTTTAAGCTTTTGCTGTTTTAGTTTATCGAATGTCCGAAATGATAATTCCTTATATTATAAATATGTGTGTGTTGTATGCTGTTTACTTCTTGCTCTTAATTTTGTCCTTTTGCTATCGATTTAATAGAGTCTCAAAATTATTGGAGGTAGGTCTTTCTAGGGCATTGATGACCCAAAATTCAAACAAATATTGTGCCAAATACGGCTAAGGTATTCTATGCCTGGATCCTCAGTATTTCGCTAAATTCATACTTTTGTAAACAGGAAATTTATATAAAAAAAAATGATATGTATGTCATAAGAATGAAAGTTCCATATCACTGATTACTAACTGTAGGTACCCTCGCGGATTAAATATCTTCTAGAAGCGGTTTCGACTCGGGGCATATAATGAAAATGATATCCCATAAATAGGGGGATCATTTCAAGCGCTTTTACCTCATCCGCAGAAGATTAAGGGTAACTGTTGTTTTTTTAAGTTTTCCTGCCGGAGTGATGTCGATATTTCTTTGTATTCTGTACACAAATAATCAGGTCATCATAAACAAATGGCTTTTTTTTTTTGAATGAATCATAACTTATTTGATTACTTGTGTCGGACGATGCGTAAGGAAGAAAAAAAATAAAAGATTTTTCAACCTAAACAATAACATCTGACGACAAGCATTAATCTTCTGCTCCATCCAATATGCGTCATATTTTTAAATGACAAGACAATTAATTTGTTTTTATACTAATTGGAACAACAATAAACAAAACGTCAAATTTCTTGACCCTTATTGCCAAGTTAAGACATTTTAGTTATTCTTTCCCATCCGATCTTTTGCTTTATATAATATTTAGGCATTTACTACATTCACTCTTATTTAGCAAAATATTTTATGAATAGAAAAATATTTCTGAATTTTCAAATCTCAATGCTCTTTAACTTCGTACTTTGTTTTGCCCTTTTAAGTTTTTTTTTATATTCTAGCGTCCCTTGTAGATAAAAAGCGCGTCTGACGTACACATGTTAATCCTGTTGTCTATAATAAGAGGTCTATAAAGTTACTACTGTAATCACTAGCCAGTCAACACTAGGGTTGTGAGTTCGAATCCCGCTCATGCTGGTGCACTCGACTCCGATCTTCATTGACTAGGATTGTCAGTTTTCCTATCGAAGGTCGATGGTTTTATTCGGCTTCCTCCACCAATAAAAATTGACCGCCACAAAATAGCATAAACGCGGTGCTTTAAAGTGGCGTTAAAACGCCAAAAAAATCAAATCAAATCTATAATTAGTTATTTCAGAAAAGTAAAGTTCCTTTTTTCTAACAACAAAGTAATCAGCAAATTTTATCCCTGACTTAGAATATATTTTGTCAGAAGTATTTACACAATATATTGGTGAAAAAACGTCAATACCATTTATCTCTTATCTTGAGCATTTATTGTAGTTGTCAAAATATCAAATTGTCCTGACAGCTAGAGTCGCGGATTTTATATTGGATACGTTGACAATTATATTTTCAGTATAAGCTATTTCATGAAGCGCGAGGAAAATATAACTTAGACAAATCGGCTTTCAAATTTAGCATCAATAATAATACGTCAATAAGAAGCTTATTCATGAAAACCCGGCTTCCGAAGGACAAATGACGACAAGTGTGAAACAGCTTCGGAATTTCAATCGTAGAACAAGAGCATTGTGGTAAATGATGATACGGGGATGTACTATGAAACCTTTTTAGACCGAACCTCATCGGGATTAAAGATTTTGTTCGGTTCTGGCCGATGTTTTATCAGGTTCATAACGCACATAATTTGATATGACGATGCTTAAGGACATGTTTGGTTTATACAGGTTTTCGGTTTAGGTAGGATTCGATTTAGCCAGGTTTCACTGTATTAAACTATGCTGAAATTAATTGAAACATTGTATAGTTATATAGGTTGTTCTTCCAAAAAATAAACCCATGCCATGTTCTATCATTTGTATATGATAAATTATATATCAGTCTTTCTCTAATTCTATGGAAATTTATCCCTTTCCGAACCCATTGTACAAAACAATTTAATCAACGTGTGGTTGCCGGTGATCTCAAAAGATCATTGGATGATTTTAAGGGTCATGACCTTTTTAGCTAACTGGATGAAACAAAATATGCTATAACAGGTGTTAATGAAATTGACAACTTCGTGCAATGTGAAAGGCATTCCAAGGGGATTTCGGTTAACAAAAAAAGAAAATGTATTTTTTAATCATTAGAGAAACAGATTCTTACATAGTTACTCGTGGATTATCGGATTTATCCAATCGAGATAGTTAAATTGTAAATTTTACTTTCTCAATTGGATAAATCCAATAATCATTCGTATCAATTGAAGAATCTATATTTATCATGATCACACTATTGTGGTAATTAGCAAATGTGCGTTACAGAAATGAATCAACGTTTTTTATTATGGTTTTGTGAGGCTTTTTTCTGGATTAACCGTCATCGGAAACGTTCATAGCTGCATATTTCAAAGTAGAGAATGTAAAATAACCGATTCGGTATCAGTTGAAAACTTTATAGTCATATCTAAGGCAACTTAGGGGAGGAAGTTGCCGCTTAGTTTCTTAATAAATCGTACACGTATTATCAAATGATACACAAGATATTGGTTAGGGAATAATCTTATTTAAATATTTTGTTATAGACAGCAATTTTTCTAATTACAATGAAGACAATACAGTGATACACAGCATCGATAATTCTGTAAAAATGTATTGGTGACCAGATATGTATTTAGCTAAAAGCTGATTTATCTACGCTGTTATGGAATAAAGGACAAAAACCCAAACAAATTAACATACGTATAAACAATTTATCATCGTTTATTAAATTGCAAACTTGCTACAGATTTAAGAACTGATATTCTTCAATTACATGAGCTGCAATTCCAAAATTCCTTTTTATTCAAATAGTTTTTTGTTAAGTTTTGTGGTTTGATAATCCTAGTTAATTAAGATTTGGGAATTCGAACTCACAACCTCATTGTTGATCTGGTGATTATAGTAGTAAATCAATCCTAATGTTATCTTCATTCAAATGTGACGTCATTTTTCATTTTTTGATGATCTGTTTTACAATTTTAAATATGACGTCACTTTGCGTTGAGGTTTTGACTTATTCGGATGTGTCTAAATTTTGTTTTGCATTTTGTCGGGTTATGTAATGTATTTCGATTGTTTCCTGTAATTAGTTAATTCTTCAGTTTTATCATGTTTATCTTTTGTATAGTCATTTTATAAAAATTACTGTTTGCAAAGTATAAATTATTCCAAACAGTAGGGATGTTCTGGTACCTCTTGTCGTTTTTGGCACAACTTTTTTGAACTTTTGGTCCTCGATGCTGTTCAACTTTGTTCTTGTTTCGGCTTTCAAATTTTTGTATCTGGGCGTCACTAGTAAGTCTTGTGTGGACAAAATGCACTTTTGGTGTATTAAAATTTTAAACTTGTTGCCTTTTGTAAGCTAGTATTCGTTTGTTTCTTTGTCAATTGTGTTCTCCTATTTATTTATATTGTAGTCCTGTAGTGTTGTGTTGTCATTTTAATGTTATATTTCACATGGCCATAATAGAGGGAGGTTTTTCATGCCACAAAACCAGGTTCAACCCACCAGTTTTTCCTTTAAAAATGTCCTGTACCAAATCAGGAATATGGCCATTGTTATATTATAGTTCGTTTCTGTGCGTGTTACATTTTAACGTTGTGTTCCCGTTGTGTGTTTGTTTTCTCTTATTTTTTAATATGAATTCACATTACTATAAGACGTGTCATGGTACTTATTATCCCAAATTTATGAATTTGGTTTGATGTTATATTTGTTATTCTCATAGGATTTTATCTTATGCTTAGTCCGTTTCTGTGTGTGTGATATTTTAATGTTGTGTCGTTGTTCTCCTCTTATATTTAATGCGTTTCCCTCAGTTTTAGTTTGATACCCCGATTTTGTTTTTTGTCCATGGATTTATGAGTTTTGAACAGCGGTATACTACTGTTGCCTTTATGTAACTCCTGAGACCATTCGGCCACATAGTCTCCTACTAGATAATGGTGATCGCATGGCTTGTATATAATGGCTAAACAAGTGAGAAGAAGACGCGTGGCTGGTATATAATGGCTTAATCAGTGAGAAGAAAATGCATGACTGGTATATAGTGGCGAAACAAGTGAGAAGAGTTAACTATTCTGTGTCGGTCCAATTTAATTGAAGTAAGCAACTATTATGGACAACCAATCAACACATTTGTTTTTCTGTTTTGATTACTATAGTATGTACTACCGAGAAGTTGTTTTATAGAATACCATATTGTATGGAATCTGCTGAACTTTGAAGGCCTTGCAGATACATGTTGTGTAGTATAGCGAAATAAAATCATCACTGATACCAGGATTTAAATTTTCTACTTGCGCTAGATGCGCTTTTCGTCTACAAAAAAAAGTGTTAAAAAGGTCAAATAAAGTACGTAGTTGAAGATCAATGAGGAACAAAAAATCCTAAAAGTTTTGCAACATTCAGCTATTGTAATCAATTCCCAAGGTAGAGAGTTAAACTTCTTTCTTCTTTTGATAATTATTTTGTATAATCAAACCAGAGCTCCTTACTTCTACAATAGTAGGAAACGATTGTATGTATGTATCATAGCTCATGGTCATATTGAGTTAAGTATTTCAGATAAATGGTAGATAATATAACATGTATCTATAAAATTATGAACTATACCTAGACTAACCTTGACCCGACCTAATATATTTTTTTTTCTATTTAAACAAATAAAGTCAATTAAAAATGTTGTTTTAGTGAAATACGATCGTATAATGGCCTCGAGATTAATATTAATTGATAATATAGAAGGTCTTTGTGTATTCGATTTGTTCCTAAATCGATCTTATATTAAAACAATGTTGATAATATTTACGTGCTTATGAAGCTATCAGACCCGATTAGAAACGTTTAAGACAGATTTATCAATTATTCTTATTCTCTATTTCTTAAAAACTTTAGTGTATTTTTTTTTTTATGCTATTTGGCTTATTTTTATTTTCACTTTTCTTCGTAAGATAACAAAAATCCGGATTGCCTATAAGGATGTTCGCTTATCATGTTTTGGGATTTTTGTCAGATTCTCGGAATCCTCTGGTTTTATCCATTTGAAGGCCCTTAAAATATTTTGCCCATTGACCCCCATTTTTCTTTTCATAAATCTTTAATATGTATAGCCATTTTTAAAAGTCTTATAACATCTTTGTGTTTTTTTCATAGTTTTTTTAGAACTTTCACTTGTCAATGATAAAGCTATGAAAAGTCAAGAGAGAACATTATCCCACAAAAATTGCAATTGCTAACATGTCGGAAACAAGCACATTGCCCTATATATTTTTTTGTTGTTTTTTTTTGGCTTCATTATTAAACCCATATCAATATATACTAGGGTTATGAAAAGCTTGGTATTGTAAAACTGAGTAGCGAAATTCCTAAATTGACAACATCTAGTGATAAACAAATGGCTGTCATCATTTAGGGAGGTTCGCTGCTCAGTTTCAAAATAAATAGCTTCCAATAACACTAGTATATATTGATAGGGGATTTATTGAGGAATCAAAACAGCAAAATAAATATAAGTGTCAATGTGATTGATTTCGAGGAATTAGCCATTGGAGTTATAGCTGGAAAATGTTCTCTCTTGATTTTTCATAGCTCTATCATTGACCAGTTAAAGTTCTCAAAAACTATTTAAAAAATAAATAAGATTTGATAAGACTTTTTCAAATAGCTTATAATTGTACATGTAAAAAGAAAAACGGGGGTCCATGAGCAAACATTTTTAAAGCATTCAAATAGATAAAACAGAGGATTTCGAAAATCTGACAAAAATTTCAAAATATAACAAGCAAACATCTTTAATACATTTTGTTGTGTTAAGTCCTCAAAGCATTCATTTTTAGTAATTGTACATATGCAATGCAAGAATGCTGTATTCTGTCGTTCCAATCTCATTTTAGTCATTTTGAAATAATCAACATTTATATATAAAAATCAACATGTATCAACACATTTAGCATATTATATTTCGAACTGTATTATATTCATTAATGCCGAGTATATGTTTCATTATAGGGTACCATATTGTATGGAATGTGCTGAATTTTGGAGGCCTCGCAGATAACGAAAGTAGATTTACTTTTTCTTTTGATCAATGTTTAGTCACATTGGTAATCAAACTGCAGCTTCTTATTTACCTAACATAAACTTTAAGGTGATAATACATTCATCTTATTCATTTCAAACGAAAGGAAAATATAATGTTATAATTATTAAGAAACTCAATTTCAGAGTTGTTTTATTTCTATCTTGTATCATATGTGATTATATTTTGTATGCATTCACTACTTGTTTCACATTTGAATGTGACTGATTGTTTTTGAAAAAAAGAATATTGCACTGTATTGTACAATTATAGCAGAATACGATTACGTTTATGTATCATAGTTACAATGTAACGGTCAAATTGGTTTTAGTCTTACAGTTCAACGATAGATAATGTAACATGTATCTATAAAATTACGAACTATAACTACCCTAACCTTGACATGATCGTGATCTAATATCACTTTTTCCTATTTAAAAAAAATAGTCAATTTAATCTGTTTCTTTTATTGAAATACGATCGTATAATGGCCTCGAGAGTAATATTAATTGATAATATAGAAGAACATTTTGTCGTCTCTTTGTTACTAAATCGATCGCCTATATTAAAACAATGTTGATATTGTTTAGGTGAAGCTATCAGGCCCAATTAAAAACGTTTGAGACATATCTATCAATATCTCTTATCTTCTATTTTGATGGACTTTAATTGTGTTACTATAATTGCTTCTGTAGGTAGTATCTATTTTACACTTTTTTCGTAAGAAAACAAATATCCGGTATCATTCAACGCAAATGAATTTTACACTAATGTAAATTAAATTCTCAAAGGCATATGTTATATATGTTTTTGTAGCTTTTATTAGTAGATACTTTCAATATTAAAAAAGGAGATGTGGTATATTTCCCAATTAGACATATATCCATCATAATTCAAACAAAGCTATAATTGACAACTAGTCCAAAGCAAAACAAAATAAACAATAATAAAATGATCATGGTTATAAGACTAAAATAGCAGTTTGTCCACGTCCTTTTTTGTTCAATTTACGTTTGATCTAATGTACAAAAGCACAGCAAACAAACAAAAACGCTTAGAAGCATAAACATGCATAGTGAAATAACTAACATACATTACCTGAAAGGATTACAACTTAAGTTTGAGTACAGAGACATATTTTTAAAACTAGTGATCGATTTGGAAAAAAGATGTTGTGCATACCATTATTAAAAAGGTATACGCTTGTCCTTGTTTTTCTTTGGAGACTATATATGGATAAATAGTATTGTTGTCGAATATGCGTACGTTTATTTGAAAAAAAACATTATGGCCATTTTGAAAAATCTTCTTAGATAGCCTTTATCTACAAAATCATTATTTAGGAACTGCCTACAAGGGAATTGTAACTATTGTTCTACCAAATACATGCTAGAAGAACAATTTTAGAATGACATTTATCTATGTAAAGGTGGTAACTTGTTACAGTTACATAGGACTTTGATACTGCGATCTATAGTTATCGTTTTCGACAATCCCGATGATGTATACTTAAATAGCATTAACGGTAACAATTGTTCTGCACCAGATGCACATTTTGACAATAAATGTATTCCTTAATTTATAGTAGTTTCTAACATTTTGTAACTTCAAAATTTAATAACAAAAAAATACGTATTCTCTTTCTCTCAGACTGACGTCCACTGCTTTCAAAGTTTCCTATAGTTTTATTCATTATCTTATTCGTTATCGTCTTTTTGGTGTTTTCTGAAAATTGTCTCCCCCTGGCAAATATTCCCAAACGCTTTTTTTTAATAAAAACAGGAAATGATATATAATCAACGTTTTGGGTGTTACATCTATGATAAGTTTATACACATAAGGTATATCTGCAAAAACTATGGGCTATACCTACTTTAACTTTGACAACAACTGTATTTGATATAGTAAACGAATCCAGTCAATAAACTTGGTTTTTACTGAAATACGTTCGCATAATGGCCTCAAGAGATATATTGACGGATATCAAACATTCTTTTTTTGATTGGATTGACTACCGCTTTTATCAAAATAATTATGGTATGTGGAAGTGCAGATGAAGATATCAAACTCAACGTAAAGCGTTTAGAACAGAGCTATAAAACATCGGATTATCTTTTTAGTTGGCATATACCGTGCATTATTTTAATGATTTTTGAACCAATATATGTTTTATATTTTTTTTTAAGAGATTAAATAGTTAATGATTAACATTTATGTTTAAGATATAAGACAAACATTACAAACTGCATTTTGATAAAATTGCAACAAAATTGGAGTAACTGTTATAGTTCTTTCATAAATAATAAAACACACAAAGTCAAACGGTGATATATACAACAAAGTGGTAACAAACATGATGACAGCTTAAGTTAACAACAATGTTTAGGGGCATAACTGGATATAAAAGTGCAGGCAGAGTTGTAAACTCAATTTGAAATAACACTACATAAAACAGGAATGTGAGTTCATTCATTAGAACTCACACAAACAGTTAAACCTTAACCAGCTCCGGACTTCAATTAAACTGATTGAAAAATTATGTCTTCATCATATGAATATCAGGCACAATCCTCCCCGTGAGGGGTTTAGTATCATACCATCATAACATATATGAGAAGAACATAACCCGTGTCATGCCAACAACTGGTTTATTAATAATAAATGTATTTAGTTCCGATGCAAAGACACTATAAGTGAATCAATATTAACGCCAAAAATATGCAATCTTTAATGACCTGACAACAGTATCGTAACCATATCCCTTCTTAATAAGTCTATTTAAAGGTTTTGTTAGCTTCTGCATATATCGATTGATGGGTTGGTGGATGTTTTAAAAAATTTCCTGTTGGATGTTGATATAGAATAGCGCTTATGACGGATAATGAATGTTCTTTTTATCAATACAAAGATCAACGATATTTCTTGGAGAAGCATCAGAGCGAAACAAAGATAATATAGCAGCCAAAATGTATACAATGACATGTTTGCAAGCTTCAATTTCAATTCAATATTCAAAAGCTATTTACAAACAGATATTAAAAAACGAGATGTCCACGAGTTCTCCATAAAACAAACTCAGCATTGATTTAAAAATTCTAAGCAAGATATGCGTTTTGTATATATAAAACTCAACAGTGACGCTTGGAACTGAAAACTAAAATCGGCCAAATAAATGTTTTTGTTTTTGTCTTCGCATGTCCGAAGAGTCAACCGAATTAAGTTGATGATGTGTCAATGCTTACAGGCAATTTAAAAACTAATTTGTACGAACCTTTTATCGCAAAACTCATGACAATAGCTTTCTGGGAATTGAAACTGTCAGTTAAACCATTTCATTCGTATAACGCTATTTAAAATTGACAGCTGTATATGCAATTATAATAACCTAACACAATTTAAGTGGATCATATTATAGATATCCGTCACTAAGTAGTAAATGTTGTTATAGTTCTCAAGGATGCTGATGATGTATTAGTGGAAGTGTGATGACGACCATAGAAACCACAAATATTATTTATAGTTCTCAAGGATGCTGATGATGTATAAGTGGAAGTGTGATGACAACCACATAAACCACAAACATTAGAATAGCATAATATAACCTTGAAGACTAAGTAGCAATTTTTATCTTTAAAGACAACATATGTATCTTGCGTTTGCGGTTATTTTGTATATGTGTAAAAAGAGAATATTGTTCATTTCTAAATAATATGGCCGAGGGCAGAGATTTAAATAAATCGGGTGGATGTGTCAGGGTAATATATTTACTAGAAAATGTAACTAAGATCAAAATTTATACCTGCCATAAACGGCTGTTTTTATCGGTTTGTTTTATCATGATGATAGCGTTTGTTTTATGTTGATATTGTTGTCCTGTGCAATTGGTCTTCTCCACTTATCCATGTATTTACGACTTTATCTCAATATTTTTTAGTTTTCCTTGGAACCGGTGCTGTTGTCTTTTCTTTTTTTGTGAAAAAAATTCTTTGTGCAAGTTTGCATCATTTGCATATTTTATTTTCGGAAAATTAATTAGATATGGTATGTGTTGTAAAATGTTCTATACAATGAAATATGAAATGTCGTGCGATTTTTCGGCTTTGAAAGAGACGAATGCATTGTTCACATTTCAAATGATACTTGTATTTATTAAATGAGTAAATGCCGGGAAAATATAGTATGTGCTGTCTATATCAATAAAATAATATACACTTTTCTTTACCAGTTACCTGAAGACAACTTACGGGAGCAGGATTATTTGGTCAGATAATAGTTTTTAGGTGGTGTTCGTGATACTCAGTTTTTGAATATTTTGAATTTTGAGTTTTTTGTGATGTTTTTTTGTCTTTTTTGTTTTCTTTTAGCCTGAGCGTTTTAATTATTCGTTTTAGTTTTTGAGTTCGATGGTCCTATTGTATATTTCGCCTCTCCTATGTATCAAAAACTGTTTCATTCTTTAGCAAAATAAAGTTCTTAAACACGTAAACCCAACTTGAACCGCCAAATTTAGTTAGATAAATGTATTGAAAGATATATATATAATTTTTTGTGTATAGTAGTTTTTTTAACAAAATTTTTTTCTAGTAAGTGAGAAAATACAGAGTCAATTATAAGGAGTATTTGTTTATATGAATATCACAAGGAGGCACTTATCTGCATGTCTTTGTTCTGATACATTTAGTTAAACGTAAACGGTATAAACGTTGTCGTCACGAATCAAAGACAAATACAATTAAACTTCGATACTAAGTCAAAGCGGAAATGAAAAATCAAATCATGCTATGACATGTGCTTCTTGCATGAACATAACAAATCATATTAAAGCAATAACTCAGATAACAAGAAACATTATGAAGCACTTTGGTTTTTTAATCAGAAGCTTCCAAAAGACCTACTTAGCGAAGGACGAAGTGATCAAATATAGAAATTGTAAACATTCAAAGTAGAATTGTCTCGAAAGCATTCACCTGTGAATGAACTTTGAACTCAACAACAATTTGGTACGTTTGTGGAGTTTGCAAAAGTGGGTTTGTATCCAAGCAGCAAAATTCCTTAAGCGCCAGACTAATTGAATACAAGTTATTACAAGGAATATGGAGGTTTTTGTTTTGACGATAACAAGCATACATTTTTTTTGATATTTTCTTTTTGAGTTTTGGTATACTAGTAGTTATTTTCACATTTATCTTTCAACTGATTTGATTCACACGCGACTGATAAGTCATGAATACTCGTTCATAGTACGATTTTGCGATGAGGTATATAAAAGACCAATCAATTCAAAACTTTAAGTAGATATAGGAAGATGTGGTATGAGTGCCAATCAGACAACTCTCCACCCAAATAACAATTTATAAAAGTAAACCATTATAGGTCAATGTACGGACCGCAAGACGAAACCTTGGCTCACACAGAACAACAAGCTATAAAGGGCCCCACTATTATTAGACGTGTTAAAACATTCAAACGGGAAGACCTGATTCATTTAGTATGATACCACCTCAAAATATGTGTATTTACATGGCAAACACACGGTACAACTTTTGACATAAGAATGTGCACCATAGAGTTTTTCATTCTGACATATGAATTTATAAGTTATGACTTTATGAATTCAAATAAGCCAAATTTTCTCTCTATTTGACTTGTATTCTTACCTACCAAATCATACTATTTACCGGGTCTGTAATATATGAAGCAACACGACGGGGGCCACATGTGAACCCGGATCTGCTTACCCCTCTTGAGCACCTGAGAGCATCCCACCTTTTTGGTAGGGTTTGTGTTGCTAAGTCTGAATGTTGTATTTTATTTGTCTCTGTGTCTCTTTTTTTTAGACATGGCGTTGTCAGTTTATTTTCAATCTATGAGTTTGACTGTCCTGGTATCTTTCGCCCCATTGTCTTTGGATCGAGATCCCAAATTTCAGAAATAAGACTAGAATTATTCATGAATTTCCAGCGTAAAATAACCGTGATTACAATTCCCTTAGCACATTACCTTTCATAAATCCCAATAAGCGTTTCTGATTTGAAAGTTAAATGACAAGAAAACATATGTTGTTGTGGTCTCCAAGGACAGGGCATACACTTTGATTTAATATACTCAGTCTGTTTCAACGGTATTAACAACCTCAATAATGTATGAATTAAAGTTCCTGTTAAATAGGACAACAGATACGAACAAAGTTTAAATATGTTGTACTTGGTTTACTCTACCATGACATTATTCTTACTTACTATAAACATGATAAAAAGGTTATCCAATAATTAAAAATCAATATGCTGTTTACATTTTACCAAATGAACAATTAGAAAATTGTAATTACCATCATATTGAAAGCTAATGAAGTTAATCAAAACCGGCTTATTTTCATTAGCGAGTGATTGTTGTATTCAAGCAGCATGATAATTCAACTAATAACATGTTTATTTTAGTAGCAACATTGATATTGATGTGGAGCAGGATCTGCTTACCCTTCCGGAGAACCTGAGATCACCCCTTAGTCTTTTGATGGGGTTCGTGTTCTTTATTCTTTAGTTTTCTATGTTGTGTCATGTGTGCTGTTATTTGTTTGTCTTTTTCATTTTTATCCATGGCGTTGTCAGTTTGTTTTAGATTTATGAGTTTGACTGTTCCTTTGGTATCTTTCGTCCCTCTTCTGAGTCTGTGTGCATACTATATCGATAAAAGCGGAACTTTTGATTTTTGTTTAAACTTTAGTTTCTGATTCCTGTGACAACAGGTACAAATATAATTAAAATATGTCGTGCTCAGTTTACTCTACAATGACATTATTCTACTTTATATTAAAAGGTTATCCAATAATTTACAATCAGTATGCTGTTTGCATTTTACTAAATGAACCATTCTCATACTATAACCTTGGACGGAACTTGAATTACCATCGTATTGAAAGCTAATAAAGTCAATCAAAAGCGGCTTATCTTCATTAGCGAGCTGGTTTTGGATTCAAGCAGCATTATAATTCATCAAATACATTGTATATGTCTCACATTTATCATGTTTATTTTACTAGCAACCTTAATCTGTGACATTTCTAAGTATATTTGCATACTTTGTCTATAAAAAGCGTTTAATTGGAGATTCATGGTCGGATAACATACAATGTAGCAGTGTTTTACTCATCAGAAAAAGGAATCGCACTAGTTTCCATGGCTCTTTACGTTGTATCAGTTGTCGAAATGATCTCAATTGTACTGCAACGTTTTAAAACTGGTTTATCATTAAGAGATATAGAATTATTTGGTTTTATTTTAAAACCTTGTTATTTGGCATACCGTTTATTAGTCTATCTTTTCTTATGTTTATTTATACTAACATCATTTCACAATCAGTTACGGGTAAAACAAATATATTCCTTTAGAGTTGTGAACAATTAGTCAATTGAGTTAATATGCTGATCTTCATTCCGATGTGAAACTCTGATAGTACTTTATGTGAACTCAATGTGCACTTTCTATTGTTAATGTATTATAAAATCACTTATAATCAGTAATCTTGTAGACACAATTGGCATACTGTTTTTTGTACTCCTACGAAATGTTATGTACTACGTTGTTTTTAATGTCTTGCATGTTTCTTAAATCTAGTTTGATAATTATTGAAAGATATAGGCAATATCTTAACACATAAATAACATACATATTTTAAAGTGAAATGGTTGCTTTAACCAAGGCCGGATTATGAAGGTTGTTTTCACTTCGATCTGTTGGTTGATAAAGTCTTAGTTTAAAGCCTATCAATTGTTATTGACATCCCGTTTCGGATTTGTTTTGGCGTTTAGTAGTTTTTAATCATTTTGTTTTCGTGTAAATGTAATAAGTATTGGAGAAAATAAAGAGGCAATAACACGCAATGTTTCTCATGTTTGTATATATCAATATCACAAGGAGGCACTTATCACCATTTCTTTGTTCTTATACATTTAGTTAAACATAAACGGTATAAAAGTTGTCGTCACGAATCAAAGACAAATACAATTAACATGATTAACCTTCGATGCTAAGTCAAAACTGAAAAGAAAAAATCAAATAATGTTAGAAAATGTGCTACTGGCATGAACATAACAAATCATATTAAAGCAATAACTCAGATAACAAGAAACATTATTAAGCACTTTGTTTTCTTTTAATCAAATCCTTCCAAAAACCTACTTAGCGAAGGAGGAAGTGATCAAATATAGAAATTGTAAACAAACAAAGTAGAATTGTCTGGAAAGTATTGACCTGTGAATGAACTTTAAACTCAAAATCCTTTTGGTACATTTTTGGATTTTGGAAACCTGATTTGTTTTTATCCAAGAAGCAAAATAACTCTAGCGCCCGAATAATTGAATACGTGTCAATACAAGAAACTTTGAGGTTCTCTTGGAAGATCTGTGCTTTGACAATAACAACTTAGATGATTGATGATGTTTCTTTTTGATTTTTTTATAGTAATTTTCGCATTCGTCTTTCAACTGATTTGATTCAAACGCAACTAGTAAGTCATGAATGCTTGTGTGTCTGGATAACCTTTTTATTTTGCAGAGTATAAGGGATATTTCATAGTACCGATTCTGCGATGAGGTATATACATATACCAACAAGCTAAAACTTTTAGATTTTCAGTATGTTGCCCCTCTCGAAATATGTACATGTACATGGCAAACACAAGGTACACCGTTTGACATAATAATCCGCACTATATAAATAAAATTAAATTTTTCATTCGGACTGCAAAAGTTTGCACCTGTTCTAAGTCAGGAATCTGATGTACAGTAGTTGTCATTTGTTTATGTAATTTATACGTATTTCTCGTTTCTCGTTTTTTATATAGAATAGACCGTTGGTTTTCCCGTTTGAATGGTTTTACACTAGTAATTGAGGGGACCTTTATAGCTTTTTGTTCGGTTTGAGTCTAGGCTCCGTGTTGAAGGCTGTACATTGACCTATAATGGTTTACTCTAATTTATGAATTGTTATTTGGAAGGAGAGTTGTCTCATTGGCACTCACACCGCATCTTCCTATATCTATTATGAAGTCATAGATTATAACTTGATGTACTATTCAATTCTGAAATAAGCTATCTTTTCTCTCCATTTGGCATGTATTCAGACCTACCGAATAAGACTATTTACTGTTTTTGTATTAACATGAACATCACGACAGGTGCCATGTGTGGAGCAGGATCTGTATACCCTTCCGGAGCAGCTGAAATCAAAACAACGTTTAGGTTGGGGTTCGTGTTTATTAGTCTTTAGTTTTCTATGTTGTGTCTTGTGTACTATTATGTGTCTGTTTGTCTTTTTTTTCTTTTTTAGCCATGCCGTTGTCAGTATATTTTTTATCATAAGTTTGTCTCTCCCTCTGGTATTTTTCACCTCCTTTTTGTTTGATCGTGACCTCACATTTCAGAAATAATAATAAGATAAATCATTAATTTCTAGTTTAGAATAAGCTGAATTACAATTCCTTAAACAAATGTTATTCATATCTCTCAATACTAATAAATGTTTCTGAAATGAAAGTTATATAACAGAAACACGTAAACTATGTTCTTGTGGTATCCCAGCAAAAGACATACACGTTGATTTAGTTTGCTTAGTCTGTCCAAACGGTATCAATGATGCTTGGGTTAAAATTCCTGTTTAAAGACTTTTTGCAAGGTTTTCTCGACCATTAAATTTCTTCTACTTTCCTATTAAAAGGTTATCAAAAAACTCAAAATCAGTATGCTGTTTGCATTTTACTAAATGAACCATTAGCATACTCTAACCTTGGACGTAACTTGAATTACCATCGTATTGAAAGCTAATGAAGTTAATCAAAACCGGCTTATTTTCATTAGCGAGTGGTTGTTGAAATCAAGTAGCAATATAATTCATGTAATACGTTCTATATGTCTCTCATCTAACATGTTTTATAGACTAGAAACCATGGTCTTTCGTATTTTTGAGTCTGTTTGCATACTTTGTCTATAAAAAGCGTTTTAGAATATTATTGGAGATTCATGGTCGGATAATATAGCAGTGTTTCAATCATCACATACATGAATTGAACTAGTTTCCATTACCCCTTCATTCTTTGTCAACAGTTGTATTGATCTCAATTGGTCTTCAACGTTTAAAACGTTTATTTATGATCATTATAGAGCTTTTAAGTTTTTTTAAAACTTTAGTTTCTTTTCCTGTGACAATAAGTACGAGTATAATTAGAAGATGTTGTACGTGGTTTACTTTACCATGGCATTATTCTATTTCATATTAAAAGGTTGTGCACTAATTTACAATCAGTATGCTGTTTGCAATTTACTAAATGAAGCATTCGCAAACTGTAACCTTGGATCGAATTACTATCGTATTGAAAGCAAATATAGTCAATCAAAACCGGCTTATCTTCATTAGCGAGAAATTGTTTAATTAAAGTAACAATATAATTAATCTAATACGTTTTATATGTCTCTCATTGAACATGTTTGATAGACTTGCAACCTTGATCTTTTACCATTCTGAGACTGTTTGCATACCATGTCTATAAAAAGCATTTTTGAAATATAATTGAAGATTCATTATCGGATTACATAGCAGTGTTGTAATCATCCCAAAAATGTATTGCACCAGTTTCTATTGCCCATTATTGTTTTTCAGTAGTTTAATTGATCTAAGTTGTACTTCAACGTTTTAAAACAACCAGTTAATTTAAGAATTATGGAACTTTCATTTTTTTTTAAACTTTTTTTTTTGATTCCTTTGACACAAGGTACGAATATAAGTAAAATATACGTTATGCTTGGTTTAATTTAACAGATATCTATTCTACTGTCATATTTAAAGGTTATCCAATAATTTAAAATCAGTATGCTGCTTTCATATTACCAAATTGAGCATTAGCAAAATTTAACCTTGGTCGTAACTTGAATTACCATCATCATGGTCATATTGAATGAAAATTAAATCAATCAAAACCAGCTTATTTTCATTAGCGAGTAGTTGTTGAATTCAGGCAGCAATATAATGCATGTAATAAGTTCTATATGTCTCTCATTTAACATGTGCTATAGACTAGAAACCTTGATCTTTGGCCATTCTGAGTCTGTCTGCATACTATGTCTATAAAAAGCGTTTTATTGGAGATTCATGGTCGGATAACATAGCAGTGTTTTAATCATTAGAAAAAGGAATCGCACTAGTTTCCATTATCCTTTATTATTTTTCATCAGCTTTATTCATTTCAATTGTATTCAACATTGTAAAACAACCAGTTTATTAAGTAAGAATGCTTGATTTTTTTTTTTCTAAACTTGCTTTTTTGGCAATGAAAATCTTTCTGAATTTTGGATTTATAATGCTCAATCAACCTTATAAATATTTACGATATTAAACGTTTTGGTTTTATTCCCATGGCACTGATAAGTCTTATAAAGACAAAACGAGAGTCTTGCGTACAAATTCAAATTCTGTTATCTATGAAATATGATTTTCATTTTGGTTCCTATTTCATAAATTGCGAACCACATGTATCATATTTGGGTTAATGGTTCAAAGATGTTTCTCCGATACATATGTTGCTAGTATTTTTATACAGATAGAAGAAGGTGTAGCATGAGTACCAATGTTAACTTTCCATCAATGTACTGAATGAAACTGTTAAATTCATCAAGTAAGGTTGCCATCATTCAAATAATGTTGGAAATTGGTTCTTAACAGTTAAATACAAAGTTGAATAGGACAAAGGTAATATAAGTCAATATAAAATCAAACTGAACGAACTAATATCAGAACATTTTCAAAATGACTTAACAACAACAGAATTAGTTGGTTTCTTAACAATATGTTTAAAGAAGGCCGAACAATATTCAATCCCTTCTAGAATCATTAAGTTAAATGGGTCTAAATTAAAAGTGTCACCTGAAGCAAAGGAGCTTATCAAAATAAGCAAGCAAAAACACAAACTATGGTATCTAAAAGGCCGTCAAAGAGGAAATGATCAATCTTACGTTGAACTAAAGCAAGCAAAATACAATGCCAGAAAAATACTCCGTAAAGAAAGGGAAATAGAAAAGGAAAACTTTTACCATCAACTTGAGCAAAATCTGTCAACAAAAAATTTCTATAAATTTATTAAAAGAAATTTAAATACAGCAAATTCAAATACCCCGGTCATTCTACATGAAAATCGGGAAATAAGCTGATCGGATCAACAAAATGAAGTTTTGGCAAAATACTACGAGCAATTAGCAACTCCTCAAAATTGTGATCAATACGATGAAGATTATTTACAAATGTGTCAACTCCGCTGTAAGATCATCAAAGAGCTCGCACAAGAATCTAAAGAAAGTAGTATTGAATTCACAGAAATTAAAATTTTGACAGCTATTCGAAATTTAAATAATGGTTAGCTGGTGATGAATATGGGCTATTTGCGGAACATCTGAATTTGGTAGGTACATAAGTTACGCCAATACTGAAACTTATTTTTGACCGAATAATTAAAGAAAGGAGGACACCTGCACAATTTAAATCTGAAATTATTACCCTCGCCTGTAAAAAGGGAACATATTGTAGTCTGTTTGACAGATATAGACGTATAACTGTCTCCTCAATATTAGGGAAAACTTTTGAACACTCTCTACTAAATAAAATTATTGAAAAACTGAAAAATTATTCATCTCAACAAATTGGCTTCACACAAGGTTTATCCCCTTCCTTGGTTGCTCTTCTGATATCAGAAGCACAAATGAACTCAAAACAAATGAGAGAAATTCTTTATTTGGCTACCCTAGACACAAGAAAGGCTTTTGATGTTGTCAATCATGATATACTCCTGGACAAGCTATTCCAAATAAATATTCTACTGGACATCTGGGAGACCATCTCCGAGATGTACCACGATCTAACTACCAGAATTAATTGGAAAGGACAATACAGCACTAGTTTCCCGAATAATGAAGGAGTCCGTCAGGTTGGTATTCTCTCTACGAACTTCTACAAAATATATATCGAGGATCTGCTCATTCAACTGGAAGAATCAAATGTAGGGCTTCATATCGGGACAAATTTTTCTGCTTGCCCAACCTGTCCTGATGACATTCTTTTATTATCCATCTGAGATGAAGACATGCGGTCAACGCGGTCAACAAGTATTCAAATGAACACTAATACACAATTCATCTACTTAAAAGTGTATTATTAAAACAGAAAACAAATTCATCAAATAATAACAAGGAGTCTTTATCAGTATGGGATTTAGGGGAAAGGAATTTAACAACATCTGATAGAGCCACTCATTTAGGAATAATTAGATCTTCAAAAAACGAAAACAAGTTAAATATTGAAGACAGAATAACCCTTGTTAGAAGAACATCGTTCTCACTAATGAACACTGGGGCACACGACACAAATGGGTTAAATTCCCGCATTTTCTATTATATATACAAAATATATATTTTACCACGTCATTAAAAAACTGAAAGAAATTTTACTATGTCAGTACCGTCTTCAAATAATTAAAGGTTCATTTTTAGAAAGAACTGATTCTGTTTTACAGCAATATAATCTGCCATTAATAGAAGAACTATGGGATAATACACCTTCAAAGTTCAGCTGGAAGCATACAGTAAGATTTGCAATCTCAGAATTTTGGAACGACACTTTTAGGACTGAAATAGTTCAAAAATCATACAAAGATACAAACTCAATCAAAATTGGTGAAACTTACCCAGTTTTGAACTCAGCTCTAAATATCCTGGGCGAGACCAAACGAGCCATTGTCAAGGCAAGAATTCTTACAAGAATCTATATGTTACAATCTAATAAAGCAAAATTTAGTATCGAAAATGTAAATGCAACTTGCCCTATTTGTTAAATGAAGATGAAAATCTGATACATTTTATCACCAGATGTCCAGCTCTTAAAGAAATTCGTACAAATTATTTTGGCTCAATAAAACAGCTTATTATCCTTAAAATTGGAAACGATCAGTGGAATGAAAAATTTAGAAATAGAGACATTATCTGTCAATTAATTACAGACTGCAGAACAATGCTGTTGAATATTTACAGCACGATTCAGAGTTAATGGATAATATAGAGACTATTTCTCGAAAGATGTGTTATGACCTACAAGTGAAACGTCTGAATTCAATTACTATAAAGTAGTAATAGTGAATTTTTATTACACCTTTACGTAGCCTAACAATCTTTATTTTCACCTTGTGCTTGGACTGTTGCACGCTTATATAACATCAATGGCTAAATTAATCACGTGGTTTGTAGTGCTTGTTTATGATTACCTCATTGACATTAAAACCTAAATAGCTTAATTTCTAAAATGGTCTTGTTATGTTGTGTTGATTTAATACATCAACAATATTTTAACTGTAAAATTCCAATTGCCGGGAATTTTCTTACATTTAATCGTGTAAATAGATGTGTTATGGAAAATGAAAACTTTTAGCATGTGCATTTTAAAGTGATATATTCTTAAATGGATCTCATCGCCAATTTTACCCGTGTAATATAAGCCATAAACTGTTTTAAATCCTTATTGGATGTGCTCCTCATTAGTAGGAGGAAGTTACAGAAAAGAAGAAGAAGGTACCTATAACGACGCATAAATCTATAAATCAAAAAACAAATATTTAATAAATGATGATTTGATTTTGATTTTATGTTTGATAAAAGAACAAAAGTAGAGTCCATGACTCATTATCATATATATTTAAGAAATAATTCATGAAAGCCATATATTGTTGGAAATTTCACATGGCCTGGACCGTGATATTCGAATTTTATCCTGAGCGTCAACGAGGGATAAAATTAACGAATATCACGGCCAAGGCCATGTGTAAATTTCCAACAATATATGGCTTCCATGAATTATTTCGATTCTAATAGGACAAAAACGAGGGTGGGTATGCTGTTTGTGTGGCTGTTATTTTTTACTCCCTGCTAGATAAAGCTCAAATATCTTTATAAATATGTAGCTTTCGTAGGTCATTTCGTGAATAACTGCTAGAAAAAAACTTTTTAATTCTTTAAATTGTCAAACCCAACATTTGCCATTTTTAATTTACATGTTTTTCTCGTAAGCTTCCGTTAAATCCAAAGTTGACATTTTGTAACTAAGGAGCCGCAATGTTGACTTGCTGAAACGAGTAAATATGCGAATAATGCAATAGAATAAAAAATAAAACAAAAACTACCTCAAAAATCAATTTTAATACAATATTATACGAATTCCGATGGTTCACGCAACAGAAAACTTTCAACTTTAGCGGTTTCATTTGTATGACGTCATGTTTTAAAATGACTTAAATGCGCCAAAAAAATTAATAGACTTTCGCGGAATTTTATTTAATTTTTATTTTGTTGAATTCTCCGAGCTCTTGTGCATTACTTCTTTTTATTATGCATACGAATAAGAAAAAAAGTTATTTTGTCTTTTTTTAATTGCCCTTTTTTAAACAATAAAATCGGCAGAGGGTCTGCAAAATAGGTTCCAATACATGTAGATTTACGTGGGAAGTATATTGTAACAGCCATTATTATGTATATCTCTGAGTCTGCGCTAAGTATATTTTATCGAGAATTTTATCACAGTGCTGTTTACAAAGCTAAAGAAGCACGTCATATTAGAATTGACATTATCGTCAATTCAAACCAATTACACTTGACATACATTGAGAGAAAACAATGAATTTTCTTTTATCATTATACTGCTATTTTGTCGCTAGTAACAACAAAAAATGTTATGATTCTAATAAGATATATAATAGAAGTCCTTGAGTCATAATGATTTTTTGTTACCGTAAGTTGTTTATGTTCTATTACAAATTCTTTCAAAATATGTTATCATAAGCTTGTAATACGATAAGTTTGTTTCTTTTTGTTGAATATAAAATTTAGATATGATTGGATAACCAATGGGAAACCATTCCAGCAGAAATCAAATGGCACAACTTTTTGAAATTTTGGGTTCTCAATGCTCTTCAACTTTTTACTTCTTTGGCTTAATAAGTATTTTTTAGCGTCACTAATGAGTCTTATGTAGACGAAACGCGTGTCTGGCGTATTAAATTATAATCCTGGTACCTTTGATAACTATGAACGTTATCTAATGTATCACTGTACAGCCTTCAATATTGACCAAAGCCTATAACACATAGTTATGTTTAAAAGAACAAAACGTAGAACAGTTTAGTCGAGAAGACAAACGGCCTGATTAATGTAAAAAACAATGAACCAAACAATTATGATATATAGCAATAAACGACACCAATGAATTACAGGCATGTAAGTAATTTGGTTGGCGGGGAAAAACTTGTTTTCTGGCACCCTAAGCTGTGACATAAGCATGACATAAGAACAAACTATAAAAAATGGTCAAACATCTAACAGAAACTTCAAACAGTATGTCTCATAATATGAAAACATCCCCACAACAAAAAAGACTCCGATTAAAGTCACTAATTATATAACAAGAAGAAAATTGTAAATAGTGTTCAACATGGTAACGACAGGATAAAAGAACGAATAGAATATTGTCTTTACCCTATCTTTTTACAATGGGGTATGACTGCATGTTTAGCAACAATAATCGTCATAACATTACTCCAAACTTGGCATTTTCAGTCAAGAAAATAAGTGAAAATAATATTTCAAATAATGTTTGTTTCCAGCTATCAATTACTAAAAGTGGTATGAGAAGTAGACATAGTACTTTCGGGAAAATAGTTTTTAAAAAATAATATTTCAAAATGATACATGTATTTTGACAAGAATCGAATAATATATTTAACCCAAATAAAATAGCAATACGATTCAAATGTGTATGTCAAATGGACAAACACTTGAACTATCTGTAAGCTCAAAACCCTTCATCGACTAGAACAAGCTTATGTGTAACTTATGTTTTATTTGCAACATGCGAATAACTACGCACTCATCAGAACATTTGCACATGACAAATAAACGAATAGATTACAAATTAAACAAATGAACATAAGATTCTGCACCATCTGTGTCTGTATCTGTATTCAATGCAATTCTGCCAATATATTTGTCCATCTGATGAATTAAGCCATGTTCAATTGATTTTTATAGTTCGTTCTTATGTTGTACTGTTATACCACTGTCCCAGGTTAATGAGAGGGTTGGGATCCCGCTAACATGTTTAACCCCGCCACATTATTTATGTATGTGCCTGTCCCAAGTCAGGAGCCTGTAATTCAGTGGTTGTCGTTTGTTTATGTGTTACATATTTGTTTTCGTTCTTTTTTTACATAAATAAGGCCGTTAGTTTTCTAGTTTGAATTGTTTTACATTGTCTTATCGGGGACTTTTATAGCTGACTATGCGGTATTGGCTTTGCTCATTATTGAAGGCCGTACGGTGACCTATAGTTGTTAATGTCTGTGTCATTTTGGTCTTTTGTGGATAGTTGTCTCATTGGCAATAATACCACATCTTCTTTTTTATACCACCTTCGTATTCCAATAGGATATGACTATTTGTCAACCAATATATTCACACTAAAGTATCATGTACACAATTCACAGTTTCAATAAAGATATCATTATCATATCATTGGATATGTAAAAGATAACAAAATTGTCTGTACACTTTTTAAGTAGAAATTTGTATTGAAGATTTTGTATAGGCAATCTGCAAACACTCTATGCGACCTGTCTATTTGACTTTAAAGTTCATTTTTGTTATACTACGTATCAAGTCCATTTGTGCAAGCATTTCATATCTCGTCTGTCGTATATACTAAATTTAGTATCTATGATGAGTTTAATTACAACCACTGGGTCGATGCCACTGCTGGTGGAGATTTATTTTCCCGAGGGTATCACAAGCCCAGTAGTCAGCACTTTTAGTGCTGACATGAATTGTCATTGATATGGTTATATTTATAAATTTACTGTTTACAAATTTTTTAATTTTTTTAATTACTAAGGCTTTTCTACCTCAGGCATAGATCACCTTAGCTGTATTTGGCAAAACTTTTAGGAATTTTGGTTCTCAATGCTCTTCAACTTCGTATTTTTTTTTTTTTTTTTTTGGCCTTTTAACTTTTTTAGATTCGAGCGTCACTGATGAGTCTTTTGTAGACAGAACGCGCGTTTGGCGTATATACTAAATATAATCCTGGTATCTATGATGAGTTTAATTTTGTGTAAGTTATGGAATGCTTCCAAAAATGGACTTTGGGTGTAAGATGTTCATTTTGATACTTATAAAGGTAGTCATAAATCCTGATTTTAAGAATTGATATCTAAAATAAGACCAAATATGCTTTACATTTAACGAGTGTTCTTTCGTTCGATTGCAACCCCATTTTCAGAAATTACAATGGAATTATTAAGAAACTTCAAGCTCAATATAAGCGCTAATACAACTCCTTTAACAAATTATCTTTCATATTTGGCAATTAAATCTATGCTCTCGTTGTCTCCACGGACAGGGATATACAAGTTGGTTTAATTTGGTCAGATTAAACGATCACAATGATTTGATGATTGGAGTTTCTGATTCGTAGGACAATTTGAAAGAATGAAATTAAATGGTGTTGTGCTTGGTAGCATTCAAATAACATGTGTTTCTACGTTCTCTGTCATTGATGTATTCCGCGCATATCTGTATTCACCTTTTGATCTCAATAATTGAAATAGTTTATTAAGGTGGTACCTACACTACAGGGAGACAACTTTGTAAAATTAGCTAACGTTTTAATTACGTTGTGTTGTTAAGGGAATATCAAGATTCTCAATCATCAAAATTAATGTTTGTCAAACTGCTATGTAACCAGTGTATTTTTTTGATAAAATAGTTGGTTTAAATTTTTTGAAATTTTTATCTTTTTGTCAAAGGGTCAAAGTAAATACTTAGTCAACATTTAAAATTAAACGAGTCAAATTTAATGTGTTGGGTACCATCTTAATAGATAAATAATTTATTTCTAGTATTTAACTACTAAATTTGAAAAAAGGTTATTCAATATAGTTTTTTTTCTCTTGCCATGTCATTGTCCGTTTGTTTTAGAAAAAGAAATTTGAATATTTCATAGATTTTGGTGTTCTATGCTTTAAGGAAGCTGGCTTGTCATGTTTTGGATTTTTTGTCAGATTTTCGAAATCCTCTGGTTTTATCCATTTGAATGCCTTGAAAAAATTTGCCCGGTGACCCCCATTTTTCTTTTTGAAATTCTTTAACATGTATTATGACAAGCCATCCGTAAAAGTCTTATAAAATTTTAATTACTTTTTAACAGTTTTAGAGAACTTTAACTTTTCAATGATAAAACTATGAAAAGTCAAGAGAGAATGTTTTCCCGCAAAAATTTCAATGGCTCATATCTCGAAAACAAGCACGGTGACCTATATATTTTTTTTTTTGCTTTTTTGATTTCTTTATAAATTCCTTATCAATATAATATACACTAGTGTTTTTAAAAGTTGATTACTTTGAAACTGAGAAGCGAACTCCCTTAACTAAAATGCCCTGTACCAAGTATGGAAAATGGATACTGTTATCTACCGTCGGTTTCTATGTTCATATTTTGGCTTTTCCTTTTGTTGTATTACAGTATTTCTGTTATTCTGTTTTCCTCTTTCAGTTGATGCGTTCTCTTGGTTTTTGTTTGTTACACGGACTTATTCTTACGTAATCGAACTATGACTATGGAACAGCGGTTACACTACTGTTGCCTTTATCTATCTCAATAGATGAAACAATAAAGTTAAACAATTTATAAATATATCATAAGAATTTAACTAAGTTTCGAAAAAGAAATCTTATGATTTACAATTTTTATGATGCTTACATTAAAAAAAAGAACCTTTAACAAAATGTAACCGTGGACGAAACACAAATTATCATCACGTTGAAAGCAAACAAAGACAATTAAAACCGGCTTATCTTCATTAAGGAGTGATTTTAGTATTCAAAAGGCAATAGAATTCTTTCAATTAACTGATATATCACTAATATATAGACTTAAAAAACCTTGATAATCCACAAATGGAAGTATAAAACAACATTATGATATTTGAGAAAATGACAAATTTCGCAGATGCATTAGCAGTGCTTATATTGCTTAGATATTTGTATGTACTGAAGACATTGCCGTAATAATCTGTATCGTTATCAGGCATGCAATATTGAAACTTGATAATATCTTGCCTCATAAATCTATACATTTGATAGCAAATGTTTAATTATTGATGTTATGGTGTTTTTTTACCTAAACAAACAGAACAGAAGGAGAGTTCAGATCTCATGACTAATACACTATTGACTTTATCACTACATCACATCATCGTCGGGTGCCACATGTAGAGCAGTATCTGCTTACCCTTCTGGAGCACTTGAAATCACCCCTAGTTTTTAGTTGGGTTCGTGTTGCTTATTCTTTAGTTTTCTATGTTGTGTCATGTGTTCTATTGTTTGTCTCATTGTCTTCTTTCATTTTTAGCCAAATGTTGTCAGTTTATTTTCGATTTATGAGTGTGACTGTCCCTCTGGTATCTTTCGTCCCTCTTTTACATTTTACAAAAAAATATTTAACAATAATCAATATTAATTCGCATAATAAAGGTCTTATGTTCCTAGCAAACAAAACAATATTCTAGTTCGAAAGTACATGCAATACACTTGCTTGACGTCACGTGTATTGCATGTAACGTCATTTAACATGGAGTTTAGTATGACGGTTATTGTTACCCAACTAGTACATATTTTTGTTTACGGGTCAGCTGAAGGTGCGGGATTTTTCGCTATGTTTAAGACCGAGTGGTTGCTGATGGATACGTTCTGCTCTTTGGTCAGGATGTTGTCTCTTTGACACCATTTTCCTTCCCAATTTTATAGAATTTTTGTTTTCATTTGACCTATGTTCTATCGTAGGATAGCGACCCCGATGTCAGCAATTACAACTTAATTAATAATAATTTTCCAGCTTAATATAAGAGGGAATATATTTCCTTTATCAAATTGCCTTTCATGCAAGTTTTTGATTTATGAATTAGACGACAGCAGTATTTCAGTTCATGTAGTCTCTATGGACATGATAGACAATACAATACAAGCAGTTTAAATCGGTTTAGCGTATTAGAATGGATTAAACGACCTCGATGATGTGATGATTAAAGCTCTTCGTGAAGGAATTGGCACTAATAAAATTAAATGGTATTGTAAGGTTTGCTTCACCATAACATTTTATCTTCTTTAATATTGAAGTTCTGTGATATTGATGCAATCCCCACCTATCCATGTATTTACCATTTTATCTCAATAATTGAAACAGTCTATATCGTTATCAGGCATACAGTAATGAAACATAATAACATCACGCCGCATAAATTCAAAAATAAAAAGCCAATGTTCAATGATTAATGATAGGGTTTTGTTTTTACCTATACCAAATGAACAGAAGAGTTCAGACGTCATGACTATATAGACATTATCATAACATCACATTAATTACATTTGACAAAAAATATTAAACAATAATCAATTTTGATTTGCATAAGAAAGATCATATGTTGCTATCAAACAAAACAATATTCTAGTTCGAAAATTCATGCAACACGTGCTTGACGTCACGTGTGAGTTTAAAACGTCATTTAACATGGAGTTTAGTATGACGCTTATTTTTTACTGAACTAATAAATTTTTTTGTTGATGGTCAGCTGAAGGTGCGGGATTTTCTCGCAATGTTGAAGCCCTAGTGTTGCCATTTAATTTTTCTCTGCTCTTAGATCAGGTTGTTGTCTCTTTCACACATTCCCAATTTTCTTTCTTATTTTCAATGAATTTTTTGTTTTCATTTGACCTATGTTCTATCGTAGGATAGCGACCTCGATGTCAGCAATTACAACTTAATTATTGATAATATTTCAGCTTGATAATAGAGGGAATACATTTCCTTTAACAAGTTGCCTTTTAAGCCTCCTAATAAATTTTCGGATTTTTAAATTAGACGACAGCAGTATTTCAGTTCTCTTGTTCCCAATGGACAATGCAATACAATTGGTTATAATCTGTTAAGCGTATTAGAACGGAGTAAACGACCTTAATGATGTGATGATTAAAGCTCCTGATTCATTTGAGAATTGGTATTAATACAATGAAAAGATGTTGTTATATTTCTTTACCATAACATTTTCTCTTCTTTAATTTTGAAGTTCTATTTCATTGATTTAAGCCCTACATATCTATGTTTTTAGTTTTTTATCTCAATAATTGAAACACTCTGTAAATAACTAGGTATAAGAGTTTTTCCGTTTTACTACTACTTATTTGAAAAAAAAAAAAGGTTATCTAATAATTTACAATCAGTATGCTGTTTACATTCTATCAAATGAACCATTAGCAAACTATATCCTTGAAAGTAACTCGAATTACCATCGTATTGAAAGTTAATGAAGGCAATCAAAACCGGCTTATTTTCATTAGATAGTGATTGTTGAATTTATATAGCATTAAAATCTTCTAATATATTTGATTTGTATCTCATTTCATAGACTGTAAACCTTGATCTTTGACTATTGAGTCTGTTTGCATGCCATGTCTTTGGAAAGCTTTTTCAAATATCAATATCCATTCCTGGTCTGATAACAGATCAATATGTGATCATCAAAATACACAAGTTACCCTTCATTATTTTTCAGTGGTTTTATTCATCAAAATTGTACTGTAATGTGTTTAAACAACTAGTTAACCACTGAGAAGTGTGAGACTTATTTTCTTTTAAAACAAATAGTCATAACAAGATTTTACATTTTTGACCTTCAAAAATGAAAAAGAGCAATAACGTGTATCAAAGCGTAAGAGGTCCCTCTATGACAAATACAAAGCCGTCAATCGAGGACACTTATAGCATAGTTTATAACAACAAAATTAAACCAAACAATTATGACAAACATACATCTAGATACAAAATAATTGGTGTTCACTGAATTCCAAATAGTTATCAAATGTACCAGGCTTTTAATTTGCTACATCAGACCCGCGTTTCATCTTAAGAAGACTCATCAGTGACGCTCTTATCATAAAAGTTAGAAAGACTAACAAATACAAAGTTGAAGAGCGTTGAGGACCCAAAGCTACAAAACGTTGTGCCAAATACGTCTAATGTAATATATGACTGGGATAGGATAATTATTTCGAATAATTCATACTTTTGCAAACAGTTCATTTATAAAAATGACCACATAATTGATATAATAACATATACGGAGCAATAGTGCTTTGCCATAAGTGATATGATACCACTGAAATCCTTAATATGTTTTTTACCAAACAGTCAACTCACTATGAGAATTTCAATCTTTGTCTTGCGCCATTCAAAATAACAGTTATTCAGGAAACAATTCCAACAGATCCTTAAATACGGATTTAACAAAACCAATTGTCTTGTATGTTTTGATTTGCATGGGATTATAAAATGTGTACGTTTTACTTATATTTATGTATGCATGACAATTTTAATGCACTGCATAAACCAGTGGTTAAAACAAGTAAAGCTTGTAATTCAAGATGGTCCTCGAATGCAATGATATAACGCAGGCATATTCAAACCTGTAAGTCGATAAATAAACCATCAAAATAATGTCAGATTGAAAGTAATACTAAATGTGTAGAAATAGTTTTCCCCTATACTAAAATATGTACTAGTTCAGTGAAGATGTTTTCATTTTTCTTTTTTTTAAACTAAATTGTATCTACTCTACTGCAGAATTCTTGTTTGACCTTGTTATTGCGGACGAAAATATAAATTCTGAGAATTAAAAAACAAATAAAAGTGCCAACTTTGTTTAATCAGGAACTGTCATGGCCAATTATGTACTAGTCAACAAAAGAAACGATACACGACTTTGAAATAAAATTTATCAAAAAGTGTTACATATAAAACAAAATGATATACACTATTTTAAAAAGCTTTCATTTGCAATGTATGCACATGTGATAATGAAAATCAAAACTTTTCGGAAAGTATCTAAATTCCGTGTAAACGATCATAGGGTGTCGACACATAATTTTCTAAGTACTAAATAAAATTTAAAATTTGTTTAAAAAAATTCAATATGCTAATCAAGTTATGTTCATGTTGTAACTAATGGGTTGAAATATTGTTTTTTTTTTTTTGGGGGGGAAAAAAGTGTTTTTTGAAATCTCAAAAATTGCAAAAAAAAAATTTTTTATTTTCGTCTCAAATCAATGCTTTAGATATGAAAACAATACACAGTAAATTTGGAACCTTTCGGATTAGTTTTAAGATTGTTACCGCTTTTTGAATATCACTTTACACATACTGTCTGTGGTAAATCAGTTGATAATGTATACATTTTAACGATTTCTCGTGGAGCCGAACTTTGCTTAACTAATAAACGAAGAAACTGTATGATTTTTAAAAACAAATTGATGGCAAACACTGTCTTTACCTTTAAATGAGAGGTTGGCATCATTAGTTGGAACTTCTATTTTTAAAATTGTCGTTTTATGTAAAAAAAAAAAAAAAAAATCGCGAAAAAAACGTCACAAAGCAAAAAAATATTTTTTTTTAAACGGATTTATATTTCCATAATGATTAAGTATTACTTCCTTCAATATTAGTCCAATGAACGGAAAACTTGTATCGTTTCTTTTGTTGACTAGTATATTTTGATTTATTAAATGATACGATCAAATAATCAATATTGAGGGCCAATGTTTGGAACACTAGAGACTATGAACTGCTGCTATATAAAGATCCACTAATGAGAAATAACGGACAATACAAGGGCTGTATAGCAAGTCAAGGTCGTTAAAAACTTACATTTGTAATAAGGGAAAATATTTATTTGACCAATAGTACCCACTGACTACCTTAACAACTAGAATTGGTTAACTAGATAGATATATAGTTTATGTTTATAAAGCAACGCAACATGTTCAGTTTGGTTAAGATTGTAAAATGCCTTAAAATATAAACTTGTCGTACTTATATTAGAAATACTAGGATTATACAGGTTATACAAGTTATATGTCTTATCTTTTGGGTTTTCTAATCCTTAAAAGTTTTAGCCCTTAAGTCATGATTAGTTTTGTAATATTGATAAGATCAACATAATCAACATATGAATAAAGAAACCATAATACCGAAGATGTCATTGATATATGTGTCCGATGTATCATAAAAGTACGTAATATACTTAATCGGATTTTATATCCACAATCGTTTTACCTTTACTATATTGTTATATATTTTAATTTTATTGCCTGGTATGGTAATTTAATATTTAAGAATTGAATGCTTCTTTTTGTAACTTCATTGGGGTGTAAAAGCGTTGACCGAAGTACATCTTGTATCAAGCGCGGAAGCGCTTCATACTAAAAATGTGCGCACGGTCAATGCTTTTACAACCCTATGAAGTTACAAAAAGAAGCATTCAATACTTATAATTACATTTTTTTAGCAAAGATCAAGAAAACACGAATTTTATTATTGTTTTATTTAATTCACCTGTGCACTTTATTGTGTTATCATGAATGAAAAGTTTTATTGGGCAATGCAATTGCTTACGGAATAACACGTGATGTGCAGTTAGCCAATCAGAATAAAGTATCATAATAAAACATACATCTAATGTAATTATTAATTGATAGAGTATATTAAAAAAGATGTACTTTAGCAAGATGTTTAGTAATAACAAATTTAATGTACATGTACAAACAAGCCGATCTGTTATTGTTAATGTACATGATCTAAGAAATTTTACTGTTTGAGCTCCATACAAGTTGATATCTTGTTACATCTATGATCTATATTTTCCTGACTCACGAAAATATGCATCACGCGTTTTTGGAGTTCAGTATTTTTGTGATTTAACTGTTTTCCGATTGCACATATCTTACTCTTTGAAATATGAATAGCCTCATTTGGTAATCATTTTGGAATTTTGGTATTTCATTATAGTTCAACTTCGTAATTGATTTGTTATCCACACTGATATAATTAGAGTACGCACGAGTATAACCTGAATTCTATAAACGGAAAACGCAGTTTACGTATTTAAATTGTTTTCCTGGTACATGGTATCTGTAATGAGTTTAAGATACAATGTAATTTTACGTATTATCTACGCTTTATTACTTTTGTGGTATAGTTATAAAAAATCTAAAACCATCAATATCCGTTTTAATATCAAAGCCTACCTTAAATGTCTTTAATAGAATTAATGCTAAATAATTAGGGCGATTAACAGTCTCAATTATAAGGAGTTTAAAAAACAAATCATATGATTTTGTGTTTACAATATCATGAGTTCATTATCAAAATAACGTAAGAAGAGTACACACTTGGTACAAATAAAGGCAACAGTAGTATACCGCTGTTCAAACTCATAAATCCATGGACAAAAAACAAAATCGGGGTAACAAACTAAAACTGAGAAAACGTATTAAATATAAGAGGAGAACAACGACACAACACTACAATGTAACACACACAGAAACGGACCAAGCATCAGAAAAAATCCCCCGAGAATAACAAATATAACATCAAAACCAAATACGTGAATTTGGGATAGACAAGTACCGTGACACGTCTTATCGCAATGTGAATTTACACTCAAAAATAAGAGAAAACAAACGACGCAACGTTAAAATGTAACACACACAGAAACGAACTATAGTATAACAATGGCCATATTCCTGACTTGGTACAGGACATTTTTAACAGGAAAAAATTATTACAAAAGAGACAATAGTAAAATAACAACAATACCAAACTTCAAGTTATATTAAAAACGAAAAGTCATAAGCGAAAACATATCAAACCAATATGTTCCTGACATTTATTTCGACTAGCATCTGATATCTTGGTCGCAATTGATAGACAGTGGATTATTATTGCTCATTTCATTTACGGTCTGTGATTCTTGTATTTGAGTAATTCACTAAATAATTCAAATCCACGATTTTCTTTTATTTGTTTGTTTTATACAGTAAACAAGCTTATTTTTGCTGACACTAGAACGCCAACTCTACGCCAAATTCCTGTAATTTTCAAGTTTACTTGTTAATGCTAAAGATGTTGTATTCAAGTTAACATAAACGCGTTATTTCTACAAGCGACCGTTGGTATACAGTAGTGTCTTTTTTTTTTTTTGCATTTAACAATTTTGAAGAAATTCCCAAATTCGGAGACCATGATCGATCCGTGTCTGATATGATTTCATGCAAGCTCAGTTGGAATACTGCCCCACTCTTTGTTTCAACACTTGTTGTAACGTGATTTTGTGGGCCTCTTCTAGAAAATATTAAATCATTTAGACCAGAAAAAAGGTGACATACATGTACTATTTGAATTATAGTTTTGTTTATATTGTTTCATATTTCTTTCCTAAATATATACCAATTTGACATGACGATGTTAACAACCCTAACCAATTATATGCATGTGCCCAAGGGAAAAAAATATGTTCATTTGTGTGCAGACATTGTGAATAAAAACTATAGACCAGACAAGATAACGAGTTGATTGAGTACGATGCTGTAAATAAATATCTTTTTTGAAGCATATTATTGAAGCTTCATTGATTGATGATATGGAAGGACACACCGTCTCAATATGAAACATACAGTATCGGATTTTATTTACATTTGAAAGTATAAATAAACTCCTCGTGGATACCAGGACTAATTTTAGTATATGCGCCAGACGCGCGTTTCGTCTTCAAAAGACTCATCAGTGTCGCTCGAATCCAAAAAGGTTAAAAAGTTAAAAAGGCCAAATAAAGTACGAAGTTGAAACCATATTGTTCTAGGTACAAGAAGTCCAAAAATATAAACAAATAGTAAAGCTATTCAACAGTAATTGAGATTCAGAATTCATTATGAAGCATTATTGATTGTCGATTTTATCATTTGTAACATTAGGGGGCAGCTGGAGGACGCCATCTGGTGCGGAAGTTTCTTGCTGCATTGAAAACCTATTGTTGATATTCTGCTGTTGTTTGTTTTATAGTCGAGTTGTTGTCTCTTTGACACATTCCCCATTCCATTCTCAATTTTATTTGTGTTTTTTAATCTAAGTAGATATATATTCTCTATCCACACTTCGTTTACAACGATCTGACAACACTTCGAGCTATTTGTTGTCATCAAAACTTTTAATTCGGCCAACAAAGTGTCTAACGTTAGATGTTCGACTAGGTGAGAGAATAGGGCGCTGTCAATAAATAAACTAATAAAAGGTACCAGGATTAGTTTTGTATTTACACCAGACGCGCATTTCATCCAAAAAAGACTCACCAATAACGCTCGAATCCATTAAAAATTAAAAAGGCCAAATTAAGTTGAGCATTAAGGACCAAAATTTTTAAAAGATTTGCCACATACAGTTAAGGTAATATATTCCTGAGGTAGAAAAGCTTGAGTATTTCAAAAATTATAAGCAAAAAAGTGACACAGGTTCTGTATTTGTTTGCACAATACCTATTCAATCAAAATAGACAGAAACGAGTAAATAAAGGCAACAGAAGTATACCGCTGTTCAAAACTCATAAATCCATGGACAAAAAACAAAATCGGGGAAACAAACTAAAACTGAGGTAAACGCATTAAATATAAGAGAACAAAGACACATTAAAATGTAACAAACACACACACACACACACTAACACAGAACCGGACTAAGCATTAGAAAAAAATCCTTTAGAATTACAAATATAACATCAAAACCAAATACATGAATTTGGGATAGATAAGTACCGTGACACGTCTTATAATAATGTGAATTCACATTCAAAAATAAGAGAAAACAAACGACACAACGGAAAGACAACGTTAAAATGTAACACACACAGAAACGAACTAAAATATAACAATGGCCATATTCCTGACTTGGTACAGGACATTTTTAAAGACAACAATGGTGGGTTGAAAATATAAAACAAAAGAGACAAATCAAAATACATTGACAAAAACTAAGACTTAAGTATAACAAACAACTCGAACCTTTTTTTCGTCATCACTTTTATTTGTATCTTTATGATAATGTTACAAATAACAATATCATGGTTCATCAAGCTCGGTAAAGTCATTACAGAGAACATCTTTTGTTGCGCAATATGCTTATTCAATAAATAACACTTTCTTTAGTAAAAGTTTATGTTGCTCAAATTTTTAAAATTTCTGTGATTTGATTTATTGATATATTTGTCTTTTTTTTGCCATGGCATTGCCAATTTAATTTCGCCTAAATCTGTGACATGATCTACAAATTGTCATTATCATTTTATAGCACTGAATATTGTCACGATAAAACACAAAAAGACAACGTTGTATTTTCTAGCAACGCTATGATAAATGAAATTGGTCAAGGTAGAAACATGAACGATGAAATTGAGAATGGAAATGCGGAATATGTAAGTAATGCAACAACCCTATCAAAGAGCAGACAACAGCCAAAGGCCATCATTTGGTCTCCAACACAGCAAGAAAATCCCACACCCGTAGGTGATCTACAGCTAGCCCCTTAATAAAAATGTGTACTAGTTCACAAGACTAAAATGTAGAACTGTTTGTTGTTTTTTCTTTTAATCTCTGGCCAAAAAATAAACATGTATTTTCATAATAACAATAACGGTACCAATTGTCCTGCACCCGATGCGCATTTCGACAATACATGTCTCTTCAGTGATGCTCGTGGCCAAAATTTTTGAAATTCAAAGCTTATATAAAAGATGAAGAGCTATAATCCAAAAGGTCTAAAAAGTATAGCCAAATCCGAAGCCATAATATATGTTCATCATTTCTTCTCTAATATTTGCCTCCAAAAATGAAACATAAATCTACATTGGTATACGTTTAATGCTGTTCAACTGTCTGTATCAGAATTATCATAAAAGGAGCTTTGTACCAGTATGCACTTTAAATGATACTTCATATGATAACTATCAATGGTCTTGAATACAACATAAAAGGCAATTACAATTTTTAGAGATTTAAATCGTCAAAAGTGTGATGACTTAAGTTAAAATCAGATACACATCATAACAATCAGCGAATTCCTTCATAAAAACATCTGTTTAGCTATAAATAATTATTATCATTGAAAATAAATGATATTCAGACTACAACAGGCTTAAGTGCATGTGGCAGCACCAAACTAAAAAGTGAAATTATAACAAAAAAGAATATTCAATGAACATGATTAATGTCATTACAAACAACGTTGTATTGTTCGATATGTCATAATGTTCCACTAAACTTCTTCCCAAATATAAGAATTGTCATGCTATATACATTATATTAGAAATCAAAACCGAGTTACTTTGAAAATAAGGATTCCTACTCTTGCAGTATTTTTAAGCATATTCAAGTATACGTACTAAAACAATCCAAAAATATTTCATTTTTTTTTCTATAGTCTTATTTGTACAAATATATCTAACTTGTTACTCCTTAACACTGGTATTTCTATTTTTAAATCGACAACGTTAAACAAACAACTATCAATCAATTTAAACTTACAAATTGAAAAATAGTCCACATCTATTTAACTAGACAATGATAGTTTAACAGAAACATTCATTATGTTTTGAAAGTTATTAAATCATACTTTGTAAAAAAAGAAAATAACATGAGTAAAAGAAAACACAAAAAGTTGCATGCAGCTGAGATCATATTGATAGTTTTATCCTTTAATCCATATTGTATCTTGTGTTTTTTGTCTGGGTCACCTTGGTAGGTACAGAATATTACAACTGTTTTATGAAAAAAAAGAAAATTATATAAAAATCAATAAGAGCAAGAAAAGGAAACATAATACTTTGATTATAGTTTTGTTATCGTTTGAATTATTTTAATATTCCTAGTATTATCTATATACCAACTTAGCATAACGGTTAAAACAAAGATAACCAGTTATATGAAAGTATCTCAAGGGGAAAAGTGCATACATGTATGTGTTAAAATTAAACAAAAGACCAGACATGATAACAAAGTTGAATTAGTTCGATATTGTAAAATGATATCTTTTTGTAACCACATTAATAGTGATTACTCATGTTTCATTACTTAAAGAAGGTCAAAGCCGTTTCAGTGTAATATAAACAACATCGGACTTAATTTCTATAAGAAGTTTGGAGCAATACTTTACTAGAGCAATAAGGCCATATACATAAACAGAAACAAAACAAAACAACGGTCATAAACGTGAAAATTCACACAATTTCATAAAATTTATTGATTACATAAATATCGATTCTATTATATATCATTTCTATTTTGTATATACTTAAAACTATTAGTCTTATAATTGTGGTGTTCTTAATTATTTCGATGTTAAACAATTACAAGACAAAATACATAATACTGCTGTAATGTATTTGAAATTAAAAATGACAAGCACATCAATTATTCCTTTACTACTATCGTCGTTTATGGCATACGAAATAAAACGATGAGAAACGAACGAAATAGTCATCAAAATGAACAAGAACACATTGACTTTGATATGCTGTAATCTCCGATAGTAGCAGTCTTGCAAGAGTCTAGATGTTCGGGAAATATTTTGTACAAATTGTTAAATGATGACATGTATAATGATACAAAGCCACGTGTTTTTAAGAAAATGGTTTTATATCATTTTTTGTAAATGTCTTCTTTAGCAATTGAATATCATAATACAGATTCTTGCTATTTTAGCTATTGCAAATATGCACATGTGGAGCAGCATCTGCTTACCCTTCCGGAGCACCTGAGATCACCCCTAGTTTTTTGGTGGGGTTCGTGTTGTTTATTCTGTAGTTTTCTATGTTATGTCATGTGTGCTGTTGTTTGTTTGTCTTTTTCGTTTGTAGCCATTGCGTTGACAGTTTGTTTTAGATTTATGAGTTTGACTGTCCCTTTAGTATTTTTCGTCCCTCTTTTATATATATTTATGGACTTTTGGATCTTTCAACAGTACATGAAGAGATTCAATGCATACTTCTTTTAGTGTGAAGCTATGATTCATAGTAATCTTTCATGCTAAGTACACAACCATGTTGCCAATACTAATATGTTATATATTTTACTATTTCTAAGTGCATATATATAAGAAGTTGTGATATGAGTGCCAATTAGACAATTATCCATCCTAGTCATTATTTGTAAAGGTAAACCGTTATAGGTAACCGTTCGGATTTCTGTGCATATTTATGACAATGTTTGTATTTTGTACAATTCAATACCATTTTTCATAACCTCAATGTTGACTTTGATACTCGATCGTATAAAGACTCATTTATCTATCAATAGAAATATTATTTTGCATCAACTTAATTATTGATAATATATCAGCTTGATAAAAGAGTGAATTCATTTCCTTTAACAAATTGCCTTTCATACCTCCCAATAAATTTTCTGATTTTCAAATTAGACGACAGCATGTTTTAGTTCTTGTGGTCCCCATGGAAATGCAATACAAGTAGTTATAATCTGTTAAGCGTAATAGAACGGAGTAAACTACCTTAATGATGTGATGATTAAAGCTCCTGATCCATTCGAGAATTGGTATTAATACAATGAAAAGATGTTGTTATATTTCTTACCATTTTCTCTACTTTAATATTGAAGTGCAATTTCATTGATTCAATCCTTACATATCTATGTATTTCATTTTTTATCTCAATAATTGAAACAGTCTGTAAATAACTAGGTAGAAGAATTCTTGCATTTAACTACTATTTATTTTAAAAAAGGTTACCCAATAATTTACAATCAGTATGCTGTTTACATTCTATCAAATGAACCATTAGCAAACTATAACCTTGAAAATAACTCGAATTACCATCGTATTGAAAGTTAATGAAGGCAATCAAAACCGGCTTATTTTCATTAGATAGTGATTGTTGAAATTATAAAGCAATAAAATTATTCTAATATATTTGATTTTTATCTTATTTTATAAACCTTAATCCTTGACTTTTGAGTCTGTCTGTATGTCTTTAGAAAGCTTTTTCAAATATCAATATCCGTTCCTGGGCTGATAACAGACCAAAGTGTTATCATTACAAAACAAAAAATGCCTTTTATAATTTTTCAGTGGTTTTATTCATCACAATTTCACTGTAATGTGTTTAAACAACTAGTTGACCAATGATAGATAGATAGATAGTTTATTCTCATAAAACCATGCAAGTACAAAGGTTACAGAGAAGTTAAAAAAATAGTATACATAAAATTAAAAAATGCATTAAAAAATGCATAAAATTCAAAATTTCGGATGAAATAACATATAAAAGAATATATATATAGACTTGTATAGTCAAATGTAAAAGCTAAAATTCTATAAAGAAATACTTTCTATAAGTATGTTAAATAAATTATGGTTGTTAAGAAGGAGTGAGCTTACTATTAATACATCTTATAAAATTGCAGAGGTTTCTTAGTGTCTTTGGTTTTTTTTTAATTAAACAGTTTGTTGAATGTAAAAATGTTATGTCTTGGTATTAGTCCATTTGGAATAAATCTTTTTCTTTCATCTTGTAAAGCCGGGCAAACAAAAATATAGTGGTATTCGTCTCCGATATCTCTTTTTGTACATATTGAACATTTTCTATCACTTCTTTCAATGTTATACCATCTCCCCTTTTCTATTGGCAGTTAATGATTCGATGTTCGGAATTTACAAAGTGTATATATATCTCGGTCATTTATGATGTTGAAATAATTCTCAAATTCAAAATGTTCCTTAAAGAGCCTATATGTAATGCATTTTGATGTGTTCTGAATAGCTGAGTTCCAAATTTGTTTAAACTGGTCAATTAATCTAAGTTTGATACTTTTTGGTAACCATTTGGTGAGGTCTGTATTTTGCACATAAAATAAGTTTGAAAATCCGGCATTGTCCAATATATTTTTAATGTTCTTTATCCATAAAATATCATCATTGTTTGTGTGATATCGGAGAATGAGAAGTATTAGACTTATTTTCTTTTAAAACAAATAGTCATAATAGTTTTATATTTTTGGCCTTCAATAATGAAAAAGAGTAATGACGTGTATTAAACCGTGAAAGACCCCGACATCGAGAAATACAAAGCTGTTAAACGAGGACACTTATAGCATAGTTTATAACAACAAAATTAAACCAAACAATTATGACAAACATGAATTAACGGACAATGGTGTTCATTGAATTGCAAATAGTAATCAAAATTATTAGGCTTATAATTTGCTACGCCAGACTCGCGTTTCGTCTTAAGAAGACTCATAACTAAAGACAACCGTAGTATACCGCTGTTCGAAATTCATAAATTGATAAAGAAAAAACAAATCCGAGTTACAATCTAAAACTGAGGGAAACGCGTCAAATATAAGAGAACTATGACACAACAGAAACACAACATTAAAATGTAACACACAGAAACGAACTATGATATAACAATGGCCATTTCCATGACTTGGTACAGGGCATTATAAGATAAAAATGGTGGGTTGAACCTGGTTTTGTGACATGCCAAATTTCCCGCCTAAATAGCAATATTAATGGTTTCATCAGTGACGCTCTGATTATAAAAGTTAGAAAAACAAACAAATATTAAGTTGAAGATCGTTGAGGACCCAAAGCTACAAAACGTTGTGCCAAATACGTCTAAGGTAAAATATGCCTGGGATAGGAAACGTACTTCGAATAATAATCTAATAACTTTTGCAAACAGTTGATTTATAAAAATGACTACCGGTATATCATTGATATTTTGGATCCTCAATGTTTTTGTACTTGTTTGGTTTTATAAATATTTTGATATGAGCGTCACTGATGAGTCTTATGTAGACGAAACGCGGGTCTGGCGTACTAAATTATAATCCTGAAACTTTTGATAACTATCATATAATTCACGGAGAGATAATATTTTACCATGAGTGATATGATATCACTAAATTCGTTAATTATAAATATGGTTTTTACCAAAAGGTCAACTCACTATGACATATATGACTTTGTCTTGCGTAATTTGGGATTACGGTTATTCAGGAAACCATTCCAATAGATCTTTAATTATGGATTTAACAATACAAATGTCATAGGTTTTGATTTGTCCAGGAGCAAAAAAATGGCGAAATTATGTGCATGTTTTACTTATTTTTTTTTTTTTAATGTACAGCATAAACCAGCCGTTAAACACAAAGTGAATTGTGTATTTTCAGCTGGTGTTCTATTGCAATGTAACGTTTTTCAAACTCAGGATTGATCAATATGTTATAAAATTTATTAATACATCTATCTTAAACCTCAATATATCAATTTAAATTTATTTTCTTGTTAGTTAGCAGGACAGATATAGATTTAATTAATATCACGGTGTCTTTTTTCTTCTCATTGATATAACAATACAGAGAATCTGGAATATAGATAAACAGTATTAAAACAAGAAAATACATCTATATGCTTCTGATGTAATGATACCACGAGCATCACTGAAGAGACATGTATTGTCGAAATGCGCATCTGGTGCAGGAAAATTGGTACCGTTAATGTTATTCCGTTCCAATCAAGCTGACGCGTAGTTAGCACAAAATGTATTCTTCATTTTGCATTGTTCATGTGTCATGTTTCGACAATAAATTTTATATCTTAAAATTTAAGGATTTCTTTGTTTGAAATCAAATGCGTTTGGGTCCGTGTATATCTGCGTCCATTCGTTTTTCGTTTTGAAATATCAAAAACAAAAAACGAAAGTGTTTTCATTTTTCGTTTTTGATTTCTTAAAAACCAAAACAAAAAACGAAAGTGTTTTCATTTTTCGTTTTTGATTTCTTAAATATTAAAATGAAAAACAAAAGAGTTTTCGTTTTTCGTTTTTGATTTCACAAACAAAAAACGAAAAACAAAAGTATTTTCATTTTTCGATTTTGATTTCTCAAAAACTAAAATCGAAAAATGAAAGTGTTTTCATTTTTCATTTTTGATTTCACAAAAACAAAAAACGAAAAACGAAAGTGTATTTATGTTATCTTTCCAACACAGTTTAATTGTCATTCAAAAAATGACAATGTTGTCATTTGTCATTCATTTAAAGGTCGTTAAAGTATACATGCACAGCGGTTGTCAGATCAATACTACTTTAATCGAAGATAATGTCGACGGACGCAAAAGTCTTTAGCAATCGGAACAATATGGATGCGTGAACTTTATTACTTTTAAGGTCGATCCAAGATTATTAGAATTGATGACCAAGATCCATCTGCCAGTATTTTATTAACTACGAGGACGATAATGTATTTTGCTTGATTTAATTTTCAAAATTTCCGCAATTTCACAATTCAAACTGGGATATTAAATTGGTTTGTCATTAGGAGCCTATAAGGTATTAATTTTACTTATTTGTGAAGACTATAAGGTGACATTTACTAGAGGTCGTTGATGGGGGATTATGGAATTGAGAATAGTGGACAAAAAATATAAATAATAGAGACAATGGACCAAGAAATAAATAAAATAGCTAGAATAATGGTGTTAAAATGTAAAGATAAGAGAATAATTGTCAAAAAGTATAAAGAATAGAGAAAAATGGCCTCAAATATCAAAGAATACAGAAATTAAGAACCCCCAATCCAGACCATCACACTAGTTGCCTTAATGAACGTTAGTTTGTCTCTGGTAGGTTGGTATTGGTTATCATATGGTTTCTCTTTATTTCTATGTCTATTAATTCAGAAGCATGCTTTCATTATTTACCAATATTTTACATATCACATTATAAAAAAAGACTATTATTTTGCAAACTACCATAGATTTCCGGTAATTGTTCTGCATAGACCACACCACATTGGAGTCCCTGTAATTTTTTTTCAAGTGGACCGCAGTTACCCACCCTACCCCATCATTACATAAAAGTTAATAAACATATGTCTACGGAAATACTTATGTCCGAACAATGTGTAAAGGGGAGCTTGGTAGCTGATGTCTGCTGGAGAAAAAAATCAAGGTTGCTGTTTAGCTTATTTTTTTTCAAAGATAGGTCCAAAGTTGGGGTCGAACACCGAACCCCATCCTTACCGAAAATGTAATAAAAATTGTCCTCACTAGGTGCAAAGGGAAGCTGGGTAGCTGGGGTCTACAGTAGAAAAATCCAGGGTGTTGTTCTGCTTAGTTTTTTTTAATAGGTCTAAAGTTGAGGTCGTATACCCTACAAAAACCCTTACCAGACAGTTAATAAAAAAATTCTGCGGCAATACTTTTATCTGCTCTAGGTGAGAACGTAAGCTAGAGATCTATGGCCTACTTAATCAAAATGGCAGCAGTCCTTTTGCGCCAATTACTGTTTTTCAGGGGTATCATTTGCGCCAAATTTTATTTTCCAAATGTATCAATTGCGGCAATATTCGGAACTCATTTGCGCCAATTTACCTGAAAACATATCTATCATAATGTTAATGTTAAAATATATTTCTGGTTATTTTTGGCTTAAAAAGTAACATACATGTATGTTAGGAGATATTTCACCATGAAGATGACCATCTGGAGAGAAATGACTTAAAATTCATTAGACAGTCAATGTACAGAGAGAGAATAAAACTTGTTGCTTTGCTGAATATTTGATAAAGATATGCCAAAAGAGAAGAAAAATGAAGCGTTATTTTGCTGATTATGTTTTAGCCATATATGTTGATGACACAGTGCTTTGTTCCCACCATGCGTATGGGCTTTGTTATTATTAGGAAATATAACTGTTTTATGCATTTCAAACTTCAATGTTTGTGTTTTTGGACAATAAAGTGAAGTTACAAGCTACTAAATACATTAAATTGGGAAGTACCCATGCAGTAGCAGTCAGAAGAAAGTATGTTTCAGAAAAAGAAAGATTTGCCGTGTAAACTGCCGATTCCAAGTCCGATTAAAGAAGGAGGAAAGTCATTTTTCTTCTAATTGGCGCAATCGTATGTTTTATTTTTGGCGCAAATGATACCATGTAATTTTAAAACATGTGGCGCAAACGTAGCATTTGAGAAAAAAAGTTGTGGCGCAAAAGGACGCATTTTTGGTGCAAACGGATCTCTCCCATCAAAATTACAAGTTAATTTATAGCACGGATCAATCTTTTTTAAGCTAATAAATAATTTACTTTCCCACCATACTTTGAATACAAAAAATAAACCTTTTGTCCAGTCATATTTAAGCGAAATCCACTAGTTCACAGGTAGAATGTTTTGTAAAGACAGTTTTGTGTGGCAAAAAAAAGTTAAAGCACGAGTGCAACTTTCTTTTCTTTTAATGCAGAATTATTATTACTTTTCATGAACTATTTGACAGGATGCCGATAATAAGGAAAGATATTTCACCCAATAGTGCAATTTTGCCATCATTGAAAAAAATCATAATTATTTACGATTCTATTAACACTCAAAGTCTTGACTATTTAAAATGTAAAGCGGGCAGTACGCTGTGTAATATATCGAAAGCGATTGATTTTGGCTTTATATCTATAATACTAAAATTACGAGGTCCAATTTGTCAGTCGTCATCACGTAAAAACGACGAATCACAGAATTCAACTTTATATATAACTAATATAGTACAAAGGTGTAAATTAAAAATTACACCACTCCAGGCCCTTTTGTTTTCCACGTAATTAATATTGCCAATAATTAAGAAGTTCCGGGTCGAGTCCGCTACCGATACCACTAGTATATTCACCTGTTACCTATTACCTTATCTGTACGTTCCGCATCTGACAGGCGCACCACCAAACGTTGTATTCAGGACTAATATGCTATATACACGGGTCATAACCACAGGGTTGACACTACTAAATTGTCAAATTGTTACCTATTGTAGTATTTTAATCAGTAAGACTTTCTAAGATAACAATACGAATACTAAAGATCTGGACTAAAAATAAGGCGTATAGGTACAGTTTTCAATTTGTTAGTGGGCATGATGTAAAACAGCAAAGCAAAGAATTCAACTTTATTTATAACTTGTATAGGACAATGCTGTTGATTAAAAACTACTCCATTCCAGGACCTTTTGTTTTAAAAATAATTAATATTACCAATAACTGATAAGTTCCAGTTCAACGGGTTCAAACAGAAAGACTTGAAAGCAGAGAAAAACTGTGTATCTTAATATAATCGACATGACAATATTAATACTAAAATAAGGCTTGCGCATAGTTGTATACTTTAATTCAGTCACGGACCCGTGATATCACGGGTGTGTTCTAGTAACTAATAATAACATAAGATGTAGTTTTCATTATAATTCGTTATTCTGATTGGCTAACTGCACATCTCATGTTACATTACACAACGAAAATCTTTATTCATGATGACACGAGGTCCCAAAATAAAGTGCAAAACTTGATAAAAATCTTGTTTTTATGATCCTAGCTAAAACATGTAATTATAAATATTGAATGCTTCTTTTTGTAACTTCATAGGGTTGTAAAAGCGTTGACCGTGCGTACATTTTCAGAATGAAGCGCTTCCGCTTTTCATACAAAATGTATTTCGGTCATCGCTTTACACCTCAATGAAGTAACAAAAAAAAAAACATTCAATTCTTAAATAAACCAGAAATGAAATTTTAAAATTCATTGAAAAGTGTCTTTGACTGCTTAAGTATATTTTAAAAACTGATGATATAGTGGTTATATATTAATTAAAATATTTTAAGTACGTTTGAGTCTTATGCAATATTTGTTTTTATGTATTTGAAAACTGACTGCTACCGACTGGTTGCTTGAGCCTGGTCTCACAAACTCCGCATTTTCATTACAGCCGATTACATTGAGTGTGTAGACAAAGGTAATATCTTTGGATCGCTTGTTTGTTAGCTGAACTATGAAGTAACTAGGTAAGGTATACCACCCTCCTGTAGAAGGAGCCTAGTCCTACCGACAGATTGATTGGTTATTTGTCGAACTAGTCTACTCTTAAAGGAGGGTAGTTTACCTAACCTAATAATACAAGCAAGCTAACCAAGGATAGGCTACCTTTGCCTACACACTCAGTGCAATCGGCTGTAACTTTTTTACATTACAGGTTGCAACACCTTGCCAAATCATTAGGTTCCAATAAACGTTTGGAAAATTTAGTTAATGTGCTTTCCCATAGAGTTTTATGCAAAACAATTACCGGAAATCTATTATGGAAACTTGCAAAAACAATATCAAAATCGAAATCTAAGTGAACAATGAAGTTACTCACATTAAAAAAGGTTGAGACATAGAAGGCCAAATATTTTTTTTATTCTTGCGTGTCTTATTATAATCAGACGGAGTTTACCAAGAAATTTAATATTAAGACAAACATTAATGTCGAGTTTCATTGGTTAAATTAACACTACAATACAAATAAAGGATTCTCAAATGATCATGACTTTTGCTTGTAGTAAAATGATCAATGAATCAATCAATCAATGAATGAATCAATCAATCAATGAATGAATCAATCAATCAATTGATCAATCAATAAAATTGAGAATGGAAATAAAAAATGTGTCAAAGAAACAACAGTCAGCCTAACCAAAGAGCACAGCCGAAGGCCACCAATGAGTCTTCAACACAACGAGAAAATCCGGGCTTCAGCTGGTCTCTAAATAAAAATATATACTAGTAATGTGAAAATGGACGTCACACTTAACTTAGACAAAAAAAAACCATAAAAAACTAACAAAGATCAGAGTTTACTGTCTTGGGACAGGCGCAAAAATACGGCGGGGCTAAACATGCTTTGTTATATCTCAACCCTCCCGCTATACAATTATATCTAGCTCATGTAGAATAAACAAACACACAACAATATGCGTAGAGAAACTCAGTTTAAAAAAAAATCCGAGTCCGATGACAAAATAGTAAACAAAAGAAACTACACAAAACGAATATGATTCATAAATTAACAAAGAACTACTAGCAGTAACTGACATGCCAGCTCCAGACCCCAATAAAAAATATCGAAAGAATTTATAGATATAAGAAGATGTGCATGGTATGAGTGCCAATGAGACTCTCAATCCAAGTCACAGTGTGTAGAAGGAAACTATTATACTAGGTTAAAGTACCCTCTTCAACACGAATCCTTGGCTCACACCGAATAGCAAGTTATAAGGATCCTCCAAAATGACTAGTGTAAAACCATTAAAACGGGAAAACCAAAGGTCTAAACTCTATATATAACTAGAGGCTCTGAAGAGCCTGTGTCGCTCACCTTGGTCTATGTGTTTTTGGTGATGGTGATGTGTTCGTAGATCTTACTCTACAAAACATTGTTGATGCTTACAATTATCTCTATCTATAATGAACTTAGCCTAGTAGTTTCAGTGGAAAATATTTTGTAAAAATGTACAATTTTTTGAAAATTGTTAAAAATTGACTATAAAGGGCAATTACTCCTTAACCATTTTCGTCATGTTGACCTATTTGTACATTATTGATGTTTACAGTTTATCTCTATCTATAATAATATTCAAGAAAATAACCAAAAGCTGCAAAATTGTCTTAAAATTACCAATTCAGGGACAGCAACATAACAACAGGTTGTCTGATTCATCTGAAAATTTCAGGGTAGATAGATAATGACCTAATAAACAATTTTATCCATGTCAGATTTGCTCTTAATGCTTTGATTTCTGAGATATAAGCCAAAATCTTCATTTTACTCCTATGTTCAATTTAATCCATGGCGACCATCTTGGTTAGTTGGCAAGGTCACCAGACACATTTGTTATACTAGATATCCCAATGATGATGGTGGCTAAGTTTGGTTGAATTTGGCTCAGTAGTTTCAGAGGAGAAGATTTTTGTAAAAGTTACGACGACGGACGACGGACGCCAAGATATAAGAAAAGCTCACTTGACACTTCGGGCCAGGTGAGCTAAAAAACGAGAAACGAGAACGACATCAACAAACGACAACTTCTGTCTTTTGTGTGATTTTTTTATTACTAGACCAAATATTTCATGATTTTTTATTATCTAGGACTGTATTTTTGATTAACAATTGATAACCAAGTTTAATAAAATCATATGTGTGTATAGCAAACATATTAACTTGAAGACGTCTATTTAATTGTTTTAGACTCGCTCTGCTCGGTCGGAAAAATTAACAAGAATAAAAACCGAAGATTGAACGCGTTCGTTCAACAATCTTATTAAAATTAATATTTATATTAATTTTCTCATACACATAAGTATTACGAAATCAGAGATATACATTTTGATTAGATTAGTTCGTCTAATTTACAAATGTAGTGTTATCTGTAGTAAATTTACTGTCTTCTTTAATAAAGAATTTGAATAAGAATGTACCACATACCACATAAATGCCCCACTCGCACTATCATTTTCCATGTCTAGTGGACCGTGGGAATTGAGGGTCAGAACTCTATATTTGGCATTGAAATTAAAAAGATCATATGATATAGAATATGTGTTCTGAGTTTCAAAAAAAATATATCTGTACATTAACTTCACTTTCAAGTATAGAGATGTGATTTTTTTTCTGAGACAAGTGCTTGTGACAATCCAAAAGAACTTGCAGTCATTCGATGTTCAGTACTTCAGTACTTTGATTGTTTGAAAACAAGGTAAAAATACCCTGCCACATTCGGTATGTGTTTTTGTTAGACTTTTTTTTCCTTCTGTTTTGTATCGATCTCATACGTTAAGCCCTTTTCCACTGATTTGTATAGTTTGTTCTTATACTGTGCTGTAACAAAACTGTCCCGGCTGTTTACAAGCATGTTAAACGCCACAATATATTGCATGTGCCTGCTCCAACTCAGGAGCATGTAGTTAAAAGGTTTTCGTTTGTTGATGTCTTTTATATATGTTTTTCGTAATTCATGTTGTTTTAAAATAGGCTGTTATTTTTCTCAATTGAACTGGTTTTTTTTCAATTCATGGACTATTGTAGCCGACAATACCGTATGTTTTTTCTCATTGTTGAAGATTATATGGTTGCCTATATATATAATTGCTTACATCCACTACATTTGAACTTTGTTGGATAGTTGACTCATTTGTATTAATACCAAATCTCCTTATTAAAAGTTGAGGGGTGTGTGTTTCTTTGGAAAATTTCAATGTTTTTCTCCCAGGTCACCCAGTTTGAATAGAATATTTTGACATTTTGCTGTGCTCTTGGATTTGAGTTAAGAGCCAACCAAATCTCACGGCCTGTTGGTGGGTAATTGATGGCTATATGGTAAGCTCTGGGTGTCTTTTTGAGTATTGCATACGGTGATTTGGTGATGTCTTCATGCCATGCATTGTCCCATTACTTTATATAGACAATAATAGAAAATAAAGAGATGTGGAGTAAATGTACACGGGACAAAATCGCATGTACAATATATAGAAAAAATACAAATTATTAATGAACAGGGCTTTTATGCCTGTTCTTCATCTTGAAAGGAGCTGGAGGGTCTTCAACGAGTAACTAGACCATTGATCCTCATTAAACAAAAGTAACATAGGTTTGTGCATCGGACTATACAAAAACATAAGTTCCTGGTTCGATCACCGTTCCGGTGAGAAAATTTTCAATCCACTATTAATAAATATGTTTAAACTAACAATAGCCACACACTTGACTTTGTGGATTACATTATTTTTTTCATCATCCTACATATGTCTTTTGATATTGTTCATACATGTAAATACTAAAAGTCTTACACTGTATCTATATATTTTGCTCCGAGACCAGAACATAATAAAATAGATAAATTAAAACTTCCGCTTTAGATTAAGAAAGGGTGTGAAAGATTTTGTATCATTTTTTCCAGTTCTTCTGGAGTCCTTGGGCCCTTCCCTCGCCAACAATATATAGTTTGCTTTTTTTGTAAAAGAGGCTAGTTACGCTACAATATTATCATCTTAGATTAACCTCTGCAAACTTAAAAGTAAAGATCACGCACCCTTATTGTTTAGATTGATAAAGACTTTTGCATCCGTCGACATTATCTTCGATTAAAGTAGTATTGATTTGACAACCGCTGTGCATGTATACTTTAACGACCTTTAAATGAATGACAAATGACAACATTGTCATTTTTTGAATGACAATTAAACTGTGTTGGAAAGATAACATAAATACACTTTCGTTTTTCGTTTTTTGTTTTTGTGAAATCAAAAATGAAAAATGAAAACACTTTCATTTTTCGATTTTAGTTTTTGAGAAATCAAAATTGAAAAATGAAAATACTTTTGTTTTTCGTTTTTTGTTTGTGAAATCAAAAACGAAAAACGAAAACACTTTTGTTTTTCATTTTGGTTTTTAAGAAATCAAAAACAAAAAATGAAAACACTTTCGTTTTTCGTTTTGGTTTTTAAGAAATCAAAAACGAAAAATGAAAACACTTTCGTTTTTCATTTTGGTTTTTATGAAATCAAAAATGAAAAATGAAAACACTTTCGTTTTTTGTTTTTTGTTTTTGATATTTCAAAACGAAAAACGAATGGACGCAGATATACACGGACCCGTTTGGCTTCTTTTTCTTAAACTTGTATATTAATGATCACATGTTATGTGATACCACGTTTACAATAAGTACAATCATCAAACTCTTAAAAGCAAAATAGTGGTTACCCCGATTTTGTGTTTTGTCCATAGATTTAGTTTTGAACAGTGGTATACTACTGTTGCCTTTATTTATCCCTAGCAGAAAAATCTAGCAGTATTGAGAACAACTTTTTTGAACGTTTGGTCCTCGGTGCAGTTAAACTTTGTATTTGTTTCGGCTTTCGAACTTTGGTATCTGGTCGTCACTAGTTAGCCTTATGTTGGCAAAACGCACTTCTGGCGTATCAAATTTTAAACATGATGCCTTTTGTAAGCTATTATTCGTGTTTTTCTTTGTCAAATATGTTCTCCTATTTATATATAATGAAGTCCTGTAATGTTACGTTGTCATTTAAATGTTAAATTTAACATTGCCGTTAAAGCGAGAGGTTTGGCATGCCACAAAACCAGGTTCAACCCACCATATTTTTCTTTTAAAAAATGTCCTGTACCAAGTCAGGAATATGACCATTGTTATATTATAGTTCCTTTCTGTGTGTGTAACATTTTAACGTTGTGTTTCTGTTGTGTCATTTGTTTCCTCTTATATTTGAGTGTGAATTCATATTACTATAAGACATGTCACGGTACTTTTATATCCCAAATTCTTGTATTTAGTTTTAATGTTATATTTGTTCTTCTCATCGGATTTTGTCTAATGCTGAGGTCGTTTCCTGTCATGGTAATTTTGCCCCAATTGAATATTCACAAAAAATGTACTTTAGCAAAAAATTTTGTTAAAATAAATAGAATGTGCTATCATGTTGATTTAGTTTTGTTGATCTACATCGTCGATATTTCTCAACTTTGATTTGAATTTGCAGTTTTTAAATTCAACTCCTGCTGTTATAATATCAAAGCTTGCATATCTGTGTTATGGTACAAAGGAGGGGCGAAAGTTACCAGAAGGACAGTCAAACTCATAGATCGAAAATAAACTGACAACACCATGGCTAACAAAGAAAAAGACAAAAATAAAAATATTAGTACACAGGACACAACATAGGAAACTAAGGACTAAGCAACACGAACCCAACCAAACACTTTGGGGATCTCGGGTGCCTCGGAAAGGTAAGTAGATCCTGCTCTACATGTGGCATCCGTCGTGTTATACTCATGTTATTACAAACCCGGTAAATAGTCTAACTCGGTAGGTCACATTCGTGACAAGGGAAGGTGACTGTAGCTACGTCTAAAGGAACATAACCGATATCCTCTCTGCATAGGTTATAACATAACGATCAACCAATTCGTGATGGCGTCCATTAACTGTCAAAGGCATGATCGCAATTTCACCATTTGGAATTCTTTGTTTAATACAATTTATACTCTCAAAATTTCACAAAATTAATCGCGCACGAAAATAATTGGTTTACCAGAGTTTAATGGTCGTAAGCTCAAATGCCATTTTGTTTATGAGAACTGTTTCAGCAACATTTATTAAACCAAGTTTGTAAATAATTATATATCCAAGGTGTATACGCGTCTATTTAATTTTGTTGATTACAGGGGATGTTCCTCTCTACTAATGTTGATTGCATGCATGCCTAATCGTGTTTAGTTCTGAAACACGAAAAGAGTCTACTGAAAATATGTATTTCGTGTTTTACACGAGAACATTTTTATGTTAGCTTTTTATGAATGGCATTAAAATTTTTGTATTTTTGGGGTTTTCAATGTAATTTTACTTTGTAATCGATTTAGCATTTAAACGGATATTATTTGTACACTACTGATGAGTATTATCTGGATTATATAGACGAATAAGCAGATAAAATTGGTATTGTTAATGTTATTACGTATTTAATTGTATTCCTGGTATCTTTAATGAGTTTTAGATACGATGTCATTTGACATATTCTCTTTGTTTTTTTTTCTTAAATCTATACCTATCAATATCAATTGAAATATCAAAGCGAACCTAAAATATCTTTGATCGAATTTATGCTAAATGATTAAGGAGATTAAGACTCTCAAATATCAGAAGTTTAACAAAACAAATCACAATATCATCAGTTAAATTATCAAAATAGCATCAGGGAGTACATACTTACTACAAAAGTGTCAAATGTAAAATAAATGAAAAAAAGGATTTTGAGTAACATTTTAAAATCACATTCTGAAACACATTAAAGGAATGGGAAACAACTGTCATATTCATGAATAGGTACAGGCATTTGATATGACTAGAAAATGGTATCTTAGTTGCCTTTGATAAACAGTAGAATCCTTATGAATATAAGAACTGTTACACGCATCATATAAATGTTTTTTTTTTCTTTTACGGTCTATGTATCATGTAAATGCTTAATTTACAAAAACAAGTTTAATATCCACAATCAATGTACCTTTATTCTTTTGTTCTATACTGTAGACAAACTGTTTTTCGCGGGCACGTCTCGGCATTTTAATTTCAGAAAATTCAAATTAACTTGATGCTGTTAAAGAAGTGGCATTCAAGTTTACATACTAGTGTCATTGTTCTACAAGCGACTGTATGGATACTGCGTTTTTGGATATCAATAGCCTAATGTTTAAATTAATGGAATTTTCGGTTTTTAATGTTATCCAACTTTGTTATTCTTAAGCCTTCTAACTGTTACGATTCGAGAATATCCAAAGAGCAATACATATTATATAGTTGATATATCATACTTTATGGAAAAAAGAAAACATGATGCAAACAAAACAAAAAAGAATATGTCCCAAAAAAAGTAAAATCAAAAAAATACTGAACTCCGAGGAAATTTCAAAACGGAAAACCCCTTACCAAATGGCAAAATCAAAGGATTAAAAACATCAAACGAATTGACAACAACTGTTATATTTCTGACTCAGTACAAGCATTTTAAAATGTAGAAAATGTTCACTGTAATCATGATGATCGTTATGTCCTTTCATCAATACATGTCCTCGTGCTTTCACATGATTGCCGCGGTTGATACATTATATCAAGTGTTATTTATTATCTTTCGATTGCAGTTGTATCTCCTGATATGTTTCTTTATTTTATTACATTTATACTATTAAAGGAAGATACCAATATATTGACTTGCATCTTCTCTGAAACCGTAAACAGTTGGAAATATTTGTGAAATTAGGTATAAACGTAGTGTTTTTTATTTCCTTATTTTGTACATGTTGTATTTGCAAAAATGTTTTTTTTTTAAAGAAAACGCCAACTGTTTGAGAAAGCAACCCAATTCGAAAACTGTGATCGATCCGTGTTTTACACGCTTTCGCACATGTTCAGTTGACATACTGTCCGCGAAATTTAAAAATATTTATTTCAACACATGCTCAATTGAACCGCGATTTCACGGGCATTTATATTAAAAATAAAACAATGAGACCAGAAAAAAGGACTTAACATTTAAATAACATTTTCTGTGTAGTTGTTTAGGTCTTTATCATAAATATATGTTATTTCCAATTTGGCATGACAGTCAAAACAGACCTAACCAATTATATGCATGTGCCCAAGGCAAAAGTGGTCTTCATCTGTGTGCAGACATTGTGAATCAAATACTATAGACCAGTCACGATAACAAGTTGATTAAGTACGATGCTGTCAACTAATATTTATATTGGAAAGTTTATAGTTTATAGAAACAATAGTCCAAAATTATAAACAGAAAGAAAAACAAATCAACAGTCATGGAGATAAAGAATTCATCATAAAATATAATTGTTTGTCCATTTTATCAATCTACTTTTCATTTTTCTAAAGTATGCTTTGTGGTTTCTATTCTGATTATACACTTATCATACATTGTTTTGCTTTGGACACAAATATTTAAGTCCTTGAAAATATTCTACAGATATATATGGAATTTTTCTTCTTTGTCAGTGCATAAAGATTTTCCATTAATACTTATTTAATGGTTATACATCGTACAACTGAAACAAATTTACTACATTGTAATTATCTATAAAAGTTTGTTCAATATCATTTTTATAATATATATCATAGACTCATTAATCGGTCAAAACAAATATAAATTGTGGTCATCAAAATTTATGTTCAATAGATGTATAGAATTACAGGAGTAAAGTAAAGTATTAAAGGGTTTATTGTTATTAAGCTTTTACATCACAACATAACAGAATTAATAATAAAACAAAGAGTACAAAAATGGCAATTTCGAATGTGACTAATGAGTTGGTTTACTGTAGTTTTGTTGCCATTTCCTTGTTTGTTTTGAACGAAATACAAATATGTAATATAGAGGACATTCGAAAACCACCGAATTACCGACTCCTGACTTGGGACTGGAATTCTGGCGGAATCAAACAAGTAAGTGGGCGCCAAACCCCAACGCATTATCCTGGGACAATGGTGCAACAGAACAATACAATAACTGTACAAAACAATAAATACATTACACAAAGCCATATGATTAATAGCAATAAACAACAACCACCCAATAACTGACTTCTATAGAACCAGGTTTAATACACCATTTTCTACATTTGAAAATGCCTGTACCAAGTCAGGAATATGACAGTTCTTGTCCATTCGGTTTTGATGCGTTTTCTTATTTGATTTTGCCATGTGATTATGGACTCTCCGAATTGATTTTCCTCTAAGTTCAGTATTTTTGTGATTTTACTTTTTTTCTGACTTGGGACAAACATGTATAGAATGTGGCGATGTTAAACATGTCAGCAAGGTCCCCCTGTACCTGGGACAGTGGTCAAATATGGTCATTTTATATTAAATTATTTACAACATTTGCTCATTTGAATTGAAGCAATTTTGTGAATAATGATATATCCAGTGTGTGCATGTCAATTTAGTTTTGTTGATCTTAGAAGTTTTTTACTTAGGTACATAAATGTTGACCATGTACATACATCATGAAAGGAAGTTCGATGAACATATTACGAGTATCATGCGTTTCCAAACTGCATATATTTTACCCAGATAGATATAAATATCATCATGTGGTAAAACAATTCGCTGTTTCCAATGTTGTTCCTTTTTTGTTTATGATTAGACCTACCAACAGATACAGTTTTAGCTCTATTCGTCATCTAAATGATATGTAGCTTACATATTAAATAGTATTCATGGTTTCTTACGATTAAATGCCATTTGAATTATTATCTAAGCCTTATTACTTTTACAATGTAAGGTATAGTTTTCAAACAGATTCTGTATTCATCAATATTCATGTAATGTCAAACAAACAGTCTAAAATATCAAAAGTCAAATTATTTTATCTTATTCCAGATTATAAAATTATTATCAAAATAACTTTTAAAAGAAACAAGATACTGATACATAGGTATTATGTTTGCCATTTCCAGTAGTCAGCAGTTCCGTGTTAACCAGAAATCGGTTATTTGATTAGGGACTTCCTTGTTTTAGAATTTCCTCGATTCCTGATCTTACTTTTTTCTATATAGTCATAACATACATTTACTGAATTATTAATTTTAATAAGTTTTAGATACGATGTCATTTGACATATTCTATTTGTTTTTTTTTCTTAAATCTATACCTATCAATATCAATTGAAATATCAAAGCGAACCTAAAATATCTTTGATCGCATGTATCTTAGTTGCCTTTGATAAACAGTAGAATCCTTATGAATATAAGAACTGTTACACGCATCATATAAATGTTGTTTTTTTTTCTTTTACGATCTATGTATCATGTAATTGCGTAATTTACAAAAACAAGTTTAATATCCACAATCAATGTACCTTTATTCTTTTGTTCTATACTGTAGACAAGCTGCTTTTCGCGGGCACGTCTCGGCATTTTAATTTCAGAAAATTCAAATTAACTTGATGCTGTTACAGAAGTGGCATTCAAGTTTACATACCAGTGTCATTGTTCTACAAGCGACTCAAGGGATACTGCGTTTTTGGATATCAATAGCCTAATTTTCAAATTAATGGAATTTTCGGTTTTTAATGTTATCCAACTTTGTTATTCTTAAGCCTTCCAACTGTTACGATTCGAGAATATCCAAAGAGGAATACATATTATTGTATAGCAATATAATATTTCCAACAGAAAGTAACCAAAAGTTAGCGTGCAATAAATTCTAATATTGCACTAGTGCAATAAATCTTCAAAATTCATGACGTCATCAACGACAAAATCTTAGTTTAAACCAGTTAGTACTTTTAAATATTATATTACTATACAATAAAAGGGTTATTGCATGAATATTGGGGAATATTGTCCCTCGTAGAACATATATTGCACTCGCAAGCTCGTGCAATATAAAATTCTACTCGGGACAATATTCCCCAATATTCATGCAATAACTCTATATTATATAGTTGATACGTCATACTTTATGGAAAAAGAAAACTTGATGCAAACAAAACAAAAAAGAATATGTCCCAAAAAAAGTAAAATCACAAAAATACTGAACTCCGAGGAAAATTTAAAACGGAAAACCCCTTACAAAATGGCAAAATCAAAGGATTAAAAACATCAAACGAATTGACAACAACTGTTTCATTATCTTATTACATTTGTACTATTAAAGGAAGAGACCGATATATTGAACTGCATCATCTCTGAAACCGTAAACAGTTGGAAATATTGGTGAAATTAGGTATAAACGTAGTGTTTTGTATTTCCTTGATTTGTACATGTTGTATTTGCAAACATCGTTTTTTTTCTGTTTGAAAAAGCAACCAAATTCGTAAACTTTCATCGATCCGTGTTTTAAACGCTTTTGCACATGTTCAGTTGACATACCGTCCGCGAAATTTAAAACTCTTTATTTCAACACATGGTCAATTGAACCCCGATTTCGCGGGCATTTATATTAAAAATAAAACAATGAGACCAGAAAAAAAGGACATAACATTTAAATAAAATGTTCTGTGTATTTGTTTAGGTCTTTATCATGAATATATGTTATTTCCAATTTGGCATGACAGTCAAAACAAACCTAACCAATTATATGCATGTGACCGAGGAAAAAGTGGTCTTCATCTGTGTGCAGACATTGTGAATCAAAAACTATAGACCAGTCACGATAACAAGTTGATTAAGTACGATGCTGTCAACTAATATCTTTTTGGAAGCACATTATTGATAATTCATTGATATAAGATTTAGGAAATTCGAAGGACACACACGTTATCGGATTTCATTTATATTGGAAATTTTATAGTTTCTAGGAACAATAGTCCAAAATTATAAACAGAAAGAAAAACAAATCAGCAGTCATGGAGATTAAGAATTCATCATAAAATATAATTGTTTGTCCATTTTATCAATCAACTTTTCATTTTTTTTAAGTATGCTTTGAGGTTTCTATTCTGATTATTCTCTAATCATACATTGTTTTGCTTTGGACACAAATATTTAAATCATTGAAAATATTCTACAGATATATATGGAATTTTTCTTTTTTATCAATGCATAAAGGTTTTCCATTAATACTTATTTAATGGTTATACGTCGTACAACTCAAAAAAATTTACTACATTGTAATTATCTATAACAATTTGTTCAATATCATTTTTTATAATATATATCATAATGACTCATTAATCGGTCAAAACAAATACAAATTGTGGTCATCAAAATTTTTGTTCAATAAATGTATAGAATTACAGGAGTAAAGTAAAGTATTAAAGGGTTTATTCTTATTAAGCTATTACATCACAACATAACACAATTAATAATAGAACAAAGAGTACAAAAAGGGCAATTTCGAATGTGACTAATGAGTTGGTTTACTGTAGTTTTGTTGCCATTTCCTTGTTTGTTTTGAACGAAATACAAATATGTAGCATAGATGACATTCGAAAACCACCGAATTACCGACACCTGACTTGGGACTGGAATTTACATACACAATGTGGCGGGATTAAACATGTAAGTGGGCGCCAAACCCCTAACGCCTTATCCTGGGACAATGGTGCAACAAAACAATACAAAAACTGTACAAAACAATAGATACGTTTTGTAATTTGAAATTGCCATGTGATTATGGACTTTCCAAATTGATTTTCCTCTAAGTTCAGTATTTTTGTGATTTTACTTTTTACACAAAGCCATATGATTAACAGCAATAAACAACAACCACTCAATGACTGACTTCTATAAAACCAGGTTTAATCCACCATTTTCTACATTTGAAAATGCCTGTACCAAGTCAGGAATATGACAGTTCTTGTCCATTCGGTTTTGATGCGTTTTGTTATTTGATTTTGTCATGTGATTATGGACTTTCCAAATTGATTTTCCTCTAAGTTCAGTATTTTTGTGATTTTACTTTTTACACAAAGCCATATGATTAACAGCAATAAACAACAACCACTCAATAACTGACTTCTATAAAACCAGGTTTAATCCACCATTTTCTACATTTGAAAATGCCTGTACCAAGTCAGGAGTATGACAGCTCTTGTCCATTCGGTTTTGATGCGTTTTGTTATTTGATTTTGCCATGTGATTATGGACTCTCCGAATTGATTTTCCTCTAAGTTCAGTATTTTTGTGATTTTACTTTTTTCTGACTTGGGACAGGCATGTATAGAATTTGGCGATATTAAACATGTCAGCAAGGTCCCCCTATACCTGGGACAGTGGTCAAATATGGTCATTTTATATTAATTTATTTAAAACATTTGCGCATTTGAATTGAAGCAATTTTGTGAATAATGATATATCCACAGTGTGTGCATGTCAATTTAGTTTTGTTGATCTTAGAAGTTCTTTACTTAGGTACATAAATGTTGACCATGTACAAACATTATGATCGAAAATCCTGAAAGGAAGTTCGATGAACATATTACGAGTATCATGCGTTTCCAAACTGCACATATCTTACACAGTTAGATATAAATATCATCATGTGGTAAAAGAATTCGCTGTTTCCAATGTTGTATCATTGATCATATAAATGATATGTAGCTTACATATTAAATAGTATTCATGGTTTCTTACGATTAAATGCCATTTGAATTATTATCTAAGCTTTATTACTTTTACAATGTAAGGTATAGTTTTCAAACAGATTCTATATTCATCAATATCCATGTAATGTCTAACAAACAGAAAATAATTTTTGAAAGAATTTATGCTAAATGATAAAAATTATAAACAGTCTAAAATATCAAAAGTCAAATTATTTTATCTTATTCCAGATTATAAAATTATTATCAAAATAACTTTTAAAAGAAACAAGATACTGATACACATGTATCATGTCTGCCATTTCCAGTAGTCAGCACTTCCGTGTTAACCAGAAATCGGTTATTTGATTAGGGACTTCCTTGTTTTGGAATTTACTCTGAGTTTTATTCCTGATTCTACTTTTTTCTATAGAGTCATAACATACATTTACTGTTTACAAAACTTTGAAATGTGCGAAGTATTAAGTATGGTCTGCGTTTGGTTGCACCTGTCCTAAGTAAAGACCCTGATCAGTGTTTCTCTTATCTCGTTTTTTATAAGTATTAAAAGATTAAAACTTTTTGAGTTACGGCAGTTTGTAACTAAAACAGGGTAGTGTTTTTTCACATGTCGCACCGTATTTAAAAACGATTCTTCATTATGGCTAAAAATTTCAAACACTTCTTAGTTATATTAATCTCAATATCTGTATACTCTTTGGTGATGATTCAAAATTTCATTTTTGAGTTATTGAGTATTTTGTAAAAAAAGGGGGAGGGGGTCTTTACATGTCGCGCAATATCTCAAAAATCATTTATGATTATTGCTTAAAACATTACACATGTCTTTGTTATATTAATCTAAAGATCTGTATACTTTTTTGGTGATGATTCAAATTTTTTTTTGAGTTATTGAGTATTTTGTATAACAGGGGAGGGTTTTTTTTACATGTCACGCCGTATCTCAAAAATAATTTATGATTGTTGCTTAAAACTTTTCTCACTTCTTTGTTATATTAATCTAAAGATCTGTATACTTATTGGTTTTGATTCAAAATTTTATTTTAATGATATTTAGTTTTAAAAATATATATATATTTGTCAGTATATGGTTATTGCTTTAAACTTTCTCAGAAACTATTTATGATTATTGCATAAAACTTCCACACAAGACGTCGGGCGTATCATGACCTCATGGCCCATTTGTTTATTATATATATTGGACCGTTCGTTTTCCTTTTTAAATGTGTTAACACTAGTCACTTGTCAATCGACAAGATCTGAATGCAATCTGGACTCAATCGGCAGAAAAACAGCAATGAAAAATTTCTTCAGATCATTCCCGTTCCCCAGGACACTGTCAAAAATATACAGAACATTGTTAGGATTTTGATCCGATTCAGAATATTCTGACACGACAAAGTCACGCTTGTAATCCGACTAAATAAAGTTTACCGAATGTTACGGGACGCACCTAACTGTCGGGGTGCTTCGCCGAACTATACGGACCATTCCCGACCCATAGGAATCTGTTAAGAACTTAAACGACTGCATTCAGACAATGATAGGACATTCCAGATAATTGAGGACAGTAATCCGACTTTTTCACCTTTCGAGTCTTATCGCTGTCTGATCTCAAACGGGAACAATAATCGGCAATTTGTGAAGCCTGCATTACAAATTTGATTCAAATTTGAATTTCTATCCACAATTTACAGGATCGTGATCAGACTTTTGACAAATTTTAATCGGGAATGGTCCTGTCAAAGACAGCAGTAAAAATCGTGAATGTGTTACCCTAGCTTAAGATAGAAGATGAAAACAAAAACAAAAAATTGCATGCAACTAAGATTACATTAATGGTTTTATCCTTTAATCCACATTATCCCTTGTGTTTGGCTTAGTCACCTCGGTAGATACAGACTATTACAACTGTTTTATGAAAAGAGAAAATATATGAAATCAATGAGAGCAAGAAAGGAAACATAATATTTCAAATATAGTTCTGCTATTATTTGTATTGCTTTCTATTATAGTATAATCTATTTACCAGTTCAGCATTCACCAGACAAGATAACAAGTTGAAGTAGTACGATACTGTTAATTAAGATCTATTTGGAAGAGCATAACTAATGTTTTATTTAAGAATTGAATGCTTCTTTTTGTAACTTCATTGGGGTGTAAAAGCGTTGACCGAAGTACATTTTGTAGGAAGCGCTTCATACTAAAAATATGCACGGTCAACGCTTTTATAACCCTATGAAGTTACAAAAAGAAGCATTCAATACTTATAATTACATTTTTTTAGCAATGATCATGAAAACAAGAATTTTATTATTGTTTTATTTAATTCACCTGTACACTTTATTGTGGGACCACGTGTTATCATGAATGAAAAGTTTTATTGAACAATGCAATTGCTTACGGAATAACACGTGATGTGCAGTTAGCCAATCAGAATAAAGTATCATAATGAAACATACATCTAATGTAATTATTACTTAATGTGTTAGGGAAGGTCAAGGCCGTCTCAAAGTAACACATACAGTATCTTAGTTTATTCTATTGAAAAGTTTGAGGCAATATTTAACCAATTGGTCCGAATAGATAAGCATTAACACTTCAAAGCAAGGGTCATGAAAATGGGAATTCTGACAATATCATAATACTTATTGATTACATGTATTACAATTCTATTTATATATATTTCTATTTTTGATATACTAAAAACTATTGGTCTTATAATCGTGATGTTCCCTATTATTTTGATGTTAAACAATACCAAGACACAATATTGCTGTAAGGTATTTAAAATAAAAAATGACAGGCAGATCAACCAATCCTAACTTATATCGTCGTTAATGGCATAAGAAATGAAACGATGAGAAAAGAACGAAATGGCCAAACAAAATGAAAAAGAATAAACACATGGACCTCTATCTCCTGAAATCTCTAACGCGCGTCTGGCGTATTAAATCATAATCCTGGTACCTTTGATAACTATTTACACCACTGGATCGATGCCACTGCTGGTGGACGTTTCGTCTCCGAGGGTATCACCAGCCCAGTAGTCAGCACTTCGGTGTTGACATGAATATCAATTATATGGTCATTTTTATAAATTTCCTATTTACAAATCTTTTAATTTTTCTAAAAACTAAGGATTTTCTTATCCCAGGAATAGATTACCTTAGCCGTATTTGGCACAACTCTTTAGAATTTTTGGGTCCTCAATGCTCTTTAACTTTGTACTTGTTTTGGTTTATATTTTTTTTATCTGAGCGTCACTGATGAGTCTTATTTGACTAAACACACGTCTGGCGTATTAGATTATAATCCGAATACCTTTGATAACTATTTACACCACTGGGTTGATGTCACTGCTGGTGGACGTTTCGTCCCCGAGGGTATCACCAGCCCAGTAGTCAGCACTTCGGTGTTGACATGAATATCAATTATATGGTCATTTTTATAAATTTCCTATTTACAAATCTTTTAATTTTTCTAAAAACTAAGGATTTTCTTATCCCAGGAATAGATTACCTTAGCCGTATTTGGCACAACTCTTTAGAATTTTGGGTCCTCAATGCTCTTTTACTTTGTACTTGTTTTGGTTTATAATTTTTTTTATCTGAGCGTCACTGATGAGTCTTATTTGACTAAACACACGTCTGGCGTATTAGATTATAATCCGAATACCATTGATAACTATTTACACCACTGGGTTGATGTCACTGCTGGTGGACGTTTCGTCCCCGAGGGTATCACCCTTCGGTGTTGACATGAATATCAATAATGTGGTCATTTTTTTTTTTAGAAATTTCCTGTTTACAAAACTTTTAATTTTTTGAAAAACTAAGGATTTTCTTATCCCAGGCATCGATTACCTTAGCCGTATTTGGCACAACTTTTTGGAATTTTGGATCCTCAGTGCTTTTCAACTTTGTACTTGTTTGAATTATAAATATTTTGATATGAGCGTCACTGATGAGTCTTGTGTAGATTAAACGCGCGTCTGGCGTACAAAATTGTAATCCTGGTACCTTTGATAACTATTAAAATTGAGAATGGAAATGGGGAATGTGTCAAAGAGACAACAAACCGACCATAGAGCAGACAACAGCAGAAGGTCACCAACAGGTCTTCAATGCAACGAGAAATTCTCGCACCCGGAGGCGTCCTTCAGCTGGCCCCTAAACAAATATATACTAGTTCAGTGATAATGAACACCATACTAAACTCCAAATTGTACACAAGAAACTAAAAGTTAAAATAATACAAGACTAACAAAGGCCAGAGGCTCCTGACTTGGGACAGGCGCAAAAATGCGGCGGGGTTAAACATGTTTGTGAGATCTCAACCCTCCCCCTATACCTATAACCAATGCAGAAAAGTAAACGCATAACAATACGCACATAAAATTCAGTTTACGAAAAGTCCGAGTCTGGTGTCAGAAGATGTAACCAAAGAAAATAAACAAAATGACAATAATACATAAATAACATAAGACTACTAGCAGTTAACTGACATGTCAGCTCCAGACTTCAATTAAACTGATTGAAAAATTATGTCTTCATCATATGAATATCAGGCACAATCTTAACTATTAACTGTTATTGGGAAGTTTGGTTTCTTATGTCATTTTGTTATATAATTTATTTAGCTTTTCAACTGTTACGATTCGAGAAAGAGCGCTTTCAAAGGTCAAGATTGCTAGGAATACTATATACAAATTGTGAAAATTTTACTAACCGTTTACTCTTTTTTTGGTTATTCAATATGGTTATATCATGATACATAGCCACTTGTTTTTTTAAGAAGATTTGCCATTGTAAGGTTTTTTGTAAATGTCTTTCCTATCAGTGGATAAAGGGTTTCAAGTTATTTTTCTTTCAATGTTTGTATTTAGTAAATTTCATTAAAATTTATTATCTTTTATAATTATCCCTGGAAACTTATATATCATGCTTTTAATACTGGATATCATAAAAACTGATTTATTTTTTCAGAACACTATAGAAATTGAAGCCATTAAGTTTTATGTTCTATAAGGAAATGATATCAAAGTACAAAATATCAATAGTGAAATAAATTATTGAAGAAACATGTTGTTCTTAAAAACTGTAATGACGATCAAATATCTTTTTTTATATTTAAAACAGTGAGTTCGAAAAGGTGAAAGTAATGACAGAGAAGAACATACAGAAAATAGTACTATAGTTCAAAGAGGACAGAAATGTTGATAATATTTCTACATTTAAAACAATGAGAAACCTTGCAATTGTGTCTACAAAAATAATTGACAAATATGGTACACACGGAATTTCAGTGTGAACATAAACATTCAAACCTTATAAAAAGGTCATTTTCTTGACAAGAGCAAATTGGGGTAATAAGGGAGTTGCCCTTCAAAAAGAGTTCATAATGGTTTAGATGTAAAATATCTTAAAACAAGAACATGCTGTCAACTCTTAAAGTCAGGGGTGTAACAATACAGTAATAATATTTTTTTCAATAATCTTTTTTTTAAATTATCAGACATTCTTAAATAAAAAAAACCACAAAAAAATGTGTTGCTATAAAACACCTTATTAATCTGTATACGAAAATGTCAAGATACTGGTACAATATAAATGATTGATGATGCTATAAATCTGGTACAAAGAAGATTTGGTTGATTATCTCAAATCAGAACATGTGCATATCAAATTTAAAAGCCAAAGTTAAATAATAATAAAAAAAAACTAAAGAGGCGATGGTTATCACATTTACCAATTGCACATTCAAAATTTTAAAAGGAGAAAAAACGACAATGTTCTGGCAACAAGTGAAAACGATCTAAAGACATACAACAGTATACAAAACATTATATAGAAAACTAAAGACTGAGCAACACGAACCAAACCGAAACTAGAGTTAATCTTAGATGCTCTTGAAAAATACGCAGATACTGCTCCACATAGTACACTTTGTTTTAAGAAAATTGAATACAGAATAAAAATAAGAAGATCTTGCAAAAGGACTACTCTCTACCACAGACCAAATAACATCATGAACATAGGAGATTTAAAACGTCATAAATGTTTCTCTTTATATAGATTAGACTGTTGGTTTTCATGTTTGAATGGTTTAACAGTAGTCAATTTCCGAACCCTTTATAGCTTCTTGTTTGTTGCGAGCCAAGGCGCCATGTTGAAACTGTCCTTGTAAGAGTTTACTATTACATATCGTGAATTGAATAGAGAGTTGTCTCATTCGACCACATACCACGTCTTCTTATATCAATGAACTTTTATTACTATTGCTCAGTGCAAAACTGTTTTCTTTCCATATGTATTTCAATGTTTGTATTTTGTCGAATTTATTGCAATTTGCTACATTCTAATAACCTTAATCGTCACCTGATACTCGGATCTTATAAAGACTCATTAATCTATCAATATAAATATAGATTGCTGTTCAATTATTAAAACCGTACTAAAGTACAAATAACCAGGGCAAAGTGAGGTATCAACTGATATGATTGTTACAAAACAGACATAATACCGTATAAAAAAAAAGAAAACAAAGTTAACAATCTTTAGTTAATGATATTCTAACATATATCAAAATAGAGATTTTTCTGTTTCTTTGACAAATGTTCAGAAACTAACTACCTCAATCAAATATCGGATCTACAAAAACAGAAAACAAACGAACTTTAGTTGAATCGCTTCATCGTTTCATCGTTTTTCAATAATACCACATCTCTTTTTTTATAACATTTTGTAAAAAAAAATATTTTCATTATATGAACCGATTATAAGTCTCAAATAGCGAACGGGGGATAAAATATCATAGGAAGTATAATTATAAAAAACACCATGAAATGTCAATAAATAAAACATTCGCAGAATCAAAACCGGTAAAGCTAATTGCAAGAATGAAACGTCGTGATTAATTGTAATCTACTTTTTGACGGCTACTTATTAAGTACAAAGAAGACACTATCGTGACCAATTGTAACCTAGTTGCTGACGGCTTCTAGTTAAGTACAATAATATCTTCCACATTATATATATTTATACATATATATATATATAATAGTTTCAAACTAATGTAAGACTTTCTTAGATAACAGGAAACCAAGATTTCATAAATTTGTCTAAAGATCGCCCTGAGTCTAGACAAGTTGTGACCAACTTTATTGAGGCACTGTTTGTCACTGAAAGAGTCAAACTACAACGACGAATTCAAGAAATATTCATACATATTTACGGGTTGAGTTTAATCTTGGAATCTTTTCTCAAATGTGATGACCGATATTTGTGTGCTTTAAGTTGTTGTCTGTGTTCTTTGCACGCTTATCTTTCAAATGTTTATTAAGATATCTAATTCATTTTACTAGGTCTATGTTGTTTTTTTGTTTTTTTTTTTTAAATATAAAAATGATTAAAAATTGTATTTATTTTTTTTACAATCTCATTATTATGTTTTACTCTTTATTCATTCTTTATATTTATTTTTTTTCATCATGTTGTTTAGTATGTTGTTGAGTACTTGGGACAGGCAGATAAAAAATGAGGCGGGGTTGAACTATTTTTGTTTGCGCTAAATCCTCCGTCTTACCTGGGACGATGGTGTAACGGTAAAACACACAAGAGTAAACGTTGCAAAACATAAATATGAGCATTGAAACAAAGACAACCACTATTTATAGGTACCACACTTGTTCCTTACGTCGTAACTACAATCCCCTTCCCTTTCATGAGTGTGACCTACCGAATTAGACTATTTACCAGATTTGTTATCACATAAGCAACACGACTGGTGCCACATGTGGAGCAGGATCTGCTTACCCTTCCGGAGCACCTGAGATCACCCCTAGTTTTTTGGTGGGGTTCGTGTTGTTTATTCTTTAGTTTTCTATGTTGTGTCATGTGTACTGTTGTTTGTTTTAGATTTATGAGTTTGACTGTCCCTTTGGTATCTTTCGTCCTTCTTTTGAGACAGACACTAATAGAATGTGGCGGGGATAAATTTGTGTGAAGGAGTCAACCCTCCTCTAACCTGGATCAGTCATGTAACAAGTACAACATAAGAACAAACTATCAGAATCAGATAGATATATACAGAAAAACAATCTAACAAAAACATACAGTGGACGAAGACGAGTACTTGAACATCCCAACAACAAAATTACAAAGTACAGATCTGATAGTACTCGCAGTTTCTGACAGCTTGTTCAATGCCAATGTCCTGCATATATTAAAGACTAAATAATCAACCAGTACACGTGAATGGTTGTTTGATCAGTTAATTTACAAATATTAGCATACTTTCTGTTGTGATATTTTGACTCGGTCTTGATTTGCATTGCGAATTAAGCATACATACGAAGTTATGCTAACCCGTTGTAAGCTTGATTTAGGTCCTTATAAAATCAAACGATTCAATCAAATCATGTTACTTAAGTTGTAAAGTATAGTTGCAAACAACACCAGCCAGGACCATGAACGACATAAAAATTCAACCGAAATGCAGATTACTAAAGGGTGTTGCATGTCACTTAAAGGCAAAAATTTCTTCACTGACCATAACTAAAGGAAAGGTATGAGTTTTAAGGCATCCGATGTACCAGTTCTAGTTCTGACAAATAGTATGCTTGTCCAATTGAAAAGCTTTATAAGAAAAGAACAGACAAAAGGTATTGTTCTGTCTGTTTAAAATTGATTCTGTATTAGTTGATATGGGCTTTGAACTAATTGTCAGTAACTCCGATTACTCTTCGATCTTATAAGTTAATCATGAAACCTATGTTAATCATTTTATACATTTTTCAATCGAGACGGTATAGTCTATTGTACTTTCGTTATTTCAATACGCATGCTCAAGTAAATCATTGTTCTTATTTGTACCCTTGTAATTTTTATACAACAACAGATCAGACAAACTGTGGGTTTAAAAAGAACAAGATTATGATCGAGATGATGCAATGTTTAGTTGATAAATTTATTTAGTCACATGAGTCTCCCGAGGGTATTACCAGCCCAGTAGCCAGTACTTCGGTACTGGCATGAAAATACTGATTTTTTTGTGTTATTAGAATTTGCTGTTACAAAATGTTAGAAATTATTATAAATTTAGGAATGTATCTCCCTCATGCAAAGCTCTGGTTCCTTTCACGGATTTGGCTTTACTTTTGGACCTTTTGGATCATAGCTCTTCATCTTTTATATAAGCTTTGGATTTCAAATATTTTGGCCACGAGCATCACTGAAGAGACATGCATCTGGTGCAGGAAAATTGGTACCGTTAATGTTATTATAAGTTAATGTTTTTAATGATTCGTCGTCGTAGTATGTATTCTTGTAGTTTCATGCTTTCTGTCATTTAGAAACCTACTATTTCAAACTTATTTCTAAGTACTCTCTCTAGATTCATATAATACACACAATAAAATCATCAAAGGACAAATAGAAGACTCCCTCTACAATTTCGAAAGAAAACAGGTGTGGTGTCCATTTCCACGAATCAGTACACATCATTATTTGTCCCACTTTCGACTATGAGATATTTTAGTTTGCGTTGAAGTCCCAATGTTGGCTTTCTTCTTTTTCTGCTCTTTAGTCGGGTTGTTACCCCGTCTATTCTCCATCCATTATTATATACATGTATTAAGAGGACGTGGTACGATTGCCAATGAGATAGCTGTCCACAAAAGACCAAATAATTATCTGTGTATAGCTTTAAATGATGATCAAACCCATACTGTATGGTCAGCTAGCAAAAGTCTTACAGAAGAAAAAGTGTACTGATTCAAATGTTGCATGATCATAATATCTTATTTTATTCTATGTATGTCACGTAATATATGCAACGTGATGCATGTCAAGTATTTCGCCTGCAGTATGTTCCCCGTATCATTTCGTTGAACGTTAATCTCAATACGTTCTCGATATGTCCATGAACTGAAATGCACTAAATCCGAGAACAAATTCATAACCTGTCAATTAAATATGTTTCTATTAGCTTGATGCGTGATTAATGTACAAAACTGATTTAATATTCATTGAATCATTAATATATCTGCACTGAGCATTTGTTGAAGTATTTTTGTCAAAAGAATAACATATTGTAAAATTTTATTTTTGTGAATTCCGCTACACGATCCCTTGTTTATACGTTATTGGGAATACAACATAAATATTAAAGCTTTTAACGTTAATCATGGAATGAATTATCATAAATGTTATTCGGTGCTTTAGTTATTATAAAAAGCCTGTTGATTCAATATTTGATCATATTTGTAAATCTCTTTTAATTTCCTTTGATAAAAGAACAGGAAATTAAATGCAGAATCGTTAAATTATGTTGACTTTTCGAATTGCAGGGAAAGTGCATATGCATACGCCTTACTCCTTATCGCTTTTTGGAAATCTACGCCTGTTGACCAGACAATCTGCCCAATTGAATTATTGACGTCATACAAAAATCACTTTTCCATTGTGGCGTCAGATAATTAGTTGTATGAAGTCAACATTTTACAGGAACCTTTGTGGTGTGCATTAACGGTGGACGAGAAGCGATAAAATGAATATTAATACTAAGTGTTTGTTGAAATAAATAAAAGTACGTGTCTTCGTCAGTACACAAAGTTTTAATCAGATGCAAAAGGGTCTGATAATGGTTTTTAGAATAGATAAAATTGAGAATAGAAATGGGAAATGTGTCAAAGAGACAACAACTCGACCATATAACAGACAACAGCAGAAGATCAACAATACGTCTTCAATGCAGCGACAAACTAGTACTCCCGCACCCGGGGTCGTCCTTCAGGTGGCCCCTTAAAAAATATATATACTAGTTCAGTGATAATGGACGTCATACTAAACTCCATATTATACACAAGAAACTAAAATTAAAAATCATACAAGATTAACGAAGGCCAGAGGCTCCTGACTAAGAGAATGTATTGTGTTATAGTATTTGTCTGCCTTTTTTAATATTTAGACATGGCGTTGTCAGTTTATTTCTATCTATGAGTTTGACTGTCCTTCTGGTTTCTTTTCCCCTCTTTTATAAAATTATTACAGATGATTGGCGAATAGAAATCATGTACAAACTTTGCCTAATTTTGTTTTAAAGATAACATAATTTAGAGGCGCCACATATAGATTGTCGTAGATAGCGAACTATAGGTTGCCAGTCGAAACGAAAAGTTTTGAATTAAAACATCGTTATATTTTTGTCGGTGATAAAGTGACAAATAACTTCTGTGAACAAAACAGTTTTCTCAAATTTAAGTCTATCATATGTATCTTGCATCTAACGAAACAATAGTAAAAGGTAAAAACACAATACCTAACTCACAGGAAAATTTAAAACGGAAAATCCCTAATCAAATGGCAAAATCAAAAGCTAAAACACATAAAACGAGTGAATAACAACTGTCATATTCCTGACTTTGTACACGCATTTTCTAATGTCGAACATGGTGGATTTTAACCTTGTTTTAGCTAGCTAAACCATTAACTTGTATACCAATGTTCGGTTAAAATGTGAAACAATGACAAAGTAAGCGTTCATGTTAAGTGAACAACAATTTTGGCAATACTAATATGTTATATACTTATTTTGATGTCATTTGGTGCATAATCAAGGTAACTGTAGTATACCACTGTTCGAAAGTCATAATTGATTGAGGGAAAATCAATCCGGGTTACAAACTTAAACCGAGGGAAACACATCAATTTATGACTTTCACTGTCCCTCTGGTATATTTCGCCTCCCTTTTTCAACTATCAGAGGAAAACAACGAAACATAAACACTAAATAAAGGCAACAGTAGTATAGCGCTGTTCAAAACTCATAAATCTATGGACAAAAACCAAAATCGGGGTAACAAACTAAAACTGAGGTAAACGCATTAAATATTAGAAGAGAACAACGACACAACATTAAAATGTAACACACACATCATCGGACTAAAGTGAAACTAAAAACCAAACGACAATGTAACACACACAGAAACGAACTATAAAATAACATCTGCCATTTTCCTGACATAGTACAGCATATTTTAAGAAAAAATTATGGTTTGAACCTGAATTTGTGGCTAGCCTTGGGTTTTAATTTGAATATGATACATATAGTATCACACTCGATGCAATGGTGGAATGTATATTTAACTCCTTCACATTTTATATATGTCTGTACAAAGTTAAAATCCTGTAGTTCAGTTGTTCTCGTTGATTCATGTCTGTCAAATTTGTTTCTCGTAAATTGTTTTGTTATACATTACGTGGATTGTTTCCTCATTGAATTGTGTTTTATATTTTTCATGTCATGTCCTCTTATACGACGGTTGCCACAGGATTTGCTTACCCTTCCGGTGCACCTGAGATCACCCCTAGTTTTTGGTGGGGTTTGTGTTGTTTATTCTTTAGTTTTCTATGTTGTGTCATGTGTACTATTGTTTGTTTCTTTGTCTTTTTCATTTTTAGCCATGGCGTTGTCAGTTTATTTTAGATTTATGAGTTTGACTGTCCCTTTGGTATCTTTCGTTCCTCTTTTTTATAGATGACTATACTGTAGGTGTTTTTCTCTTATTGTTAAAGGCCATAGTATCGCCTCTTATTGCATAAACCAACTTCATTTGAACTTTGGTTGATAGTTTATTTCATTTTCAATGATACAACATCTCGTTTTTTGTAACATATTGTCAATAAAATGTTCATTATATGATTACCCGAATAGAAGTCTGAAATAGCGAACGGGGGATAAAATATCACAGGAAGTATAGTTATGAAACACCATGAAATGTCAATAAATAAAATATTCGCAGAATCAAAACTGATTAAGCTAATAACAAGAATGAAACGTCGTGATGTATTGTAACCTACTTTTCCACGGCTACTTGTTAAGTACAAAGAAGACACTTTCGTGACAATGTAACCTAGCTGCTGTCAGCTTCTAGTTAAGTACAAGAATATCCTTCCATATTATATCTATATATATACAATTGTTTTAAATCAACACCTCGAAAAAAGTTTGTTTCAGTTATAGTTTGTAACCTGGATTTGTTTTCTCTCAATCGATTTATGAACTTTGGACACCTATTGACTTCATTTATGACAGAAGAAGTTTTAGGGACAGACATTTTGTCATAAAACTGGCCACAAAGAGACCCTTCAAAGGTTGATGGAAGATTTCATAACGTGCAAAAACCTTGACCTTCTCTCTACACGCGGCATCGTGCTCAACATAGTGACGGGACGGGGCTCTGTACTTTAATATCCCGCATAGCCGAGCAGATACCCAGATCATCCCCAGTTTTTGGTGGGGTTCGTCTTGCTTATTTTTAAATGTTATATGGTGTGTCAAGTGCACTATTGTTTGTCTTTTTTTTTTTCATTTTTAGCCATGGCGTTCAAATACCCAACTCATTCCCAGTTTTTGGTGGGGTTCATCTTGCTTATTCTTAAATGTTATATGTTGTGTCAAGTGCACTATTGTTTGTCTTTTTTTCATTTTTAGCCATGGCGTTGTCAGTTTATTTTCGATTTATGAGTTTGACCGTTCCTCTGGTAACTTTTGTCTCTCTTTTAAACAAGGGTTTATTGCTGCTCGATGGAAGACGAAAGTAACAGTATTCTATTCAAACAGTACCCTCAGGCTTGTGGATTACGCGTCTGATGTTCATTAGCTATAGGTACCAATCATCGAGTGTCAGACATATTGGAAATGAAGCCGCATCTGTCAAGTTTTCTACACTTATCTATGATATTAAAATTAAGAATGGAAATGGGGAATGTGTCAAAGAGACAACAACCCGACCATAAAACAGACAACAGCAGAAGGTTACCAACAGGTCTTCAATGCAGCGAGGAATATCCGCTCCCGGAGGCGTCCTTAAGCTGGCCCGTAAACAAATATTTATACAAGTTCAGAACTTTGCATGATAATGAACGCAATACTTAACTCCAAATTGTACACAAGAAACTAAAATTAAGAATAATGCAAAACTAACAAAGGCCAGGGGCTCCTGACTTGGGACAAGCGCAAAAAATGCGGTGGAGTTAACCATGTTTATGAGGTCAACCCTCCTCCTATACCTCTAGCCAATGTAGAAAACTAAACGCATAACAATACGCACATTAAAATTCAGTTTGTTACGTTATAAATATCAAACATTCTATCCTCAATTTGACATCAAGCAAAATATCTCGTGGTTATAATATAAAGCGTGTTCAAACATTTATTCTTCCTAGCAATTCTAGCAATTCTAGCAATTCTACGGTTCAGGAAAAAAACAATCAAGCAATCAACAATTGATAACCAAATATATGGTACTCAGTTTACATTATCGTAATATTGATTATACGACAAAGAACATGCATAAGCAGTTGTTTTTCTTTTAAATATTTTCATCAAAATACGCAAATAATCTTTTTTATGCCTCTATTGTAAAAACAAATAAAAAAGGTCATGGAAAATTCTTTGGAATTGGCAAGCTGCAAGTAATCAATTTCCATGCATGACTTTAGTAGAAACTTCCGAATGTTACACACTTGCAAGCATAATGAAATAATATATTATAGAAATACTGAACACCAAAGCAAATTTTAAGTTGGGAAATCCATCCAAACTGACAAAATTATTGCTTTCAATCAACAAAATAAGTGATAAATGCTATTTTTTTACTTGGTACAGTCATTTTTCAAAGACAATGATGGTAGGTTAACTTGGTTTGATAGCTAGTTAATTGGCTGTATTTATTGTTGCACAGTGCATTAAGGTTTTCCATGTCTTCTCATTTCATTGATTGTATTTAGTAAAATTCAATATCATTTCCTACATTATAGTACTGTTTAGAAACTTCTACAAAATGGCTTTGATACTGGATCTTATAAAGACTCATTAATCCTTCAAAACAAAGATAAATTGCGGTCATCAAACGTAATGTTCAATTATTAAAACCGTACTAAGGTATTATCAATAGCGTAGAGTCAAGTATTTAAGTACTGACATTAAAATAAATATATTGATACTACTAAAACAATGAGTGAAAAATGGGGAAGGTGATAACAAACAGACAGAATATCGTACTTTACGCATACAAGGTAGCATTCAATCTTTAGTTAATAATATGTTATTATTATACCTCAGTATGTTTTTTTCTATATAAAAAATAAGGAAATAGTTGTGCTATTCCATTCCACAGACTATTTGCCAGTCAATAGTTTCAAAGACTATTACCCCGGTTAATAGTTTTATAATCATATTTCCCGTACTTTTTCATGCTTATTTTTCATTGGACAACAATGACGTCATTAATTACTCTGTTTTGATTTTGTGTGTGCTTGGCAACGTCAATCTCTAATATTGTAAATGGTATAGTATGTTTGTTTTTCCATCGTAATTTCACTTACAAGACACAATTATAAAAGAGAACAAAACTCTTTTCGGCACATTTTTTAAAGATCCAAAATATACATGTAGTACTTAATTTATAATATAGGTCTGTCATCGTCTTCAAGACCTGTATTTGCGTTTGGTGTACTTTAGCTAGAATTCATTATATACACGGAAAGCTTAACACAAGAAATCCTAGTCTCTATTGCAATTAATAAAATATTTACAAATACAACATGGACTATAAAAAACAAACGTACAGTTCATCTTGTGCATGTCAAGTTATATGACATTTTTCTTTTCTGTCAGATGATATATGTACACTTTTAGACAGTTAGTAAGCTTGGTATAATAAACACTTAATGATTGTGTTGTTCGGTATAATAAAGCACCTAATGACTGGTTGTGTGAGTAATAGCAAGTTTGTTGTCCCTTCGCATACCAACTATTGCCCTCGGCTTCGCCTCGTACAATAGTTAGTATCTCAGGGACAACAAACTTGCTATTACCCTTACACCCAGTCAATAGGTGTATAGTATTCGATAAAATAAAGGAAACTTTTTAACTTTGAGCTCATAAATTAATGCAATACACAACCTTAATCAAATATGTAGTCTTTCAAAATATGTTTAGGAACTTCTGTATACTAGTTAAGCGATATTGGACTTCACACTAAACTCCGAAACATATAAATGAACCAAATTAAAGACACCACAATGAAATTGTATCAATAACATTGATATTTGGCATTAAATGTCAAAAATATCTAGAGCAAAATAACATATTATAAAATGTATTACTATAAACATATAAAACAAATTGCAATGAATAAAACAATCGAATAGTGCAAATTGTTGAGGCTACGCATAAGAAAGACACCATCATGCTACAGTGTAGACTGGTTGCTTGAGGCTTCTACTTAAAGTACAAATAAATCCTTTCGCATTTTATATATATATATGTTACAGGGAATTTGTAAAACCAGGGATTTTGTTAAATCACTGGACTATTCAGTGATTTTATAAACTCACTAACAGTTTCAGTGGTTTTGTAAAATCCCTGATTACAATTAAGTATAACTTGCTTTTAGAAATGTGTTTTTCTTAAAATAAAAATAGACTAATGATCACTAATGATTTTGAAATATATTTGATTAATAAACACTGTGGGCTAGAACTAGTGTATAATGATAATGAATAAAAGACATTTGCGGAAACTAGGTTTCATACCTAGGATTACACTTTAGACTTACGATTACAGGTGACAAAAACAAGGGGTCATCTCAAAATAAAAAAAAACCATACAGATACAAAATAGCAAATGGTGTCTTCTATAAAAAAAAAAAAGAAAAAAAAAAGAAGATCTAAGCAACACGTTAAAATTTTATGTGTCCGAAACGGTTTTCTGGATTTTCCACCAGGACCACACAAAGCCATATTTTCGAAGACAAGGATTTATAAGGACCGAAGGTTTAGGTAGATGTATGATATATATATTTTCAGCAGGAGCAATTATTATAGACTTTCCCCGCGAAACAGGTTACTTTTAATGCAATGGTTAGTATACGAAAACCAGCAAAGATATTGTTCAGAGGATACTCTACAAACTGTTTCATTTGAGATAGTAATGTTTGTGTCGTTTTTGTTATGCACGATTACAGCTTTGTAGCCGTAACTGTTGCATTGCCGATTTAAATAGATTGTGATTTTTTAAAACAATTTCTTCTGGCCTAACAATCAATTGAATATATTTCTGTATAACCTTTGTGTTGAAGTAAACAACGTCGCAGTGAGATATCACGGGTTGTTCCGGGGGGTGGAACACTTTTTTTTCTTGCCGATCAATGCTTTTGAATAGGGAAATATGGGCGAACCCCTTCCTTTTTATCTTTGGTTGGAATTCCCTTTTGAAAATGGCTGGCTTGACACCTACATCGCCAGTGCACTCCCTATTACAATTCCATGAAAATAGTACAAGTTTCGGAACACGGGGTTAAGCTCATGCTTCGAGCATACCAGTCCCATCCATGTTCATGAGGATAAATATCGACACCGCGAAAAAAAACTGTCCATACTTAATGATTCCCATGATCTCTATTATAATAATTGCACAAAAGAAAAACAAATTGCAACTCGTTTGTCATTTTTTGTTTGTTGTTGTTGAAAACATAGATAGCAAAGTTTTTACTATTTGAGTACACCTTTTCTTATGTTTCAACTGAGTCTGGCGAACAGTCTTAGGTATATTTCCGACACAGAAAAGATCGTTCATAACTGGGTTTTTCGGGGGTAGTTTTTCTCGAATAGTTGTGTTTTTTTTTTTCTATTGAAACGAAAAAAACGAAGACAAAACTGTTTGTCCTATTCAGGAAAATAAAAGATTTTAAAATTATATCGAACGGCACGTGAAATTTCATGAACAAGAAATAGCCATAAAACACCCGTCCGCTGTATTTCCTCATTCTCTTTAAAACAAAATAAAAGAGAGAAAGTAAATCTTAGCATAAACATGCTAACATGCTCCATGGTTGATTGAAACTTTCCTTACACAAAGTACTGCTGACTTTTTTCAGGCATTTGTCCCAATTTAGCTTCTGCAATGACAATTGCGATTTTTGTGTGTCTCATGTTAATTTGTTTTTTTTTAAATAATGTTAGTTCATTCTATCATACTTCGTACAATATTGCAGCATTTTCAACCTGGATAACACCGTATACAATAATTAATGTTAACACATTGCTGCAAATATATTACAAAAAAATTGTTGTTCAACCACAGAAAAAAAAATCACTATCGTTACATTGTTTTGGATCGATAGATTATTTTTACACTTTGAGAAATCCCAAGATTTAAATGCTACCTGAACGTGTAATTGTAATCCTAATCGTAGGTGTATGAAAGTTTCCGCAAATGTCTTATACTGTTATACATGTTATAGGCATATAAACAGATATTTAGACCACTTTGAATTTAATTATTTATGCATGGCAAGTTTGGATGACATCTACTGTTACATCATTGCCCTGCTTAGATAACAGAAAATCCAGGTGTTCATTAATACAGAATCCTTAAGATCACGCCTCGAGTCTAGAAAGGTATTGACCAACTTTATAATGAGAATAGCTGTCAAGGAGATTTAAACTACAACGAACATTCAAGGAAAATCATAAAATATTCAGAAATATGATTTTTTTTTTAATTTTCTTGAAATCTTTTTTGTTATTGTTTCAAATGTGTTGTTTCGTCATATATTCGGTACAGTTGTTGTTTATGTTTTCTGTCCGTTTACGTTTTATATATTTTTACGTATCTAATTATTTCTTATTTCTTTATTTAAGTGTATAAAAATTTACGAAAGTTATTTATCTCACAATTCAAATCTTTTAAATGTTTAAAGAATGTTAGAAACAACTGTTTCATTTCCTTGTGAACATGACTTGTGCTAAAGTTGTTTCGAGACACAAGTGTAAATAGTGCAGTCGGTTTTACAACTCATCAAACTTTAAACGTGATTACTCTGGTTGACATAATATATCATTTGAAGCTAATTTTAGAAGTGTGTTTAATCATATGGTAATATTGTCCTTAGTATTGTGTTAAGTAGCGAGTATATTAGTATATTGTGTACTGTAGTGTTTAAGAAATAATTCAGGGAAGCCATAGATTTGTTCGAAAACTAAACATGGCCTTGGTCGTGATATTCAAATTTTATCCTGAGCGTTAGCCCTTCTTTTCTCTAATCTATTTTTTTTTTCAACTAATAAACCACCATTAGAAGTAGTTTTAAGATGGACGAAAACATAAAATGATTTTTGTTAGTCTTTATTGGCTCTGGCTTAGAACTAGCTGTCTGTAAATTCGAGTACTCTTTGAACTTATAATGATAAGTTATTAAAAAAACTTGTTTTAATTATTTCAGACGATTTCATTCAATACACTATTGTCTATTGCACTTTATTTGATATAATACACATGCCCTTGTTAATCATTGTCGTTGTTTGTGTCTTTGTTATATGTATACAACAGATCAGACAAACTGGGGAGTTTAATGAGTACAAGATCGAGATGACGTAATAATTAGTCTGTTAATTTATTAAGTCACATGAGTTGATATGAAATCCGGGAAAATGAATGTTGGGTATAAATGCTTGATCGGAGTCTTTTCGTTATGTTTTTAAAACTTCATCGCATGTCATAATTGATTTGTATGCATATAAGTTCTTGCTTAATGTTTTTAATGATTTGTCACTTGTGACAGATAGTTTGTATTCTTGTAGTTTCATGCTCTATGTCATCAAGAAACTGACTATTTCAAACTTATGTCTTAATTATCTCCCTTGACCCATGTAATTCACCCATGAAATCATCAAAGGACAAAAAGTAAACTTTTATATTTTCATTTACCAGATCATTTCGAAAGAAAACAAGTGTGGCGTCTATTTCCCGGAACAAGTATACATTATATCTGGGCCACTTCTGGCTGCCAGATCTTCTAGCTTCATTAAAGACCAATTTTTTGTCAGGTTATTGTGTCTTCTATGCTCTACTCCATAAACAAGTGATAAGAAGATGTGGCAATGATACAGCTATCAACAAGAGACCAAAAATGACTTGCTTTTTGGTCACCATTTATATAGGTTCCAACGATGAGCAAAACCCTTACCGTACGGTCAAATGTGGGCATAAACATATTAAGAAGTGTGTTTGCTCATTTATCATTCTAGTACTGATTGAACTGTGATTATGATATCTGATTTTATTCTATGTTTGTCACGTGATGTATACAACTTGATGCATGTCAAGTATTTTGCTTGCAGTATGTTCCCGTATTATTTGATTAATCTTTTATTTGGCGGGTCAACACAAGCAGACAAACTATATTCCATAGATATGGAAAGATTAATCACGAAGTTATTTGGTTTTGTCCCTCGCGTAGTTTTGCACTATAAAATATCGTAAGATCTGCAATTGATATTAATAAAGTTCAATACGTTGAGAAAAATATAAATTTACTAAATGAATATATTAAATTAGTTTGTTTGGTTCAAGTGTCTGCCTGTTACAAATGAGACAATAGTATGGTGCTGACATGATAGTACTTTTATTGAAAATATACTAAGGCATAACATGGATACAGTAGAAATAAAGTTTCAGTTAAGTTAAAGTTTTGACGTTATTAAGGTCTCATTCAAGGGAAGAAAAAGCTGGAATGCAAATTCATTTATTGTTTATATTGTGTGTTCTTGTTTTGTGATGGTGTACCAATGTCCGAGGTTAGTTGGAGGGTTTGGTGTCATGTAATTAGTTTTACCCTGCCACATTCGGTATGTAGCTGTTTCCGGAGCACCTCAGATCACCCCATGTGTACCCTTCCGGAGCAACTCAGATCACCCCTAGATTTTGGGCTTTATTTTGTTCATTCTTTAGTTTTCTATGTTGTGTCATGTTTACTTTTGTTTGTCTGTTTGTCTTTTTCATTTTTAGCCATTGCGTTGTCAGTTTATTTTAGATTTATGAGTTTGACTGTCCCTCTGATTTCTTTCGTTCCCCTGTGATCAGTGGTTGCCGTTTTCTATCATGATTTTGTTGATAGAGGATTGCTACTCACAAGGAAGATATTAAACCAAGAGTTCCAAATAGTGAAGTTGAAATCATCCCTTCGTAAATTTTACGGACGCCATCACGAGTTGGTTGACCGTTATGGAAAAAACCCTTTTTACAGATGACATTGAGTACCTTGCTGATATCGTAACTACAATACCTTTCCGTTTTCAGGAATGTGACGTACCGAATTAGACTATTTACCGGAATTGTTATAACTTAAGGAACACAACGGGTGCCACGTGTAGAGCAGGGTCTCTAGACCCTTGCAGCACCTGAGAACACCCTTGGTTGTAATGGGTTTCGTGTTGCTCCGATTTTAGTTTTCTATGTTGTGTCTTCTGCTTGTTTTTTTGTTTTGTTTTTTTTTTGTCTTTTTCAGTTTCAGCCATGGCTTTGTCGGTTTATTTTAAATCTAGGACTTTGACGCTCCCTCTGATATCTTTCGTCCCTCTTTTGTTGCTAATTTTCCATTATTAATTTGTACATGAATTAGGGCGTTAAATTTCTCGTTAAATTTGTTTTACATTTTATTGATCATTTTCAGATCTTTTATACCTGACCATGCTCATTATTTTAACTGTTGACTAACCAGTCTTTGCTCTTACTTCAAAAGGCCACGTGGTTAGCAAAGACACATAAAAAACATTATGTTTGTGTTTGGAACGGCCAGGCTAAACTGGTAGAGCATCAATTAAGGATAAAGATAAGCTAAAAATATTGATAGGTCATGGACCTTCTTTTCGAGATATTTTGGATTTAAAATATGGCGGGAAAAGGCTGACTTGGACTTTTACCTTATATTTGCATTGATATTATTTAGGTCTCAAAACAAAAGAAAGAAAATCAAGAATCTACTAAAATTTTGGTAAATGACCTTTCATGGGCTATTAAGTCTTATATGAAAAAATAAATGGGTGTTATGGGGCAAAATATTTTACATAGTACTGTATGGAAAAACATCAAGGAGTCCGAACATTTGACACAAATTCCAAAACCTCACCTAAGTACATCCTTAAGTCACATGAGTTGATATGAAATCCGGAAAAATGAATGTTGGGGTAAATGCTTGATTGGAGTCTTTTCGTAATGTTTTTAAAACTTCATCGCGTGTCACAATTGATTTGTATACATATAAGTTCTTGCTTAATGTTTTTAATGATTCGTCACTTGTGACAGATAGTTTGTATTCTTGTAGTATCATGCTCTATGTCATCAAGAAACTGACTATTTTAATCTTATGTCTTAATTATCTCCCTTGAACCATGTTATACACCCATGAAATCATCAAAGGACAAAAAGTAGACATTAATATTTTCATTTACCAGACCATTTCAAAAGAAACCAAGTATGGCGTCCTTTTCCCTAAATAAGTATACATTATTATTTGGGGGGCTTTCAACTGCCATATCTTCTAGCTTCATTAAAGACCAAATTGGTCTTTGTCCTTTTCCCTGAATAAGTATACATTATTATTTGGACTGCTTTCAACTGCCAGATCTTCTAGCTTCATTAAAGACCAAATTGGTCTTTGTGCTGTTTTCTGCTTTTTGTCAGGTTATTGTGGCTTCTATGCTCTATTCCATTATTAATATAAACAAGTAATAAGAAGATGTGGCAATGATACAGCTATCAACAAGAGACCAAATAACTTGCTTTTTGGTCATCATATATATGGGTTCCAGCGATGAGCAAAACCCTTACCGTACGGTCAAATATCAACGGTATTAACATATTAAGAAAATGTGTTTGCTCATTTTCATTCTAGTACTAATTGAACTGTGATTATGCTTGATGCATGTCAAGTATTTTGCTTGCAGTATGTTCCCGTATCATTTGATTAATCTCTTATTTGACGGGTCAACACAAGCAGACGAACTATATTCCATAGATATGGAAAGATTAATCACGACGTTACTTGGTTTCGTCCCTCGAGTAGTTTTGCACTATAAAATATCGTAAGATCTGCAATTGATTTTAATAAAGTTCAATACGTTGAGAAAAACATAAATTTACTAAATGAATAATATATTAAATTAGTTTGGTTGGTTCAAGTGTATGACTGTTACAAATGAGACAATAGTATGGTGCTGACATGATAGTACTTTTATTGAAAATAACTAACTTAGGTATAACATGGATACAGTAGAAATAAAGTTTCAGTTAAGTTAAAGTTTAGACGTTAAAGGTCTCATTCGAGGGATGAAAAAGCTGGAATGCAAATTCATTTATTGCTTATATTGTGTGTTCTTGTTTTGTAATGGTGCACCAATGTCCCAGGTTAGTTGGAGGGTTTGTGTAATTAGTTTTACCCTGCCACATTCGGTATGTAGCTGTGTACAATCAGGTGCCTGTTTCCGGAGCACCTCAGTTCACCCCTAGATTTTGGTGGGGTTCGTGTTGTTTATTCTTTAGTTTTCTATGTTGTGTTATGTGTACTATTGTTTGTCTGTTTGTCTTTTTATTTTTAGCCATGGCGTTGTCAGTTTGTTTTAGATTTATCAGTTTGACTGTCCCTCTGATATTTTGCGTTCCCCTTTTATCAGTGGTTGCCGTTTTCTATCATGATTTCCTTGATAGAGGATTGCTACTCACAAGGAAGATATTAAACCAAGAGTTCCAAATGGGGGAGTTGAAATCATCCCTTCGTAAATTTTACGGACGCCATCACGAGTTGGTTGACCGTTATGGAAAAAACCTTTTTACAGATGATATTGAGTACCTTCCTTACATAGTAACTACAATACCTTTCCCTTTCCAGGAATGTGACGTACCGAATTAGACTATTTACCGGAATTGTAATAACTTAAGCAACACAACGGGTGCCACATGTGGAGCAGGGTCTCTAGACCCTTGCAGCACCTGAGATCACCCCCAGGTTGTAATGGGTTTCGTGTTGCTCAGATTTTAGTTTTCTATGTTGTGTCTTCTGTACTTTTTTTGTCTGTTTGTCTTTTTCGGTTTCAGCCATGGCGTTGTCGGTTTATTTTCAATCTATGACTTTGACGCTCCCTCTGATATCTTTCGTCCCTCTTTGTTGCTAATTTTCCATTATTAATTTGTACATGAATTAGGGCGTTAAATTTCTCGTTAAATTTGTTTTACATTTTATTTGTCATTTTCGGATCTCTTATACCTGACCATGCTAATTTTTTTAACTGTTGACCGACCAGTGTGTTTTCTATTAAGGCTTGTACTTTGAAGAGATAAACAATTTTTTAAGAAAAAAACTCCTCGAAACACTCCTGAGGCCAATGACTCCTTGTTTTATTCTATCTGTTATTACGTAAGATACGACACGGTATTATGCAATTATTGTTTTATCTTCAAATCAAGAATTCATTATGTTGAAGATTAATCTTAATACGTTGCATATGTCCTTGAATAGAAATGCACTAATTCTGAGAAGAAAATGGTAACCAGTCACTTAAAAATTTTCCTATCGTTTAATGATCGTTTTGTGTATAAAACTGATTTAATATTTATGGAATTATGAATACATATGCACGGAGCATTTGTTGTTGCATTTTAGTCAAAAGAATATCATATTGTAAATGTTTATTTTCTTGAATTCCGCTATACGATCCCTTGTTTATACATTATTGCGAATACAACATGAATATTTTAGCTTTTAACGTTAATCATGTACTTTAAGAATTAAATACCATAAATGTTATTCGGTGCTTTAGTTATTGTAAAAAGCCTGTTGATTCAATATTTGATCATATTTTCCAATCTCTTCTAATTTTTATCTGATAAAAGAACAGGAAATTAAATGTTGAATTCGTTTTGTTAAATTGTGTTGACTTTTCGAATTGCTGGAAAAGTGCATATTAATATCAATACAAAGTACTTGTTCAGTTTTGAAATGAATAAAAGTAAGTGTCTTCTTCAGCAGATAACAGTTAATACACGTGCAAAGGGAAGTCGTCTGGTACGGGTTTTTAGAGTAGAGAATCTCAGGCCATAATTACAAAAAATTAGGCCTAAAAATAAATCATTGAGAAATAAAAACCCATAATTACAGAAAATTGGCGAAAAAATAATAAACCGTTAGTTTTTTTTTTCCTTTGAATTGTTTTACATTTAAAATTTCGATGCCTTTTATAGCTGACTATAAGGTATGAGCTTTGTTCATTGTTGAAGGCCGTACGGTGACCTATAGTTGTTAATTTATGTGTCATTTGGTCTCTTGTGGAGAGTTGTCTTTTGGTAACCATACAACATCTTTCTTTTATATATGATATAAAGAATAGAACACAATGTACAAACTTTATGAAGAATAGAGAAAATAGCTTAAAAAATTAAAGAAAACAAAATTGTATGGTGTAACATCCGGAACCTATTACATAGCAAACTATAGACTACCTCACTTACCCCCCGCCCCCCCCCCCCCCTTCCCTGCCACTCAAAAGTTCACACAAAATCTATGTTAATGACGATGATGTTATTATAGCAAAGTGAATTGATTAATGTATATAAACCTAGTACGGTGGTGCGACTGACAAAGACCAATTGCATGTTTGAAAGATATCTGATTTCACTCTGTAACCTGTGAATGATTGATTTGTTTTGCTGCACTTGATAACGTTATTTGTGTAATTAATTATCATCTAAGCTTTTGGTACTAATGTTCTTTATAATTCAAATATCATCAAAGTTGTTACATGATGCTTATTTTCTTCCTTGTTGTCGTAAAATAGCCTTGTTGTCGTAAAATAGCGATAGATTCAATATATTAAACCATATCTTTTAATATAACCGATTTCCGGCACTATCAAGACCGGAAATTAATTTGAAATTCGTTTTCACGTATCATAATGGATTATAACCAGTAAGAGTACACGAAACTGTTAAAATATGTCATATCAGACCAATTAGTTCATGAAAATCATGTGACTTTAGTACTATCCTTTTGGTAAATGTATGTTTATATAAATAAGAAAACATCGCATAGTTATGAAGTATGGTTTTTTTTAGTTTCTGCCAATTCACAGTCTATCTTTGGAATCTTATTGGAATTGTTTAGCTTTCAATTGTGGCTTCTTTAATTATTGTACTCTTTGTAACTTTTTTTCTATTTTAGTGAAAATTCCAATCAACTTTTAAAGTGCAAACTACCTGCAGAAAAACGCGTATCGACTTAATTTACATTAGAAACATGAACCAATTTCAGTAACAGTTAATCATTTTTTTCTCTGAAAACCGCTATTTCATTTTCGTTTATCTATCATTTATGTTTGTTTAGAGAGTGAGGTTCTACTATTTAAGGAATGACGGTAATATTTTTTCTGTCAATGAAGAAATAACATAAAAAAATGTGGTGCACGATAAATAACCGGCGTAACGGGTTATTGAAAAGTGTGCACCACATTTTTTACGTTATTTCGAATAGACAGAAATATATGATAAAGTCATTTCTTATAATTTAATTCTAAAATGGAGCATTTGCCTGCTCTTTTTCGAAATTTTCAATGGAGATCAATTCTAACCTCTCATTAGAATTTTCAGAATAATCTGTCATAGAACTGTTCTAAACTGTGCTAGAACAGTTCTAGATAGAACAGTTCTACCTTAGAACTGTTTTAAGAAGAACTGTCAGAATCAGTTCTAGATGGAACTGACAAAAATCAATTCTAGGTAGAACTGTCCAAATCAGTTCAAGTCGTAGAACTGTCTGCAGAACTGACTAAACCTGTCAGGATTGTAAAGCAGTTCTAAATGACGTCACTGCAGTTAGGGTATCTTCCGTAACGAGAAATGTTAAAACAGTGCTGTGATTTTTTTTTTATATATATTATATTTTTGACTTATTTATATTTAAGACAAAGAGTTCTTGAAACTGTTCTATGAATAGAACTGACAAAATCAATTCTAGTCGTAGAACTGACCAAATCCTTTCTAGGTTAGAACTGTTCTAGCTAGAACAGTTATCCTGACAGACTTGGTGAGAGGTTAGAAGTGATCTCCACTGTACAAGAGTATCTTTTAAGTGCAAGAGATATTGCTCTCTCTCTGAACAAGGGTCAGCCATTAATCCCCTTCCGACGTACTATTATCGTTCCTCAAGACCATACTTGAGAATTGACTGCTTCTTTTTGTAACTTCATAGGGTTGTAAAAGCGTTGACAGAAGTACATTTTGTATGAAGCGCGCAAGCGCTTCATTCTAAACATGTGCGCACGGTCAACGCTTTTACAACCCTATGAAGTTACAAAAAGAAGCATTCAATACTTATAATTACATGTAAATTGTTTAGCTATGCAATACAATACAATATTTTTTATTGTCAATCAAGGACGTGCGCCCTAAGAGAGCAGTATGATTACAAACAATTTATTACAATGATTATTATTAATTCTTAATGATATATATGACAAAATATAGAATAGAGAAAATAAACCCAAAAGCAAAATTAAAACTGCATATATTAGAATCATGAAAACACGATTTTTATCAAGTTTTTATTTAATTTACCTGTGCACTTTATTGCGGAACCTAGTGTCATTATAAAATTGAATGATAAATGTTATTGTGTAATCAAGTTGATTAAGGAATAACGCCAGATTGCGGTGTAGCTAATCAGAATAACGTATTATCATGAAACATACATCTAATGTTATTACTCGTAAATGGTGTCAAGGGAGAGTCGAAAATTTGGTTACTGAAATTTTCACCCCGGAACGGTGATCGAACTATGAACCTTTGCGTTTGCAGCACGCGGCTCTCTAAAATATCGTTGTATATGTCTCTGTTCAAATATCCGCAAGTATACTGTTACATGTACATGCAAGAATGATGCGATGATAGCAAAACTAAAGAACCACTCATAGTTGAGATAATTTCTTCTAAGCTCGTTTAAATTTTGGAAAGAAATGTCAAGAGAACTATTCTATAATAAAATGACCGTTATGAAATATCTTTTCCACAGCCGACCATCGACTTGACTGTTCTAAGAGTAGTCAAAATTACCATTCTCTTGTTTTCGTTCATGACATCACCGTGTAATAATTCAATGAATTTGAATGTAACCGTGAATGTAAAAGAAGAGGGACGAAAGATACCAAAGGGACAGTCAAACTCATAAATCTAAAACAAACTGACAACGCCATGGCTAAAAATGAAAAAGACAAACAGAAAAACAATAGTACACATGACACAACATAGAAAACTAAAGAATAAACAACACGAACCCCACCAAAAACTAGGGGTGATCTCAGGTGCTCCGGAAGGGTAAGCAGATCCTGCTCCACATGAGGCACCCGTCGTGTTGCTTATGTGATTACAAATCCGGTAAATAGTCTAATTCGGTAGGTCACAATAACCGTGTATGCAAAAACAGGATACCAGTATACAACGTGTTCTTTTTTACCTATAGAACGAGATAGCCAAAAACTTTATATGATTATCATTAATCAAACACTTATCTTTCAATGATATTTCTAAACTAAATAAGTAAATTGCATGTTGACTCCGATACATCAGGTCGTTCGTTTTAGCACTGAGCACTTAAATTGTTTTACATAAGTCATTTTAATGCCTTTCATAGCTGGATTTTGCTCATTATTAAAGGTTCTAGTGTGACTTCTTGCAATTATGCCTCTTTTGCATATAAGAGCTGTCAAATTCATGTCACCGATTTGACCCAAATTCTCATATTTAATTCATTACATACTAAAAATTATATCCAAATTATAAAAAGTATAAAATAAACAATTTACAAGGGATGGGCTCGATAGTATATATGTACATGTATCATGGTTTCATGTGTTTTCTAGTAAAGACGCCATTTAATTAACTATCAAGCTAATCTCAGAAGAATGATCGATATTTCTTAGCTTTTTATGACAAAATTGAACTATACTGGCTCCTCAAAACGAATTATTATTTCACTATTTCACTTCCTTTAATGATTGAACAAAAAAAAATCTTATTTTTTTTCATATATCTCGTAGCTAGAATCCCTTCAATAAAACAATGCCAATAGCCATGTAAAATGTACTTGACCTTACTTTCATTCAACTACACGAGAACAAGTTTGATTATCAAAATCGTGACATTTGTCTCTTTTCCAAATTGGTCTACCATATGATTGCAAAATACATCTAGATTCTATATCTGTCCGTTTCATCTTTTGATATAAATAATGTACTTCAATTACGTTCAAAGAAAGAACATTTGTACTGAAACTGTGTCATATCATAAAAAAGTTCCTCTAAATATGCAATGAGACTGTTGTACGATCTCTCGTTCTGAACATCGATGAAGTATTTGCCTCTGCACAATCAATTTTATTTACGTCTAAGGTTAAATCGACAACCCAAATGAACTGTTATTTGATTATGCTGTTTTATTTTGTCTTTTTATATCTCTTTCAATATAATCTTGCAATAGTATTACAGATTGAAGTAGATCTATAAATAGCAGATCCCAGAATTGGCATATGCCTAGAAAAGGTATTTGACATTTCACGATCTTCTATTAATATAACTTTGTCATATTTTACTTTGAAATATTTGAAAATATACAATCAGATGACGGATGTCACTAGTTAGAGCATACTACAGTATATAAATGAATTATACACAAGTTCGCACAAATTCGTGTGGCTTAATCTTTAAATTAGTTCTCTTTTTTTGTAAACTTGACTGTTCAATCTGGTAATGATATTTTCCTTGTTTCAATGTTATTTAGGTGCACCCACCTTTATTAACATCAAAATGTTTTTATATCCAGTCTTCAAAAAAAAAAATTCTTATGTAATATGAATACAAGATTACACAAATATAATATAAATAACAATCTATTTAGGAGAGTACAAATATTCATGGCGAGACACCTATAGTGTTAACTTTTTGTCAGAGATGTTTATGTTCAAATCTGACATAGGAATATAAAGCCATCATGAAAGACGAAAAGGCAATCATTTGAATGCCGAAAATTTCTATAGAGACCAGATTTTGGTGGGCATCTTATCTAAGGTCACGAAGCCTTCAAGGTTTTGTATTTGGTACGCTGATGTCCTTACATTGAATTCATGTCCGTCCTCTGTAAAAGAAATAAAAAGGTTAATACAAAAATAAAACTCATGAAATACAAAGGGACATGTCTTTAATATCAGAATATGGGCTAGAATGATTTTTTTGTCCTGCAAAGTTGTAATATGTGTCCTGCCGTTTTATTTTTTTACTCTATATGATCCAACCTTTATTTTTATTAGTTTATTATGCATAAAATGTCCTCCTGCCTTTTTTTCAGTTTGCCAAGTTGCTCATTCGACCGTCTTTTTTTACTCTAAACTCCTGTCCTGCCCTTTTATAACAAATATCATCCTAGCACCCCCCCCCCCCCCCCCTTTCCCCCTCCTATAAAATCAAAAGGTACCTTCATTAAAGAAGGTTAAAAAGGTGAAGTAGGTACATTTGAATTGTTTACATCTGTTTCTATTGGCTTGAAACTAAAAGGTTCAAAAAATATGGCTCATTTGGGATTTTATACATCTTATATATATATATGTTTTTACATAAATTATTGCATTTCGCTTCGGGATCATTGTACACTTTTAAATTATAGACAAATTTTCACAAAACAATTGGATTCTGGTAGGTGCAAATTCCCGTAGATCTTTTTTTGTGCATAATAAAATTGAGAATGGAAATGGGGAATGTGTCAAAGAGACAACAACCCGACCATAGAAAAAACAACAGCAAAAGGTCATCAACAGGTCTTCACTGTAGCGAGAAATTCCCGCACCCGGAGGCGTCCCTCAGCTGGCCCATAAACAAATATATACTAGTTCAGTGATAATGAACGCCATACTAAACTCCAAACTGTACACAAGAAACTAAAATTAAAATAATACAAGACTAACAAAGGCCAGAGGCTTCTGACTTGGGACAGGCGCAAAAATGCGGCGGGGTTAATCATGTTTATAAGATCTCAACCCTCCCCCTATACCTCTAGCCAATGTAGAAAAGTAAACGCATAGCAATACGCACATTTAAAATTCAGTTCAAGAGAAGTCCGAGTCTGATGTCAGAAGATAAGCATGAATTCCGAAGAACAAAATCCAATGAAAGACAATCATCAATTTGCATCTTAGCCCCCGTTGACTGTTTTTAGTGGGATAAATCCCCAAGTGGGCACTAATTCCAACGAAAAGACAGTCGAGTACACGGTCATCTTTATAGGTTCAGGCGTGTTGAGGTTTACTACTAAAAGAAATATATTTGATACTTCGTCTCGCCTCAGATTCTATTATTTTTATATATATAAAGGCTATAGGTTGACAAAAAAACATTAAAAAGATTAGAGTACTAAAAAAATGAAATATATAAGTCAAGTGAAATACCTTTCTAATGAGTCACAACAGAGCAGGCGTGTTCGAATAACATATTTTTTTACTAAAAGTACTTGACGACGGACTTCTTAACTGGATCGTTAAAATGCATGACTTAAAAAAACCTTCAATTTGTGTGTGTGATATCTAGGGTTATTTCGTACTACGGAAGCGTATTAGCGCCACATATTTTTTTTCCTATCCTTGCGTTATAACGCAAACCTTTTAATATAACGCAAACCTTTTGCGTTATAACGCATAGGTTTGCGTTATAACGATGTTTGCGCAAACATTTGCGATATAACGCAAACCTATGCGTTATAACGCAAACATTTGCGATATAACGCAAACCTATGCGTTATAACGCAAACCTTTGCGAAATAACGCAAACCTTTGCGTAATAACGCAAACATTTGTTTTATCTTATTTCTTATTTAAGATTCAAAGGAAATAGTAGTTATTTATGGAGGAGGCTGTATATATTAAAATTTATCATATACTTAGACTAAATAACATATGATTTTTACTGTACGATAATAGCATAAAATTAACGTAAATTTCATATTTTTCGAATTGGTGCTTAGCGGGCTGATATGAAAAGTTTATCACATGCTTCGAACGTTATCACATGCCTTTCTCTAACGTTATCGCATGGCATTCCGGTGATACTCGGCAAATTCCGGAAAAATACACCTCAATGCTACGTTTTCAGTGAAAAACTTCACAAAGTAGTGTACAAAACAATTATTTGGATAGTGGAAAGTATATTGTGTAAAAAAAACCAATATAAATGCATTTTTAAAAGTTTCAAACATAATTTAGAAAGTAACTTTTATAAAATTTTACTTTTCCAAACAGTGTTCATTATGTAGATTGTTAAATTTTATTTTTTTTTGTCGATTCGTCCATATTAAAAAGTTTTTCCTCTCTTTTGATGCATATGTTAGAAAGATTTCATATTGAATGTACTAAATTTGGGGTCCGACGTCCGTGAACGTTCACTCTTTGAACTTCTATTTGGGAACCACATAAAAGGATCTGTATTCAATATATGAATCTGTTATTTTTCTCCATTGTTGAAGCATATGATAAAAAGATCATAACATGTCATTTTTCATATCGCATGTATTATCAGCCCTCGGTCAATATCAGCCCTCGAGCCATGCGGCTCTTGGGCTGATATTGAACCTAGGGCTGATAATACATGCGATATGAAAAATGCCATGTAATAATCTGATATTATCACCTTTGTAGACATTGTAAAGTAAAATGCTTCAATAATTAGATCATATCATTGACTAATAATGAGCAGAATAAGTCATAAGTCACTATTCGTAAAAGTAAACCATCATAGGCCAAAGTACGGACTTAAACACGGAGCATTGGCTCACACTGAACAACAAACTATAAAGGCCCCCAAAAACGATATCCATGTTACTACTACTATATATATTACAAAGAAAATTGAGAAAATTGAGGTTATACCGAAGAAAACAAAATCAACCCTGCTTATATACATGTAGCTATAACCGAATATAAATATACTTCCAAAGTAAGCTCTCGTTTGAGAACTCTGTAAAGTAGGTTAGATTCAAACAAGCTACCCTTTGGCAATTACGGAAGCGTATTAGGGACATAGAAAAAATAAAAGTAGTAGTGAACTTTTTTTTCAAAGTCGAAATTTTGACATTTCAAATCTTAAAATTTCGACTTTAACTCGAAATTTTAACTTTTCTTATCTTGAAATTTTGACTTTCTAAAATCTTGAAATTTCGACTTTTCAAAGAGTCGAAATTTTGACTCTTTTAGAATTCGAAATTTTGCCTTTATAAAAAGTCGAAATTTCGACTTAAACTCAAAATTTCGACTTTTTTAAAACTGGAAATTTCGGTTTTTTCAAAACTCGAAATTTCGACTTCTTTTTAACTCAAAATTTCGACTTGTTTTGAACTCAAAATTTCGAATTTTCCTAAGTATTTATACGTTTGCGATTACCACATTCACAGTCATTTATATCAGCAAGCGGAGAGCCATATACATCATAAACTTAATAAGCACATTTTAATAAACTAAACCATTTTAAAGAGTTTATTTTAGATAGAAAATCTTGTTCTTGCCGAAGAATAAATAAAACATGTTTCACGTTCAAATACATATTTCAAGTCTGGACTTCAGATATGTGTATCAAGACAACCCCGTTATTCCGATACACCCATGTTAATTACGACATACTTTTATTCAACAGTCTGATATATAAAGACAATGGTTAATAGTTGTGTAATAAGAATGTCAACTTGTAGAGTTGAATCAATATTCCAGAAAAAAGAACCATTTATTTATTTCAAAATTCCAAAACTAGAAAACCGAGCAGCTCATTTGTCGCCCTGAATATGCATGGCATTTTTGGCCTCTTGATTTACCATTGTTTAAACAAGGCAAAGTCAGTGACTTGCTATTGGGAAACCAAACAGGCCTTTGAAACTGCGATGCTATATGTTCTCAGATATGACGATTCTATGACAGTGTCGTGGGAACTAAAACATGGAACAAAACCTATTTCAAAATATAAATTGCCAAAATGTGTTGATGACGCTTTAATAATTTGTGTCCATTTCTACTCCTTCTAAAATTGTAATAACTGTGTTTGAATACTAACATCAAAGTTTTAAAAGAGATCGAAGTCGAAATTTCGATTGTAAAAAAAAATCGAAATTTTGAGTTTACCAAAAGTCGAAATTTTGAGTTTAAAATAAGTTGAAATTTAGAGTTTAAAATAAGTCAAAATTTCGAGTTTTAAAAAAGTCGAAATTTTGAGTTTACAAAAAGTCGAAATTTTGAATTTAAAATAAGTTGAAATTTCGAGTTTAAAATAAGTCGAAATTTTGAGTTTTATGAAAGTCGAAATTTTGAGTTTAAAAAAGTCGAAATTTCGAGTTTAAAGTGAAAATTTCGACTTTTCACAAGTCGAAATTTCGAGTTTCAAAAAAGTCAATATTTCGACTTTTCAAAAAGTCGAAATTTCAAGATTTTTGAAAGTCAAAATTTCAAGTTAAAGTCAAAATTTCGAGATTTGAAAAGTCAAAATTTCGACTTTGAAAAAAAAGTTCACTGCCAATTTTATTTTTTCTATGTCCCTAATACGCTTCCGTAGGCAATAAATGTATAGAATGAAGATGTTTTATTAATAAAATGATGTTCTCTCTATTCAAATTGCTACCCAAGCATCTTAAAAAATACTTCATAATATTGAAATGAAAATTCAATGACTTTCTATCAAAGAATCTTGATCATATTCTGAGATTTAAAAAAAAAATGTTTCCTTATTAATAATTCATTTTAAAGCAGAAAGATCATTTTGTCTATTTAATTTGGAGGTTTCACAATTGTATGACATTATTTTTTATCTTTCAATTTGAATAATTCTATATACTATACTATATCTACTTTCTTGTTAAATTGTATACTTTTCTGATGCACAAATCAGTCTTAATTTATGTATAATTGCACTTCAAGTATTCCATTATTCCTATGCATATTTATTATAATGATTTAGCCTTGTTTGTATGTTTCTTTTTATCTACTAGTAAATCACATCCGAAATGAATGACAGACGGACATATATACAAAACTTAATGACTTGAATTGAAATCAAGATATTTGCGTAAAGGTTTGCGTTATAACGAAAAGGTTTGCGTTATAACGCAAACATAGGAAGAAAAATAAAAAATAAAATGTGTGGCGCTAATACACTTCAATTAGTCTTTAACATCTGAAATATATTAGTCTGCCCTTCCAAAAAATATTTAATACGGTTGTTTTTTTGTTGTTTTTTTTTTTAATATTTTGAACTTCCGACAACCGATCAGTCAACAGTTTTAAGTTGACCAAATATATAAATTTACCTAAAATGAAATGCCATTATTTTTTTAATCGCTTCTTTTGTCTTAACCATGTTAACAAGATGTTGTTATTTATTGTTTTAGAATTAAAAAAAAAAAAATATTTGCATGCGTATAAAAAAAAACGTTGTGATAGTTATTTGTTTGTATCAATGAAGTTACAAGTTGCGTATATTTCATTGATAAATTGACACAGGCGTTGCTCCACTGTTGGGGCAACCATTCAATTCAAGTAAGGGGGATATAGTTGCAATGTGTTTGTATAAGGGAGAAAAAAAAATTCCACATAAAAAAGCGCGAGCAATTGTTTTTAGATTGTGAATCCTATCAACCATTTTTTTTTTTAATTTAACACTTTTGAAAAGGAAATCTGGATTCAGAATAAATTTGATGGCATCTTTCTGCTCGACTACAATTTTTTTCCCTAAAATTTGGGATCAGAACTTTTTCTTCAAAAAAAAACAAAAAAACACTTCTCCTTTAGTGTGAAATGATTGTTCTCTTAAGCTTACGAAACGTCTTTGTCTTTTTATTTAATTTAAGTATCAGATCATGTACATGATAGGAAAAAAATAAATATTACAAAATAAGGGAAAAATAAAAAGGGTACAAAAGGGGAAGTATATAAATTTCGATAAGACTAAAGATGGTTTAATAGCGGGTTTTGTTTCTATTACTTATCGACTTGGCCTTTCATAGATGAACGGACAAGAAAAGCCAATGTGTCAATGTGTATTAAGTTTTCTAATTTGTAGTTAAGATTGGGGACGAATTAACAACCACAGTGTTGACAGGTGATAGTAACTTTTAGCCTTTGTTGAAATTGTGTGTTTATTATTTATTTTTTCAAAATTTTTATGCATTTGTATGTATCGATTTTTGTGTAGCGTCCATTTTGATTAAACTAGACTAGTACACCGAATTGTTTCGGGGCCAGCTGGTGTACGTCCTTGCCTTCGAATGTGGAATTTTCTCTGTGGCCGTGGGCTGTTTTGTGTTCTTTTGTCGGGTTGTTGTCTCTTTGATACAATTCTCTCATTCGTCTCAACTCGGCCGATTCCGAATCCGTACCCTCATCTAGTAGCGGATTCTACCGAGGATTGCCGAATGACAATTCTCTATTCAAGTGATACAGTAAATGAACTAATTATACCACTCGGTCACGTGACTCGGCCATGCATATTGGTCTCTTGATGTTGTCCCTAGAAACTTAAGTCTTACACTGACTATAAATTTTACTTGAGACCAAGATATTGTCAAAAACTTATTAAAACAGAACTTGCATTTTCATATTAAGAAAGGGTCAGTTTGTGGAACACCCAGAAAGCATGATTTTGCATCATTAGTTCTATATCTTCTTGGGCCTTCAGTGGCTCCAAAACCCTTCAAACAAAAATTTTACTCGCTACGCTCGGCGAAACATGTTTGCCAATATTTTAATAAATGCTAGATACAATCAAACTTTAATACTGTGTACGTATGCACAGAACGTGCATATGCAGTTGTGAATATAGAAGATTCATTTCTTCAGAGGATGATGATTAATTCTGATTAAATGGTACATAATGACTTGACTATACATGTATTATTTATAATAAACAAATGATTTAAATATTGTATGTTTTCGAATTATAAATGTAGCTGTGAAAATAAATAATTAGTCCCTTGCTTTAATGAAAATGAAAAATCTTGCATCAATAGTGCAGAAAATAGATAACCTGTCCTCTTAGTTTACAAAAATTAATAACCAATCCAAAACAAATCCTCCTGCCCCCCCCCCCCCCCCCCAAGAATATCAAATGGTTGTCCCCTAACTGAATATGTAAATACATTTTTTTTTTTATTCTTAATTGCAATTATAGTAATTTTCATTTCATAACTGTTTTACAATTTTGTTACAAATTCAACCGATATAATAGAAAACATTGCGGAAATGAGCAATTATAAGTCGGGGTTTTTTTTAACATCGTTTTTTAATGTTACTGAGCTGGGGTTCTTTTTGCTCAGCTATGACATTTTTTTTTATTTTCTAATAAATAACTTTCATTTTTCTATTTCGTTTTTGTTTAACTGTTTCGGTTGCCTCAAGGGAAGTTAAAAATCAAAAAACGGGTTTTGATAATAAAAATATATAGAACGATACTCCTATTCTCGCGCCGCACGTGGACCTCAAGGTTAAAGTAACTGGTAATAGCACTATAAAACACAAGGAATGGTGGTTGTAAGTCACACTATACGGAAGGATTTGTAACAGACATCAAGTAAGTAGATTTCATCAGTCCATTTTTGTTTGTAAATATAAATGATACGAAATAAGAATTACATACTGGTACATGTAATGCCAGCAAATCCAGCAAATTTCATTTGAATTTGAGCTTTTGTAACATTTGTAAATATTTTACTTAAAATTTTGCATTTGCTGTTAACATGCACTGGTAAAGCCAAAAACTTTCATTTGAAGAGAACATTACAAAAAGTGTGCATTTGAAATTAACACTGTTAAAGCTAGCAAATTTCATTTCAAGTAGAGCTATTGTAATATTTGTAAAATAAAAACCAAAAGTGTGCATTTGCCTATTAACACTGGTTATGGCGGCATTAAAGAAGAAAACTTTTATTATATTATATTTTACAAAAAAATGTTCATTTGCTATTACATAAAACACTGGTAACGCCAGCAAATTTATTTTGAAGTAGAGCTTTTGTATCATTTGTAAATATTTTGCTAAAAAAAGTGTATTTGCTACATTTGTATTTTACACGGTAAAGCAGACAAATTGCATTGTCCCGTGCATTTGTTATTAAGACGGGTAATTGCTGTCTTTTTAATAACATTAGTAACGCCGATAGTTTTCATTTGAGGTACAAACTGGCTTTTGTAATATTTGTAAATATTTTACATAAAGTGTGCATTTGCTGTTAACACTGGAAGTGTCAGTTGTTTTAATGTAAGGTAGAACTTTTGTAATATTATGATTATTTTACAAAAAGTGGTCTATTGCTGAATTTGAAAATTGGGCAGGACGGGATTTCTGATTTTAATTTTTCATCCTAGCCCCCTCCCTAAAAATCAAATGATAGCTCCCTAAACCTTTTTGGAAGGGCAACAAAAACGCCCCTGGTTATATTTTTGTATTATGTGCTTTTTACCAGGACTAAACCGTATATATCTATATTTTACCAGGACACAACCGTATATCTATATTTTACCAGGACACAACCGTATATCTATATTTTACCAGGACACAACCGTATATATATATTTTATCAGGACACAACCGTATGTATCTTTATCCTGCAAATCAGCATTATATTGTACAAATAACAGATATCCAATAACTTTTTGCTTTATTTGTACATGTACAAATAAAGTCTCCTGTTACTCGCTTTGACGTTGATCAAGCAGTAAGGCGGGTATTTCTTTCTGGGTAACAGTTCATTTTGGGATCCTCATCGCGGTCCGCGTTTAAACTATGTCGATTTCTTTGAAAAATCAAAAGCAATAATTTCGATATGAACAGTTTACCTCAAGTACCGGGTGTAAATTGCAGGATAAAAACAGAATATGTACATTGTCGGAAAATATAAAATTTATTTGTACTCCTACGAAACAGGAGAAAAGCTCGGTAGAGTCTCGCTTTTCATCATGTTTCTCAAGCTCGTACAAATAAATTTTATATTTTCCAACAATACACATACATTGTATATATATTTTACCAGGACTAGTTAAACCGTATATATCTATATGACTTTTTTTTCTATTACAGACTCAACAATGTTCGTCTTACAGTTCTTGACTTGTCTTCTGCTAACAGTAAGTTTATTATAATAAGGCCAAATAAAATAAAAAAATATGCGTTTCATAGTTCCCTATATATATATACCTACCCTAAATTTTAAGCTTAGAAATGGCATTTCTTAAATACAATTTTGTTCATTTTTCAATAAGCACAAGTCAGAATTTCTCTCCCATAGACTCGATGTAAAATAAAATAAAAATAAAAAATAACCTACCTACAAATGTACCTTCCTTATTTTTTCAAAGATGTAATGGGAAACGCGCATATCATTCGTTTCAATCTAAATGAAACGTACTACAGAGAAATCTAAAATTATGGTCTTTTAACACTGACTTTTGCTTGATACAGGCAGGTTTGACTGTATAAAATCATGTTTAAAAACATGGTCAATTTTCATACTATGACTGTATTATTAGGTTGCTGTCAGATCTACTGTACCAAAAGGCTACATTTTGGATGGTGAGTAACTTATATTCACGTCAGAATTTAAAAATATAATTAAAGGGAATTCGCTCCTCAGTTTGAAAATAATAAGCTCGTCAAAACACTAGTTTATATTGATAGGTGATTAATAAAATCAAGAGCAAAAAAATATATATAGGTCAATGTGCTTGTTTTCGAGATATAAGAAATTTTGGCGGGAAAATGTCCTCTTGACTTTTCATAGCTTTATCATTGACAGGTTTAAGTTCTCAAACACCTATTAAAAAATAATTAAAATTTTATAAGACTAACGAAAGCTCATCATTATATGTCGCGAATAAACTTGCAACACCAAAGAAAAATAAAAGACAGACACTTTTAATTTAATTTTTCCTGTATGTCATTGTTTTTCATTCATGATTTTTTATATTAAAAAAAATTCTTGAGCCGTTTTCTCATTTGATTTTCTCGATATATTTCTACCATAATAATGGCTTCGTTTTAATTTGGTTGTATTGTTTTTCATTTGTTATATTCTATGTACAGTGAAACCTGATCAAACCGAACCCTGAATAAACCGGAAACCTGTCTAATCCAAACTTGTTCTGAAGACCAATCATATCACATTTCATGCATTGTGAACCTGATGAAACCGAATACCTGCCAAAACCGAACGAAATCTCAAGTCCCGAAAGGGTTCGGTTTAGTCAGGTTTCACTGTACATTGTATATTCATTCGATTAATACCGTATCGTTTTATTTTGATAGTTTCACAATCCTGTGGCGAGGTGAGCGATTCAGCTGACTATTCTGGACGCAATGCTAATGTGACCATCAAATCGGATCTATATGTCCAAGCACAGATCAAGTGTCGACAAGGTCTCGTCACGCTCAACCCAATTAATGAAACCAATACTGAAACCACCCTCAGTCTGTGTTACACAAACGATACGAGCCCTGGATGTTCCTGTGAATTTAATGTAAGTAGATGGTCTTGATATAAAGTTGGATGTTCAAACATCGAAAACATGTATTTATGTTTAACCATACTCTTTATTTACACACCAAAGTTGTGGTATTTTTAATAACGTCATGGTCTCTGGTTATGTGTTTCATTGGAAATTATTCAACTTCGGTAATACCAAAGCCGTTATTAGAGGATATGTATTGCATGGATCTATAGAAAGACAAAAGTATAAAAAAAAAATTGGTATAATATAAAAGAATCCAATTGACTTTTTTTTCAGACCCCATCGAACAAATCTAATTTCTACTCTGCTGAATTGCAAGTATTCTGGGGATTTAACAACGGCACATTAATGAATGAATATGAAACTTACACAATTTCCTGTATTGCCGAAGGAAATGGAACTGAAAATGTTGCGGTGAAGGATATAGATGAAGAGTAAGTGTAATTATTTATTTACGAACAAATATGCGGCCCCTCATGGGTGTGTCCAAGTAATGATTTATTTACGTACAGATATGAGGCCGCACAAATATGAGGCCCCTCATGGATGCGTCCAAGTAATGATTTTTTTTACGTACAAATATGAGGCCGTACAAATATCAGGCCCCTCGTGGGTGTGTTCAATTAATCCCGTAATCAGAAATGTTTTGACAATATGATCACATAATCATACGAAGGACAAGTCTTGTAATTTATTTAGGCAGCTACCATTTGGTTTAAAAATGAAGAAAAAAAATCATCCTAACCCCGTCCCCCCTCAAATGATGGCTTCCTTACGTACACATGTTTTTTTAATAGTGCACCGACTTGTGTTTATTTAAAATACAGTAAAAGCTGTATCATACCGTTTCTTTGACTGTCCATGGCGCTAAAACAAATTTCTGGAATGTGTCTCGAATGATTTTATTCTCTGATGCATGTTTTTTTTTTTTTTTTTTTTTTTTTTTTTTTTTTTTATCGTTTTTGCTTTTAAAAAGCTTTCACTATTTGAGTATTCTCAAATTGTATACCTGTTAATTTGACCCTATGGTACAATTGAATGGCTAGTCCAATGAATCAATATTGCCTTATTGCCCTAATATATAATTCATCTTCACATAATATTCAATACTGAATCTTTCTATGTCGTGATGTTACACTATTCGTTCAGATGAGGGGGAAGGTTCGGTACCATTCAAAAGTGTAAACCCGCTGCAATTGTTTACAGCTGATGTTCAGTAGTTGTTGTTTATTTGTTGGTGTGGTTCATCAGTGTTTCTCGTTTTTTTTTTTATAGATTTGACCATTGGTTTTCCTGTTGAATGGTTTTACACTTAGTAATTTTGTGAGGTCCTTCATAGCTTGCTGTTCGGTATGAGCAAAGACTCCGTGTTGAAGACTGTACTTAGACCAATAATGGTTTACTTTTTCTAACTTGTGACTCTTACTCTTGTATCTATAAGAGTATATTTTTCCGTAATGATGCAAGGTATATATATAGTTGCTACAGATATACCCTATGTTTATATTTTTGGAGGAATGAACAAGAAACTAAACCACTCTCTAGCATGAGCGTTGATTGTCGATTTGTTTTTATTTCAGCTACCTTCCTGTAAACCACGAGTTAGTTAAATCTCTCGGCCGTGATTATACTGCTGCCGAAGGAAATGCAACTCTTGAATTGATTGACATCCTTGGTAACGTGATATCAGATGCTAAAGTTGCTATGTCGAAGAAAGTTCAGCTGTTATTAACTGTCGAAACCGGTAAGACCTTTAACATACGAGAAGACGTCAGCAGATGAATGAAGGATACAAAACTAATGTGAATTAAGGTTACGGTTAAGCGTTTGTAAAAGTCGAGTTCATCAATGTATTTTAAGCATTTACCTGAAACAGATTGAAAATAATCTATGTAACCTAGAAGCTTAGAATTTATTTTTGAAAATGGTTGACACAAACGTACTGATGATTTAAAGAGTTATTTCCCTTAACCTAGGTCTACCTCCTTAAGTTTTGTATACTACATCGAACTTTTGACGTCGTTAATATGAAAAGTGAAAGTAAACAATATATTCTCAAGATAATGGACGTCATTTGGGGAATCTAATGAAATTTGGGACCAAATTATGAAAATAGCGAATGTTCTATTGTACTGAATTGGTCCTAAAATCTTTATTTTTTCAATTTGTTATTTTGGTTCCTTGTGGAGAGTTGTCTTATTTGCAATCGTATCACATCTTTGTATACCACCGCTTAAAAAAGTGGGTATACTGTTTTACCTGTGTCCATCCGTCTGTCCTATGAATATTTTCGTTATCTTTTACGGGAACTTTATACATTACAATTATTTCTGAAATTTGGTATCTGGGTTTATATGGGTTGAAGCTATATATACCGTGCTATGCATTTTCAGATTCACCACTCGACAACTTCCTTTTTACCGAAATATTTGAGCAGAGTAGCTCGAAGATTTACTGGTTTTATATCTACATGTATTCAACTCTACTATTTTTTTTTATTTTTTTTTTAAAGAACTAGCAATGATCATTTGTCCTGCTTGAATATGTTGAACATTTACCTCGTAACATTTACTAAACTAAAACGAGAATTAACATTACAAGACTTTGTCGGGAGAACATTGAGTACTAAACTGTCTATTTGTCATTTTACAGATTACTACCAAGGCGTGATTCCATACGATTGCAGGGCTGTCAGTAAAGATGGGGCAACAAGCTACCGATTTCTGCTAGCTGGGTAGGTATTTAAAATTTATTTTAGAAATTTATGAAAAGCTGAGATTTTAGAACCATAAATATTATTAAAATATTTGAAATTTCTACATGGATACAATTTTTTTTATTAAAAGCTGTTTCAGATTACTTGACAAATCTCTTTATTCTTTTAGGTGTGGAGATGGAACCATCATTCCAAAAAACAAAGGTTTCACAACCAAAACCGGTGCAGGTAACACAAAAACCGCCACCAGTCCATTCTTTAAAGTATTCAAGTTATTGGAAACTACAAAAAAGGGTGGAATCTCCTACGAATGTTCATTTACAGTTTGCAACGCCACCTGTGACGGGGTAAGATATGAAGAATTGTTCGCTTAAGGATGTTCACTTGTCATGGTTTTTTTATGTTTGCAAGATTATCAGAATCCTCTGGTTTGACCCATTTGAATACCTTAAATTGTTGCCCATTGACCCCCCCCCCCATTTTTCTTATGTCCAATTATAAACCATTTGTAAAAGTCTTGATACAAAATCTTTGTAATTTTTAATAGTTTTTTAGAACGTCTTGATCTTGTGTCAATGATAAAGCTATGAGAAATCAAGAGAACATTTACCGCAAAATTTGTTATTGCTAATATCTGGAAAACAAGAACGCAGACATATTTTTTTGGCTTTTTTTGCTTCCTTTATTTATCCTCTGATCAATATATACCGTCTAGTGTTAACAAGCTTTTAATATTTTGAAACTGAGTAGCAAACTTCCTTAATTATTTTACACGTGACCGTTTCAGTTCCTACATTGTACGTGTGTGCTACACATTATCACATTTCATGCAGGCATTTTCAATTTTATTGATTTTTATTTACATTCTTTCTTGGATCAAATTTTTTTTCAGTGTATGGGCGCTTGTGTTAATGTCCTTAGGTTGAATTGAGGGCCCTGTGTAGCTTGCTGTTCGGTATAACGTAAGGCTGTGTTGACTGTACTTTGACCTATAATAATGAATACTTGAGTTATCTCATTGGCACTCTTGCAACATCTTCTTATATCTGTTTATAAGAACTTATGTTCAGTGGTACATTTGTTAATGATTCACACGTATACAGAAATAATTAGTCTTAAATTTAAAATTGTGTTTTACGGATTTTTTAATGATTTTACTTTAAAAAAAATCATTTAGAGAATACTTTACTTCAAACAACTTCAGTAAAGTTTTCCTCCTACAGACTTTATACATGATTCTTGAAGCATAATGTTGATTGGTTTTTCTTTTCCTATTTATTTGAACACTTTTCTCAATTTTCTGTTCAGAATTTTGTATCCCTTGATTATCATGTCTTTTGATTCCAAACTAAAATGTTAGGATTTGTCCTTGATTTTTCCAGTTTGTTTTAAGGCGGGAGAATACTTTTATTCTAACCTGTACTACGGAAGTTGAATTTTTCGTTTAAGAAATTAAATGTGCATGAAATATTGCCAACCATATGGATATTAATTTTTCCAATACACTATATTTACTTCATAAATACGAAAAATACATTTTCACCTACATTTAAATTTCTTTTAGTCATCATGCGCCATGAGGAACAAGCGATCAGCAGATTCTTTGGGTAAGTGTTATCTTGTCACATTTTGTTTTGAACCTTCTGAAGTTACAATAAAAGCAGATATATAAAATAGTTAGATCACTTGCCATAATCACATCTGTTTTCGGTTTTGATACATTGTATACATGTTCTGATTCGAATCGTGAGGTCAGCAATACACGAGACTGCAAAACAACAGCAAATAAAATCTGGATCCGGTTCCAATGAAGCATAATCCTGATGATGAACTGGGTCCAGATGTTGCATATTGTACTAAACTTGTAATTGCTCCTAGATTCGTAACCCTCCGAAGATATCCGATTGCCAAACCTGCTGTTACAGTATCCAATTTCTAATTTACATACTAGATTAATGATCAAGTAATGATAATCGAACGCTATACTTAACAGAGCTGACCTTAAGTTAATTTTCAATGAGGTGAAAGTTGTTATTCAGTTTCAAAACATCGCCGGAATTTTTTACCTGTTTTTTGTTATGCTTTATTTGCAATGTGATACATGTAATCATAATACGTCTACAAGAAAGGATATTTATATTTTTGCTAAATTTAAGTTGCACACGATCTTACCGGATAACATTTAAAACTGTTTCTTTACCTTGAAAATGTAATTAAGTGAATTGTGGTTCTTTATATAATTATTATACTATACTCCTTTTTTTCCAGCTGAGATAGAAGAGCAAGAGAAAGTGAAGACACCATTGTACCATATTCAACGCTTAGAAGATCGTGTGGAAGATCGTCTAGACCAATCACGACAGGAACTTAGCGACCTGAAAATGGATACTCGTCTGAAGCTTGCTTCCCTTGAAATCGTCGGCATCGGAGCTGTTGCGTTGTTATCACTTGTAATCGCTACATATTCATGCATCCGAGTGGAACAGAAACGCCAACGTGAAAAAGTGAGCGCAATGGCGTCCTCGGCATAATGTGCTTGAACTTTTGCAATTTGTTGAACATTAACTGTTACAATGATCCTTCTGAATAAAATATGGTGCATTTTACATCTCTCTTTTTCTTTCATAACCATTTAAGACACAAATTTCTGAGGAAAAGATTTGTATTTTTTTTTTGGTATAAGTAAAATTGGTACAAGACTTCTAAAGATTTCTAAAGGTCGTTGAAGTCCCAACAATATATTTTAATATTAATCATCCATAACTTTGAAATTAGAGTTACAGATAATTTGCTTAAGCGTGTAGACTAAGACTTTGGTTGACTTGCATGCAAGGATTTTATAAACGTTCGCTCAAGCATTGAAATTAAGGTTGTAAACGTTTAGTAACTAGTTTAGGCAAAGTTAAACCTGTATATATCGTATTTATATTTGATTGGACATTATCAAAATCAAATTCAAAGTTAATACAAACAATGTAGTCAAGCCAACCAATCTTTAATCTACACGGATTAGGAAATTAGCTCTAATTTAAAAGTGATATTTATAATTACCAATAACACTTCCATCCACCGTAGTTCAAATGCCTTGTATCCAATATATTCAGTTATTTATGTTTGTTTCTCTACTCGTAATTTGACATCCAAATTGGCAATGGTTTGTTATTGAGGATAATTCTTGCTTAAATTTTCAGTTTAAATCGGAGTAATCGGCAAGTCAGTTCAAATGTTGAACATATGCGCAAGTTTAATTGTAAACAAACTGCTCCCGTTCATCAACTGTTGGATCTATTTCTGTTTTTCAACTTTTTTTAATTGACAAATTTGTTATTTTACATGTATTACCCCTGCTGAAGTTTCAGTTTCGTACTTTCTTAACCCTGATTAGAAAGTGTTTAGTTTCGTATTTATATGTACTAGTAGGGGTCTACATTTTTTCACTCCATACAAGGCCAAAAAGTTGCATATACATGTATTGTATGGAGAAAGGGGGAATATGTAAAGAGACCACAACCCGACCAAAGACCAGATATCAGCCAAAGGCCACCACTTCCTTCGGTCTCGCAACACCAACTGTTTTGGGTGCAATAATATTGTCTTGTTTTTCGAACGATAAGTTTATTTTTCTCATTTAAATGCCAATGAAAAACGTGCTTCTTAGAGCGCTAGCTTTATGCATATCCATGAATTGTGAAGTAATGCGCAATTGGTATTTCTTGTTGAGTATCAGAAATGGGTCTAACAATCCACATTTTCTTCAGATTTTAGTGAAAATATACGCACTTAGAGTTTATGATTGAAAATCTACGGCGTAGTTCTTAAAATTGGATGCGAGCTTTCAATTGTAAAACAAGTTTGTCCATGAAAGTCTCCAATGTTTAAAAGGGCAATTTAATCTAGGTAGAAAAACCTGGATGGTTTTTTTTCCGAAAAACCAACTAAGACGGATTATGAAGGGCAAAAAAGAAACTGCAAGTACTCTTCCGAAGTTCTTTTGCCCTTCTCTAAAAAATGAAGATCACTTGGCCTATTGCAGTTGTGGGCATGCTCGGAAAAAATGATTAATGCTACAGACACGTTTAGATGCAATACCACCTACTTTCTGACATATTTCATAGAAACGCCAAATAAACAAATACTGATACATACTAATAACTGAAAGACAAAAGTATGGATATAAACGCCTGTATTTTGTGTAAGAAATGATTGTAGGGCATACATAAACTGAATTACCCTCACTCTGTTGATTTTTATTTACCAAATCATGTTTGATCCTCATTTTCCCAATACTTCTCTTTCTTTAAAAATACCGAAATATTGAAGTTGCACTAATTTCTTTAAGGTGGTACCCAACACTTTCACTAAAACTAATTTGGATCGTTTAATTTTCATAAAATTTTGTCAAAGTATTAACTTTGACACTTTAATAAAAATATAAAAATTTAAAAGTTTTTTGAACCAACCGTTTTGTCAGAAAAAAATACACTGGTTATATAGCAAATTGACAAACACCAATTTTGATCATTTAGGAGCTTAATATTTCTTTTACAACACAACGTAATTAAAACGTTTAGCTTACTTTATAGAGTTATCTCCCTATAGTGTTATGTACCACCTTAAGCGAATTTGGGATGCCATAAAAGATTTTTTTTCCAGATTTTTGTTCTTCGTCAAACAGTTTTTTTCAATCCTTTACCACACCAAAGACATATAATACAATATGTCTCTGGCCACACTTTAATCATTTAAAATATGTTGCATATCAATATTGCCAAGACAAAAGAATACTACAAACCAGAAAACGTGAACGTGCTGCAACCAGGCAATTTAAACTCAGAAACTGGTCTTGTTATCATTCATACAACAATACAGGTAGACGGGATTTGTTGCTGACCATCAATAACCAGATTAACATTTAGTGACAATGGAACGTCAATAGAATTTGATTTCGCAAGATCATTTGCGTAGTCTGTTTCCCGTTCGTTATTGAAATTCTTGTTAATATTTGTATATTCCGAAGGCATACTGAATGTTTTACGGAGGGGACCAACCTATCATTTGCGAGACCAACTGCTAATAAAATTACAGAATGCCATTGTGCACAGATTCGTGCCATAAATTTTCCCCATAAACCGAACTGCCAAAGCATCGACTGCAGAAAAAACATTTAAAGCACTAAAGTTTCAACCGTATAATTATTGCCAATCCCATTATAATGAGTGGAAAAAAAGACAAAATAAGAAGGCAAAGCAGAACCAAAAACGAATTTGTTGACCTTTCTTAAAATTATTTTGGGATTTTTTTGTTACAGGCAGTCATTGCTATTGAAGTTGAAACATTCATTGGTAAGGGGAAAAACAGGGTCTCGGTGTATGCCTCATGATTTGAACATTAAAAATGACTCAATCAATTCAACTTTCGAACTGTCAATGTTTTTTCAACAATGTAGTCATGAAAGAAATTTCTGCTTGTTTAACAAAAAATGCATGTTTAAAAATGGGAATTAAATAGAATAATCTAGTGTTGCGTTTTTAAAATCGGTCTGTATATTTGTATATGTTTCATCAAACTATGATCTTTTTAATTGTGCTTCGGAATATGCACTTTATTTCTTAGTTATCAGATACAAAAGGCAATATGGGCCACTCACTACCTTCGGTATATCGATAAATAAACTCATATATTTCAGGATTACAATTTTGTACGCTACTTGACGCGCGTTTCGTCTACTCAAGTCTCATCAGTGACGCACAAATAAAAAAAGTTATGAAGGGCAAATTAAGTAGGACATTAAAGTGCATTGAGGACTCAGAATTTCGAAAGGTTATGTGAAATACAGCGAAAGAATAAGCAAAATATAGAGGCATTTCATGAATTGAATAATTGTAAGGTGTACATGTCTGTTAGGCGGATTTCATTTGACCATGACTTCATTTTCCCTTTTCTATTTGTCAATATTAAGTTTTTATGGTTTCTACTGTTCATTAGATACTAAATTGTGTACAACTTTGACCTCAGCAGAGCTATAGAAAACAGTACATTAAGGTATAATACTGTCCGATTCCCTCTGAGTGTGTTTTACAACAGAAACCCCTTCTGTCATGTATTACAACCCGTATCTAAATGTTAAGGACACGTGCGGCGGGATAGTAAGAGCACCTGCATACCTGTTTATAAAATAAATAATCAAGAGTCAATACTACAGAAAAATGGGTCAACATGTAAATAAAGAAAATAGTTGGAAAACAACAATACAAATATAAGAACAATGGCTTGCTTATTTGAAAAATATAAAGAATACTCCAAACTTACTCGAAAAGTTCCGTAATACATGTACATAAGACGTATGTTTGTATTCATATTGCGAAAAACAAAATAATTTGGATAATCAAAATATGCATCAAATATTTGCCGATGGATATTAAAAATGAAACAAATATTTTTCTTTGTTGTGATGTTATGCTATTGTTTCAGAAAAAGGGAGAAGGTTTGGATCCATTAAAACGTTTAATCCCGCTGCAAATGTTTGCACCTGTCCTAAGTCAGGAATCTGATGTACAGTAGTTGTCGTTTGTTTATGTAATATATACGTGTTTCTCGTTTCTCGTTTTGTTTATATAGATTAGACCGTTGGTTTTCCCGTTTGAATGGTTTTACACTAGTAATTTTGGGGCCCTTTATAGCTTGTTGTTCGGTGTGAGCCAAGGCTCCGTGTTGAAGGCCGTACTTTAACCTATAATGGTTTACTTTTTAAATTGTTATTTGTATGGAGAGTTGTCTCATTGGCACTCACACCACATCTTCTATATCTATACCTGTGCATTTGTATCATGAATGAAACTCATTAAGGCAGCAACCATTTGATTTTCTGGGGGATGGGAGGGGGGGGGGGCTATGGATTTTTTTCCCGGAAAAACAATCAATTTTTTTGGCGACAAGTCGAAAACAATTTTTTTCTTTCAATTTTAGCATTACATATAGTGGTAGCTGAGGGTCAAAGAAACATTTTTTTTCCTCAGGGTCAAAAAACAAATTATTTTTTTCTCCAAAAACTGGAAACAAATCCATAGCCCCCCACCCCCCACCACCACCGAAAATCAAATGGTTGCTGCCTAAATACTCCACTGGACATTAAAAATGAAACAAAAACATATAAATGTTTTACCACAAATAAATCACATGAAATATTTGCCGCTTGACGTTAACCAAACAATTGATAAATAAAGCTGCAGCTATATGAAATTAGTGTCCAGCATACAGTATGCAGTTATTGAAAATAGGACTATAGGACGTACTATGCAATGGTAGTAGCACCCTCCTCTTTTATTTTTTCGAAAAAAACAAATTGCCTTACAGTGTTTGAATCATCAACAAGGCTGTATAAATTTTATTTGGAATTCTACACCATCTTGTAACACTGCTTTCAATTTATAAGCAGAAACAAGTATAGCTTATACGTATTTACTGACAAACAATTTCAGATATATTATCTCGAGGTAAAACTATACACCCGATGGTATGTTTGTTTTGTAATTCATAGCACCATCCCGTCATGGGCTTAGTTCAGTTTCTGGAGCTTAATGCACCAAGGCGGACTAGGTGGTGTTCAGACGCTCCCCTTAAATGTAATCTACATAGAGGGAGCATTCAACAGTTGATTTCAACAATGTTTAAGGCCAAACAAAAAAGTATGTATGTTTACTGTTACGTGCTGAAAAATAGGCTAGGTGGGTAGGCAAGGATTTTTTTTTTTATTCTATCTATTTTTGTTCACATTGAGTCTATGGGAGCAACCTTGTGACTTTAACAGCCCTTATTCAAAATTGGTAATTTTTTTTAGTGTAGAGGATAAAAATTCGGGTAGGTATGGGTACAGTAAACACACATACTTTTTTGCTTGGCCTAAACTGAATATTACAACCGGTACAAGACGATCTCATCCCGCAAAACTTAAGATAATAGTCCATTTGCGAACTACATGTACCGATTAGATTCTGTTATTACACAATTTTTAAACAAATTACTTCCATTTGTCAATCGTAGACTGGTTCTATACCTTACAAAATAGTCTATTGTATGATGTATCGTCGGTTTTAAAAAGGATATGCGCTATCATCAATTTGAGAATATACTCTTTTCGCTATAAAAGCATTCTGAACTGTTGTGCCGTGAGGAAGTGATACTTTTCTCTTGTGTGTACAATTTAAAATGACTCCTTTCAAGGCCTACTCGGTCCGAAAATAGCGTTATTTCCGCTTTATTCACATGTCTTCCCAAAGCCCTAACGTTCCTCTTCCGAATGATACAACATTATCATATGTTTTATACCTAAAAGAAATCGAAAATGGAAGGAATACTCGAAGAACAACATACTAGGTATGTTAACCCGTCTACACGAAAAATACAAGATTTTTTTTTCGAAAGTTTGCAGAAAACTGATGGACTTAACTAAATGAAAACCGATAAGCTAGTATATATAACTTAATTTCTGAGAGGCTTTAAATATTTTTTACACGAAATAACGCAAACATTTATAAAAAAAAGTATATAATTTAAAAAGAAAATAATTGTATAGGCATATTCTAATTGAAAGATAAAGAATACTGTCCTACAATTGTGAAACTTTCAAGTCAAATAGACAAAATGATCTTTCTGTTTTAAAACGAAATTTATTAACAAAGAATTTTTTTTTTTTTAATTTTGATGCAAGAAATCTTTTTTTTTTTTTTTAATCTCATAATATGATAAAGATTTTTTGATAGAAAGTCATTGAATTTTCATTTCAATATAATGAAGTATTTTTCAGATGCTTGGATAGCTATTTGAATGGACAGAACATAATTTTATAAATTAAACATCTTGATTCCAAACATTTATTGCCAAAGGGTAGCTTGTTTGAATCTAACCAACTTAATACAAAAAAAAAGTTGTGTGGCGCTAATACGCTTCCGTAGATGTAATTTATTTACTTAATAACTAACGAATTTACTATTTACTATGACGAGATAACTTTTTAGGATTGATGTCCAAAATGAAATTGGCCTGTTTAATTCACTGATCGGATCATCATTTTAATACAAAGGTAAAATTAATGGAACAAAATTTTCTATAGATACTAAGTACTTTTTTCCATTTATCAAACTGATAAAAAAAAACTACCTAAAACAAAAGCCCATGCTTTTTTATATTGTACTAACGGGATGAAAAAAAGTGAATTAATTTTTTTTTAATGATAAATAAAAAAGGTGGGACTTTAACGGTGTTAGTATTGTTTTACTGTAGACCTCAGCGGAGGTCGTTTTTTATGACTTTAGCGGACGTCATTGGACTTTAATGGCGTTGTGGACTTAAGCGGACTTCAGCGGTGTTGTGGACTTGAGAGGAATTGTGAACTTTAACGGTGTCACAAGCGTGCATTTCATTGATAAATTTACGTATTAAATGCAAGGTGGTGAGGCATAGGTTTTTTGTCTGGGTCAGAAAAAAAAATACGTACTGAAAAAAGCGCTAAAAAGTGCGAACATTTTTTATTGTGTAATACAATTTTGTAACGCAAATTATGTCCGTTTTTCCTCAAATGTTTGCGTAATTCTGCAAAAATTGTGATTTTTGCGCAAAGGTTTGCGTTATGGCGCTAAACATAGAAGAAATTGCATAACGAAAAATTGCATGGCGCTTATAAGCTTTCGTAGATTTTTTAAAATAGGATGTGAGGAATATATCAGTTGATTTTCCATTCATTTTCTGTGATTGGGCTTTTGATTTTTTCGAGTTGTTACGGGATTTTTTGTTTAGAATTTTCATTGAAGTTCGATATTTTTTCTTTTTTCATGGCAAAAATAAGCTTTTTTTTAGGAGGGGTGCATCCCCGCCTGCATCCGCCCTGTCCACATGTTTCTTGATATTGCCGAGTTTTTCTTTTTTGTTTGTTTGCAATAAATAATAATAATTATTGTTAAAAAGTAAAAAAACATTACAAAGTGATTTTTTAAATTTTATATTTCGTTTTTGGTTTAACTGTCTCGGTTGCCTCAAGGGAAGTTATTTTGATAATAGAAATATATCGAACGATACAATTACTTTCCCGCCGCTCGTGGACCTCAAGGTTAAGGTAGCCGGTAGCACTATAAAAGACGAGGGTTGCCTGTTGTATCTCGCACTATTCAGAAGGAGCAGTATCAGAATTAACGTAAGTACAAATAAAGATAAAAAAAAAAAGAATTAACGTAAGTACATTTCAACTGTCCATTTTTTTGTTTTGGAAAAGATTTAACTAATACGAATTACGTATGACGTCAATTTTGTTATTCGAACAATATTTTAATATAGTACTGTAATTTTTTGTAATGCAAAATAAACAAACACACGAGTTTCTTTTATACGGTCCACTCATTTAGTCAGTTAGTATGTCTATTGTCCATTTAAATAATATACTACTCACAACATGTATTGTATCATGGGAGCTTCTCAAACATATTTGGCTACTTAAGTGTATTTTGGCACCTTCTGCAGGTATGAAACAAATAGCAAAATTCAGAAGTTTATTGGTTTTCGGAAACGTTACAGCGAGTTAAAACTTTGGTTGGATTACTTTCTTTGTTTGAACAAAAGGTAACCTAAGCTTTGTAATAAAGATTGACATCTTTAAACAATATAATTTTATATATGCATATTTAAACCTGTATACTAGGTTATGATTTGATTGAACGTTACCCCAATTACAATTGTACAATATACAAACAAAGCAAGCAGGCTAACCAAAGCCTTGCTCTACAAGTTTTAAGAAATTAGCTGTAAATGCTTTTTAATTTAATTATCTTGTTCCTGCCATGCCTTAACTTTATCAGGTGCACAAGTTTGTCTGTACTCTGAGTAAAATGTGTGGTGTAACTGCGGCCATATTTATGTTCATAATATTAGCCAAAATGTTATGGGAAACCTGTTATGATATGACCATATGGTGACTTATAGTTGTTAATTTCTGTGTTATTTTGGTCTCTTGTGGAGAGTTGTCTCATTGGCAATCATACCACTGACATCTACTTTTTATACTTACCAATAAACACCACATAATCTAGACCCTCTGGTATTGTCGTCTGCGATAGAACTCCGATTCGTTTTTTTCAATTTTCATGTCGTAAGGGTTGGGGATTTAAAACATAACTATCTAATTTCTAATCTGTCCTGACCCCATAGAACTCGTGCACGTTTGCTTGCAAAAACACTCATATTTTCCATTGAAATTTTTAAATGCAAAGGCTATATATAAAGAATATAAACGTGTTTAAGGAGGGAAAAAAAACGTCACTTTTCATACTTTGTCCTTTGTGCATTAAGTTACACTGAATATTATTACGCGTAGGAGAGTCAATTAGAACTCTCCATCCAAGTCACAATTTGTAGAAGAAAACAAACAACTATAGTTCAAAGTACGGTCTTCAACACGGAGCATTAATATTTTTACTCACACGGAATCAACAAGCTATGAAGAGCCCCAGAATGACTAGTGTAAAACCATTCAAACGGGAAAACCAATTTGTTCGCCTATTTCTATTACAGACTCAACAATGTTCGTTTTACAGTTATTGGCTTGTCTACTGCTAACAGTAAGTTGATAATATCATATTGTAGATTAATTATTTTTCGTTGGATACCAATTTTCGTGGATTTCGTGGGAACAGTTGAAATTTTCTATAGGCTTGTATGCATACTTCAGCAATACCACGAAATTAAATATCCGCGAACATGCAAGTTTTCCTCAATCCCCGAAAGTTGGTATCCACGAAAATAAATAAATCCACAGTAGTTAGATTGTGTGTCTGTCTGTCTGTTTGTCTGTCACTTTTTTTTTTTTTTTTACAGCAAAACGACTTGATTGTGTAGGTAAAGGTAATGTCTTTGGTTAGCTTGCTTTTTAGCTGAACCGTGAAGTCACTATTAAGTTTGGTATACTACCCTCCTTTAGTCGAGTAGACTAGTCCGACAGATACATACATGTAACCAATCGATCCGTCTGTAAGAAGTAACAAGCCAGCAAGTTATTAGCTAACCAAATATAGTGCCTTTCAAATTCCCTACACACCCCAAAGTCATGATTTGCTGTAAGGCCAACTAAAAAAAAATGTATTTCCTTAATTCCCTATACCCTCCCTATTTTTTCAGCTAAAAAGTGTGTTTAGTCACTGTGAATGTCGGAATGTCATTCTTATAGACTCTATGTAAAACAAAAAGAAAATTAAAAAAAAAAACTACCCATCCTTTTTTTCAAAAGGTAATAGGAAACTTTTTTATTTTTTTTTACCTAATCATTGATCTATACATATGTGCCTTAACTGTATTTATTTGACAATGGTTTCAAAATTATATTCATAGAGACGCTTTACCATGCTGAACTAAAAATTCTAGCTTCTGAAGAACATCTATATATATAAAAAAAAATTCAAGGCAACTATCTCTAGAGTCATTTTGTTTTAAAATTTCATAAACATGCATGCAAGTTTTAACTTTTACCCAAAGGAAGTATTTTTTCCCATGCTTTGTCGGAACTCGCAATGACATTTTATTTAAGCTCTATCGGGACGATAAAATCAATTATAATTGCAAAACTAGGATGCATTTTATCAAAATAAAAACAATTTTTTTTCTTCAAAAACATAGAATAATTGGGATACGAGATCACTTTGAAGGAAACCTGAAATAACAGAATAACAAACTGGTCAGCAACGAGCCAATCATGTATTTAACTTAATTAATACATTGCTTTCTACTTTTATACAGTTTAAAAGATCGCATAAAAGGAAGAGCAAAAATGTGGCCTCTTAAGGAGGTAGACCTAGGTTAAAGGAAATAACTCTTAAAATCATCAGTACGTTTGTTTCAACCCTTTTCAAAAACATATTCTAAGCTTCTAGGTTACATAGATTATTTTCAATCTGTTTCAGGTAAATGCTTAAAATATATTGGTGAACTTGACTTTTACAAACGCTTGACTGATTTAAAGAGTTATCTCCCTTAACCTAGGTCTACCTCCTTAAGAAGGATAGTCTTTTACTAGTTTCAATCTATATGAAATGTACTACAGAGGAATCTAACATTAATGGTCTTCTAACACTGACTTTTACTTAATACAGGTGTTCATTTAAACAGGTTTGACTGTATATATAGTCGTGTTTACAAACTCTGTAAATTCACAAGTGTCTGTATTTTTAGGTTGCTGTCAGATCTTCTGTACCGACAGGCTACATTTTGGATGGTAAGTAATATATATTCACGTCAGAATTTAAAAAACATTTACCATACGTCTTTTTTTAAATTTATTATCATTGATAATGAATGAACTTAGCCCAGAAAATGTGGGGGGGGGGGGGGGTTAAAGGATGGTAAGTAATCTATTTATCCACAAAAATAAAATAGTAAAATGTTATCATTTCGAACTATGCGCTATTTTTAATAATTTTGTCTAGTAGGAAGTTTGTCCAGAAATAAATACTATCAAGTTTAAAAAATACAAGTTGGAAACGGCACAATTTTGAACTAGAATACGCTTTCATATGCGAATTAATGCACGATTTTTGGAAGAACAATCGAGAGCTAAAAGATGCCAGCAGACTTTTCAAAGTCGTTAATAAACTTGCAACGTCATGGCAAAGTTGAAGAGTTGTTTTGTTTTGTTTTGTTTTATCATATTATTTTTATGCCCCACCTACGATAGTAGAGGGGAATTATGTTTTCTGGTCTGTGCGTCCGTTTGTCCGTCCGTTCGTCTGTCCGTCCGTCCGTCCGTTCGTTCGTCCGTCTGTCCCGCTTCAGGTTAAAGTTTTTGGTCGAGGTAGTTTTTGATGAAGTTGAAGTCCAATCGACTTCAAACTTAGTATACATGTTCCCTATGATATGATCTTTTTAATTTTAATGCCAAATTAGAGGGTTTACCCCAATTTCACGGTCCACTGAACATAGAAAATGATAGTGCGAGTGGGGCATTCGTGTACTGAGGACACATTCTTGTTCTTGTTTGAATCGCACAATATAACTCAATACTATCGTACATGTACATGTAGGAATCAAACTTGGATTTATCTTTTTTCCATTTTCGTATTTTCTCATTCTATTCCAGCTATTTTCCTTATGCATGTAGTATAAAGGTTTGATTGGCTTGCTTGCATTGTTTTTATATAACTGTTTGCTCGTGCATTTTAATTTATTTCTAAATTCTATAATCAACGGATACTTTTGGGTTTAGCTTGTATGATGTTATTGAATGATTGAACAAACATTCATACAAAAAAAGCAAGCAAGCCAACCAAAACTTTAAACTAGTACAGACATTAGAAAAACAGCTGTAATACTGTGTCGTTTTTTTTTTTTATAGTTTCACAATTTTGTGGCCAGATCTCCGGTCGTGATGACTTTTCTGGAAAAGGAGCTAACGTGACCATTAAATCTGATCTATACGTCCAAGCACAGATCAAGTGTCGGCAAGGTCTCGTCACGCTCAACCCAATTAATGAAACCAATACTGAAACCACCCTCAATCTGTGTTACACCAACGATACGGAAAACGACTGTCCATGTGAATTCAATGTAAGTAGACTTCTTGGACAGTTGCTTTTTCATACATTTTTCTTTAACTATCATACTTTGACACTTTCCCCATTTCCTTTCTCAATTATATTGTTTAAACAAAATTTTGTAATGGGGCCGAATAAAATATGGTGTTTACTTTTAAATCTTAAAAAAAATTTACTAGGGATTTTTTTTTATTTTACCTTTTATTTTTCATCGGCTATTGGAAGAAACTCACACTAAAACGGTGCTAATTGAAAAAAATATCAAAACGTCTTCAAATTTATACCAGGCTATTCCTAAGCTTAAATTATAGGATCGATAGGGAATAAGACGAGCATGTTTTTATATTTGGACTATCTTGCAATATATTTTATTGGATATATTTCTTATGGTTTTGTTTGTGAAATGTATTTTGTGTATAAATACATCTTTTATTCATACAATTTGCCACTAACTTAATTGTTATTAGAATTTATATGACAATTTGTAATATATACGACTGAATGAATGCATATTTGAGGAAAGCAATGTTGGTAGTAAAGTCTCGTGCTAAACCTCGCAACTTTGGTGCAAGAAGGATTATCCTATTTACCTAATATAAGCTTCACACTAGACTACAGATTCACCACTGCATTATCTCACTACATAGATATAGGAAGATGTAGTATGATACCATTTACTTTATTTTTTACCAGACACCAGCAAACGGGTCCAATTTCTACTCGGCCGAATTGCAAGTCTTCTGGGGATTTAACAACGGCACATTAATGAATGAATATGAAACCTACACAATTTCCTGCATTTCCGAAGGAAATAAAACTGAAACTATGGCGTCGAAGACTATAGTCGAAGAGTAAGTCTAGATTTATTTACGTACACATATGAGGCCCTTCATGGGTGTGTTCAAGTAATCTCGTAATCAGAAATGTTTTGCCAATATGATTACGTGCAAATATGAGGCCCCTCATGGGCGTGTTCAAGTAATCTCGTAATCAGAAATGTTTTGCCAATATGATTACGTACAAATATGAGGCCCCTCATGGGCGTGTTCAAGTAATCTCGTAATCAGAAATGTTTTGCCAATAGGATTACCTACAAATATGAGGCCCTCTCATGGGCGTGTTCAAGTAATCTCGTAATCAGAAATGTTTTGCCAATATGATTACGTACAAATATGAGGCCCCTCATGGGTGTGTCCAAGTAATTTCGTAATAAGAAATGCTTTGCCAATATGATCACATAATCATTTATTATTTTTTTCAACAAGATATTCAAATTATATATAGTTCTTGAGATCATCTGTTCAAATTATCAGGAAATATTTGGTCTGGTAATCAAATAATCATTAAAAATCGCCAAGTAATCGTATCATCCTGGTTCCAAACCCAAATAAAGAGACTATTGTTTATGGTTGAAATAGCGCATTATTGAAAAGTGAAGTGCATGGACACGTTATAAATGAAGCTCAAATGAACGACACGCTTGGAATTTTTGTAAAATTAAATTGTGGTTACTTTTAAAAGTAAAACCTTTTAGTATAACTCTCATTTGTTATTCTCATTTGTTTTATACCAGCTTTATTCTTATTTGTTATTCCAGTTTCATTCTCATTTCATTATTCTCATTTGTCATTATTATCATTTGTCATTATTATCATTTGTTATTCTTCTCATTTGTCATTCTCATGTCATTATTCTCATCTGTCATAATTCTCATTTATTATTCTCATTTGTCAGTGGTTCCATTTGTTATTTCAATTTGTCATTATTCTCATTTGTCATTATTCTCATTTGTCATTATTCTCATTTCTCATTTGTCATTATTCTCATTTGTCATTATTCTCATTTGTCATTATTCTCATTTGTCATTATTCTCATCTGTCATAATTTTCATTTGTTATTGTTCTCATTTGTTATTATTCTCATTTGTTATTATTCTCATTTGTCATTATTTTCATTTGTTATTATTCTCATTTGTCATTATTTTCATTTGTCATTATTTTCATTTGTCATTGTTCTCATTTGTCATTATTTTCATTTGTCATTGTTCTCATTTGTCATAATTCTCATTTATTATTCTCATTTGTCTGGTTCCATTTGTTATTTTCATTTGTCATTATTCTCATTTGTCATTATTCTCATTTGTCATTATTTTCATTTGTCATTATTTTCATTTGTTATTGTTCTCATTTGTTATTATTCTCATTTGTTATTATTCTCATTTGTTATTTTCCAGCTATATTCCCGTAGACAAACAGTTGGTTAAATCTCTCGGCCATGATTATGCAGGAAGTGCAACATTTGAATTGATTGACATTCTTGGTACAGCCATTGGTGATACAGTTGCAATGTCGAAAAAAGTTAGGTTGTTATTAACTGTCACGACCGGTAAGACCTGTAACATAAGTAAACCTAAATATCATAGGGTGTGTTTGGATATACGCCTGAGGCGGCCTATGGTTGCCCATAGATACCTATGGTTTGGTATTTTGTGTATAAAATATCAAATCATAGGTACCTATGGTTAACCATAGGCTGCCTCAGGCGTATATCCAAACACCCCCAGTAAGACCACGGACGTCATTCAGCGAGTTGGACAAGCTTCTTGAGACCAAATGCCCTATATAACAATACCAAGAATAAATGTTAACATTGTTCCAAAATGGTTTCTATTTTCTAAAATGTATTTTAGGATAAGCAAAAATTCTGAATTGATTGTCAAATAAAAATATCATGAGTTTTTGATAGTTTTTTTTTAATTTATTTTGTTTTGTTATAGATTATAATTCCGTAAGTAATGACATTTTGGACATATAAATGTTTGTTGTTTCTCATAACTTTTTTTGAGTTCTTTTGTATTGGGCATCCATCATCGCGTTTTTCAAAAGCCCAAGGGATGCATAAATATGTAATAAAATTACCTGGAAACATTTCATAAAAAATAAATAATGATTAGAATTGTAATTTGTAGGACTGTTCTAACTTTCTATTTTACAGCTGACTACCAAGGCGTGATTCCATACGATTGCAGGGCTGTCAGTTATGATCGTGGCACTAGCTACCGATTTCTTCAAGCTGGGTAGGTGTTTAAAATTCATTTTAGAAATTTAAGAAATGTTGGGATTCCAGATCCAACCATAAATAATTTTAAATGTTGCTTTTGGAAATTACTACATGTATACAAATCAATAAAAATCTTATTTCAAATTACTTGTAACTTCCATGAGAAGCAATTCCGTCACATACTTAACAAATCTCTTTAATTTTTTTTAGATGTGGAGATGGAACAATCATTCCAAAAAATGTAGGTTTCACAACCAAAACTCTTGGAGGTAACATAAAAACCGCCACCAGTCCATTCTTTAAAGTATTCAAGTTGTTGGAAACTACACAAAGTGGTGGAATCTCTTACGAATGTTCATTTACAGTTTGCAACGCCACCTGTGACGGGGTAAGATATGAAGAATTGTTCACTTAACTGCTTTTGCACGTGACCATTTCAGTTCTTATTGCACATGACCATTTCAGTTCTTATTGCACATGACCATTTCAGTTCTTAGTTGGTTATTGCATGTATATGCAACGCAATAATTTGCATTCAATGCAGGCATTTATTTACAGCCCATGGCAGTGAGTGAGTGTGTAGGTAAAGGTTATATCTCTGGTTGCTTGCTTGCTAGCTGAACCTTGGTTAGATTAGGTCAACTACCTTCCTTTAAGAGTAGACTAGTCGGACAGAGAACCAATATATCTGTCTATTGGACTAGGCAACTTCGAAAAATAGGGAAAAGTATACCTGACCTAATAATGTCTTCACTGTTCAGCAAAGCAAGCAACCAAAGATATTACGTTTACCTTCACACTCAAATGCAATCTGCTGTAAGAATTTAATTTTATGCCCCACCTACGATAGTAGAGAGGCATTATGTTTTCTGGTCTGTGCCTCAGTTCGTTCGTCCGTCCGTCTGTGCGTCCGTTCGCTTCAGGTTAAAGTTTTTGGTCAAGGTAGTTTTTGAAGAAGTTTAAGTCCAATCAACTTGAAACTTAGTACACATGTTCCCCATGATATGATCTTTCTAATTTTAATGCCAAATTATAGTTTTGACCCCAATTTCATGGTCCACTGAACATAGAAAATGATAGTGCAAAGTTCAGGTTAAAGTTTTTGGTCAAGGTAGTTTTTGATAAAGTTAGTTACCTCAACTTTAAACTTAGTACACATGTTCCCTATGATATGATCTTTGTAATTATAATTCCAAATTATTAATTCCAAATTATAAGTTTGACCCCGATTTCACGGTCCACTGAACATAGAAAATGATAGTGCGAGTGGGGCATCCGTGTACTATGGACACGTTCTTGTTTGTAAATTCATTGGTGTAAAAGTGTTGAAGGAAGTCCAATATGTAATCTAAAAATAAACTCACTATCAACACTTACCATCCTATGAAATAACTAAAAGAAGCATTCAATGCTAACATAAAGAATGCATTTCTTACATTATTTCAAATCGATACTTTTTTAAATATTTAAAGACTGCTCTTAAAATTATTTCAGCAGATAAATTTTCCTCCTACAGTCTAGAATACAATATACTCGAAGAATACTTTTCGATTTTCTTAAAATGTACTTTTCAGCATTCTTGCTAAAGTTTTTTTTTTTTGTATTCCTTGATTACCGGGTCTTTTAAGATTACAAACCAGGAAATGCATTGATTTTGGTGTACCGAAGTTTTAAGTAGGAAAAGGGGGGGGGGGAGAGGAGGAGGAGAACACTTCCTAAATTTTCAAAACGAACTAGTTCCAAGAAATATAATGGATATGATAAATTTAATTTAATTGATTTTTATACGAACAAGATTTTTTTCTGATAGATTTGAATTTCTTTTACAGTCATCATGTGCCTTGAGGAATAAGAGATCAGTTGATTCCTTCGGTAAGTGTTATCTTATCTTGGGGTTCGTGTTGTTTATTCTTTATGCCCGCGTCACACTGTCCCGATTATTACGCCGATGGCAACACGATTATGGAAATGTTCAAAATCGGGACTGATCGTATCCAGATCGGGCTATTCGTAGTGCCATCTTTAACCATCGTAGAACCATCGGTCACTTTTTCTAGCCTTCGGGGACATCTTCGGGAAGGGTTCTAAATTTTTTAACATGTTAAAAAATCCCCGAAGGTGCGTCCGATGTTGAGGGTTCGTATTGAGTTCATATCACCATCCTCACCATCGTAATGTCACCGGGAATGCATCTTTGAACATCGTATTGCATTCGTGTTTCCATCGTTTCCATCGGGCAGTTTTGACATTACGATGTCTACACGAATGAATCACGAAGTTACCCGAAGGTCTTACGATGGCAACACGACTTCGTGAAGACCTCGTAATCCCGTCGTGTTGCCATCGAATAAAAGTACGAAGGCGACAAGATGGAACTACGACGGCAATAAATCAAGCTAAATATAAGTTAATGTTCCGCTAAAATACATTTAAAGTGCCATGCGCGATATTCACTGGTCAGTCTAATACGACAGTTAAGAAAGACGTTCACAAAACATGAAGCTTATACCATTTGCTTCTATGAGAACAAGAAAGGCGACAGCGTTGTTTTTATTAATTGAAATGGAACAAGAAGAGGAGCTATTACAGGCTCAGGATTTACTTTTACAAGTAAAATATTATTTTTTGTCAATTTTTCATATCAAGTAACATAATGAAAATCATAAACGAGCCTCGTACACCAACACTGCAGGAAACCAACTTTTTCTTCATTATTCTGATTTTTTATATATCGTCCGAGTTGTTGTCCCACGAATGTTTACATCATAAACATTTTGTTTTCTATATGTCATGTTTTGCCGCATTTGTTGCTATCCCCACATCCTTCCTTTGTCTATATTATTATGATATTCTCCTGGAAAGAGCTCTTTTTGAATAAAAGGGATCAACGAACCCATTACCTTACCTTTAAGATAGATCAGTAAACATGGGCATAATTATGGGTGATTATTCAGACTAGTGCACACATTTTACAGTTCAAACAAGGCAATGCCGAGCGTGGCACCCCCTCGTATGTAACATATTTGGGACAAATATGGACACTATATTTGTATATGACACATGCAGAAAATGGTAAATTGAATATGCATATTTGATACATAAACTATTTTTAGCTCACCTGGCCCGAAGGGCCAAGTGAGCTTTTCCCATCACTTTGCGTCCGGCGTCCGTCGTCCGTCGTCGTCGTCCGTCGTCGTTAACTTTTACAAAAATCTTCTCCTCTGAAACTGCTGGACCAAATTAAACCAAACTTGGCCACAATCATCATTGGGGTATCTAGTTTAAAAAATGTGTGGCGTGACCCCGCCTACCAACCAAGATGGCCGCCATGGCTAAAAATAGAACATAGGGGTAAAATGCAGTTTTTGGCTTATAACTCAAAGACCAAAGCATTTAGAGCAAATCTGACATGGGGTAAAATTGTTAATCAGGTCAAGATCTATCTGCCCTGAAATTTTCAGATGAATCAGACAACCCGTTGTTGGGTTGCTCCCCCTGAATATGTAATTTTAAGAAAATTTTGCTGTTTTTGGTTATTATCTTGAATATTATTATAGATAAAGATAAACTGTAAACAGCAATAATGTTCAGCAAAGTAAGATTTACAAATAAGTCAACATGACTGAAATGGTCAATTGACCCCTTTAGGAGTTATTGCCCTTTATAGTCAATTTTTAACCATTTTTCGTAAATCTTAGTCATCTTTTAGAAAAATCTTCTCTGAAACTACTGGGCCAAATTAAACCAAACATGGCCACAATCATTATTGGGGTATCTTGTTTTAAAAATATGTCCGGTGACCCGGTCAACCAACCAAGATGGCCGCCATGGCTAAAAATAGAACATGGGGGTAAAATGCAGTTTTTGGCTTATAACTCAAAAACCTAAGCATTTAGAGCAAATCTGACATGGTAAAATTGTTCATCAGGTCAAAATCTATCTGCCCTGAAATTTTCAGATGAATCGGACAACCTGTTGTTGGGTAGCTGTCCCTGAACTGGTAATTTTAAGGAAATTTTACTGTTTTTGGTTATTATCTTGAATATTATTATAGATAGAGATAAACTGTTAACAGCAATAATGTTCAGCAAAGTAAGATTTACAAATAAGTCAACATGACCAAAATAGTCAGTTGACCAATTTAGGAGTTATTGCCCTTTATAGTCAATTTTTAACCATTTTTCGTAACTCTTAGTAATCTTTTACAAAAATCTTCTCCTCTGAAACTACCAGGCCAAATTAATCCAGACTTGGCCACAATCATCATTGGGGTATCTAGTTTAAAAAATGTGTCAGGTGACCCGGCCAACTAATCAAGATGGCCGCCATGCCTAAAAATAGAACATAGGGGTAAAATGCAGTTTTTGGCTTATAACTCAAAAACCAAAGCATTTAGAGCAAATCTGACACGAGTAAAAAAAATTATCGGGTCAAGATCTATCTGCCCTGAAATTTTCAAATGAATCAGACAACCTGTTGTTGGGTTGCTGCCCCTGAATTGGTAATTTTAAGGAAATTTTGCTGTTTTTGGTTATTATCTTGAATATTATTATAGATAGAGATAAACTGTAAACAGCAATAATGTACAGCAAAGTAAGACCTAAAAAGAAGTCAACATGACCAAAATGGTCAATTGACCCCTAAGGAGTTATTGCCCTTTATATAGTCATTTTTTTTTTAACAATTTTCACAAAATTTGTAAAATTTTACTAACATTTTCCACTGTAACTACTGGGTCAAGTTCATTATAGATAGAGATAATTGTAAGCAGCAAGAATGTTCAGTAAAGTAAGATCTACAAACACATCACCATCACCAAACCACAACTTTGTCTTGAATCCATCTGTGTCCTTTGTTTAGTATTCACATAGACCAAGGTGAGCGACACAGGCTCTTTAGAGCCTCTAGTTTTAGAAATCAAACAAAACAATCAGTAACTGGAAATACCTTTAATATTGTCTTTAGAATCAGCAGGTAAAAAATGAACAACCAATTTCCTGTGTATTATGCTATTTCAAGGAGAAAAAACAGGTCCATCTGCATGACCTTGACCTTTGGCCTTGAACGTAAAAAATGTCAGATCATTACAAGGAGGAACAATATACCAAATGTGGTTAAAATCTTTTGAAGCATATTGGTTTTAGTGTGCACAAGGGTGATATTACCTTGTATTACAACTGCCACTGTGACCTTGACTTTTGAACTTTAAAGTCAATAGCGCTTAAGATATTCTTAACGAGTAACACCATACCAAGTTGTGAGCATTTTGGTTCTAGAGTGTCCATAACAATTTTATCTACACGCAACTTACTTGCAGTAGGCGAGGGGATAATAAACTAAGTTTTATAAGAATTAAACATAATACAAATGCATCGTAAGCTGTACACGACGTCTTTTAGACATCGTATGGCCATCGCGCGATCATCGTAAACTATCGTGTAGCCTTCGTAATCCATCGTGAAGTCTTCGGTTAACCTTCGTATGTCCATCTTTAGCTATCGTATATAATTTCGGCACCATCGTATAGACTTCGTTATTCATCGTACTTGCTTCGGTCACTTTTTGGTATTTTAACGAGATCGGGACCAACTTCGTACGAACTTACAATTTTCGCATTCGGGTGTCCATCGTATATAAAAATCGGGACAGTGTGACGCGGGCATTAGTGTTCTATGTTGTGTCGTGTGTGCTTTTGTTTGTTTGTCTTTTTCATTTTTAGCCATGACGTTGTCAGTTTGATTTCTATTTATGAGTTTGACTGTCCCTTTGGCATCTTTCGTCCCTCTTTTATCACATTGCATTTGTGATTCAGTAAATAAATGACAATCGCACATTTTACGTAAAGAAGCAGATCTTGGAGAAATTAATATTCAATGGGGTTAAATATGAAGCAAAGTTATAGTAAACTTGCCTTTTTATTTTCGGGGATGCCCTACTAACAAAAATGTTAATCACAACACGTGTACAGTAATATCTTGTATATAGATATTAAGGAGAATTGCTAAATCTAATGCTTTCTGGTCTTATTAACATTTATAAATTGTTTTTTTGCTGATAGATATGTTATTGAAATTTTTTTAGAATTGTCCCCTTTATATAATAATTATTCGAAACTATGTTTTTCCAGCTGAGATAGAAGAGCAAGAGAAAGTGAAGACACCATTGTACCATATTCAACGCCTAGAAGATCGTGTGGAAGATCGTCTAGACCAATCACGACAGGAACTTAGCGACCTGAAAATGGATACTCGTCTGAAGCTTGCTTCCCTTGAAATCGTCGGTATCGGAGCTGTTGCGTTGTTATCACTTGTAATCGCCACATATTCCTGCATCAGAGTTGAGCAGAAACGCCTCCGTGAAAAAGTGGGCATAAAGGCGTCATCTGCATAATGTGCTTGAACTTTTTGTTATTCTTTGTTAACATTTAATTGTTACATTGTTTTATTCTTTGTTAACATTAATTGTTACAATGATTGAATAAAATATGGTGCATTTTTGGTCTGTCTATATTTCTTTCATAGCATTTGTGACTCAAACGTACATAATTCTGAGGAAACGATTAGTTTTCTGTATATATGAAAACGGCTCCCGAGAATCAATTGTTGCGTCAATTTCCGTTTTTCAAATTCTGATCGAAAAAAGTTGTAGTTTCCTATTTGCTTTACTGATGAGATGGTGGTTTATTGGATCTTTGTACCATAAAAGCTGTTTAAACTAAACCTCTTCGGGACTTAATAGATATAGGAAGATGTGGTGTGAGTGCCAATGAGACAACTATCCATCCAAATTACAATTTATAAAAGTAAACTATTATAGGTCAATGTACGGCCTTTAACACGGAGCCTTGGCTCACACTGAACAAGCTATAAAGGGCCCCAAAATTACTAGACTTTAAAATTAAGACTTTGTTCGGTTTTGGCCAATGTTCGGTTTTATCAGATTCACATCACCAACCATCGGATATGACGGTGCTTAGTTATAGTAACATGTTTGGTTTTTACTAGTATACTGTAGTCGACTAAGATTGATCGTAAGTATACTAATTTGTTCATGACTTGAGACCAATCTTAGTCGTCAGTTTTTTTTTTTTGGTGAAACCGACTCCCAGGTTTTCGGTTAAGCCAGGTTTCACTGTATCATTCATATGAAGTGGTCTGCTTAATTTTCTTCACTCCATTATACAAGGTCAAAAGCTTGTTTCCAGTCTTTCAACACTAACGTTTTAAAGTGCATTTGTAGAAAACGCTTTTTTGTAACACTTTTTGAACGTGTAATGTTGTTCCAAATGTTTACACTAGTGTTCATCAATTGAATGATGGTGTTCAGTTTTTAATACCTTTGTGTTTCATTTTTGAACACTTGATGTTCAACGATTTAACGTGTCCGAATGTTCAAAATCTTAATACGTCGACGCGTTCAACGGCCATGTAACACTTTTTGAACACACAGAACATGTTCAAAAACCAAAATGTTAAGATTCAGAACACCAGACGTTAACATTCAGAACAGTTGAGATAAGTGTTCAAAATGATGGTGTTCAAATGTGGAACATGTTCTATTTTCAAGAGTACATAATTTTTCATAAGTACTAAACTTAATTAAACTGTTATAAAAACTATATTGAATCAGGCAAAATATAACAATAAAACATATTTTAACAAGTAATTCTTTATATAATCAAATGAGCATATATGTAAGAAAAGTACACAAGAATACCTTATGATATCACATAACATAACACAAAAATGGGTAACAATAGTATCGAAAAGAGAAAATAGAGTGCACCTTTTTATGTTAGGGTGTGTTTGAGTTGAATATTTTGTCTTGATATCGTACAAAGCAAGAATATTTCATACACCGTCTCGCTTCAGATTCTATCATTTTTATATATCAAAGCTACAGGTTGACTTTATAACTTATAAAAATCACAGTACTAAAAGATAAAATATATGGGTCAAGTGAAATACCTATCTAATGAATCACAAAAACAAAGTAGGTGTGTTCGAATGGCTATTATTTTATTAAAAGTACTTGACGACAGTCTTTCAAGTTGGATGATGAAAATGCATATCTTCGAAAAATTATGATTTTTTTGTGTGTGTTAACTAGGGTTTATAGTCTTCAACCACTAAAAAAATCTAGTCTGCCCTTCCACGAAATATTTTATTAGAATTTTTTTAAATGTTTATGAATTTTCGAAAATTCCACCTGACAACCGATCAGACAATAGTTTTAAGTTGAATCAATGCAGACAAGATCTTTAACTGATGCTCATTAGCGAGTTGATACATTTCTCTTATAAAATGCAACTGACATCAGTATAAGGATCGTACTGGTGCAATGTGGATAAATTTATCGGTTTCCAAGAGCAACATTGGTAGCGCGTCATCACTACAATGGCTTCCATTTCTACGATTTGTGAAAATGAACTGGCGTAATGCGGAGATAATTTTGACGAAGTATGATCCTGACTGCAGACGTTTACATTCAGAACAGTTGACATTAGTGTTCAAAGTGATGGTGTTCAAATGTGGAACATGTTCTATTTTCAAGCGTACATAATTTTCCATAAGTACTAAACTTAATTAAACTGTTATAAAAACAATATTGAATCGGGCAAAATATAACAATAAATATAAAAAAGAAGATGTGGTATGATTGCCAATGAGACAACTATCCACAAGACCAAAATGACACAGACATTAACAACTATAGGTCACCATACGGCCTTCAACAATGAGCAAAGCCCATACCACATAGTCAGCTAAACATATTTTAACAAGTAATTCTTTATATAATCAAATGAGCATATATGTAAGAAAAGTACACAATAATACCTTATGATATCAAAAGTAACATTCAGTGAAATCACATTACATAGTGTTTTTAAACTGACTTAAATATATCACAAATAATGATTTAACCCTAATGACAAGATAGTTGCTACATCATGTGTATCCTAACCAAAAAATCATGTCAATGTGATAAGTAGATAGTTTATGATAAAGATAAAAAGTTTAAAAGTTTGCAAATTCCAACAGTTCTTATACAATCACATACAATGTAAGCTCAACTTTTCAGTGCATCTTCACTTAAAGCTATCAACTGGGTGGCATTTTATGTGTTGTTATCAACTTCCAATGTCAAATCCTCCACAACAAGCAATGTTTATGAGCATATATATATCCTGCAAAATAAAATTTAAAATTAATAAAAGAGAATTTTTCATTAAGGATCAAACTTAGTGTTCATCAATTGAATGTGTGGTATCCAGTTTTTAATGCCGTTGTGTTTCATATTTGAACACTTGATCTTAGAGTTCTTAACACTTAGTGTTCATCAATTGAATGTGTGGTTTTCAGTTTTTATGCCTTTGTGTTCATTTTTGAACACTTGATGTTAGAGTTCTTAACACTTAGTGTTCAGCTAATATACGTGGATGTCAAAAATCATCATTTATTCTGTATAACAGACACACGATCACAGATTGGTTATTCGTCAGTTTAGGAAATCACCAGAACAAAGCTGACAGTTATTTACGTTTAATCTAAATCCTGTTCTTTAAGTCTTTTATGTTGAATATTGAAAATTTGGATACAACAGTTATGAATATCTGACATGAGAAAATAACAAGGAAGCATCGAGCTACCTATGGAGATTATCCTACTGACTTGTTACTCACTTCTTTCGTGTCCATGTGGGATAGAAGTCCCTTCTCCAGTTCTCTTCCTTGTGTGTATCCATTCTTCGTTTAACCGCCTAAATCACCAGCCGATATCTGTTTCCGGTAGTTGGTACCCTGGTATATTTTTTTTAACGCGAGGTGTTCAAAATTTCGAGCGATTTGAACACTGATTGAACATGTAATGTTAATAAACTGAACAGATCATGACATAAGATAACATCGACATATTTTTATTACGATATTAGCATAACATGCCTCATAGATATGCATAATTATGTCACTTAAATAAGTAAAACTAGTAATAATAATAAAATAAGTTCATAAACTATACATATATATGCCAGCTTTGAAGTTTAATATTTCACAATTACTAAAATATTAGTCAAATACACAAGATCTTCATCCTGCGTATACATTCATATTTTCAAATTAATTTCTTTATAAATTTGCCAATAATTAGAAGGATAGAAAATCGGACAAACAACTATCTTCTTTTTTAGATCAGAATTTGAACACCGGTGTTCACTGTGTCTGAACACACATGTTAATATTTTAAACACAAACGTTAAAACTTTGAACACGTCTCTAAGCATGAACATATGACGTTAAAATATTGAACTTCGGTGTACAAATTTTGAACGCGTCCGGACGCGTCAGGCGTCAGGTATATTTACAGTGCAGGGAATGTTGACAATCGGCTTTCCTCGGATGAATTCGCTACTCTCGTTGTGACGAATGGCATTATTTGGGGGGGTGCTTGGGTATACGCCTGAGGCGGCCTATGGTTACTTATAGGTACCTATGGTTTGATATCAAACCATAGGTACCTATGGGTAACCATAGGACGCCGCAGGCGTATATCCAAACCCACCCAGACTCTTTTAGATAAAGGGGCGTGTTTGATTGGTCTCTTCTCTACATCTAAAGAATATCTTCTGTTGAGTTCAAAAATCAGAACTTCTATAAATACTTTGTAGAAGAAGCAATTAAATAAAAATTAAATTTGCCATCGAATGTGGAATTGATGTAACCAAATTGGATTATTTTCAAGCATAGATATCACAAGAGTTTTCTAAAATCTTTACTCCTTGGTGGTCCTTCAAGTTGCAGTAAGGCTTACCAACTTGCTCATTCGGATGTTGAACAGGTGAAAAGAAATTTTTCCGTTGACAAAATGTTTATCCGTTGGCAGACTGTTTGTGTACTGAGCATGAACAAAAATTAATGGACGCTTAATGAAAGCCTTACGGACTCACACAGATTATGCAACGTCAAAAAAACGGAAACGTACTTGACAGAATGGATTTCGAATGTGCATTCAACAAACGAGAACCGCAGAAAACTGATACCGAATGGAAACGTGTACAGCGGATAAAACATGTTAACAAGATAAGCGGAAAATTAAAGGTACAACCATGAAAATCATATACATACCTTGAAATAATTAAAAGGGTAGGGTTGGTTAAAGAAAAGGAAATAAAATGTAAGAGAAAAATGCCAATTATAACGCCGCTTGACCATGATTCAAAAGTTCGACCGAATACAGAATCTGATGACACTGTCCCACGAGGAGGCATACCTCCACAAGAAATCAGCCATACCATAATTGGCATTTCTGACGAAATAATTTCACTTGGCATTTACCCGTTTTACATTCGTTATGTATCCGTTTTACCGTTACCCTTCCATACATGTCCGTTTCCCATCCGTTTATCCATTTTTACAGTATCCGTTATATACATCCGGTAGAAATACGTTGGTGAATTGATCTAGTAGACCTCCAACGGATGTACACAAATGTATAACGGACAAGATACGGATGCAAAACTGAAACTAAACGGACTAGTACTGTAAACTACGGACGCCTACCGGGCATTCAACGGACACTTTATCCGTTGGACGTGCGTTCAAAGTTTTGAACATGCTCAAAATTGTCCTCTGGAAAGAACGGACGTTGAAGGATAAGACGGACATGAACGGATTTAAAAATGAAACGTTATCCGGTTGGCGTCCGTTCGCAATATCCGGTAAGGTGTGACCGGGGCAAGAAAGAATTCTGCTAAATCTAACTATTATTTCTATTGCAAAATTTTGATGGTCAAAATCTTCAGACTATCACCTGAATTGTAGGTGTTTGTATACAAAGTCTACAAGGTCGTAGCGTTTCCCAGACAGCTTACGACTAAATATGTTGGTTGTGTACTGAATGATACATCTGTACAAAATGTACTTGTTTTTGAGAGAACACGATTGCTTTCAGTCTTAGTTTTACCAGCTTTGAGGCCCCTCATGGGGGGGGGGGGTCCTAGTAATCACATAATCACCATTTTTTTGCCAATATAATCACATAATCATTAAATATTTGCTTATCTTTAGTAATCAAATAATCATAAACTAAAAATACAGTCCTAGGTAATCAAATAATCATGAAATATTTGGCTTAATAATCAAATAATCATTAAAAAAACGGCCAAGTAATCACATAATCAAAAACCCCATGAGGGCCCTCAGCTTTGGACAACTTTTCAGTACAGTTAAAACTGACCGTTCTTCTTTGTTGGTTTGAATGGTTTCACATTGATCATGTCGGGACCTTTTATAGCTGACAATACTGTATGTTTTTTGTCATTATTGAAGGCCAAACGGTTGCCTATAATTGCTAACTTCCACTTCATTTGAAATCCGATGGATAGTTTTATCATTTGACAATCATTTCACATCTCTTTATTGTTAATTTTTGTTTTCATGAACATGCATTAAATATTTGTCACTGGACGTTAAAAATAAACAACTCACAATTAATTAATTAAATATTATATTGTGGTTAGTAACGTTAGTGATACACATCAGTATACTCTGGTTTGTTGTTAATTATATTAATATTTGTATATATTATTAATTCGTATATTTTAACAAATTTGATTCGTTTAGGGATAGTCACATGTTAAACTATATTTTCGAAGGTAGAGAGAAAACGGCGGATAGCAAAACGCATATTGACCGGCAAAAAGCATATTGCACGGTTATTTTTAGAATATCAAAAAACCGATATACTTTGTGACGTCATGTACTGAATTTCAGGATATTGTTTAACGTTTTGAAACAAATGATATCTGTGATCGATTATTTGACGAAAAAAAATCTTCAAATACATAAGGTGTAAAAAAAAAAGTAAATGAAATAACAACTAATATATATGTAGTTGTTGTCAAGGAGACAATTTAATATCTATAAAGTTCCAACAAACCTAAATGACGATTTTGATACAAACATGGTCGGAAATTAATAATATAACAAATATAGCCTTTGTATGAGGTCAATACAGGATATATCGACCCAAAGAAGTATATCGACCTTGGACTTCGTCCTCAGTCAATATACTTCTTTCAGGTCAATATTATACAATTACTGTCTTTTGATGAGGTAAATGTGTAGTTTTATTGACTTTTGAAAAACTGATATTCACTGAGGCCAACGGCCGAAGTGAATATCAGTTTTTCAAAAGTCAATTAAACCACATATTTACCGAAACAAAAGACAGTAATTGTTTTATTCCATATTCCGAGAGAAATGTATGTATTAGCAATTATTAACCAAAACCAATTGTACATCAATCGTTTTTTTACCAAAATAGTGCAGGTAAAAGCACGCGACGTTATGCGCGGTGAATATCCTTTTTCAGCAGGTGAATATGCTTATTTATTCAAAATCCCATTCATATAGAAAAACCTACTAAAGTTTTATCAATATGGAATAAATCCTTGTATCGACCTCATACAAAGGCTATATTTGTATAATAACAGTTACATGATATGTAAACACTGTGCGGGACAAATTTGCCATTCCAGAATTGGCAAATCCGACTTCGTCGGTTTACAAGATATCAAAATTATTTTTTGCCCAATCGATAGATAATAAAAAAAATGAAATTTCCCCATATGTCCCAATATGTCACCGTTGTCACTGTTGTCTCCACAGCTGATTAAAGGTACATTTCCCATGGGAATATTCAAAGTTCCCATGTGAATATTCAAAGTTCCCATGGGAAAAGTTAAAGTTCCCATCGGAAAAAGTACTTTTCCCATGGGAATTTTAAAGACTCTGATTATCCAGTTAAATATGAAGCAACGGCAATTAAGTTTTTAAATAAGTTGTACGTGTGTGTTGTGAATACAAAATATTCTTTTATATATTACTGAACTTATTGGAAAATAGATAATAAATGTTTAACAACTTTTTTCCGGTGCTTAGAAATACCACAAATTTTGATTTTGATTTTTTTTTTTTACAAAATACAAGACCCATAAAACAAAAACACTATTACCATGATAACATACCGAGATAATCCGTTTACAATCTGTATACACGTGCGTAATTAACGGGTTCTGGTTGAATGAACATGAATTTCGATCGATTACACACAGATGACGACCAATAGAGTGTGACAAGTGTCTTTTTAACATTTACACGGTAATTACTAAAGATGTGATTATATAATTTGGAATTATTTTTTTAATTTAAAATAACATAGCCTTCTTTTATATTTCATGTCCTTTGTGGCAACTGTATCATCACATCAAGTCCCTAGTGCGTATTATTGAGGTGGTGATTTGTGGTTTTTCTACCGACGTCTTTATTTCAAAATATTCCTTTCGTTTTATATTTTGTATAGGCAGTTTATGTAGATGAATAACAAGAACAGAAAAAAAAGGAAATTAAAGTCATACTATCAATAATTTTGTCTTCGTCAAATATTGCTGTTACATTTGGTTTCTTTTTTTTTAAATACATACTAGTAAAACTGTATGAATACACCACAAGTTATTCCTATGTTATCTCATTTAGATATTTAATGCCAAGTAAATTTTAAAGATGAAAGTCGTATTAGTTCGATAATGCTTCAAACTAAATATAAACTGATAATAATATATGTATAACTGCCTTATTCCGAATCCCTGACATTCATTTGTGTAAATGAAGAAAAGATAACAAGGATCGGTATCTGAGTGAATCTACGTGTCAATCACGCTTCATAAAGATATTACCAGAATATTCAAGATTTGCAACTTTTCTTGAATATGATTGCCAATGAAATAAACTATAGGAGATTTCAAATTAACCCAATTAATTTGTGTGTGTACTATAACAACTGAAACCGTAATTTTGTTGTAGTGCACGTCGATCATAGACAAGACAAATAATACCCCCGCTCCGTATTCATGATCATAGATTTTACTTAAATCATTTAAATTTTAGATCCTTTATATAAATATGATATTTAAATTTCGTAAATTTATTTTATAGGATTTAGTTTAACATTTAAACCTGTTCAAGGAATGTATTACTTGACAAGAACAATTTAAATGATGGACAAAATCGTCTTACAACACGAAATTTGTTCAAAGAATAATACCAAGCATGTGACAAAATGACGGGTATGTGACAGAGGTATAGCAATTGCATATGGATTGGTGGATAGGTACTGTTTGTTCAAAGTTCAGTGACAAGTATCTCATGCATATTGGAAGACCAAACTAAGTTGGGCAGACGACAAAAGCGAAATTGTGAGAAATTCGTTCTTCAAAATTAATTTCCAAGTGTTATTTAGGAAGTCAAACATGTATATGGAAAGTAAATTTTACTATTATTTATTGAACAAAATAAAAAGATCAAAACCGCTAAAAGAAAATAAACCCGGTGAATGACACTCCTTGTTGTTAAATTTGTGTTGGCTGACCTTAATTGATATTACGTTTTAAAAAAATTATTCAAATTAAATATACAATTATTTTACTTTTTTTTTTTTTTTGGGGGGGGGGGGTCTTATATATCTTATAAGTAAATTCAAATTCTCGGACAATTAATTTTTTTCCAGAACATGTTAAAGTTAATATCAGGACCATATAATACATGTATTATATCTGGGACTATAATACTAGGTATAGTAGTCCCAGATTATATTCTCTGTTAATATGCATCCTTCTTTTAAAGTCTTGTTTTTCTTAATCACTTTATGACCGTATATCGGGGTCACTGGCGCAAAAAATCTTTCAAAAAGCAAATTTAAGTTTCAACCTTTAAAACTTGTATGTCAGATAATTTGAAGGACAAGAAATTGTACAATAAACATTGGTCACGCACGACAGATTCCGATGTAAGACACGTGCCGTTACAATAACCAGTTTAAACGCATCAGCGCACACAAGTTTGTCGAATATGCCAGTTGATTGGAGGAAAGTTACCGGAAACCACACCTACCTTAAACTAATACCCAATCAAACGACTTTGACTGAAACATAAATAATACATGGATAAGATTACGAGATTTGGTTGCGTATTCTATATTTGAAAAAGTTTACTCTTTATTCGAACTTAAAAGTATAGAATATAACCGTAATGCAAGTTTCGCAATTTTACAATAAACTTTATACATAATTTCATCTACCTAGTGAGGAAAAAATACAAGTTAAAAAAAAAATTTGCAAATTAAAACCAGAGACATATAATACAATGTACAGAGACATATGTATTATATGTCTCTGTTAAAACTATTTCAAATTCGACTATGTGTTATAGTAGTCTCGGTCTATTCGTACAAAACATCACCAGCAATTACGTAAAACATCTAATATTTCTTATCCCTGTATCCAATCGGAAAAATATTTCATTTTAGTCTTTGATCTAGATGCAAAAGGCGATAAAACAGTCTACTCCAAATTTTATAGCGTATGCAGAGCTTGACAGGATTTACAGAGAAAAGCATAATCTACCGCCTCTGTGACAAAAAACAACATGGGTGACGTATACCATTACATTATGAATTGTAGAACATTTAAACTATAGAAAGAAGGAAATTTTTTACGGAACTACTGTTAGTCAAACCCTAATATTTTCAAAGTTGATCAACAGTTTAACTCATCAAATATTGTAATATTAGATAAACTATGTAAAAGTTATAAATGTGAAAGTCAGTCCTCAAAGTTAATTTAATTGTATCGTTTACACATGCATGTAATAATTTTACCTTATAGTTATGTTTATGTATGTTCTCGATAACTAGTAATTGAAGTTTTATGAGAAATAAAGTATTCGTATTCCTTTAAACCATAAATTACCCGAAGACAGCCTACGGGTAAAGTACAAGTGAATATATCATAGGGTATACAGTGTTATAATATCAGTATGTATGGTCGGATTGTGTTTGTGTGTAAGAGAGAGTTGTTCCCCGTTTGCCAGTATTTTGTATTTATGTTTGTGACGTCATCTTTGTCTGATTAAAATATAGAAATGGAAGCTGATGTGTTTTTATGTGTCCGTATGTAATCGCATCCATCCATGCAACCAGAGCTATTCCCCTAGTCTGTAATATGGTGGGGACCCTAATGTAATCGCCTCCATCCATGCAACCAGAGCTATTCCCCTAGTCTGTAATAACAGGGGCGGATCCAGCCATTTTAAAAAGGGGGGTTCCTAACCCAGGACAAAAAGGGGGTGTGTGTTCCAACTACATGTCCCCATTCAAATGCATTGATCGTCCAAAAAAGGGGGATTTCCGGACCCCGCTGGCTCCGCGCCTGAAGTATATGTTTAATCATCATCCGTCCTTGTAAATGCAAAACTTTGGATTCTCTTTGATATTTACCTGAGAGATCATAAAAGACAAATCTAACATATGATTTTTATCCATTTTATCGCTATTTTACGAAATGTTCCTTTGATCTTGCTGAGCGATAATTTCCTTTCTCAGCGGAGTCAAGTGATATGAAAAAAATATCGCCCGAAACTAAGGGGGGGGGGGGGGGGATCACGTGGCGTTGCTAATGAAATTGATATGAAATGAATAACGTCGTCATAGGTAAAATAGCAATAAACATATTATCATTGTTCATCTCAACTCGATTGCTTTTCTCACTTTCGCCGTACCGACTCAAACGAGAAAATCAATCGAGTTGAGATGATCAACGATAATCTATAAGTATATCATTCTATTCTACTATTCTAGAAATTGTGCAATACAAGTGCATGGTAGCCACTATGCTGTAATAGTTCGATTGTTCTAATATATATTGGATTTGAGTAGGCATTCATATTTTCACGCAAAACGATCTTGTGATATTCTTCAGCATGTGTTCACACAATTTTTCTGAACGTGTGCATATATATATTAATGGTTTTTCACTTATACATATATTTCTAACGACAAACAATGTTCATACTAATAATTTATATTCTAAAAAATATATATACATTTATGAGTATTCATTGAAGAATTAAATTAAAAATAAGCGTTAAGGAATTTTATTTTGCACTCGACAACGTCCGCGTATCAAACGATAGGTTACCAGTTAAGAACGAAAGTCAAATTTCTATGGTAACAATACATCGGAATGCCTTCACGGTATTTTCCATAATAATTTATATATAAGTAAATTGATACACTGTACCAGAGACATATATATGTATATAAATCTCTGACTCTACCAAGGTAAACAATTGCCCAATTAGTCTAACTTTTACAGTGTGTTATTCACTTATAACGGGGGCGGAGGCGTCATGAACGAACGAATAAACGGACGCACATACCGAAAAACATAAAGCCCATAGGTGGGGCATAACATTAATACTATTTCATGTGTACAGTAAAACATTAAGAATCTTTTTTCGCGTTATGTGAAACTTTACAGAATCGACAGGTCAAGTTCTGATTGGTTTAAAAATTAATCTAAATAAGACCAAGTGAAAAAACAAAATCAGAGATCTCTACTTTAATTAGCTAATATATATATATATATATATATATATATACATTGTATATGTCTAGCAGGACGGCTACAGTGCAGGCGATTTGGTGTTACGATATTTCAGTAGCAAGGGTTCGAATCCCGGCGAGGGAAGAACAACAAATTTGGAGAAGGTCCGGTAAGGACTCATTTTGGCCTCAAATTTCAGTTTCATCTGACGAAAGATTTTGACCACTTTTTAAACACTTAAGTGTCTATTTCACTTGATTCAATTAGTTTATGTGAAAGATTTTAACTGATTTAGTCATTAAAAAAGATCCGATTCCAGCTCAAATATGAAAAATCTACCAAATATGCTGAAAAATGTCACTTTACAGATGGTTTTTGTCAAAAATGAAAGTGGCCGCATCCGTGTTCATCCACAACCTTTATATATGTTATGTAATATCATAAAATACAACTTACATTTCAATAGTAAGGATGAACACGAATGCGGTCACTTTCGTTTTACACGGAAACCGTCTAAAATTTAACTAAAATGCTAGAATTTTGAAGATTTCAGTAATTTAGCATGACTTAATGGCGCTACAATCCGATATATGTGCATTGCATAGTCAAAAACAGCCCATATTTATGTGGCAGACGCATTCAACTGTCCAATAAATAACTAAAAGTTTACATTTTAACAATTTTGTAAAACTGTTATATTTTGGGGCCAAAAAGGGGTCTTACCGGACCTACTCCTTTGCGAAAGCAAATTTACAGATCTTACATTGTTGGGTTGATGTTTAGACGAGTTGTATATACATAATGTACACAGCCATATATCACCATCACTGCTGGAGATCCGATGGATAAATCTGTTGTAGAGTTGTCACTGGCTCAGACGTACTTATAAATATAATTATTTTCTGTGACTGTATCTTACATTAATTTGTAGATTCTTTTCTATAGATAATTTAGTTGATCTGTAAAAACAACATCTCCATGCCTTATATATATATATATCATGTACTGTAGTACGACGCTAGATTAAAACTGACGTGGAAAGGTAACACCCGGCCACCGGAAGCTTCATTTTTATGAAGCCCAGGTGGTCGTGTGGTCTAGCGGGACGGCTACAGTGTATGCGATTTGGTGTCACGATATCTCAGAAGCATGGGTTCCATCCGGCGAGGGAAGAACACAAATTACAGATCTAACATTGTTGGCTTGATGTTTAGACGAGTTGTATATACATAATGTACACAGCCATGTATCAACATCACTGCTGGTGATCCGATGGATAAATCTGTTGTAGAGTTGTCACTGAATCAGACGTACTTACATGTATAAATATAATTATTTTCTGTGACTGTATCTTACATTAATTTGTAGGATCCTTTACTATAGATAATTTAGCTGATCTGTAAGAAAAACATCTTCATGCCTTATATATCATGTACTGTAGTACGACGCTAGATTAAAACTGACGTGGAAAGGTAACACCCGGCCACCGAAAGCTTCATTTTTATGAGGCCCAGGTGGTCGTGTGGTCTATCGGGACGGCTACAGTGCAGGCGATTTGGTGTCACGATATCTCAGTAGCATGGGTTCGAATCCCGGCGAGGGAAGAACAAATAAATTGCAAAAGCAAATTTACAGATCTAAGATTGTTGGGTTGATGTTTAGACGAGTTGTATATACATAATGTACACAGCCATGTATCACAATCACTGCTGGTGATCCGATGGATAAATCTGTTGTAGAGTTGTCACTGGCTCAGACGTTCTTCATTTTTTTACATAAATAAGGCCGTTAGTTTTCTCGTTTGAATTGTTTTACATTGTCTTATCGGGGCCTTTTATAGCTGACTATGCGGTATGGGCTTTGCTCATTGTTGAAGGCCGTACGGTGACCTATAGTTGTTAAAATGTCTGTGTCATTTTGGTCTTTTGTGGATAGTTGTCTCATTGGCAATCATACCAAATCTTCTTTTTTATATTATATATATATATATGTATTATATATAGATTATTAAAATGCCATTTGAAAAGGAATCGGCACATAAGAGGGTATGGATGGTGTTTAAAGATAGTACAAACTTTAAGTCCATCGAACAAAGGTAGAGTTTACACATTCAATGTACAGTAATAGGTAATATCCATTTAATGGGAGCTTTACAATTCTTAGAAACACGATTGATTGATTTGGTTGTACATAAAAGAACCTCACTAATTACAAAACCACTGTCCAAGGTTAGGATAGGGTTACGTTGGGACCCCGCTTACATGTTAAACCCCTTCACATTCTGTATGTATGTGCCTGTTTTAAGTCATGCATGAGCCTGTAATTCAGTGGTTGTAGTTTGTTGATGTGTTACATATTTGTATTTTGTTCATTTTTGTACATAAATTAGACCATTAGTCTTCTCGTTTGAATTGTTTTACGTTTGTTATTTCGGGGCCTTTTACAGCTGACTATGCGGTATGGGCTTTGTTAAGTGTTGAAGGCCGTACGGTGACCTATAGTGGTTAATTTCTGTGTCTTTTTTGGTTTCTTGTGCAGAGTTGTCTCGTTGGCAATTATACCACATCTTCTTTTTTTATATAGAAATCATTCAGATGGGAGCCTTATCTGTGGACCCAGCTTAAATAGCTTGTGGTAAAAAGTGTGCATGGATAGTTAATTATTAAGTTATTACATAATCTCGTTATGTACTGAGAGTTATTTTATTCCGGATTTTTAGCGAAAGTGTTATATTTGTCAAATTTAAAAAAAATGTTGCACATCTTGAACAACTTACTGTCATAGTATAGGTCTCAATATATAGAGCGGTCACAATTTGTTAGGGATGGACGGATCAACAGACAGATCTTTGACCTCGGAAGTTGTACATACATTATGACACATCCTCTGGTGTTGATTAATCTCATTGTCAAGTATAAACTTCAACATTGTAATTAGATCATTGAATATTGTTTTTATTGGTATCAATATTGATTTCTTTATCAGTAAATTAAAAGCAAACTAAATATTATTGTTATATACATGGTGCATATACACATTGAGGAATCTACAATGTGTTGCACGGTCGATACCTGTATATTGGCATTGCACAAGGTCATGTTTTTCTCTGACTGTTAATGACGTCTTTACACTAAATACATTGCATGTTGAATGTGTACGGATTGATTGATAATTTAGTCTTAGATGCATGATTTTTTTATTAGTTGTGATTGACTTTGAACTAGCTGTCATTCCGGGGACTTTCATATAGCAGACTATTACGGTGAACTATAGTTGTTAATTTCTGTGTCAGTTGGTCCTTTGTGGAGTTGTCTCATTACAATCATACCACATCTTTTTTTATATTTGAAATTTTATGGTTCTCCAAGATACCGTATAGAACGGACCCGATGTCATAGCACATGGGGTTGTAAACTGAAACCATTTTTTGTTTTACCTGGACATTTAAATGACATGAAGTCCATATGGCAAAATCAAGGGTACTTTATTCAAATGATTTGCACCACGTGACTTTGTCCCTTTTGATCAAATTACCTCCCTTAGTTTAAGATTGAAAATATAATTTATTCATGTTTTGTGGATAATCACGTCCTTTTCCGTCATGTATCTAAAACTAATGTATCTTTAAAAACTTCCTTTGGCGGATAATTACAAAAATGCTGATTAATTCTAAGAGAAAATTCTAAGCGAAAATTGCCTAAAATTTGACATTTACGAAATGGGAAGGCTGAAATCATCATGTTTTTAAAAGAATTTGGCCGAAAACTTACGAAAGCAGGTAAGTCAAAAGTTACCTAACTTTAAAATTCAACCTACAACTGAAGGTGTTTCCCTATATGCGAACAAATCATGAACAATATCTTCTTGCATGTGTATTTCTGTTTTGAATCTTGCTATTTTACGATTTCCCGACATTTTATATGATCTTATATAGCAATTATACTATGACAACGCTTCCGATTTTTAAACTAAAAAATTTAAGAATAGACAATGTCCATTTTTGCACGGACAGAAGCCTAAAAATACGTACAATTCACCTATATGCGAACAAATTGTTCGTTCGGCTTATATAATCCTATTGTAATGGCTGTCGTCACGATAGGGCAAAATGGCCGCTATGCAAATTAGCAAATTACCCCAAATTTTGCCATATGCTTACATACATTAGAACACACCCTCTGGTGTTGTGGATATACAAGTCAAGTATAAGGTATGAAACCATAACTGTTCTCTATATATATAGAGCGGACACGATCTTTACCATTAGACAAGTGGTTGTCAACTGAAACCAGGTTTTTACTTTTACCCTGATTTTTGACCTATGCAAATGTACATACATGACACAGAAAGAAACTTCTGCAAGTCACCATATGGTCTTTAACAATGAGGAAAGCGCATATCGCATAGCAAGCAATTATAAAAGGCCCAGAAATGACAAATGTAAAGCAATTTAAACGAGAAAACAAACGGCATAATTTATGTACAAAATAATATTCGAAAAATAAATAAAGAATCTTGAGACCATTATCAATGGAGCAATATTTAGACGACATTTGTTTTTATTTGAATTAGGCAAATATAAACAGGACGGTTATAGTGGGTGACGATTTCGGCATCTTTTGGAAAATGCGCTAAAGCAATAAGGCATTGGCTATACGGTGACCAGAATGAAGTACCAATTAGATACCGTAATTGTAAAAATATGTTTGAGGAAAGATATTGAAAAACAAACAAGGATTTTAATATATTACTGTTGCATGAACAATATTTGTATTGCTAATAACGAAAAAAAGTAGCCTTTGGTGGGTGAACACGACGAATGGAACAAAACATTTAGCCTTTGGTGGGTGAACACGACGAAAGGAACAAAACATTTAGACTTTGGTGGGTGAACACGACGAATGGAACAAAACATGTTCCATGTAGCCTTTGGTTGGTGAATATGACGAATGGAACAAAACATGTAGCCTTTGGTTGGTGAATATGACGAATGGAACAAAACATGTAGCCTTTGGTGGGTGAAAACTACGAATGGAATAAAACATGTAGCTTTTGGCTGGTGAATATGACGAATGACCAAAATATGTAGCCTTTGGTTTGTGAATATGACGAATGGAACAAAACATGTAGTACTTTGGTTGTTGAATATAACAAATGAAACAAAACATGTAGTACTTTGGTGGGTGAATGCGACGAATGAAACAAAATATGTAGTACTTTGGTTGGTGAATATGACAAATGAATCAAAACATGTAGTACTTTGGTTGTTGAATATAACAAATGAAACAAAACATGTAGTACTTTGGTGGGTGAATACGACGAATGAAACAAAATATGTAGTACTTTGGTTGGTGAATATAACAAATGAAACAAAATATGTAGTACTTTGGTTGGTGAGTACTTTGGTGGGTGAATACGACGAATGAAACAAAATATGTAGTACTTTGGTTGGTGAATATGACAAATGAAACAAAATATGTAGTACTTTGGTTGGTGAATATGACAAATGAATCAAAATATGTAGTACTTTGGTTGGTGAATATGACAAATGAAACAAAACATGTAGTACTTTGGTGGGTGAATACGACGAATGAAACAAAATATGTAGTACTTTGGTTGGTGAATATGACAAATGAAACAAGATATGTATCCTTTGGTTGGTGAATATGACGAATAAAACAAATCATGTAGCCTTTGGTGGGTGAATATGACCAATGAAACTAAACATGTAACCTTTGGTTGGTGAATATGACGAATGAAACAAGACATGTAGCCTTTGGTGGGTGAATATGACGAATGAAACAAAATACATAGCCTTTGTGGGTGAATATGACGAATGAAACAAAACATGTAGCCTTTGGTGGGTGAATATGACGAATGAAACAAGATACATAGCCTTTGGTGGGTGAATATGACGAATGAAACAAGACATGTAGCCTTTGGTGGGTGAATATGAGGAATGAAACACAACATGCAACCTTTGGTTGGTGAATATGACGAATGAAACAAGATACATAGCCTTTGGTTGGTGAATATGACGAATGAATCAAAGAAATGTAGCCTTTGGTGGGTGAATATGACGAATGAAACAAGATACATAGCCTTTGTGGGTGAATATGACGAATGAAACAAGACATGTAGCCTTTGGTTGGTGAATATGACGAATGAAACAAGACATGTAGAACTTTGGTTGGTGAATATGACGAATGAAACAAGCCATGTAAAACTTTGGTTGGTGAATATGACGAATGAAACAAAAACATGTAGCCTTTGGTGGGTGAATATGACGAATGAAACACAACATGCAACCTTTGGTTGGTGAATATGACGAATGAAACAAGATACATAGCCTTTGGTTGGTGAATATGACGAATGAAACAAGATACATAGCCTTTGGTTGGTGAATATGACGAATGAAACACAAAATTCAGCCTATGGTGTTAGAATATGACGAATGAAACACAACATGCAACCTTTGATTGGTGAATATAACGAATGAAACAAGATTCATAGCCTTTGGTTGGTAAATATTATTAATGAAACAAGTAATGTAGCCTTTGGTGGGTGAATATGACGAATGAAACAAGATACATAGCCTTTGTGGGTGAATATGACGAATGAAACAAGACATGTAGCCTTTGGTTGGTGAATATTACGAAAGAAACAAAACATGAAGCCTTTGGTTGGTGAATATGACGAGTGAAACAAAACTTGTAGCCTTTGGTGTGTGAATATGACGAATGAAACAAACATGTAGTTTTTGGTGGGTGAATATTGAAGAATGAACCCAGACATGTAGTCTTTGGAGGGAGAATATGGCTTATGAAAAAAGACATGTAGACCTTGGTGGGTGAATATGACGAATGAAACACAAAATGCAGCCTTTGGTGTTAGAATATGACGAATGAAACACATGCAAACTTTGGTTGGTAAATATGACGAATGAAACAAGATACATAGACTTTGGTTGGTGAATATTACGAATGAAACAAGACATGTAGCCTTTGGTGGGTGAATATGACGAATGAAACAAGATACATAGCTTTTGTGGGTGAATATGACGAATGAAACAAGACATGTAGCCTTTGGTTGGTGAATATTACGAATGAAACAAAACATGTAGCCTTTGGTTGGTGAATATGACGAATGAAACAAAACTTGTAGTATTTGGTGGGTGAATATGACGAATGAAACAAGACATGTAGCCTTTGGTTGGTGAATATGACGAATGAAACCAAACATGTAGACTTCGGTTGGTGAATATGACGAATGAAACAAAACATGTAGCCTTTGGTGGGTGAATATCACGAATGAAACAAAACATATAGCTTTTGGTGGGTGAATATGACAAATGAAACAAAACATGTAGCCTTTGGTTGGTGAAAACGACGTTGTAGACTTGGATATCATTCTTAGTTTTAATGTGCGTATTGTTATGCGTTTACTTTACTACATTGGTTAGAGGTATAGGGGGGGGGGTTGAGATCTCACAAACACGTTTAACCATAAAACATAAACATAAAGATGTGGTATTATGGTCAGCAGATACAAAAAGATGTGGTATTATGGTCAGCAGATACAAAAAGATGTGGTATTATGGTCAGCAGAAGACTAATTTTTTTTCATATTTGGACGATTTCATTTGCGTGGGTTCTGCATTTTTCGATGCGGTTTTTAAATCCTTCTGGTTTTATTAAAATAGAACTGCAATACCAACATGAAGCAGTTGATAACGAAAGCAACAGCAGGACAAAAAAGCAAAGGAACATTCGAATATAAACGTACCACGCTCGACACGGCTAAATAGAAAAACCAACAGACCACGATATGGCTAAATAAAAAATACCAACAGACCAAGACATGGCTAAATAGAAAGATCAACAGACCACGACACTGCTTTTTGGAATTTTGGGCCCTCGATGCTCTTCAACTTTGTATTTGTTTGGCTTTTTAACTATTTTGATACGAGCTTCACTGATGAGTCTTATGTAGACGAAACGCTCGTCTGGCATATACAATTATAATCCTGGTACTTTTAATAACTAAATAGAGAGATCAACAGACACAGAAAAATAAAGACTGAGCAACACAAACCAAACATAAAATCAGCCATTGGACCTCAACCGTAAGAAGTTGCATTACTATTGCACAGCAAATTTTAGCAGAAAATGAGCCAATAATTCAGTCCTTGACGTGAACGGTCCTGTTCAGAATTGCAAAATATGGTATTGTAAATTCACAATGTCCGGATAAAATCGGATTCATTTCCGGAAATACATTTCGGCAATTTTGTCTCTAATAGTAACAAGTTTAATCTTAAAGAAGGTAAATTACAGTCGGTTGTGTAAGAAATAGAGTGAAAATATATAATATACACCATATTTTATTCAGAAGGACAATTGTAACAATTAATGTTAAGAAAAAACAATGTAACAATTAAATGTTAACAAAGAATAACAAAAGTGTCAAGCATGCCACATTATGCGGACGACATCTTTGCGCTCACTTTTTCACGTTGGCGTTTCTGTTCCACTCGGATGCAGGAATATGTGGCGATTACAAGTGATAACAACGCAACAGCTCCGATACCGACGATTTCAAGGGAAGCAATCTTCAGACGAGTATCCATTTTCAGGTCGCTAAGTTCCTGTCGTGATTGGTCTAGACGATCTTCCACACGATCTTCTAAGCGTTGAATATGGTACAATGGTGTCTTCACTTTCTCTTGTTCTTCTATCTCAGCTGAAAAAAAGAAAGAAAGAGTTCAATATAATTATAATATAAAGAAACCCTAAATTGATTCACTCAATTACATTTTCAAGGTAAACGAAACAGTTTTAAAAGTTAACCGACGTTATGATCGTGTGCAATTTAGATTTAGCAAAATAAGAATTGATATCCTTTTCTTGTACACGTATTATGATACATACTAAATAAACCATAACAAAAGCAAATGGGATACATTTCAATGTTTTTGAAACAATTACAACTTTGATCTTTGGAAATTTGACTCTAAAAGGTCAGCCATGTTGAATATTGCGTTTGATTATCAATTTACAGCTGGATCATAATCTATGTAAAATAGAAAATGGATACAGAAGGTTTGCCAATCTGATATATTCGTACATGTAGGGTTTCGAATCTGGGAGCAATTACAAGTTTAGTACATTGTGCAACATCTGGACCCAGTTCCTAGGATTATGCTCCATTGGAACCGGATCCAGATTTCACTTGCTAGTCGTTTTGTTGTCTCGTAAATTTCTCATGATTCGAATCAGAACATGTATTCTGAACCGCCAACAGGTGCGATCATGGCAAATGACTTCACTGGTGTGATTACGGCATGTGATCTTACAACCAGCGTGATTACGGCATGTGATCTTACAACCAGCGTGATTACGGCATGTGATCTTACAACCAGCGTGATTACAGCACGTGATCTTACAACCAGCGTGATTACAGCACGTGATCTTATAACCGGTTTGATCACGGCACTAGATTGATTAGGGCATGTGATCGTATAACTGGCGTGATTTTGACATCTGATCTTATAACCGGTGCGATTATGGCGGTCCTACTATTTTATACATCTGCTTTTATTGTAACTTTAGAAGGTTCAAAACAAAATGTGACAAGATAACACTTACCCAAAGACTCTGCTGATCGCTTGTTCCTCATGGCACATGATGACTGTAAAAGTAATTTAAATGTATGAGAAATGAATATTTCGTATTTATGAAGTGAATATACGTCTGAAGGGTAGTATTCTCAAATTTTTTTAAAAGTATAAATCATTAAAAAATCCGTAAAAATGAATGCTTAATTTAAGATTAATTATTTCTGTATATGTGCGAATCATTTACAAATAAACCACCGAACATTAAGTTCTAAATAAACAGATATAGAAAGATGTTGCAAGAGTGCCAATGAGACAACTCATGTATTCATTATTATTGGTCAAAGTACAGTCAACACAGCCTTATGTTATACCGAACAGCAAGCTACGCAGGGCCCTTAATTCAACCAAAAGACATTAACACAAGCGCCCATACACTGAAAAAAGAAATTTTGATCTAAGAAAGAACGTAAATAAAAAATCAATAAGATTGAAAATGCCTACATGAAATGTGATAATGTGCAGCACACAGGTACAATGTAGGAAGTGAAACGGTCACGTGTAAAATAATTTTAAGGAAGTTCGCCAACTCAGTTTCAAAATATTAAAAGCTTGTTAACACTAGACAGTATATATTGATCATAGGGGATAAATAAAGGAAGCAAAAAATCCAAAAAAGTATGTCTACGTTCTTGTTTTCGAGATATTAGCAATTACAAATTTTGCGGTAAATATTCTCTGCATTTCTCATAGCTTTATCATTGACACAAGATCGAGTTACCAAAGATTTTATATCAAGACTTTTACAAATGGCTTATAATTGGACATAAAAAGAAAAATGGGGGTCAATGGGCAACAATTTAAGGTATTCAAATGGATGAAACCAGAGGATTCTGATCTTACAACAACAAAAAAACATGACAAGTGAACATCCTTAAGCGAACAATTCTTCATATCTTACCCCGTCACAGGTGGCGTTGCAAACTGTAAATGAACATTCGTAGGAGATTCCACCCTTTTTTGTAGTTTCCAATAACTTGAATACTTTAAAGAATGGACTGGTGGCGGTTTTTGTGTTGCCTGCACCGGTTTTGGTTGTGAAACCTTTGTTTTTTGGAATGATGGTTCCATCTCCACACCTGAAAGAATAAAGAGATTTGTCAAGTAATCTGAAACAGCTTTTAATAAAAAAAAATGTTATCCATGTAGAAATTTCAAATATTTTAATAATATTTATGGTTCTAAAATCTCAGCTTTTCATAAATTTCTAAAATAAATTTTAAATACCTACCCAGCTAGCAGAAATCGGTAGCTTGTTGCCCCATCCTTACTGACAGCCCTGCAATCGTATGGAATCACGCCTTGGTAGTAATCTGTAAAATGACAAATAGACAGTTTACAATGTTCTCCCGACAAAGTCTTGTAATGTTAATTCCCGTTTTAGTTTAGTTTAGTAAATGTTACGAGGTAAATGTTTAACATATTCAAGCAGGACAAATGATCATTGCTAGTTCTTTAAAAAAATTAAAAAAATAAATAGTAGAGTTGAATATATGTAGATATAAAACCATTAAATCTTCGAGCTACTCTGCTCAAATATTTCGGTAAAAAGGAAGTTGTCGAGTGATGAATCTGAAAATGCATAGCACGGTATAGCTTGAACCCATAGAAACCCAGATATCAAATCTCAGAAATAATTCTAATGTATAAAGTTCCCGTAAAAGATGAGACGAAAAAAATCATGGGACAGACAGATGGACACAGGTAAAACAGTATCCCACTTTTTTAAGCGGTGGTATACAAAGATGTGATACGATTGCAAATAAGACAACTCTCCACAAGGAACCAAAATAACAAATTGAAAAAATAAAGATTTAGGACCAATTAAGTACAATAGAACATTCGGTATTTGTATAAAGAAATTTGGTCCCAAATTTCAGAAATTAATCAGATTCCCCAATGGCGTCCATTATCTTGAGAATATTTTGTTTTCTTTCACTTTTCATATGAACGACGTCAAAAGTTCAATGTAGGATACAAAACTTAGGGAGCTACCATTTGATTTTTAGGGGGGGGGGGGGGGGGGGCTAGGATGAAAAATTTTGTCCTGCACTTTTTTAAGCTGTAATCTCTGTCCTGCCTTTTTTTTTTTTTTAGTTTATCCTGACTTTTTTTTACCTAAATTGTCGTCCTGACTTTTTTTCCTTGCAAGTGTCTCATCCTGCCCTTTTTTTTTTTACTCAAAACTCCTGTCCTGCCTATTTTTTTCAAATTTCATCCTAGCCCCCCCCATAAAAATCAAATGGTAGCTCCCTTAATTCACATTAGTGTTGTATCCTTCATTCATCTGCTGACGTCTTCTCGTATGTTAAAGGTCTTACCGGTTTCGACAGTTAATAACAACTGAACTTTCTTCGACATAGCAACTTTAGCATCTGATATCACGTTACCAAGGATGTCAATCAATTCAAGAGTTGCATTTCCTTCGGCAGCAGTATAATCACGGCCGAGAGATTTAACTAACTCGTGGTTTACAGGAAGGTAGCTGAAATAAAAACAAATCGACAATCAACGCTCATGCTAGAGAGTGGTTTAGTTTCTTGTTCATTCCTCCAAAAATATAAACATAGGGTATATCTGTAGCAACTATATTTATACCTTACATCATTAGTTTTTACGGAAAAATATACTCTTATAGATACAAGAGTAGGTCACAATTTAGAAAAAATAAACCATTATTGGTCTAAGTACAGTCTTCAACACGGAGTCTAAAGCTCATACCGAACAGCAAGCTATGAAGGACCTCACAAAATTACTAAGTGTAAAACCATTCAACGGGAAAACCAATGGTCAAATCTATAAAAAAAAACAAAACAATGGTCAAATCTATAAAAAAAAACCGAGAAACACTGATGAACCACACCAACAAATAAACAACAACTACTGAACATCAGCTGTAAACAATTGCAGCGGGTTTAAACTTTTGAATGGTACCAAACCGTCCCCCTCATCTGAACGAATAATGTAACATCACGATATAGAAAGATTCAGTATTGAATATTATGTGAAGATGAATTATATATTGGGCAATAAGGCAATATCGATTCACAGGACTAGTCATTCAATTGTACCATAGGGTCAAATTAACAGGTATACAATTTGAGATTACTCAAATAGTGAAAGCTTTTTAAAAGCCAAAACGATGAAAAAAAAAGAAAAAAAAAATCATGCACCAGAGAATAAAATCATTCAAGACAAATTCCAGGAATTTGTTTTAGCGCCATGTCAAAGAAACGGTATGATACAGCTTTTACTGTATTTTTAAATAAACACAAGTCCGTGCACTATTAAAAAACATGTTTACGTAAGGAAGCCATCATTTGAGGGGGGGACGGGGTTAGGATGATTTTTTTTTTAATTTTTAACCAAATGGTAGCTGCCTAAATTAATTAGAAGAATTATCCTTCGTATGATTATGTGATCATATTGGCAAAACATTCGATTACGAGATTACTTGAGAGGCACCCATGAGGGGCCTCATATTTGTACGTAAATAAATCATTACTTGGACACAACCATAAGGGCCTCATATTTGCACGTAAATAAATCATTACACTTACTCTTCATCTATATCCTTCCTCGCAACTATTCCAGTTCCATTTCCTTCGGCAATACAGGAAATTGTGTAAGTTTCATATTCATTCATTAATGTGCCGTTGTTAAATCCCCAGAATACTTGCAATTCAGCAGAGTAGAAATTAGATTTGTTCGATGGGGTCTGAAAAAAAGTCAATTGGATTCTTTATATTATACGAAATGTTATTGTTTATACGTTCGTCTTTCTACAGATCAATGCAATACAGATTCTCTAATAGCGGCTTTGGTATTACTGAAGTTTAATAATTTCCAATGAAACACCTAACCAGAGACCAAATGACGTAACCTTGGTGGCGTGTAAATAAATAAGTGTGGTTAAAAATAAATACATCCTGAAGTAGGTTTCCAATGTTTTCAACATATAAATATCATATCAAGACCGTCTACTTACATTGAATTCACAGGGACAACCGTTGACCGTATCGTTTGTGTAACACAGACTGAGGGTGGTTTCAGTATTGGTTTCATTAATTGGATTGAGCGTGACGAGACCTTGTCGACACTTGATCTGTGCTTGGACATATAGATCCGATTTGATGGTCACATTAGCATTGATTCCAGAATAGTCAGCTGAAGAGCTCACCTCGCCACAGAATTGTGAAACTAGCAAAATAAAACGATGCAGTATTTATAATTGAATGAGAAAATACAAAAATTGAAAAAAAAGATTAACCCAAGTTTAAACATTACTACGATACCATTGAGTTATATTGCGAGATTCTAACAAAAACGGAAAAAATATGAACGAAAAATAATATGATAACCAACAAACTAAACAAGCTTCAACTTTGCCATGACGTTGCAAGTTTATTCGAAGTTCATTCGCCACATTCAGAGTTTGAAAAGCCTATTGGCATATTTTGGTTCTTGATTGTCCTTCGAAAATCGCAACCATCGCGTATTAACCGGCATATGAAAGCGTATTCCAGTTCAAAATTGTGCAGTTTCTAAATATATCTTATATTTCTAGGACAAAGTTCATTATCCATAATATTAAAAAATAGCGCATTGGTCGAATATTTTCGAAGTGAAAACTTTTTTAAAAACACATATTCTAAACCCCATCCCTGAACTTGTCATATTGGAGTCTTCATTAAAAGTCTTTAGAACCGAGGGAATCGGACCAATGTCAGACAATCTTATGATGGTGTTTTTAACATTAATTAGAATATGTTCTATTATTCTATATATTATATTGTAGTACAGTGTATTGCATTGTATTGTATAAAATTGTTGAGGGCCCTCATGGGGTTTTTGATTATGTGATTACTTGGCCGTTTTTTTAATGATTATTTGATTATTAAGCCAAATATTTCATGATTATTTGATTACCTAGGACTGTATTTTTAGTTTATGATTATTTGATTACTAAAGATAAGCAAATATTTAATGATTATGTGATTATATTGGCAAAAAATGGTGATTATGTGATTACTAGGACCCCCTCATGAGGGGCCTCATTGTTTGATTGTATTCCTCGACCCTTATGGGTGTGTTTTTGCAATAAAGATTATAAAGATATAATTTCAATATTTTTAAATTTGTGGATTAATAAGTTACTTACCATCCAAAATGTAGCCTTTCGGTACAGTAGATCTGACAGCAACCTAAAAATACAGTCATAGTATGAATATAAATATATAACCAGACCATTTGTATGCCCCATGGTGTAGAAAACTAAAATGCATTTAAATATGAACCTTCTGCTAAACAAATTAATAGTTTCCAACGAGGCTAAAATGCATCTAAAAATGATTCTTTTGCAAGACTTGAAATAATGGTTTCCAACGAGGCTAAAATGCATTTAAATATGAACCTTATGCTAAACTAATTAATGGTTTTTAATGAGCTAGTCAACGGCTTCATGTATTTCATCGATGTTGAATACTACACCTAGGATCTGGATGATGATAACAGAAAAGAGAATGGGGAAGAGAAAGAGTAGATAAAGCAAAAATATTTAGATGGGAGAATTTCAAAAAAATTGATGGGACTGCACGATACTGTAAAAGTTTATTATAGGATTTGATTGGAGATAACCGAGAAGGGATTTTCCAAGGGTTGGAACCCCTTGTCAACTGTTTTGGGGAACTACACGTTTTTCAAGTGTTTTAAAGTAAACATAATCGAGGGGAGGGGAGAGGATATGCGAGACAAAGAATAAAAAAATATAGATTTACTAAATTATTAAATGTTGGCGGAGTCGACTTAATTATCGAATTAATGAATTGAAAGCATTAAACAAAACGTCAGAGACGCACAAGACTTACTGCTAGCAGTAGACAGGTCAAAATCTGTATAATCAACATTCTGGTACCTGCAAATAAAAAGCAATCAATTTACAGCTAATTTTATACAGCGTGTAGGGTAAAACTTTGGTCAACTTGCTTGCCTCGTTTGTATAAACGTTTATACGAGCTTTGTACTCTAGATTGACATCTTCAAAAAATAAATAAAAACAAACTTGTACCTGTAAATATTAAATCCAATTGGACATTTATCTAAATTACTATTATACAATATACAAACTAAACAAGCTACATGTAGCTAACAGCGTCTTGCCGTCAATGCATTAGGAAATGAGCTGCAAGATTTACTACCCCTTCTGTAGGCTAGCAAATAAAAAAAAAATAAAAAAATGCTGAAATTAAAAAAATACGTAAAATACAGGGTAAAAGTGACGTGCAATTTTGTACATATACCATACATTGAAACAACAAATTAAAACAAAGGGTTTACAAAAAAGATTATCAATGGATTTTAAACGCCATAATTATAAAAAAAAAGACAGGATTTCAGAGTTGATAATACATGTACTTCATTTTTTAATGCAAGCTCTCCCCGAATCCTGGTGAATTCTTTAATTGTTAAACCATTACTTTCGCGAATTGTTTAATTCGAAAACAATTCGAACGTGAAAGAAAAAGAATTTCTCCCTTTCATAGACTTCATACATCATATGTTAATACTTTTGCATTGATCCAATTATTGGTGACCAACATGGGTCTTAAAAGCGGTTCAAGAACAATTATACAAGAGTCGGCACGAATACTAAACAAGTTTAAATCGAATGAAGACATTGTTTTCGAATAGAATAGAATATGTCCATTTCCCAAATTGCAAAGGGCATAAAATCATTTACAATTGGGTTGACAATATACAATAAAACCTATAAATTTGATTGGATTTGATTTGAATAGCGCGTGACTAAAATTTGGTACTGCCACTGGTCACTGTACGTTCTATTCGTGACTATACAATGCCCAGATATCAAACGAAAATGCTACACAATATACATGCATGTACACCGTCGGGAAATATTTTAAAAAATATTAAAAAAAAACATGTTTGCAAGTTTTAGAAACCGGACGAAGAGAGGCCAGCTAATTCCTCCCGTTTCGTTTCAAGGACAAATAAACTTTATATTCTCTGACAAGTTAATTACATTTACATTTTATATTCTGAAATTTAAACCCACCACTTGTTAACTTTAAATGTTAAAAACTAAATCCTTCAAATTTTCCAAAACTATCGAGTTTTTAAACGCAGAAGGCGAAGAGGACACCACTAATTACTGTTCCGCAAAAAAGTTGCAAAAGCGTCGATATCGCGTTAAAATAGCTTTTTATACAAACTGCCTTGGTCAACGCTTTTGCACTGGATTAAAACTTTTTAAAGAAACATTCGATTCTTAAATTTATTCTTTTTGAATCAAAGGGACAAGATTTCAGAATTTTCCTTCAATAAGAACGTTCAAATCCAAAGTTTAGAAAACCGGAGATGTATAAATTCTTAACAAGCTACTTTACGACCCAAAAAAGGAGACAAGAAAGACAAAACCATATCTAAAGTGAACAATTCGAATCGCAAGTTTGTAAAGTTATTGAAAATAATAGATTGTTTTGTATTCAAAAGAAAAAAAGAGACGAGAAATTAATAAAACCATATTTGAAGTTAACAATTCGAATCGTAAGTTTGTAAACGAAACTGAAATAATTGTTTAATATTGAAAAGCCACGGACATAATAAAACAAATGACCATTTGACAAAATCTAAAAAAAATACTTGTACTTACGGTGGATGTGCTTCTTTTGATAACCTTCTGAGTTGTGTGGTCTAACAAATTTCGGCCAGCTTTTATAGTACTCCAGTACAAAGAGTTCATCACGAATTCCACGAGCGGCGGGAAAAGATATACATTGTATCTACAAACGATCTATATTTAAACCCGTATGTTTAAATAGTGGTGAAAGCAACGTACCGGTTTTTAAAACTGGTTTTAAACTTTTCTTTGTTTTATATTTAAAAATTTAATAATAAAATATTGTGCATCAAAGTTAATTGTGTATTTTTTAAATATGTATACAGTATGTACGTATTTTGTTTGTTTTTACTTGACCCTTTAATTTTGTGTAATTTTGAATAAAGATAATATTTAAAAAAAAAGGTGAATTTTTCATTTTCAAATAGTATTTTTTGTTCCGAGATATATGGTAATATATTCATTCAACAAAATTCTGTTTGAAATAATAACACTGCCTTATAATTTCAGAAAATTCTTGCTCTCTTTTCCCTCCTTCAACGTTCATTTAAGTCAAAAATGTGTAGAAACCTACATTTATTGATTTGAATATGAACTTAAGTCCCCCTTTTTAGCTCACCTGGCCCAAAGGGCCAAGTGAGCTTTTCTCATCACTTTGCGTGCGTCGTCGTTAACTTTTACAAAAATCTTCTCCTCTGAAACTACTGGGCCAAATTTAACCAAACTTGGCCACAATGGTCCGTGTTACACTTATCAATTCAAAATATCAAAAAGTTTTCAAGTTTTAGATTTAAGAAATTTTGATCAAAGTTTAAAAATATAAAAATTCCAAACATAGAAAAATTTTGAAATTTTGAAATTTTGACCAAATATTTAAAATTTCTTAATTCTAAATTACGTCTTTATATTTGATAATTTAGATATTTGATCAAACTTTAAAAGTACTACACTTAACGTGCAATTTTGACTATTTCGCTTTTTGAAAGTTTGATTTTTTAAAATTTTTGATTAAAATATCAAAAGTAGAAAAGGGGCGAATAGGGGTACCTGTAAACTACGAAACGGTATAAAAGCGAAACGAAACCAATACCAATATCTTTATTCTCATAACCATTGCAGATACATAGGTACAGAGAGAGTGTACAATATGTACATGAATATGTAAACGAATACTTTAGAACTATTTTGTTTTCCCAGCGGCGTCATTTAGGAGTAACAGTGAATACTGATGAACTCGCAGATAGCCAAATAGTATGGTAGGGTTGAGTATGTTTAAAATGAAATAATATAAATTTTATTTCCAATAGAGGACCAATTGGCCGTTTCAGAATCTAAAGCATCATGGGTAATTTCATTGTTCGTACCCCAAAATGAAAATAACGTCACGTCATTGGTTAAATTTCCATTGTTTATGACATTTTTAACCAATCAGGACGTTTTGTTGTACACTTTTGAAAATATAACCCAGGATGCATTAGATTCTGAAACGGCGAATTATAGGCATTGTCAGTACATTGTTTTATTTATATCACACAATTGCAATAGACAATACACAAGAAAATAATATGAGATAGTTCAATATACACGTGTTTTATTTTTTGTTTTGCTTAACGACTTCTTACTATCTGCAATAATGTCGGCAGATGAAATCATTGAATGTACATTTTGAACGATCATCTTTTAAGCTTTAATCTTTATAGATTGTTGGCTTCTTGTAATAATCGTTACTGATGAAGATAGTTACAGAAAAGCTCTTCGGACGCATACAATGTTAACGCTTTGTTTTCATTTTATATCGGTTGCATGACTATCGTATAGTGTTCATATAAGAAGATGTGGTATGAGTTCCAATGAGACAACTCTCCATCCAAGTCATAATTCATTAAAGTAAACCATTATAGGTCAAAGTACGGTCTTCAACGCGGAGCCTTGGTCCAAACTGAACAGTAAGCTATAAAGGGCCCCAATTCAAAGTATTGGTACGTTAGGAATACTGAATCCTTGGTGTCGCAATGAACTTTGCGCTAGCCGCTACTGTTGGAGGTTGTGATATCTTTTGTCCACTGCTACCCTCTATACACGACGAATTTAAGAAAAAGATCAAATATAAGGAGCTAAGAAATTGTTATAAGGTATCTAAACTTATCATAGATACCAGGATGTAAATTTTGTATTTGCGCCAGACGCCAGTCTACAAAAGACCCATCAGTGACGCTCGAATCCAGTAAATATAAATGGTCAAATGAAGTGATATATGATTAAAAACGCCAAATAAAGTAAACGTAAACATCCAACTCATCGTTCTGGTTTTGTAAAACCTGAATAAATTCATATCATATATAACGTATACCATAAACATTATTTTCAGCCTGCTAAATATAGTAATGTAATAGTTGCCGCTGTACATTAAGCACCCATCAATCCATTTGTAGTTGTCGGCATTTTGAAAATTGAAATTTTTGAAAATTTATATTAACGATAAATGGTAATCTATTTGGGAATCGAAAATATAAATATTGTGAACAACGTGACACTTAATTTGACTTGGATACTTCCACAAGGGGCTTCAGTAATGATGCATTTTTCAGGTACGGATCAATGAATTTTAAAAGGTGGGGTCCTAGTCAGGGAACGACCATTTAACTTCAAGACGGGGGGGGGGGGGGGGGGGAGGGGGGTTTTCCAAAACAAAAATTATCCGATCCCCAATTTGATGAAAGAAATATGACAAAACAAAATCCGAGTTTTTCCATACCTTATAGTATTAGTTTTGAACCAAATAATTTGATTGATAGCGTTGAAAAACTTAAAGAAATTGTTCGCACAATAACAAAATTCTCAAATCGACAAAATAAATATCCACAATGGTTGCTCATTAGACTACGTTTAGACTGGGATCCCGCTATATATAATCACCTTGTTCTATAAATATATTGTTGATATATGAAATATGTAATATGCACATTGATCTAGACAGGCGAACCAGTTTAAGACTACGTTTGGACTGATATTTGTAAAAAGTATATGCATTTATCGTATATGTAGCTCTATTAGGGATCCTAAATCCGCATTTGTTTACAAATAGCAAATAAAAGAAAACGGGATTTTTTTTGGTATGTAGGGATTTCGTTATTATTATTTTGTTATTAATGCATTTTTGAGTTATCGTACGACTATCAACCTTTTCAATAGTTTCGGTTCTTATATTAACTAAACTTTCAAATATTCGGTTTTCAGCGTTCCGCAAGTAAATGCTTAACTTAAAATTCAGGGTTTTTCGACAGCAACATTGGTGTATGACCAAAACGGCAAAATCCATCGCGCAGAGAGCGTGGCACTCTCTTTCCACCCCATTTGACTGGACGTTCTTGTACTTTGCTTAAATACATGTAAACAAAAGGAGATGTGGTATGGTTGCCAATAAGAAAACTCTCCACAAGAGACCAAAATCAAAGTTGATTGTCGTACGATAACTTAAAAATGCACAAACAACAAATACGGAACTATTCCTTGATGCGAAAATATTTCGTTTCCTTTTAGTCGCTATCTAAAAACAGAAGCGGATTTAGGGGGCCACCAACCCCCAACGGAGCTACATAAATGATAAATGCATATCCTTTTCACAAGCATCGGTCCTAACGTTTTCTAACTAGGCCCAAAACCACATTTTCAAATTCATGGATCTGCACCTGAAAGATGTAACATCATTGTCAAATATAGTGTCACCTTAGTGATAATATTTATATTTCCGATTCCAAAACAGATTACCATTTCGATTGGTCACTTCAACTTGATCCTATGTTTATCGTTGAAATCAACTTTTAAAAATTGTTTTCAAATAACCATTTCAAAATGCCGACACCTACAAATGGATAGGTGAGCGCTTATTGTACAGCGGCAACTATTACGTAAATATACAGGCTTAATGTTACTGGTTTATGTTTATTAGTATATGGTATGAATGTAAAAAATGTATTCAACCTTCAAACTACATATATTTGATCTAAATCTTAAATTCAGCGTGTATAGCGGATAGTCATATTGGCAAAAAGATACATGTATCAACAACCTCCAACGTTCGTGGATAGCATGTAACGTTCATTGCGACACCATAAATTTAGTTTTTCTTTCCGTATCAATACTGTTAACTTTAATCAATTATAAAAGGCAAAACTAGTATATGATCTTCCTGCAATGATGATCGATAAAAAAAAATGATAACAAAACGTTAAAAATTGCATGTGTCCGAAGCGCCTTTCTGGATCTACTTTTCAGTTCTGGGACGCTAAAAGCCGAATATAATCTAAGGCCATTAATTTAAAAAAGAACCGAAATAGTTGATTAAATGTTAATCAAAAAGACTAAAATCAAATTTGAGATAATACAAGTGTATTGAGCCATTTTATTGCTTAAAGATCAGTAGAAATATATACATACCAAGTCAGGAGCCTGTAATTCAGTGGTTGTCGTTTGTTTATGTGTTACATATTTGTTTTTCGTTCATTTTTTTACATAAATAAGGCCGTTAGTTTTCTCGTTTGAATTGTTTTACATTGTCTTATCGGGGCCTGTTATAGCTGACTATGTAGTATGGGCTTTGCTCATTGTTGAAGGCCGTACGTTGACCTATAATTGTTAATGTCTGTGTCATTTTGGTCTTTTGTGGATAGTTGTCTCATTGGCAATCATACCACATCTTCTTTTTTATATCATCCCTACCATACTATTTGACAAACTGTGAGTTCATCGGAATTCACTGTTACTCCTAAATGATGGCCGCTGGGAAAATCAAATAGTTCTAAAGTATTCGTTTCGTTTCGCTTTTATTCCGTTTCGTAGTTTACAGGTTCCCCCTATTCGCCCCTTTTCTACTTTTGATAGTTTAATCAAAAATTTTATAAACAATCAAACTTTCAAAAAGCGAAATAATCAAAATTGCACGTTAAGTTTAGTACTTTTAAAGTTTGATCAAATATCTAAACTATCAAATATAAAAACGTAATTTAGAATTTTGAAAGTTTAACTATTTGGTCAAAATTTCAAAATTTCAAAATTTTTCTAATGTTTGGAATTTTTATATTTTAAAACTTTGATCAAAATTCCAAAAATCTAAAACTTAAAAACTTTTTAATATTTTGAATTGATAAGTGTTACACGGACCCACAATCATCATTGGGGAATCTAGTTTAAAAAATGTGTGGCGTGACCCGGCCAACCAACCAAGATGGCCGCCATGGCTAAAAATAGAACATAGGGGTAAAATGTAGATGTTGGCTTATAACTCTGAAACAAAGCATTAAGAGCAATTCAGACATGGGATTAAATTGTTTTGCAAGTCAAGATCTATCTGCCCTTAAATTTTCAGATGAATCCGACAACCGGTTGTTGGGTTACTGCCCCTGAATTGGTAATTTTTAAGGTTATTTTGCTGTTTTTGGTTATTATCTTGAATATTATATTATAGATAGAGATAAACTGTAAGCAGCAATAATGTTCAGCAAAGTAAGATCAACAAATAAGTCAACATGGCCAAAATTGTCAGTTGACCCCTTAAGGAGTTATTGCCCTTTATAGTCAATTTTTAATAATTTTCATAAATTTTGTAAATTTTTGTAAATTTAACAAAAAAATTTCCTGTGTAACTAACGGGCCAAGTTCATTATAAATAGAGAATTGTAAGAAGCAAGAATGTTCAGTAAAGTAAGATCTACAAACATATCACCATCACCAAAACACAATTTTGTCATTAATCTATCTGTGTCCTTTGTTTAATATGCACATACATTGTAGACCAAGGTGAGCGACACAGGCTCTTTAGAGCCTCTAGTTCTTCCCCTAATTTGTTTTTATGATCGGTTCTTTAAACATATACGAAAAACTATTAAAGAAATTGAAAAGGTAATTAAAATTCAAGATGATTCAGATCTGTAATTTTAGGTTTTTATTACTTATTCAAAAATATAAAAGGAAATTTCAGGGGCGGATCCAGCCATTTTAAAAAGGGGGTTCCTAACCCAGCACAAAAGGGTGTGGTTCCAACTATATGTCCCCATTCAAATGCATTGATCGTCCAAAAAGGGTGGGGTCCAATCCCGGACCCCCTCCCCCCCCCCCCTTGATCCGCCACTGAATTCTTTTGTAATACCAAAGTTTATGGCAAATTACACTGTTATTCTGTCAATCTAATACACATCGATATTTTGTCCGAAGAATCACGTCGAAGCCAAATTTTATAATAGACTAACCATTTAACTTCAATGGAGGGTAAATTAAAGTTGTTTTTTTTCTGGGTAATTTTTTTTTTTTTTAAATTTAACACAATAGTCTAACGTTTGGGGGAAATTAGGTTTCAGAATATGTTTTTTATTACCTCAATATTTTTTCTCTTCAAAATAGGGATCAGAATATTTGTTTAGAAAAAACCCGATATCACCTCCTTGAGCAACGGACCCGGTCCCCATCTAAGGTAGAAATATGTTGTTGATTATAAAGGGCAGTCAGTAGGCCCTCTCTTATGGACATTTTTTAAACCGCCACTTGATCCTAATTCTTTAAATTAAAATATAGGGGACATTAAAAGTACAAAGCTTGCTTAATAATAAAGTTTTGCCCTGTAACATACATTTTACAAAATGAGGAAGAGTTATGCTAAAACCAATACCTGTGTACAGCACTTTGTCTTCACAAATAGCTTCTGTTTTAGCACAATTACATAAAACTGGTAGATTGTTGGTTGCATAACGTCCAGTGGCAAATATATCATGTATTTTCAGGACGAATTATGACTGTTAAGGCAGAACTAAAGCTAATTGTAGCATCTAAGATTTTTCATATGGTAGAGAATAATGAATAAAAGGCAGAAGAAAGGACAAAACAAATTGTAAAAATTAAAAACTAGAGAAAAATGGGCCTCTAAAATATAAAGAAATGAGAATAATATTATATGGCAATGCCCAAAAAATATAAAGAAAAGAAAAAAATCCGGCTAAAAATATTAAGAAATATAGAAATGAAGGACCCCATCAATACCTTCTTTTTTACGATATACATGTATGACGAAACTACGGAGTGTCGTCATCGAAAGAATTTCATTCCTCCATTTCCATGTAAGGAATGGTTAACAGGCTGTAGTTGTCGTCTTGTTTATGTAGTTCATACGTGTTTCTCGTTTTTATTTAGATTGGACCGTTGGTTTCCCGTTTGAATAGTTTTTCGGATCCTCTATAACTTGCTGTTCGGTGTGATCCAAGGTGTTGAAGGCCGTACCTTGACCAAAATGGTTTACCTTTATAAAAATTGTTACTTGGATGGAGAGGTGTTTCATTGGCACACATACCCCATCTTCTTATATCTATGATATATTTCTTATTATATTTATTTCATGGAAGAATAAATGGTATTGTATTTTTTTTGTTGTTGCTATTTTTTGTTTTATGTCACAAGTATTATTTTTCTTTTATGACAATAAAGAATTATAACTAACATGATGTGAATAACGAATATGAATGTAAAGGCAGAACTGAAGCTAATTATAGCAACTAACTATGGGTGTGTTTGGATATACGCCTGAGGCGGCCTACGGTTACCCATAGGTACCTATGGTTTGATATTTTATACACAAAGTATCAAACCATAGGTACCTATGGGTAACCATTGACCGCCTTAGGCGTATATCCAAACAACCCTTTGTTTCATACGATACATAAATTAATTGCAAACCAAAGGGCTGTTTGAAGTCTCTTCTGTTTACCTCTACATGCAAAATGATCTGGATGGGGTACCGCGCTGAAGTACGTCTATTATTCATAGTTCATTATTCAAAATTCAATAATGAATAATAAAATAGTTCACTATTCACTATTCAATGTTAAAAAAATGGATAATGAATAATGAAATAGTTTATGTTTCATTATTCAACTTGAAGCGGTGAATAGTGAAATAAAAATTTTAAAAAATGACTGTAGCACTATAGCTATATCCCGTATTTCTAAATTCGTCATTTTGGTGTTATCTAACAAATATTCAAATAAGAAAATAGAATAAAAAACTCCTTTATATTTATAATTTTATTTATTTATTTAGTGTCGGAGATGGGGTTAACGTAATAGAGAATAATGGGTAAAAGACAGAAGAAGACAAATTGTATAAAAATTAAAACTACATAATAATTGGCCCCTTAAATATAAAGAAAAGAGATTAATGCCCCAAAAATATAAAGAATAGAAGAACACGGCTTACTTTATTAAAAATTACTGAAATGAAGGATCCGCATCAATACCCTATGTTATAGTATGCATATATTGGTTGCCATGTACATACATGTATATTGGTTGCCATGTACATATATTGGTTGCCACGAACATATATTGGTTGCCAAGTACATATTTTGGTTGACAGGAACCTATGCTATTGCTAAAAAGAACCTCTCTGCTGATATCTTCACATACATACATACAAACCAACAAACCGTGACGGACTCGTGTGTTACGGAGATTTTTGTTTATAATATAACTACACAACGGGAAAAATGACGACGTTAAATTTGTTTCTTTTTAGCAGCAAATAATGGTTTTCCAAAAAGAAGTGAAACACAAGAAAACAAAACAAAACAAAACACAAATACACACATTCAAAAAGACAAAAAGAAACGAATGACACACGAAATATATCAATAATGAAAAGTTAAAACTGCCCTAAATCTTTTAAACAGTGAATTTTGACTCCATAAAAGGTTTAAGGGAACGACCATTTAATTTCAAGGGAGGTTATCATGGTTTTTCCTTATATTCTGATCCATAATTTGATTAAAAAAATATTGTGGTCAAGCTGCATGATGACAAAAGGAAAATTTCGGATCCAAATTTCTCCATTCCTTATTTTATCATAAAGAGAAAATCGAGTGCACCAGTTTATGTTCGGGCGTGTTTGAGTTGACTATTCTGTCTTGCAAACGTACAAAGCGCACATATTCGATACATCACCGCGCTTCAAATTGTATTATTTTTTTATATATATATTTAGGCTACAGGTTGATTTGATAACATCCAAAAAAGTTATAGTGCTGAAAAATCAAGCATATGAGTCAAGTGAAATATATTTCTAATGAGTCATAGCAACAGAGTAGGTGTGTTTGAGAAAAAAAGCTTTTTGCTACTACAAATGATAAAATTTTATTACGGTTTATTTCTGGCTGTTCTTTATTGAACTTTCCTTTACTCAATTAAAATTAAGGCATGATAGTTATTTCATTCCTTAAAGCTAAATTAAAAATAAAAAGTCAGATCAACTTAAATTTTTACAGTTTAATAGCCATTGATGATACTTGACGGTTACTTTTATGCCTAATTACAAAAAAAAAGCAATCGTTTTGTTGTGTGTTACATATATCCGTAAATACTTTTGGTCGATTTTGTTGTGTGTTACATGTATCTCTGAATATATTTAGTCTACAAAATCTTCAAAAGAATTTCGTTTAGTGTTTTTTTTTTTTGTTTTTTTCAATTTTTGAAAATTCCCCCATCCAACTATTTTAATAGCATAATCTAAGTTGAGAAAGTGCCTTACATAAATACATGAAATGGAGCTTTATAACTACAATGCGTCAAAACTTTGATTACATATATAGTACTCATTATTTTTTTTTCAGATACATTTGTTTTTTTTTTAATGCAACTTCCGTGTAGGAATCGTAGTTATGCCATGTGGAGTTTATCGGTGTTCACGTTACAAATTGTCAGCACTGCAATGGTTTCCAGTTTCATGATTGACATAATTGGCGTAACGGAGAGAGTAATTTGACCTAAAAAAAGTCCCAAATATAAACCATTAATTAGAACGAATTGAATAGAATTTACTTATATAAAATACTTTGAGTTGAGCGACCGGGTTATTTGAATAGCATGTACTTTTGTAGTGAGAATTTATTCTTTTTTCTTCACTTGTTCAATTATAAACCATCAAGACTCTTATAATGGAATCCTATTCGTCTCCTTGCATTAAAGAATTATTCTGCGTGATTGATATAGACATTTTTTTTCTTTTTCGGCATGGAAATTAACCCAATCACGAATTGAAGTTTTTATTTCTTTTGTGATATAGAATTCATGAAATCAATATTCTATTTCGTACATCTGTGTCTTTTAAGGATGTACTTACGTGAAATTAAAAAAAAATATATAAAATATAAAATTAATATTGATATTAAAGGGAATAAATAAGCTAAAATATTGATTAGGTTATGAAGCTCCTTTTCAAGATTTTTTTCTTAAATGGCGAGAAAAAGCTGACTTTGACTTTATTTATTTGGGGCTTTAATTATATAAAAAAAAAGGTGATGTTGTGATAGTATGATTGACAATAACCCGTCCTCTTTTTATATAAGCCCCCTCCCACCCCCTTTCAAAAAAAACAGAAAAAAAAAACTGTCTCAACAAACCACCAAACGGGATTAATATAAGTTGCAAAACTAGTTTCCCAATCCACTATAGATAAACATGTTTAAAAAACTCTTGACTGGCTTGCTTGGTTGCCTCTATATTACATGTCGACTTTTAAAGTCCTGTCTCGATGTTACGTAAGAACCACTAATATTTGCCAATAAATGTAACAGATTTAACACGTGCTGTCTGGAGATTGTGATTTAATCAGGAAACAAACAATTTTCTATTGTAAAAACTGCCATTATTACTATTCGGGATTAGTGAAGATATATTAAAGTCTAGTAACATCCAATAATATAGGATCTTTAAGTACATGTAGTACATAATAATCGATGTAAGATATTTATGGTTGTTCGCTGGTCTTGTTTTGATTTTTTGTGAGATATTCGGAATCTTACTTTCATGAAAATACCCGACACATCAACGGGTTACCGATGTAACTTATCGGCATGAATCTTGATCTATTGCTAATAATGCAGCAGATAACGAATGTCAATGATATTTTTAAACGTGTTGTATAGCTTTCATCAACCGCAGTGGCAGATTGCGGGGCGGTGGAATCCAGGTGTTCAAAGCTACCTCTTTTTTAGACGATCAATTCATTTGAATGGGGACATACAGTTGGAAGCCCCCTTTATCCTTTGTTGGGACCCACCCCCTTTTAAAAAGACTGGGTCCGCCATCGGAACGTATGGATTCCACGAAATAGATTAACTGCTGTAATTCAACCAGAAAAGATATTCGGGATGAGATTTATATAACATAGGAATAAAAGCCAAACACCACTGCTGGTGGACGTTTCGTCCTCGAGGGTATCACCAGCCCAGTAGTCAACACCTCGGTGTTGACATGAATATCAATAATGTGGTCATTTCTATAAATTTCCAGTTTACAAAACTTTTGAATTTTTCGAAAAACCAAGGCTGGTCTTATCCCAGGCATAGATTACTTTAGCCGTGTTTGGCACAACTTTTTGGAATTTTGGATCCTCAATGCTCTTCAACTTTGTACTTGTTTGGCTTTATAAATATTTTGATATGAGCGTCACTGATGAGTCTTATGTAGACGAAACGCGCGTCTTGCGTACTAAATTATAATTTTTGTACCATTGATAACTAATTATGTATAGATATTATCGTGGTGCAATTAGATAAGGAATAACTGAAAAAAGAACATCTTCAAAATATATTTAATTATGAAATGCACATTTTTACCCATAGGGGTTGAAGCATATACAAACAATACATAGAGAATATCATATGGCTTTTTCAATATCGCATCCGTATCAACCCGGGACACCAATATAATCCGGGCCAAGAGCTCTGCTCGAGGGATTATATTGGTTGAGGGTTGATACGGTGTGTGATATTGAAAAAGCCATATCATATACACTTTATTATCATATACTTAGACTAAATAACATATGAATTTTACTGTATGATAAAAGCACTAAAATTTACGTAAACTTCATATTTTTTGAATTGGTACTTAGCGGGCTGATATGAAAAGTTTATCACATGCTTCGATTGTTATCACATGCCTTTCCGTAACGTTATCGCATGGCTTTCCGGTGATACTCGGCAAATTCCGGAAAATACACTTCAATGCTACGTTTTCAGTGAAAAACATTACAAAGTATTATTGTATACAAACCAACTATTTGGATACATGGATACTGGAAAGTATATTGTGTAAAATAATAAAAACATAAAAAAATATAAAAAAAACAACAAAACAAATTATTAAATAAATGCCTTTTTTAAAAGTTTCAAACATAATTTAGAAAGTTACTTTAAAAAAGGTTGTGTTCATTATATATATAGTGTTGGATTATTTTTTTTATTGTCGATTGGTCCTTATTAAAAAATTTTTTTTTTCTCTATGGAGGCATATGTTAAAAAGATTTCATATCGAATGTACTAAATTTGGGGTCCGACGTCCGTGAACTTTTCACTCTTTGAACTTCTATTTGGGAACAACGTAAACGGGTCAATATATGAATCTGTTATTTTCTCCGTTGTTGAAGAATATGATAAAAAGATCATAACATGTCATTTTTCATATCGCATGTATTATCAGCCCTCGGTCAATATCAGCCCTCGAGCCATGCGGCTCTTGGGCTGATATTGAACCTAGGGCTGATAATACATGCGATATGAAAAATGCCATGTAATAATCTGATATTATATACATACACCTCAAGTAGATGTTTTTTTTTTTTTATGTGACATGACGTCATACAGATAAGGAGGTTTGAAATGACGTCATACAGATAGAGGTTTGACATGACGTCATACAGATTAGGGTTTGAAAGCCTTTGCAACAGTGACTGCAATCGATGACGTGACGTCATACAGATTAAAGGTGTGATAAAGCTTTTGCAACCGTGCTGATATCGATATCATCACGGGTGGCTGATACAGCAAGCTTGCCATTGATTGTATTACACATACAATTTATCTGTATTTACTACTAAGTATATAATAAAATACAATATACACAATGGAAAAATTAACATATTAAACATCATATATAAACTGGTAAAACAGTAATATTTATGCAGGCGTTGTGTCGACTCCCCTCAGTGCAAATGACTTTTTAATGAACGGAACAGTAAAAAAAAAATTATATTAATATTGTATTCATCATGGAAATTTTATAAAATAAGCGCTTTTCTCTAAGATACAGAACAATGTCAATATATATATTTTTTTAAATACAGAAACTAACGATCCCAATCTAGACTTTTATGAAAATACCCGACACATCAACGGGTTACCGATGCAACTTGCTGACTCGTACAATCAACGATGACTTTATTTCAATTTTAGCTTTGCATATTTTGCTCTGTTTAAGGACAGAACAATCCAGTTCATTTCATGCCTTTAAATCTGTCGTATGTTGAACTGAGCCAATATGTAATTGAATCTCCTGTCTGAAGGTCGTTTTGGTGATTCCATATATTTAATTGAGATCTTGAAGAGACTATAAAATCTAATATATCTTTACTAACTATGTGAAATTCGTTTTTTAAGAATTAATGGTCTTTTTTATAACTCTAATTGACAGTAATGTAGTTTGTAAAGGGTATGAATTTGTCTAAATTTATTGCAAGGATACACATGCAGCAGTAATTGACGTTTTTGACAATTGGAAGCGAATTGTTGATTTGAAAGTTCTGAAACAGTTCGTTGACCTAGTGCACGCAAAATGGGGTGATTGAGGCCAATCTTATCTCTTCAAATGTAAAACTTTTCAATTTGTTTTACTGGTCCCGCTCGGTCAAATTGTAATGGTCATACCTAAACTAATCATAAATCCTGGATCAACATGATTTAGAGGTGCACTTTCACAAAAATTCACAAATGGCATTTAAATCTGATAGAACTAGAGATCGATTAATTGTCAACTGTTTCCATTACAAAATTCAAATCCTGAGTTCATTTTCGGTTGCATAATTCAGATGACGTGTCCATGTTTCGGTTACAATATACAGATCCTGTGTCCATATTTCGGTTACAAAAAAAGCAGATCACGTGTTCATGTTTCGGTTACAAAATAACGATCTTGTGTTCATGTTTCGGCACCAACAAAAATGATCACACATATTCAGGTTTCGGTTACAAAATACAGATCCCGTAACAACTAAAAACAGATTACGTATTCAACATGTTCAAGTATCGGTGACAAAATAACGATATTGTGTTCATATTTCAGTAACAAAAAAGCAGTTCACGTGTTCAGTTTTCTGTTACTAAATACAGATCACGTGTTCCGGTTTCGGTAACAAGATACAGATCACGTGACCATATTTCGGTTACCAAATACAGATCACGTGACCATGTTTCGGTTACTAAATGCACATCATCTGCCCATTAAGATCAAGTCTTTAAACCCCAATCTACACCTCATCTATTGGATTTATTCGTTCTACTTCTTTCTTCAAACTTATTATGAACATAAAAGTATATACATTTGTACTACAAAATCTAGTAAGTTACAAATTCTTATTCTTACCCTAGACAAAGGTAAAGGTTTGTAAAGTTGGCAAATTTCAGAAAAAAAACATGTTTTTAAATTGATTACTGGGTGTATTAACGCAATTTATGTTTGCTCATTGGTGAAAATAGTAAATTAACAAAAATACCGAGCAAAATTTAAATTAAAATGGAAAGATCATACTAGTCAAAATTAATGCGTAACAGCTACTGGTATCATACTCCTGACTTGCTGCAGGCATTTTTTTAAATATGGAAAATAATGGATTAAACATGGTTTTAAAGCTAGTTAAACCTCTCACTGTATGAAAGTCGAATACAATTTCATTATATTGAAAGTCGTTTGTTGACGTATTATTATAGTAAATAAATGTTGTAAACATCTATAGCATTTGACCTCTATGTTTATCTCATTGGCAATCATACCACATCTTCTAATTGCATTTTAAGATCTTATGCATTTGCATTTTGGTGATATGGGAGTATAATAATAATAAAAAAAAAAAAAGCTACAAAAAGTTACAAAATGACACATTGTGTATGGATTATACAGGGAAAAAAATCATTAAATTATAGATTTATAAATTAAAATTCGAGAAGATAGCTTTTAGACAATGCTTCAAGAATATTAAAAGAAAAGAGAGGGTCATCATACATTTTTCCGGCCTAATTAAAAATTAGCAAAATTACATGTAAATTCCTTCAGAAAATGCATAAGTCAAGTTACCTTCAGTTAAAACATCAACTTAAAAACATCAAAAATCAAGCACAAATAAACTTCGCTTATAAAAATGTTAATATTTATAAGTTAAAATCTTATAAAATTGTTTTTACTAAATCAAAGATTAACATTAGTTAATTGCATTCATCATAAAATTTTGCTAGCTTGGTTGAAAAGCTGGACCTTAAATTCTTTGTTATTTGAAATCCAAGATTGCGAAAGACACATATTTTGTAAACAAACCACTGCGTTTACTTTTCTATATTGGCTAGAGGTATAGGGGAGGGTTGACATCTCAAAAACATGTTTAACCCACCTCATTTTTGCGCCTCCCCCAAGTCGGGAGCCTCTGGCCCTTGTTGATGATTTTTGATTTTAGTTTCTTTTGTATAAGTTGGAGTTTAGTATGACATTCATTATCACTTAACTAGTATAGATATTTGTTTAGAGGCCAGCTGAAGAACGCCTACGGGTGCGGGAGTTTCTCGCTGCATTGAAGACCTATTGGTGACCATCTGCTGTTGTCTGTTCTATGGTCGGATTGTTGTCTTTTTGACACATTCCCCATGTCCATTCTCAATTTCATACAATATAGATCCTAATTATCGAATAAAATTTGAAAACCTTGTCAAAACCGAAGTTACGTAATTTGACACTGAAAGAGTTCGATAACCTACTGAAAAAAAAAAAAAAAAAAATGGAAACATGTTACCGTATCCTAAAGCTAGGGAACTTATATTTTACAATAATTAATAGCATGTATGCCTGCCTGTAGTTACATTGTACTGTTTTTGGAACACTCGTTTACCTTATGTAATCTACAAAAACGATTATGATGCAAACCAATTATATGGACTATTTAAAAGATTTCAGTAAAATTTTGTATACAACCTTGGCTCTATGGACTACAACTAAAAATCGAAAACATAAGGCATTTATCTCATTTATCATTAGAAATATTACTGATTGAATGCTTTCAAAATGGACAAACAGATGTATAGAAAGCAAATTGAATTGTCAAAAAATCTTCTAAAATTTGTCTTAAAATCCTCAAATCTTGGATTTCTTCTCCATATATTTTTCTTAAAAATACACTATATGTACGTTGTTGATACGTAATTGAATTCTGGATGTAACGCATCTTCTGATTGTCTACAAAATTGAATTCAGGATGTAACGCGTCTTCTGATTGTCAGAAAGTGTTTAATCTATCAGCTCAAAGACATAATTTTGTCATGTGACCGACACGTGAGCGACGTTTTTCATGATTTACTTCGGCTAAAATTGAATTTAGAATTAAATTACAAGGAATGACTGAAATATTTTTTTTCTGTCTATTCGAAAAATGTGATGCACACTTTAAAATAACCCGTTACGCGAGTCTTTTAGTGTGCACCACATTTTTTATGTTATTTCTTCATAGTTATTACACAGAAACAATATTTCAGTCATTCCTTAAATACATTTCCGTTTTAATTATCCAAAATAAAGACAGGGTCACCGATTTTGTTTTTTTACGGTATACATCATTCAAAGTTGTGTGTTCTTTGTGAACAAGCATCAAGTTTGCTCTATTAAAAACTTTTAGTACAATAAGTTCACTATCCTCTAAACTATTGTTTTTTTTTACTTCTGACTATATTCTAACTGAAATTTTCCAGTTAACCAGTGTTATTAATTTCTACAAAATAAATAGTTGTGTAATCTAAATGAAAAAAAAAATCATCCCCAAATGACAATACAAATGAATTGCACCCTTGTGACAATACAAATGAATTTCAAATGCATGGAAAGCTGTTACAATTATCATGCAAAACCAACACCAGCTTTGATATTTTTATTTATACTGCACTCGTTCTATTTGATCAGTCAAAATGCGTTGGTATAATATGTCTATGTCATATACAGTCGCTGACCTGATTTCACTTTTTCTCATGAATATTTAAATAGAAATTGCCGAAATTGTAATTAATTATTCATACGACCTATTCAACCTGTTATTGTTTCCAAAGTATACAACGACTTAAACTTATTTCTTTTGCAATTTTTAGAAAAAAAAAATTTTTCACTTGTTAATATTTTTGGTTTGCGAACTATATATCATTATGTTTTATGCTTATTGTTGATATTTTAGTTTATTTTCAAACAGACTTGTTCATCATCGATTGCAGGTTTCAACAGGTAGATGTACATTTCATTGAGCTGTACATTTCTCCGCCTGCATGATATGAGGCCTTTTTATAAAAGGGGGAAGTTTCCCAATATTTAAATCAAATAATAAAATACACACTAAACAACAATTGAAAAAGTACTCGTTTAGATTGCTGTATAAAGGCCTCGCATTTCCCCGTTTCTAAGCCTCATCCTTATATCGTTGATATGTCAAGTCAATGCACTATTATTGTCTATATACAAGTGTTTGCTTACGTGTTTAACATTTCAAATTAATTACAAATAATGTAGCTTAACGAAGTTATACCACATTTCTGGATATCATGAACTTACATACTAAATCATATTGTGTAACAGTACTAATTTGTGGATCAATTGCAGACACAACGTACTGTTTTAATACAATAATTTCTGCAAACACTGCTCATGACAAGATGGCCGTTACTTAATCCTAACTATAGAAAGTTAGAAAGTGTTTTAAAAATTTCTTAGGACAGATACATTTCGTAGACAATTGCATATCTTAGGCCGAGTTCACTTGAAACTCTCGAGTTAACTTTACTAAATCGGGTTTCAACAAAACGATTTTACTTGAACCACTCGAGTTAACCCCTCGTACCCTGGTTCCAACCCTCACCCAGCCAGGGTTAAACTCGAGAAACTCTTGAATGACGTCAAACCAATGAGAATATTTTATTTTTTATGCTTGGTCAGGGCCTTACCCTAGAGTTACTTAGAGTTGTTCCGAATATCAACTCTTGTGCGTTCACGTGAAAATCTATTAACTCTGAAGTCGATTGTAGAGTTTTAGGTGAACTCGGCCTTAAGGTTCGCCATAACCTTTTGGCTAAAATGGCCGTATTTACACCACAAATTTTACTCTGAGTTCAGACAAACCTGTGCATCTTCTTAAATGCATCTTAGATGCATCAGTTTGTCTGTACTCATAGTATGGACTCCCAGCCATATCTATTCATAGATTACAACGAGTACAAAACACAGAAGCCAGGGTCATTACGGGGAAGAGAAAGTACGACCACATAACACCAATCCTCAAGTCTCTCCATTTGCTGCCTGTAGCATACCGATGCCAGTGTAAACTTCTTGTGTATGTGTTCAAGGCTTTGGACGAAGAGGCACCGGTCTACCTACTAGAACTCGTTCAAACATTCAAACCAATGCGAGCACTTAGATCTGAAAATTCCATGATTTTAAAAACACCACGTGTAAGAACTAAAACATATGGGGAAAGAAAATTCGACAAAGCAGCAGCCGTTCTGTGGATTTACCAAGTTAACTACGAAACATCCATTGTGAACGTTTTTTTAGAAAAACCTGAAAACCCATTTATTCAGACATGTTTTTCATAGTTCTTAAAATATTTCTATATCATTGTTATTTTTGAATTTGTAAGTCATTATTTTTTTTTAATTTATAACTTACTTTTATTGGTTATTTTAGAAATTTTTTAGCAAATATTTTTGAAGTTTTAACTTACGGTACGGATTCAAAATCTCCTTAATTTTATCATGCCCATTTTATATAAATTTCACTGTTTTATCAATGCTATATTTTTTAAAAATCTTTTTGTTATAGAAGTTTTAAACATGGGCTTTTATATTTTGTATTTTATTGTTAATACTTATATATGTGAATGGATATATATGTCGTGTACACGTTGCAAGTTTGTACAGGTTATAACATCTACAAAAATATTGTACATGTTATAATTTGTACAATGCTAAAATGCAAGTTATAACATGTACAAAAGTACCTCGTACATGTTATAAAAGAGGGACGAAAGATACCAAAGGGACAGTCAAACTCATAAATCTAAAACAAACTGACAACGCCATAGCTAAAAATGAAAAAGAAAACCAAAAAAACAGCACACATGACACAACATAGAAAACTACCTGTACAAAATATTGCTTAAGAATGGTATAAACTTGTACAAAATTTGAAAATAAAAATATGTTTCTATTATTCATGTTATTACAATTAAAGCATGCCATTAACCTCAATAGTATTTTCATCATTTTTTGTTATTGTCTATTCATGTTAATGTGCTATCTTGATAAAGTTAATGACCAGATGCATAGTTTTTATAATTACTTAATAACTTAAGGTGGTATGGAAGTCTAAATTAGAAATGATTGAATTTGTTCATACTTTCCCAAAATGTACTATACATTGTAATATGATATAAATATATATATATATATAAAAAAATGATAGGTTGTGACAACATGACACATTTTGTTTGGATTATACAGGGAAAAAATATGATTATATGATTAGATGCTAAACTAAATGATAGAATTGTAAAATAAAATAGAAGATAGCTTTTAGTTAATGCTCTGATAATATCGATAGAAAAGATAGGGTCACTGTGCGAATTCTTTAGGCTAAAATATAAAATAACAAAACTTCATGTAGATTCCTTCAGAAATTCACTATTTCTGAGTAATATCCCCTTAAATTGTTAATTTTAAACGTTAAAAATCAAACAAATCTTGGCAAGTTAAATCTAACAATCAGCCCTGCTGATGAGAAAAACACAAAAGGCGTGGTGATGAATGTGAATGAACATAGCGGCTATAAATTGGAACTAAAGTGGGACAAATAAAGAGATACTTAAGTAGAAACCAGGTACATGTTTTTGCAAATGCAACTTTAAATATGTTTGACTTGTCACAATGAGTGTAAGAGAGATAGTGAATAAGTTATCATTGAGTGGAGGGCAAGGTTTTGTGCATCGTCAGTGTTAGAAAGACAGTTGTAAGTCTTGTAGGTGTAAATGTAGAAAGTTTTGTCTTTTCTGTGTATGTGTTACATTTTAATGTAAATAATCCACTCTTTTTTGCTTTTTATTATTGTTACATATTTAATCAATTTCAATTATTCATGTATATTCTGCTTTATTAATATTTTCAAATTTTGTACAGGTTAAAACCATTTTTAAGCAATATTTTGTACAGGTTGTAACATATACGAGGTACTTTTGTACATGTTATAACTTGTATTTTAGCATTGTACACATTATAACATATACAATATTTTTGTACATGTTATAACCTGTACAAAATTGCAGCTTGTACACACATATATATTGTTAAGCGCTTAGGCTAATTTTAATATTATATAATGCGCTTTTATAAATACTGTATAATAATAATAATAATAAATTTTTGGATGTAGAAACTGCCATATTTTTCAATTCCTTCAGTTGAACCTTAAGCCTTTTTTACTGACAAAAAACGGACCAAAAAGTGTTTAAGCAGTTGCCATAGAAACCGCAAAGTGTTATGCGGAACTTGATGACTATCTTAATATATCTCAATGGTTAGAACTTTTTTTACAGATTTGAACCAATTTCCTGACATGTCATTTACACATAATTAAGTTTGATGTTTACACAGAATAACCCTCAGGGCACATCTATTTCGTAGAGCATTTGTCATCAGAGGCGGACATAGGGGATGGGGAAGCCCTCTTTTTTCCATGGAACAATTTGGTTGATTATGTAGGGAATCACTGTAGGTTGACCGGAGCGGGTCCCCTCTGAGGCAGTCAGTGGGCCCACTTATGAAAATTTCTGGATACGCCACTGGTAATGTTTGCACTGCAAGAAAGAAAACGCCCGCTGGGTGAGATGAATCTAACTGACAGCAAGGAGGTGAAGTGATATTATCTTCTTGCTTCCTTTGCGGAAAGTAGTGACCAGATTTCCTACTGACGGCATTATTTGGCTTTTCACTTCCGTCTCTACTTGATAAACAATTTGAAACAAACTGCATCCAACTCCTTTGCCGACCGTGCAAGGGATCTAAAGCTTCCACCATCATCATCAAACCTCAGTATCATGTATTCTTTTACAGAACATCAATTACCACGCTTAAATGGTTGATGGTCAGGTAGGTAGGATTCCTAGAATTTTTACGTTAATAATTCAAACGTTTTTTCCCTTTTCTTTATGTTTACTTTCCACATTAGTCTTAAAGTTTATTCTTTATATTTCATCAGCCTAGTCCCTAATATTTCATTAACTGTGGATTTGCATTCAGTTATCGCAGATCAGATTTATTCGTTTGTAGTGTATTAATGTACGTTTTTTGTTTGATTTAAGCCTGCCAATTGATATTTAATCGTGTGTTTTCTATGTTGTGATATTATGCTATTGTTTCAGAAAAAGGGAGAAGGTTTGGATCCATTAAAACGTTTAATCCCGCTGAAAATGTTTGCACCTGTCCTAAGTCAAGACTCTGATGTACAGTAGTTGTCGTTTGTTAATGTAATTTATACGTGTTTCTCGTTTCTCGTTTTTTTATTTTATATAGATTAGACCGTTGGTTTTCCCGTTTGAATGGTTTTACACTAGTAATTTTGGGGCCCTTTATAGCTTGTTTTTCGGTGTGCTCCGTGTTGAAATTGTTTTAAATTGTTATTTGGATGGAGAGTTGTCTCATTGGCACTCACACCACATCTTCCTATATTTATTAATATTTCTTTTGTGGCCCTTTGTTCTACACTTTTTGCCGATTATTCTTTATTCTATAAACAAATCAATATAGATCCTAATGATCAAATAAAAATAAAAAAAAAATATGAAAACCAAAGTTACGTAATTTGACACTGAAAGAGTTCGACAACCTACTGAATAAACTTATTGAAACCTGTTACCGTATCCTAAAGCAAAGGAAGTATTATTTTACAATAATTCATAGTATGAATGCATGCCTGTAGCATACATTGTTCTGTTTTTGGAACACTGATTTACATTATGTATAATTTAAAAAAACAAAAACGATTATGATGCAAACCAATAGCAATATAATACATAATATATAAAAATTCATTTAAGGTCAAGTTACAGTAAATGGACTTTGTCAAGGATTTCAGCCAAATTTTGCATACAACTCTGGCTTTATGGACTACACCTATACATCGAAAATATAATGCATTTATTCCATTTATCATTAGAAATATTACTGATTGAATGCTTTTAAAATTGGCGAACAGGTGTATAGAAAACACAATAAATCGTCGAAAAATCTTCTAAAATTTGTCTTAAAATCCTCAAATCTAATATGATTTCTATCCTATAGTTTTTTCTTTAAATAAGAACTATATGTACGTTGTTGATAAATAATTTAATTTTGTAAGAAACGCGACTTCTTGGTTTGAAGTGCTTTGTCTATCACCTCATAGCCATAATTTTGTCATGTGACCGTAACGTCATCATCATTTTTTCAAGATTTGCTCCGGCTAAAATGGAATTTAGAATTAAATAATACATTTTCGTTTTAATCATGCAAAAAGATAGAGTCGCCGATTTTTATTTTACGGTGTACATCATTCAAAGGTTATTGTGTTCTTTGAGAACCAGCAACAAGTTTGCTCTATTAAAAAACTTGAAGTACGATGAGTTCACTCTGCGCAAAAAAAAAAAAAGAATAGACTTTTTACTAGATTCTAACAGAAATTTTCCAATTAATCATTTTGATCACACGCCAATAACATGAAACGTTATTAATTTCTACAAAATAGATAGTTATGTAATTTGAATTTTAACAAATATGCATCCCCATGTGGCAATACAAATGGTTTTCAAAGGAATGGAAAGCTGTTACAATTATCAGGTACAATATCGACAGCTTTGTGGTGTTTATACATATCATATCGAATAAATTATGTCGCTAGCACGAAGTTGACATATCTTTCCAATTGTCTCCTTGCCGGCAAGCTTGCATCTAAATTTGTAATTCAATGCATACTTATGTTGTGCATTTATCGTGATAAATGAAGATATATTGGTATTCTTTTCAGAGACAAGTGTATGTTGGTGTAATGATGGAGGGGATGTGGAATGTAGTATAATGGAGGTGCTCGATTCATCTTACAAAATAAAATATGTCTCTAACGGGACTCGAACCAGCGACCTCTGTGTTACAAACATTTAAGCATCGTGTTAACCGACTGAGCTAAATAACAAATTCCCAAGCTCATCCACTAACGGATGGCTAAGTATATACTTCATATATCCTCCATATATTTATAAAAACAAATTCATTTCAAAACTTCACTAATGAATTCATGTTTTAAATTAATTTCCCAATGGTAACAAACTCTGTTCACTTATCAAACACATAATTTTTGTAAACTATTCTAAAATTAAACGTTTTTCCTCACAAAGTTAGATGTAAATCTTGTGTCTAAATAGAAAATATTAATCAAAACACCACGAAATTAATGCAAAAAGTCTTTTTAAAAAATCATCTTAAAACTAGTGTATCTAATAGTAATAATAAAGAGGACACCACCGAACGACTTCCGGTACAATTAACTACGTGACGTGATTGCAACAACTGCAATGTCACTTTGTATTAACGGAATTCGATACAAAGACTTTCTAAACTTCTGAAATAGGTGACAGATTTCATCTCCTCGCTTCTTTTGCTGAAATCAGTGATATGCTGTCATACTGACGGTATTGTTTGGCTTTTTTATGAACGTTTTGAAACATACTGAATATAACATCAGTAAAATTTAATTTAACAGAACATCAATTTGTACACTTAAATAATTGGGTTCTGGTAGTTGAGGTTCTTGATTTGTTTTAATGTTTTACATTTTGTTTTCCTTCTCTTTATGTTTACTTTCCACAATAAATTTAAAGTTTGATCTTTATATCTCAGCACGTTATTATTCTCTGTTTTTATGGCCCTTTGTTCTACACTTTTCGCCCATTATTCTATATTCCATAAACAAATCTCTATAGATCATAACGGTCGAATAAAATTAAAAACTTTATGAAAACCGAAGTTACGTAATCTGACACTGAAAGAATTCGACAACCTAATGAAAAAAATTATGGAAAACTGTTACCTTATCCTAAAGCCAAGGAACTTATATTCTACAATTATTCAAAGCATGTTTGCATGCCTGTAACATACATTGTACTGTTTTTGGAATACTGATTTTAGTTATGTAAGCTAAAAAAAAAAAGAAATACGGTGATGATTATGGTGCAAAAAGTAAAATCATAAAAATACTGAACTTAGAGGAAAATCAATTCGGAAAGTCCATAGTCACATGGCAAAATCATATAACAAAACGCATCAAAAACGAATGGACAAGAACTGTCATATTCCTGACTTGGTACAGGCATTTTCAAATGTAGAAAATGGTGGATTAATCCTTGTTTTATAGCGCTAACCCCCTCACTTTTATGACAGTCTCATCAAATTCCGTTATATTTACATTGATGCGTAAATTGTACCATACAGACACTAAACAGAACAGACACAGACACAATAAGTAAAATAGTCAAAATATGGGTATATCAGTCATCATCGTATAACAATTTTAAAAGGAGCAACAGAACACAAAAATATCTATCTTCAAACACATGTATTGATATGTGTGTCTGACGTCAGCAAACCAATTACATATAACACGCAATATCACTAACATATTAAGACAAAGAAATGCAATTATTTTTACATATAAAAGGTGAAAATATAATTTCATTAGAGCTAAATTACGTTTTTTTCTAATCGCGCGATACCCGATTTGTTTCCATGGCAAAAGCTTTCATTCAGAGCAGTTTTTCCGTCTTCATGACCAAAATAAATTTTCTTCAAATTTGAAAATTCGATTTTTTTTTGAAAAAAAAAACCAAACTGATGATAATCACCATAATATTTGACAAAAAAGAATCCTGTTGGTATGATCTAAGAAATGTGTCCAAGATTGCTCTTTTGAAAACTTGTCGTTCAAAGAGTTCACGTTTCACCAGGGAAAACAAGAATACATTTTTTACTATATAACACTAGAAATAGAATGTTTCCCTTGCTCATAATGATAATTCATGATCAAACGCCAATTCCATGCAGTGTTATTAATTTATACCAAAAGCAATTGTTATGTAATTTGAATTAAAGACATACTCATCCTCGGATGACAGTACAAAGGAATTGCGACCCTGTGAGACAATACAAATGAATTCCAAAAATAAAAAAAGAGGGACGAAAGATACCAGAGGGACAGTCAAACTCATACACGAAAATAAACTGACAACACCATGTCTAAAAATGAAAAAGACAAACAGACAAACAATAGTACACATGACACAACATAGAAAACTAAAGAATAAGCAACACGAACCCCACAAAAAACTAGGGTTGATCTCAGGTGCTCCGGAAGGATAAGCAGACCCTGCTCCACATGTGGCACCCGTAATAAGCTGTTTCAATTATCATGCACAAGATCAACAGCTTTGAGATATTCATAATTTACAGCAGTTTGCATATAACACATCGAACAATTTATAAATGATGTCGCTAGCATGAATTGACGTTGGCTTTCAAATTGTTTCCTTTTTTAAAGCATTTTAAAAGTTTCCGCGCTCGAAATGCTACTTCGATGAGTGCAAGTCATGTGATTGACAGTTTTTTTTTTAATATTCAAAATTATTTATCAATCAGGACATTTTAAACTTGAGAGAGATGAGTTACATTTATGTGTTAACGTACATACACTTTATATTTAAAAAACAATGTGTTTGAGGGGGAGGGAGCAAATCTACTTGGCTCTCTATTTGTATTTCCATGCATACCTTATGTTATATATATGTATTATCGTGATACATGAAGGAATATTGATTTTCTTTTCAGAGACACGAATCTTTTATGGTAAAAAGGGAAGGGACGGGGAAGGTAATATAATGGAGATTCTGGGGACAAACATTTCTTTTACTGTAACTATGATTCTTCTTACAAAAGCATCTTTGTCTCTACCGGGAATCGAACAGGGACCTCTGTGTAACAAGGCAGTGCATAAACCGACTGAGATAAAAGAAGTATACTTATCTAGCTCATATGCTTAATGCTGGCTAAGTATCTACTACGTTTATCAAGGGAAGCAATCATGTCACATTAATAAAAAAAATCATTTTTCATTAAATATGTTACAAAAACACGCGACATTTTTTAAATTCAATATTGAATTTACCGTTAATCTCATTTTCCTTGTAGTAACAAACTATGTTCCCTTTTCATGCTTACGAAACAAATTATTTTTATTAAATATTTAAAAATTAAATAAATTTTGCCCGCAAGTTAGATGAACGTCTGGTGACTAAAACGAAAAATATTTATCAAATCAGCAAAAAATGCAAACATCTTTTCAATAAATCATTTTGAAACTATTGAATCTAATAGGAATAATCCAGAGGACATCGAACGACTTCCAGTACAAACGACCACGTGATGTGAGTATAACAAGTGCAATGTAAATATGTATTACCGGAATTCGATACAAAGACTTTATAAACTATCTGTACTTTATCTAATTCCTTGGTAATCAATACGGATAACCGGACTTCTGCCACATATCGTCTAAATATTCATTAATCTTGATTAGAAAGTCCAGGATCTATATAAAGAAAATTATATATGTCATCTTGTTATGCAATCAAAACGAGAAATGTTGTACTCTGAAAACAAGAAATTAAGTGCACTCTCGTGAACTAACGAGAAATCGACATATCTATTGACATAGGTTAAGGGTATTGTTTCAATTTTCAATTAATTACGTACACGTTACCGTAATGAATTTATGAAATTTGATATTCAATTAAATTTTGTTGCAATTTTACTCACAATAAACTAGTCGAAGGTTTTGAAATGGTTAGCAAAAATATATATTCTTAGAACCATCAATTTTAAGAATGTTCCCGAACATAGTACATCTTAGTCTTTAATTAACTCAGTTACATGTATATAGTTATATGATTAGTGTTCTGGATTTCCTCTTTACTTAGCTCTGTTTCACTATCATCACTATGGTAGAAGAAAAAGTCAATATAATTTTTCTATGGTTTCACGTATAACCAGCCCCCAGTACTCCCGACTTATTCGTACCACAAAGAAAACTATGGTAAAAGTACAAAATAGAAAAAAAATAATTTTCAAGCCCAGTAAAACATAGAAGTATACCATTTTTGTCAATTTCGATGTGCCATAATTATCAAACTTCAGTCACAGACTTTGACCATAATATTATTTCACCAAATATAACTCAAGTTTTAAAGTAAAGTTTGTGCTGCTCAAGCCGAGCACGTGTTTTTTAATACACCGATAAGATTAATCTTGGTACAATTTTCGAGACACACGTTTAAATATATGTACATGCAGTCTATCTTTTATTTGTTTTCAATGATATTGTAAAGCTATGTCAGATGCTTAGAAAATTACAGTCGTGTCGTTCAAATTGCTTTCAGATTAGGTACATCCGGACATGGAACCTCTTGCATTTCAAACAAAGTTCATATCAACAATCGGCCATTTTTTAA